>CM041533.1:7304477-7904477 GCA_023238725.1 Scortum barcoo
TATATATATATATATATATATATATATAAAAAATCTGTTGCCTCTCGGTTGGACTCATCTTGTCGAACACGGCTGCATAAAGCAAGCTGTTTCCCTTCAGCTGATCGCCCAGATGATCAGAGCGAATGCCAGGATGCTGTAAAGAATTACAGAGCTGCCGTCTGAACAGAACAGCAGAGCGGAGAGCCGGTGAGATCCTTCCATGTACCTGTCAGCCTGAAATGATGGCTGACTTCCTGTGGGCTGGAGAAACACTAATAGTCTCCAGCTGGACAAGGGGAAAAGTGTGTGTGTTTGCATCTAACAGGGGGGAAACTTTACACCTACATTAGGTCAGAGGATGACTTAAACATATGTGAATTTCTGTGTTCACCTGGTGTGGAGCTTTCCCAGCAGAAGAAAAGATTCGAGTGTTGAGAAAGAAACCAGAGCACCACTGGGACTTTCTCTCCTCCTGTCAGGTAGGCAGCAGTGTGGAGGTTTTGAGAACAGCGTATCTTATTTTTTTGTAGACTTTGCAGCTGCATTAAAAATACCCTGCCAACATCCTGGAGGTCCACTAGATCATTTCATATGTGCAAATAATGGACAGAAAAACTGAAGGAGGTGGATGTAGGAAGAAAGACAGACAGATTTATCTGTCTTGTTTTCTGCTCTGCATGTTCTCGACTGAAAAATACTCTCTTAAGTAAAAATACAGATTGTCTTAGGGGAGGTAGTCGCCCCGAGCCGTGCTGTGTAGAGTCCATATTTGGCTGATTGGATATTTTTATTGAATAGCACCATTTCCGAAGCTCCATTAACTTTGTGATTACACATTGCAGTCTCTCAAACATCTTCACAATAGAAGCATCTCCCGGTTTCATCAGTAGAAAGCTTTTAATGTGAAGCAGCAACAGCAGGAAATGTTCAGTTTGCACCAGCTGCACCTTCACACAGTGATCAGCGAACAGTGAAATTAGGCTGAAATCTCAAAGCGCAAACAGGAACACAGGAGTGAAACTAAACTCCAAACCACAGAGGTTTTAAAAAAAGCAGAGGAAAAAGCACTGAGAGCTGAACACAGAAGGACTCACACGTTTAGCTGTGCTGATAATACCTGAGTAATTAGTATTATCAGCATGTATCCTCATTCAAAAAACTAAGCTGGTAGTTTTGACATTTTCATACACTCATGTAAACTCATAAAATCATCATGTTTTGTATATAAAATCTTTAAAAAGTAAAGTATGTAGTAACTCCAGCTGTTTCGATATATTAAATAAAATTTACCATTTCCATACCTGCCTGGTACAATATAAAACAAGATATTCAAGTAAATTACAAGCACACAGAACTGTACTTATGAACACTAGCCAAGTAAAAGTATGTATTTACTTAAACCACTAGTTTAGTTGCCCAACCGAGATATAATAAGGTAACTAACATCTACTATCACTAACATTTACTAATATGAGCGAATGTGCAGTTTATTTCAGAGATTTTCAATTGCTGGAGATTATCAAGAGCATTTTTTAGACTGGACCTTGCCAGATGCTCGCTACAAAAGATTGAAACTAAATCTAAGGCTTTAATATAGTTCTGCAAAGAGACATGTAAATGTCTCAGTGGGTAAACCAGGGGTGTTATAGGTAACCAGAGGTCACAGAGGAGCTCAAACACACCTACCAAATCCCACATGTCAAACACATGACTCGGTTGATCAAACTTCCTGTTGAGCAGAAGGTTCAAAAGTAAAAGTTTACATTTGTGCAAGTGTGAACTTTCTGTGAGAGAAAAAGGCATGTGAACGTCCCCAATGTTCAACAGGCTCACATCTCACAGGGGATGAATTTATAAACTAGAAATTACAAACAAATAACAATAAACAAACATGCATTTTAATTTCAGTCGCACTGTAATGAAGACTTTTTTCATGCAAGAAAGAAAAAACGCTTTAAGAGGTAAGACTGAGTGCATGCTGTAAAAGCTAAACGCGGGTTGTTAATTTTATACACACTCACCTGCGGTCACAGTGACCTTATTCTGATGGCATCCTAAACTCCTAACAGTCTCTGAGAGCAGACAATCTGCTGTACATGGACACGCCTCTTTCGTCTTCTTCTCATTCTAGTTCTACTTTGTCTGCACATTATTTCATATCTGTCTGCAGTCTATGAACTTTACTGCTGAAACACACTGTACATGGTGTAAAGTCTGCAAACTTGTCCCAGTAGAAAGACAAATTTAAAGGGAACAAACGTGGATCTTTGCTTTGTTTTTGCAGAAAATGAGCATCCACAAACCAGGATGGAAAAATGCACAACATGATGATGATTTTTTAGAGCATGAAGGCTGGATAACTTGATTTTTACACTAGAAATGTGTCCTGCCTTCGACCCAGAGCAGTCTTGAGCTCATCTAACTGTACCAGGGCGAAATGAAATGAAACATTATCAATTTATCTCCTGAACTCCGCCTAAAACTTCTTTTTTTTCCCTCCAGTCATCAAAATCTCTTTATACTCAAGCAGGAACTTTCTCTTGTAATCCTGTCATGTATGTTTCATAGCACAGACATCCACCCGGCCCTGTCGCATCTTAAAAACCGAGCCTCAGCTGCTTTGATCTGACGGGAAAAACTGCAGCGTCTCTCTTGGGGGGGGGGGGGGGGGGGGGGCAAGTATTTCTCACAAGCCTCTAACATGCATCCAAGAGTTTCCTCAGAAGATAAACAACCAATACATCACACAGCTGTTGGAAATAATTCCCTGCTTTTAAAGTGTGCGGTGTACCAGTAGTTTGGGGTTTGCACACAAATATCTTTATTTGGGTTTTTTATTCTCGTTATTATCTGATTTTCCCTGAAAGGTAGGCAAAAAAAAATCTAATCCAGCTCTGATCTCAAACCATGTGGAAATCATGACTAAACCTGCATGCTTTCAACTGTGTTTCTCAGCTTCTTGCAGGTAAGCGCTGAAGTCAAACTGCAGCGCATACTTGAGATATCTGGCTGGAGGAATGTGTGTGTGTGTGTGTGCCACGCTGCTTTCCATCCCAAGGTGTGTTTTCAAGGTCTCCAGGCTGCATGGAGGTCCCTGCTCGAGGCCTGCTCCACATTAAAGCCACATGTCTCTGTTTTTCTTTCCAACAGGCATGTCATACCTGCAGCACACTCACACACACACACACACACACACACCGCTGTCGTAAGGTGAAAACCTCACTGTTCCACACCGGTGATTGTCGTGATTTTACTCGATGTGAAGGATTAATTGGTTTTACACACATTTATAGACACTTGTAAACTTTTTGAAACCCGTATGAAAAGAAAGAAGAGGTGAGGTAACCAGTAATTGATGGAAAAAATGACCGAATACACTCGCCAAATTTCATGTATTTATTGGGCAGCATGAACAAAACACCTGGTGAGAAAAAAGTCTTAACTGGTGCCAATACAATAACGTTAAAGGTTTATTACAGAGATTTATAATTATTAGATAATTGTTGAAAATGTAAAGATTTTTTCTCCTTTCAGAACTCCTGAAAATGTCTAAAAACAGGAATACACACTTCCAGTGGAATTAAATACTTCAAAGCTATGTTAGAGTTTTTTTTGGGCCACTTGGGGGCAGCAGAAACACAAACTGATGTCTTTTCATTTGATCTGATGAACTTGTTGGCAAAGTTTCAAACACACCCATCTAGCAGATATGAAGCAGTATTATCATTTATTTGGAGTTGTGTTTATGCTTGCATTTATTTTTAATATTAAATCTTATTTTAGCTCTGTTTTGGTCTCCAGTAGACTTTTTTTAGCTGCTAAATGCTTCACAAGGTTCACCAACTCGTCACTACCTGTGTTTGTCTGCTGTTTGCTGCTGAGTCTGTACTGTACAGTGGGTTTTTAGAGCTTTTTCATTTAAACTGCAAAAAACTGCAGCGTCTCTTTTCTGTCAAGCTGCCTGCTATGACAGAAAATACCATGAGAGCAGCAATAGGAACCAAAACAGTAAAGTTGGCAAAGCAAAAAAAATGACATAAGATGCTAAAATACTTCTCAGCGTTAAAGGTGGTTGTAATTCATTGTGATATAAATATATAAATAACCCATTTTTACATGCACATAGTCATTTGAGTTATTACTAATATAAAAATGCTGATAATAGCAGCTTTAAGTCTGTCCCTATGTGGAGACACTATCTACACAAAGAACAAGTTAAAGCATCAAATGACTCTTATAATAAATGCAGCTTTGTATTGCATTACTTACAGCTATAACATAATTATTTATTCCCCTGTATTGCATTGCAGCAACGTGCCTGGCGTGGCCACCAACGAAACAAAGGTATTTTTGAAATTAGAGTGAAAATTGAGGACGATTTAATGGTTTGACTTGCAACATGTTTCATTCATAAACATGTACATGTAGAGGGATTTCTTCGCCGATATAAATGTACAGTACAATGTCCTGCAACACAAAATCCCTTCAGTGAATATTACTTTGAGCTTTGTATTAGACAGCATTAAATAATAGAGTTGCAAAGATCTTATTTACAGAGGAGGAGCACTGATTCCACTAATAAGATAAAGAACAAATTATTTATTGGTCACATGAGATGTTAAAGGTGTAGAGCGATGACAACATCTGGTATTTTGATCTGCTCTCGTGACATTGATTTTTAAATGAGTTCCAGACTTAACTTCTTTTTGTTCTGAGCGTGTGTGTCCTGAAGATATAAAATATATTTGTTTTCCTTTCTTTCTCTGTATTGGTTTATAAAATTAAGTGTATAAAGATGCACCTACTGTACCGAACACATCCATATAACAAGGAATACATTATTAATTATCAGCACTGCACTGCCTCGCATCTGTACAGTTACATAAATTCACACACACAGTCATGTGAGCGTGATACGATACGATCTCCCTCCCACACACACACACACACACACACAGACACACACAGAGTTGGAGAGGAAGGGGTTGGGTTTCATGTTTCCTGCGCTGTAATCCCCAGGCTGTTTGCCGGTGTCTTGATGTGAACCGTTCCCAGTTTCCTGCAGCTCCCAGGTGAGTGTGTGGCTGCAGACAAGTGTTTTTACTGGGAAATCAGAAATCTCTCACTTTCACCTCCTTTCCACTGGATATTTAATTCAGTGTATTTCTCTTTACCTCATTATAACACAAACATCTTCATCTTACATCTTCCAACACCTTTACCACTCTAACTTCCAAAACTTTATGTATTTAAACCCCAAAATATCATTTAAAAACACTTGTGGAGAGGTGGCCAGTTGTCTAATGCGAGTGGGATCTCCTTGGAATTACATTAGATTATATCAGATATGACTCTACATGACAATACTGCAATAACAAACGTAGATGCATATCGGTAAAAACTGAATAACTGCAGTAAAGGTAAAACTCTGTCTCAACTAGCTCAGGCCCAATTTAACCTGTTTGACTCTTCAAGTTAATTAAAAATATAAATTTTTAGGGTAATATAAGGAGTTATTTAAGCACTTAAAAGAAAGTATCCATGGGGTACTCTTCAAGTTGTTTAGTTATCCAGGTTTAAGGAAAGGTATGTGATTAAAATTGATGCTTATCTTCGATTCAAAACATGTGAAATATATTGCAAATGGTAGATCTGGAGAATTGCTTGTTTTCACACGTCTACAAAATTTGTTTGTGTTTTTCCTTCTTTTCAGGGAGCCAAGTATGTCGGCAGATACTTTAAAATCTTTAGGTAATCTTCATTTATAATGCCACATTTCCTTTGAAATCATTTCAAAGCAGCGTGCGATTTGAAGTCTGAACTGCAGAGAACAACGACGCAGCTGAGCCAAAGATAAAAAGTATGCATTGTTTTTATGTTTTTGCACAGATTTTCATACTGTAGATCTGCTGAAAGGGAAGCTATTGTCTGCCTGGGAGGGAGGAAAACACTCTTGAAGCATCAGCCTGCGTGGATTTGGTCCTGGAGCTGGAGTTTGTCTAAAAGTTTTACTTTCCTTCATCTCTCTCTTCATTATAACACCATAACTGCAGCTTGTCACTGCCTTATCCTCTCTCTCTCCTCCTCCTCTGTCTTTCTGTTTCTTTAACGCAGTCCTCTCTCCAGTTTTAATGCTGCTGAAGTGGAGTCGTCTGTCTTTACAACGTGCTGGTTACGATGCCTTGGGGCGCCCCGTCTCAAAACAGAGCTGCTTTGCTGAGCTCGACATTGGACGGCAGCGCTGCGTTACAATACCTGCAATCTGGTCAAATGTCAAAAAGAAAGAGCGTTGTAAAGGACAGCAGATACATCATGTCAGGAGTGAACATGAGGCGCCTGCAGCCGACCACTCGGAGGATGAATCGGCTGGAAATACAGCAGCTGAACGCTTTACAGTGTCGATACTAGGAGAAGCAGCTTGAGGCTCGTTGTTATTGTAATGTGTGGGAGAAGAGACTCACCAGGGCCGACAGCTGTGCAGCAGCAAGACTGGCACAGTTCAATATTATGGTTTTTTAATTGGAAATGAGAATATTAGGCCCCTCAAGTAAAGCCAGTAATTATAAAAGTATTATTACAAGTGTCGGCCCCATAGAAGGATTTTATATACACTGAAGATTTTCATGTATTCAACGAGAACTCAGCTTTCATCTTTGCATAAAATAAGACAAAGATTTATAATACCCATTATATGCAGACCGCCTTATGAATTATGTTGCTACAAACAGATTCATTTGTGTATTTCAAAGGTCAAATATCTGGACCCTGCTTTATATTTAGGTCAGAATTTAAATGGAAATAGAAATAAATTAACATAAGCAGTCTATTAGTACAACTACTACCATTACTTCTACTACTACTACTGCCACTATTGTCATTATTAAAACAATTACTACCACTTCTGCTACTACTACTGAAGTACTTCTGCTTTTACTTCAACTACTTCTATCATTACTATTTCTACTTTGTGCAAATTTCTAAATCTATTAATATTTTTATTTTGTTTCTGTTATTGTGATGCACTTCTACAACTACGGCACATTTCACTACATGTATTGATGAATGTATTGAACTGTTATGACTAAATCATGAACACTATGGTTAGTAGTGCTACTACTATCAATATTTGTACTTTTACTACTGTTACTGCCACTACTACTACTAGCACTAATAAGAATAAGATCATGACTGCTTTTGTAGCACTACCGTCATTGCTGCTGCGCGTGTTACTGCCAGTATTGTGACTAATTCTACTACTAATTTCTACTTCAACTCTATTTTAATGCTTTAATGAATAGTAGTGCCACTACAGCTTATACTGCAATTGTGAACTGTCATTACTGATACTGCTTCCACTGCTATTAAAACTGTAACTACTGCTGTACTACTGTTTTTACTACAACCATCATCTACTACACCTGGTACAACTGTGGTACTACCAATACTTCTATTATTACTTGGCACATTTCAATATGTGTATTGATAACTGTTACATCTACATCATAATCTCTAGTAGTGCTATTACTATTTGATACTACTACAACTACAAAGCTACTACTAGTACTAATAATGATATGAATAGATTAGATACTGCTGTAATTACTGCTACGAGTGGTACTGATTCTACTACTTCTACTACGTTTACTATCGTGGCCTCATTTTTTAAAGCTACAAATAGTAGTAGTTCTACTGCTAAAACTACTACTACAGCTATATTAATATCGTTAGATACTACTAGTATTACTACATCTGCTACTGCTGTCACTACAAGTAACAATTACTACTACTTTCAACACAAATAGAGTACAGAGTAGAAACCGGTGAGGCGGTGCTGCTCTCTGATGGTCTGACATCATCAAAGAGGCAGCGAGGACGTTTTGTTTTTCCGCTCCTGTTCCACTGTTCTTTGTACAGTCTCTTTCCTACGTTTGGTTTTGTGGAAAATGTATCAAAGAGTCTCAGGGACATTAATTAGATACACACGGAGGTGGGGGGAAAAAAACACTAACCTCTGCAGCAACAGAGGAATCAACCTGCCTGTGAGTACCTCACTCAGCTAAATATAGCCAGGAGATGCATGTCTGTCAGCCTCCCCGTCCTCCCCCTTCACCTTCCCCTCGAGCCCTTATCTTAATTATTTCCAGACCTCTCAGTCTACATGCAAACACACACACACACACACACAACTGATAAAAAAAACAAAAAAAACAAAAACAGTGTTGTGTTTACAGGCCTTCCTGCTGATCTTAAAGTCGGGCAAGGGCGTGACCATCTGTGTGTGATGGCACACATTTTATTTCAGTGTACACACTTCATTTGTGTGAGCCAGACATTTGTTTGTTTCAGTGCATTTGTGTGTACATGAGAATGAAGAATAAAAAAAAATCCTTAATTTCTCATTATAAGCTTTTGTTGCTTTCCTGTGTTGAATCGTCACCAACCACAGAAGAAAAAAATGAGGGATTTTTTAAAAGTATTTTTTCAAGTTTTTGCTCCTTAAATTCAACTCATGCAACCATCACAATTTCTTGTTAACTTGCTGTCAGTTGTTGAGTTTTGGACCTTCGAATGACTTCCAGTGATTTACAGAGATGCATAATTTACCATAATATGAAATTATATAAAATCCTAATTCAAGCTGTGTTTCCTACATGTACAGACTGACTGGAAACATCTTCACATATCAGTTGAAAAAAAAAAAAAAACGGATGTGGATGATGGACTTCCTTGTCAAAACCTGGCGCCTACATTACCCACAATGCAACTTTACAAGTGCCAACAGCTCAGCTGGAGATTCTTGCCTGTAGCAGCTAAACTCAAACTCAGATGTGAAGCAGACTCTTGTGAATCTCTTTTGTCTCTCCGCTCGTTGTAAACATCATAAAGCTTCAGTGAAGTTGAAGGGACGACTCTTCAATCTTAAAGGGGAATTAAAAGGGAAAAAAAGTACATGTTCAGAGGTCAAAGAAGACTTAAAGTTCATTGTGATGGAAACTCCGCAGCTTCAAGAGGAAAAAATGATCACGTTTTTAAAACAGAGCAGCATGTTTTGGAAAGTTGTGAGCTGCAATATAAAGAACTTGGTCTGGTCTTTTAAACCTTCACACACACTAGATGTGGATTGTGGAAAAAAAGGGGTCTTGTGGTCTTAAAATCAGGAGGATATCTTTTGAAAGTGTCGATCTATACAGTGTGTGCGTCTCCACAAGAAAAGGTTAGAGATGGAGGTGTGTGTTAGTGGTGATCAGATTAAGTCCATCCTGCAGCCTCTCTCAAATCTGGGAGAGTCAGGTTCGGTAAGTGGATCTCACACATCACCGCCTCAAACACCTGAGGAAACGCTCCAGCACGCTCACTCGTAATGTTGCTGTGCGGACGCTGAGTTACAACTGCTGCTGGGTCCAAACCTCGCCTCTCCTTTATGGAGAAAATCAGCCTTTAACCAAAGTGTCTTGCAGCAGCAGGGGCGCATACTCAGGAACACAATTTTATGTAACTGTCTGCTCCTGTTTTTCGAATACCTGTCGATTTTTGAAATTATAAAATGCATGCAAATAGCTGCCTTGAGCCCCACTCATGTCTGTGTGTGTCTTCGAGCAATAACATAAGATGAGACTTTAATGATCTTGGTGGGGAAATTGGGAGCAGCAGCAGAAAACACTTACATGACACCATAAAAACACAAAATGGAGGTTTGACAAACACAACATGACAAAAAAAAAAATCTGTTAAATGGCTTCAAGGATTAAACGTTATGTTGGAAGGAGGCTGCAGCCTTATTATCCGTCCCACTCAGATGTGTCATATTGAGACAAATTCCCTAATGGCACGGATATCCACCCATCAATAATTCATCATTTCATTCAGCTAATTAGCTGCTCTCTCGGAAAACACTGTAAATGTCAAACACATTCGAATAATTGGTATGTCTCTGTCGTCGTGAATGAACATATGAGTGGTCCTGCCCGCTGAAGAATGATGAAAGAGGCGCCTTTTTCATAAAGCTCACTAATGATTTATGAGTTCAAATCCTCGCCATGGAGCACACTGTTGCACCAGGTGACATCTTCCTTCATTATCACGACTGCTATCACACTGTTTATTTTGACTCGATCCCACGCACACCGTCCTCCAGGTGGAAATACTCACTAGAGCACGAGGTGTGGATTAATCCGCAGCTGAAAATAGTCCCCAACAGATGCACATTTTACTCCTGTTTGAGGAGAACTATAGTGCTCAGCTGTTATAGGAAATTATTCAGTCTTTTTGAAACTGAACTGAAACTGAAATTACTGAATATATTTGGATATCAACACATATCAACACATTAATAATCAATATATATTTGGAAATTAATCAGAAAGCACTGAGTCGAATGGAGAAATTGTTGGTTTTAGACTTTTCATGGGATTTGTTGAAAATAACACAAATACTGTACAACATGGGGCTTATCCTTTAAGCCTTTAGACTATTTGTGCTTTTATTTTTTCTTTCTTTGCTCCTCCATGAGATGCCAAAATGAGCTGTCATTTAATCCTCTAGTTTATAGTCTACAACAATCATGCTCACTGATAAAACAAGCTCCTACATGTTTTTGTCATGTTAAGGATATAGTCAGTCTCTCTGTGTTGATGCACGCTATTCATTGCCCCAAAAACATGCCAACACGTGCAGTTTTTTTTAAAAATATGCCTCATATTTTTATAAAACAATCAAGAGAACAAACGTGGTCAGTGGTAATGAAGTCCTGCTGTCCTGCCGCTTCGTCCCTGATTTCACTGGAAGAGTTGAAAGAGAGGTGGCGGGATTTAAAAGCTATCTGCCAACCATGCCAGGACGAACAGAGGCCGGTCAGACAGCCGCCAGCAGGAGAGGAGTTGGGCCTTTGAAGTGTTTAATAAGCATCACGTTGACCTTCACCGAGTCGTCCCCGAAAATAAATCAGTGTGTTTGGACCTCAGTGTGTCCATCACAACATCCATTTAAGCGTTTATCTTCACACGTAGCTGGTTGTGCTTAAAGTGTCACACACATATGCGCGTTTTATATTATTATCGTCAGAGGTCGAAGGTGTATTCAGATCTTTTAATTAAGTACAAGTAGCAACAACACAGAGTGAAAATACAAGTTACAAATTGTGCATTTAAAGTTTTACTTTGCTAAAACAACATAAGCATTCATATTAAAATAGACCTATTTTACAAGTACAAAAGGTAAAAGTGATCATGATGCAGAAGTCTAATAGCACAATAAAATAGATTATTATATTATTAGATTATCATTATACCTTAATGTGCACTCTACTTTAATGTTGTAGCTGGTTTTTTTTGCCATATACTGTTTGTAACTTGAAAATTCCACCTAGGGATCAATGAAGTCTAATATTTATCTATATTAATACATCAAAATTTATTTGCTGATTAATACATCAAAATTTATTTGCTGATTATGTTTTGTAAAATTAGTTTAAATCTGGAAAGTAATCAGTAACTCTCAAATAAATGGAGTGGAGTAAAAAGTATAATATTTGCCTCTAAATTGTAGTGGAGTAGGAGTAAAATTAGCATTAGAATCGTAAACTTTCTACACCTGGTTTTATTGTTAATATAAAGTTGGCTGCACAGGTAAACACTGTTTTGGCTTTGTTACTCATCGTCATGAGCTGTGACAGCCACTAGAGGGCAGAGAGGCGAACTGTGACTGTGAGAGTTTGAGTGTCTGCATCCAAAAACACTGAGGAGCAATCAAACATTTAAAGGCCTGTAGTTATTTATAGAGTAAAATTAAACAAATAAGCTGAAAGAAGGATTTAACTGAACAAAATGTGTATTAATGTGAATCTTTCCCCTAAATGAGTGACATTTTTTGCATTTAATATAATACAACAGCCTGCACCTGCTTTGAATCTCTGTACAGTAGAGGTTATTCAAAGGTTGCACTGAAATATTAATTTTTACTTTCACGATTATTGATTATTTATTTATTTAATTTTATGAATTTACTTCTGCTTATTTGGAGCATCATCCTGTAAGTCTCTGAAAACCTCCCATCTCTCTAAAACACAACTCCGAGAGGTCCAAAGATAAATGTAAGGGGTCAAGAGAAAGAAAAAAATATTTCTGAGAGACAAAATGTTCCCCTTTTACTCTTCCATTCCTCTAAAAATCATCTAAAACCAAGTGAGACAGAAACACCACTTTTCTCTCAACCTACCTGAACACTGAGGCCAAAACATGAGATGAGACATCACAGGTGATTTTTGCTTCATTTTTAGGGGTCAAAAGTAAAAATAAGTGACAAAGACAAAACTATTAAAGTCAGATCATTTGGAGAAGAAGAAAGAGACTCACATAAACTCATTTATTTTCTCTTTTTCAGCCAAACCGTGGTTTTTTACGTCCGTTTCCTCATCAACACAACAATATCTGAGGTAGGAGAGACTGATGTGTACATTCTTTACCGGCAAAGATTCAAACTGCCTTCGATGCTTTTTTCTCCTTCACCTAATTTGAACACAAGATCCTGCAAGTGACACGCGAACAACTTTGTGCTTCATCCTCAAGCTGTGAGAGCGACTCGTTTTCACCGTCGTCACCCCTCACGATCGCGTTATATAATGAAACGTTTTCCCCGCTGACACCTCCTCATCTGTCTCTCCTTTTATTCTTAGAGGATTCATTATGTAACCACTGTACTCCCTCTCTCTTTTCAACTCCTGTCTCTTAGCTGTCACAAGCGCTTAAAATGAGGCCAGAGGTTCTTTTGAGGCTCCTCTATCTCTAGATGCACACACCTCGATTTTAATACCATTTTGTCTCTCGCAGAGAGACTGTGTTCCACCCAAAGTCATTATTTGTTCTAATAGGTCATGAAATAAAAGGAGGATAATGTGAATAAAAGGTCAGTCCAAACCCTCAGGCCTCCACCACACAGCAATCTTTGCTCAGAAATGAATAATTATGTCTGTAATAATATCTTAATGAAATGAGAATGAATTTATTTAACAGCCTCTCGTTGCAGTTTCCCCAATATATATATTTTTCTTCCATGTCAGATTCAAGGATAAGGTGGATTTAGGAACAGAAACATTACAGACAAGGAGAAAGTGAGAGTTTTGAGTCAGACATTTACCCCAAATTAGCTCCCATTTTAAACAAGACTAAGAGTCTGCAGAGACGTTAACAGCTCTGTTAAAGCAGCTCTGTGGAGTTTTTAACTGGTTATGAAACAGTCTCAGTTTAATACTGATGACTCTGTTTGACCTACAAAAGCAAATTAAACCAACGGCGAGAAGATTGGCTGTTTCCATTAGTTTTTAATAGTTCTTGTTACAACAATTTAAATTCAGAGAAACATGACAGTCATGAAAATCCATCCTATAGTTTCAGTGATTATTTATATATATTTATCAGGTTGTGCACATTTTTCTTATGCACTGCAAAATGAATAAAGACTTTTCCAATAGACATCTTTAACACTAACAAGCCTTTGTTCTGTAACTTTCCTCAAACACAGTGTCTGTAATGTCTGAAAGTAAATCAGTTTCTTCCTCTGTGGTTCCAGTTTCAGACTCACCAGCAGCTAAATGGGAGTCATTCATGCAGAGTCACATCCCAATTCTCCTGTTGCACGGCGGTGGGACCAGGAGGGATGTGAATACACACCTGTAACGGTCACCTGGGAGCCTGGGTTGGAACTGAGATGAGTTCGCTTTTTTAATTACATTCACTCCACCGGCTGTAACTGTGTAAAACGGTGCTGAGTTTGTCCTAAATTCAGGTACTTTACATACATATTTGTACATATTTGTTCTTAACCACTTTTTGACAGGCTAGAATCAGAGATCATCAAATTAATGTTGAAACTTTCTGTATCTAACTTCTGTGTCATAAGATGAAAAATGACTAAATAAAAGCAAAATCTGACCATGTTTGAGGTCCTTTAATGACAGAAAATAACAGTGAAGCCTTCAGTTTTGACTGTCAGGACGCTCTCAGCTCCCTTTCACTCACCTGACCTGTGAGAAAATGTCCTTAAAGGACCAGATGGTGATGTGACTCAGGACTGTACTGGAATATTGTACTGATTTTGCTGCTGTGTCTTTATCTTATTATTGACCTGTTATGTTGTGATTGTGTGTCTGATGAGCCGGGCTTGCAGTGAAAGGTCATGGCAGCCTCAGAGGAAAAGTAGCTTGCAACCACTTCAGTCAGCAGATTTTGTGGAAAGTGAGGTCGGTATGTGATTTATATTATGTTTTTTAAATGATGTTTTTAGTATATATTAGTAAGTATGGGTTTAATTTATTTAAACCAGCTTTATTTATTGTTTTGCGATATGTATTTTTAAAAGTTTTAAATCTTTATTCTTGGAAGAAGAAGGGGTTTTTAATTATTAAAATATTTAGGAGCTGCTTTTGTAAAAACTTGAGTAGTTTTGAATTCAAGAAATGAGGTGCACCTGTGATGTTCAAGCTCAAAATGTTCAACTATGGCACCCCCATGAGGATGTGCAATGCATTACACCCTCAGGAGAAACATTTTAACACCACAGAGCTGAAGATGTTAACATGCACAAGAGTAAAATAGAGTCCTGACATTAAAATAAGCACCTCTCTCGCTCTCACTTGCTGACAGTCAGATATTTTTATGGAAATCTGTTTTTATGGGTGTGATGACATCTATAAGATCTGTTGGAGATGTGGGTGTATTCTCTTGTTGCCCCCATCCAATGCATTTTTGCATAAATACATAAATCTGCACGGCATTAGCAGGCATGACTCTTCAAAACTATAAATATGCACTCTTCCGTGCAGCTCTGACACGTGGAAATCTTTGCAGCACCTCCACGCTCCTGAGCCTCAGTGAACCTTTGCAGGCCTCACCGGGACCGGTTTAAACGGCCGAACCTGGTGGGGGGGCAAACAAGCAATTTTTATGCTTTTACCAGAAACATGGAGGTCTTTGATGCGCCGTTTTCAAAGCCTGGCTCACGAGGTTTGTCGTCTGCATCTTGGCGAAGGCCTGAGGAGCGCTGCCAAACACATGGGTCACTGAACCGCCGGGGGGATTTGAATAAATGTTTCTGGAATCACTGCTTCCTTGTGTATTTGTTAAATGAATTAAAGGAGGTGATAGGGCAGCTCTGCGTGTTTGGGATGTACGATGCAGGGAAAGAAATGAGGACCACGGATGGAAAAAGGTTTAGGTTGGTTCGGTCTGTAAATGAAATGAGGCAATTAATGTTACTGGATGAAACAGCGGATCTGAATTTTATGCTCTCATCGATGCTCCTTTATTTATGAATTAAATGCTACGGCGGAGATTTTCGTCACGGGTCATTACTGCTGCTCAAATCATGATGACTATGAAAGATTTATTCTCAAAGGCAAAATCTGAAGCTGCAGTGAGGATCATACAGTAGCTTCCACTGAGGATACTGTGGTCATGTCGACTATATTTCTTTTTCTAAAAAATAGTTTTAAGTGACCTAGCTGGTCTATTGTACAGGCTTTCAGTATTTTTAGACTCAGTATGTCAAAATGTGAGTTCTTTCAAGGCAGTTAAAAAGGAAAGGGTTCATTGCTTCCCCAACAAAGTTCCTGACAGAGCAGAGAAATCTTTAATGAACTGCATTCATGATCAACTATAGTTGTTTCATCTCTGTTTATTCAGTGAAGACTTGAGCTGCTTTCATATTAATTGCACACAGAAGTATCACAAACCTGTAGCAAAAGTCTGCAGACCACATAGTTACATCTAAATGAATTCAAATATTAATACTAATACCACTGATTCAGCTTACTTGAATAAGTTATCTTAGCATATCTGGTGTCATTTGCTAACAACTTTATACACCGCAAAAGTAACTCATTTCTCTAAATTAAACTGTGTGCTTACAAAGACAGTCATATGTTGGTAGGTAACCATGTTGGAAAAATGCACGAGTCTGCAAGTTGGAAAAGTCTGTCCTGATCTTCTTCAGCAGACATGTGGATGCAGCAATTAGCTTAGCATTAACACTGGAAGCAGAGGGTTTGTTCATAGTGACCGCAAGCAGAGACCAGAAAAAACTGCAGGGTGCTTCACATACAGGTGAGTTGTAGGGTCTAAAGTCTAAAAATGTGCTCATTATTGGTTCATAAGCACCATTGTGTTACCTCATTTGGCAACAGACTGTAGCTTAAGAGACATTTATTAAAGTAAAAACCTTTGAGATTCTAATTTTAAATAAAAAGAGTCGCTCTGATTCTTAGATGAAAACATGCCTTTCAAACGGCCCTCATGACTAAAAAAAAAAAGACTGTCCTCATTTCAAATCATGACATTAACATCAGAGTAATACCAAAAAAACCCTTCAAACAAGCTCATGACTTCATGATTGAGTGATTTTGTGATGTTGTAAATGTTAATACTGTTGTATGATTTTTTTTAAGCATTAAAATGACCAATTTCATCTGTGGGATCTCCCCTCAGTCAGCAATCAGGATAACGGATGCTGAAAACCAAGACACTTTCTTAAAAGCAGCCAGAGATGAGTTGAAGAAGAGGAGGCTGACGTGTGATCTATTATTGAGCAAAGTGCAAGAGGCTCCTCTCAGCTTTCAGAAATGACAGTCGTGGCTTTCAAGAATTACAGACTGTCTGAATTTAAAGCACCATGGGGTCTTTTTATGTCACCCCGTCACATCCTTTGATGCCAACGCCGCTTATGGACCAGTTGTGCTGATTCACAGAAATACAGGACAGACACAAACAGTCACAATACTGCCTCTTCATCTTATAAAATCACTTGAACCAGATGGGAACAGAGAGTCTGTCCCCCATCGGCCCTCGTCAGTAGCCTGTTGAGCTAATTACATGCTGCCGACGACATGAATAAAGCCTAATGATACACAGAGGTGACATGATAGCTTGATAATTTTCACCAGCCTGAACCAACACGGCTCTCATTGTTTTGTACTCTGGCGAAACAGCTGGTAGAAAACCTCCTGTCCTTAGGTTCAATGTCGAATTTCTGTGATCAGAGCTTCGATGGTGACAGTAAGCATGAGGACACTGCTGTGCACAAAACAGGCTCAGTGGTGATAAACGGTGTAAAATCTGCGTCTCAGGGAGATGTTTTTTGTCTGTTTATTCTTTCAGACAAACTACAAATGGAGTGTGAGTGTGTGAGTTTGCTGCCAAAATAATTTTTTGTTATGATGTAACAGCTACGATAAAGACTTTATGGTATTTATTTTTGAATTTCCAGCATCAGCTAAGCTTATCGAAGCAGCCATGATGACAAATGTTCACATCTGTATGTTTAAAGCACAGAATGAAATGAAATGAGTTTAAAAAAAACAGAGGTGTTAAAAAAAAGTCAGGCGCCCCAACAGTCAGTGTCACGTATCTACCGATGTCTCTGCTGTTTTCTTTGTGTTTCTTTCCTGTGTCCCCAGAGCTCCTCCATCTGTTTCTGTTAGTGTGTGTGTGTGTGTGTGTGTGTGTGTGTGTGTGCGTGTCTAGGCGTGGTCCCTGCCATCCACTCAGCTCCTCCAACACACCTGTATTGAGCTCATCTTCTCACCTCTTCCCACTTCCTAATCAGTCACCTATTTACACCTCCCCGCTTTTCCTTTTGTTCTTCGTCGCTTCGTTTGTTTAGTCATCCGTCTGTGTCCTCCTGTTTTCACCTGTGCCTCAGTTTTTTCACATCTTTCTGTACTTCTTCTTCTTCTTCTTGGGTTCACCCTGCACCACTTTACAGCCGGAGGGGAAGAAGTTGGTGCTTTGCTCAAGGTCCAGCTACCATCTCACATCTGTACAAACCGCTCCATGCTGAACTTGCAGCACTCTCAGGTCAAGTCCCTACAGCCTGAGCTACCACCGCCCCCTTTACATATACAAAAATACAGTTTGCATTTTAATGTAATAACTCTGTAAGCACTGTGCTGCTTGGGTTAACATTTTGCATCATAAGAGTGTTTGCTCTGTGATTATGTTTCATTCAGACACTTTCTGCCTCCTTGTCATTATAACTGTAATATAAAAATCCAGCAGTCACAGCCGGTGCACACGAGCCTGCCTGCAGCCACACAAACAAAACACAGCATCATGATGGATATCCTTCATGACGGCAGACTCCCGCTGGCTCAAATGAAAAGTGCAAAAGAATGTGGTAACAGCATGAGGGTAAAGTTTCTTTGATTCTGTTTGTGCTGTGGCTGTTGGGGCTGTTAGATTTACGGGGCAGGTGTGTTACGTCAGGCACGGTTACACCAGGGAAAACACCTGCTGTGTCTACATTTTCCTGAACCTCCCCCTCACTCCTCTGTGTCTGGCAAGAGTCCCGATCAAACTAAGACGAAGCAGGTGAGTCAAAGAGGCGAACTCACCGGCAGGAGTATAAAAGTTCAAATGTGGGCGTCAAAGGGAACCAGGTATCGCAGGTGAGTGCAAATACAGCTTTCAAGTTTCACTGAGTAACACAAATCACAAGAAATTGGTGAAACTCCTGGTTGTCAATCTGTCATCAATGTGGAAGGAAAAGCACAGAATTCAACCGTAGCGACCTGCAGTTTTAGTACTTCTATTTATGTAAGTAAAAATGGGATTTCCAGCAGTTTGTGAAGCTAAATTTACACATCTGTGTCAGGGTGCTTTAAAGTTGCAAAAGACTTGTAGAGATCACTCATTGGTGGTCTTGTTTATCTCGCTTTTTTATCAGACTGTTTTCTGCTCTGATAATACACCACAAAGAGCTCATGTTCACGATTCATTCTGCGACGTTTTCAGTAGAAATCCACTTGATAAAACGACATTTTGAACATGAGCTTACAGTCCCTAACACACAAATATAAATCCTCTTTCACTGAGGAACACAGAGGCTCAAATCCAACCTCATGTTCGTGCTGCCTGAACATCTCTTAGTGCAGGTGGAGTGCTGGAACAGATATTTTGCTGCCTTTCAAAAAGCCAGAGAGAGCTGATGAGAGCTCCTTCGAACTGAAACGACAGAAATGGAGCAGTTGGATACATAAACACGAAGAACAGAGCAGGCGGAGAAAGAGCTTCTCAACAATGCTGTTTAATAAATGGAGGAGGAGGATCAAGGTCGGCACTGCTATCTTGATGAACTTGCACTGTGGGAGGAATAATGTTTTATGTCTCGTCTCTCAAGAGGGAGCGAGACAGAAAGATCGGGGCGAGATAGTCGCCAATAAGTCATGTTTTGTTCCCCGCCTCTCATTTCCTTCTCAGCTCTCTTCTATCGCGTTTTGCCTCTGCGGTATTCTTTGAACGTTTGGGATAAATATGAGTGGAGTAAAGCAGTGCTGGTTGCAAAAACAAAACACCCTTTTCATGCATGGAACCCGTGCTATGTGCATTTCACTTTCATCTTATTTCTCCATGCTCCTTTCTTTTATTTGTTTTATGTAAAGCGTGTTGAATTGTCTCTGTATGTGCTGCACAAATGAACTTTGTCAATTTATTAATAAATGAGCATTGAGATCACTGTAGTGTGTGAGTATATCATCAGTAGCTGATGAGGTGAGTATTATTAGATGTGTATTTAAAATAATGGTGTGGATCGACTTAGGAGAACCGACATAACCACCAACAAGTCAAATCCAACAAGCATGGATTTGACACCTTTTGACCATGTTCTTTTTTTTTTAATTTGATGTTCAATACTTGGAGTTGCATTTGATATGCGAGTTGTGCCATTTAACTGAGGTTTCATTGCTTGATTTGTAGAGACATTTCAAACATTTTCATACATTTTCACAAGCTTTTCATTTTCTTTCTTTCTTTTATTTTTTTAATTTAGAAGACATGAGTGGTGCAAGTGTGGAAACTTACCTAACAGAAGTTTTTTTCAGGAGTCATCAGACTAGTTCTGCTTTTCTTCTTCTTCATATAAGCCACGATGATGGAACAGAACTCTGACTTAAATGAGCCAGACTTATCAGAATAAGCCAGGCTTTCCCTGGCTTTCCCTCAACCCTTTGTCCCAAATGGATTGCAGAGAAATCTGTATTTAGTCACTGTTTCACTTGCATGATGTTACTATTTACTACTATTTTAATTCACCATGCAAAAAAAAAAAAAAAAATGTAAGTAATGCAAAGTGTGAGATAATTAAGTTTAGCTATTTTCATATATAAATATCATGTGTCTAAAATAAATTTCAGGAAAGCTTTAAGCTGAAAATTGACCTTATTGTTTTGTTTTATTTTCCCAGAAGCATTGTGCAGAGCCTCAGATGATTTGAATAAGTCTGGAGATCAATACCACCACACGCTGTCACAGCACACAGTTCTTCTATTTTAGCAAATGCAGTGATAAACATTTCTGTTACTTCCTAACAACTGTGGCCATTTTTATTTATTGTTTGAGTTCAGAAAATAACTTTTACAACAGTTCTCTGATCTTCACTGATACAAAAATGTACAAGTTATGCTACTTCAGGGTACCACTAATGACAAACGATGGTAAATGATTTGTGTTCATGAAAAATTTTCTCTCAGAGATTGAACTTTGCCACCTGGTGCTTGTCACTCATTCACTATTGCCATAATAGTAAACACTCAGTAGCTTTGATAAAGTTCTGTGATAAGCAGTAAATCTATGTTGAGCAGGGATTTTCAGATGTTCTAATGTGGATTAAATAAAATCTAGAAAGACATTTAAATAAAAATACATAAAGTAAATATAGTGCAGTTTATTAGTGAATAGGATGTGATTTCAAATACAGCCTGGCAGTTTTAGTAAAGCTAAAAGAAACACTTTCATTAACCCCAAATACATTCTTAATTGTAAAGCATTAAATTAACTTAAATCATCTTAATAAGTTATATTCTAAGTAAATGTATTTGTTTTAGTCCAAGTTGCATCACAGCTCCGGCGAGTTCTACAGACCTCCTGGATCTTCTAACTTGAAGCTAAGAAGTTGTGATTTATCAGCTCCTCTGTCTTCCATATTGTGATATCTTTATCGGCGGATCTATAACTTGGCTTTAGTTGACATGCCATCACAGCTCAGATGAGTTTTGAAGAACTCCTGGATCTTCTTCCACAGGTGGACTTCAGCTGCTGCGTGGGACCTCGGCCTCACCCCCCCACAGGACTGGTTTACCCACAACCCCGTGAAAACTGGAGGGGCAGTAGGGTCCATAAGGTGGCTCCAGGTAATGACCTGCTCCAGGGTAGCACACGCTCTCAAAGTTGTCCTTTCCATGACGCTTCAGTCTCTCCACCATCTCCTCCATGTAAGCTTTGCTGTCCCAGTTGAGGTCGTCCTCTGAAGCCACAAAGAGAAAATGTCCCCTGGCTTGTTCAATGGGGACCAGGGTGTCCTTGTTCTCCTCTGCCAGCGGATTATTCAGAACATATTTGACCATGATGGCCCCTGACTCAGTGGGAATCACCTTGCTGACGTCAAACATTAAGGCGGAGAGGATTTGGCTCTTCCTATAGTACAGAGGTAGAACTGTATTGGAACAGCAGCCATTGATCCAAACTGTGGCCTCAATGTCTGGCAGGTAAGAGGCAACTGAAAGTGCAACATCTGCAGTTTTGGAAAATGATATTACACCAACTCCTTCACTGCCCACCTATGGGAAAAAAAGTGCAAATTACAAGTGACGAAAACAATCTACTTTTTCGGCAGGTAAACATAAATTGCTTTTCAAGATCTGAAAGCCTTGATGGCTGCATTACTGCAGAAAATGCACTCATGCGAAATATGAAAGCTAAAGTAGCTTGAAAAATAGCAAGATGATATATAATTTGATGAACTGATCAGACCATAAATAAGATAAGAATTTGCTAGCTAGCATATTGAGTAATGGGAGTTTTTATTGAGTAATGGGCTTTTTAAGCGAGTGGTAACTGGTAGGTGAAAGCACCATCAGGCTCAACTCAAGGCTAAGCGTGGTCAGATATGATGCCAGAAATGAGGATGACAGTGGCCCTGGCTGCTCAGAGTCTGATACTAGACATACTGAATAAAGTCAAATTCGCTGTTCATCCACATTGAAATGTGCCCATTAAGGTGATTCAAGGAGGTGAGCTTAGGCAGAAGCAACCTCACAGACACATCCAAACCATGAAATGTCTCAGAGATTCAAAGACCTTACCTTATCTTGTCTTTTTAAAAACTGTATTGCTTCCTCAAAGTAATCCAGATAGACCTCTTTGATGTTCTTCGGCATGTCGTCGTAGCCAAACGCCACCACAGTCAGAACTACGAATCCCCGACTAGCAAGCAGAGACGCTCTTTTCTCGGACAAAAGTCCTCCTAAAACGTACAAATCCAGCACAGCAGAGAAAGGACCTGCTCCTGGATTGGAAGACATGTAAGAACACAAAATGACAAAACATCTTTCACATGGTGCATCTTTATTTTGATAAAGTTTACTGGTTAGAATGAATACTACAATCGTGGATGCAGCTTTCTAACATCTCCTGTGGCTCTAGAAATAATTGATCCTGATGATTTTGTACACTTAAATTTTTTTACATCTTTGTTTTACAATCAGGGGGTGTGATTTAGTCTGAAAGATTTCACTGACTTTTGCCAGACAGGAAGAGCAACAACAAAGACACTGATTTGCATTCACTTAGAAAGTTGACTCTTATTACAGGAAATCTATTTATATAAATCAATACAGAAAATATAAGACTGTATATAAGACTGTAAATGTTTTTAATAATTAATTTATAGTTGATTTTTGTTGCAAATTTTTGATACAAGGATAAAAATTGATGGCTGACAAAGACAACAATAAAGTGACCAACCTGGGGGAGTGAACAAGACTCCACTAATGTTCCCCTCATTGACGTCGAGTCGACTTACTCCGTCTGCCATCAGAAGCCTCTCATTGATCGCCTCTGCCAGCATCCTGCCCTCCCCCTCCTCCTCATGCACAGAGAACTTCACCACATGAGGGTTTAGTGAATTTGATTTTATAAACCTTTTGTGCAAAGTGTCGGCCCTCATGGACCACAGCAGACCCAGAGGTTCCACCCCGACGTAGCTCCCAGCCGAGTGAGGGGTCTCTGTCCAGGTGGATCTCCCCCCTCCCATCAGCCCTGTACGTGGCCATGGAGCTGAACACCACCCCCTTCTCATCGGTGGATCTGGCTCTCATGGTGACCACCTGTCTCGATCTCAGCCCGCCCACCTTCACCTGAACGGGCTCATCAAACAAACATCTGGCTCTCGGCAGCAGCCTCAGTCTGACCTGGGAGGACATCTTTTCTGAAGGAATGAACAGACAGTTATTTCAGGAGACTTTTAAGATGCTTATGCTATTAATGTTTGTGTTGAATCTTGTTTGTCTTTAAAGATACTGTCCCTGAATAGTTTTCCTCCTTATTCTTAACACTGCATGTACCTCTTGAAAGAGACATTTACAACATATTCATATCTGTAAGTAGGATCTCTTAATCATACTTATGAAGAAATATTTGTTCCAACTAACAATTCACTGAAAATGTGTGAAGTTCAAGCTCTGAGCCGAGACAGTGTTAAAGAGTAAAAATATAAAATGCCACTTGTTTCACTTGTTTCAGAAAACGTCCCCTGGCTTGTTCAATGTGGACCAGGGTGCCCTTGTTCACATGTTTAATCACAATGTACAGAGAGGTGACAAATTAAAGGAAAAACCTTAATTAATGAGTGGAGAAACAAAGTTAATGCAGATTATTTGAGACCACAACTAAACAATTAACATCCCTTCACACCATATGGCACAATATGTACTGTTATGGTAGAGAGAGAGAGAGAAAGAGAGGGGCTACAACTGGTGTTAAATGTCCGTTGTATATGAATCAAAAAGTGTGTGTTGAATTCGCTGTTAACATGGGTGTGTTCTCTGGATTTATCATAAAATGTGACTGGAGGAGCGAGTGAGAGGAGTCAAAGTCTAAAAACTGTACAAACAGTTGGTGGAAATAAGGAAGTAAACTACACAGGAAATCATAACACACCACTGACCCTGACACTGAATGTAGGTCACCAAAATGAGGCCAGAGCTACCCGATCCTCTGCTCCTATGTTTACAGCTGAATTATATAATGTCTGCTACACGTGGTCGTCATTTTGTACACTCTGTGCTTAAACACACACTGTCAGCAGAACTTTTGTCCTGTTTGTGACTTTAACTGTTCATGTATACACACTTGGCTTGGCTGTGCTTGTTTTTAGTCTGTTTGTCTGTCTTCTCTGTGAGTTGTTTCTTTGTAATTTCGGTTTGTGGTGTAAATACAGGACGACTCACTCCTTTGTTTGTGTTCACAGACTTGAATCTTGAAGTTTATTCTGCTGAAGATGTGGTGAAAGTACATTTAGTACATTTAGAGGGACATTAAATGAAGTGCAGATGTTTGGAGTTTGTTCCTTATATGAATATTTCCTATCTGTAATGAATCATGTAATCTATATAAATCAGTTATTACATAACTTCCTCTGAACTGCTTTTTTCTCTTTTATGACTCAGCTTCAGGAAAAAAACAGGTTTTACACATGACATTTATACTTCAGTCCCTCCCTCAAGATCTCCACAGACAGCCAAAGTCTCCTGATGTGTTTCAGGGTGTCTCACTTGTCTCTTACCTCCCTCCCTTGACGGCTGACGGCCGATCCTGATCTGCTTGGAGGTGCAGCTCTGACAGTGATCTCGTTCTGATTCTGAGAGTTTAAGTTACAGGAAGCTCCTGCTGCTTCACAATAAAAGTTCTCTGGTTTTATTTTTCCAGAATAATAGAAAGGATTCAGAGAAAAATGTGGAGCAGGTTTCAGCGCTGCATAGCAGTTCAAACATCAGACCCCCTTGACTCCCCCCAATTCCTTCACTTCCTCAACCCACAGTTATAAATAGGAATCTCATGGGGAGGAGCTGCAGTCTGTGAACCCTGGTCTTTCATTGGCTGTGAGAATAATCCTTGACTCTTTATGACTTGTTTAGGCTTGTTTACAGCTGCAGACTGTGTCCACCTCACCTCTGTGTAAATTTCATACATGCATACATTTATGCACATTTGTACTTTCCATCAGATGTGCAAAACTTAAATAGTGGAATGAAAAAACGTATCTAAAACTTTTTATTATGTAAACTTTAAACGCTTTGGACCAGCGACTGGCCAATCACAGAACAGTAAGACGGGACTTGTTTGGGAAAGAAACTCTTCTGACTAAAAGTTAACTTTATTTACACAGTCAAAAATCATAAATCACCTATTGACACACACACACACACACACACACACACTCACACACACCTGGTCTAAGCTTTAATTCAGACTCTGAATGTTTCTGAAGACCTTTTAAAATCAGCAGTCTGCAGAGGAAGGAGGTTCAAATATTACCAGAGCTGCAGAAGACCTGGACTCTTCAAATGAAGTTTTATCACTCACCTCTCCTGTGAGCTAGCTGACAGATAAAACAAATGTCAGTGTGGCATAGATGGGAGAAACAGCTGCAGGAGAAGAGGAAGAGGAGGAGACCAGCCTAACTTGACCTCACAGAATGACCCTGGACCACCTGCAGACGTACAAACATGGACCACCTGCAGACCCTGGACCAGCTCCTCAGTCTCTGGATGCTGCTCGGTGTTTCCTCTGAGCTCAGTCAAACTAGATCTGTCTCAGTGCTCGTCTTCATCGTGTCATGACGTCGGGGAGGAGGTACACAATGTAGGAGTGTGTGTGTGTGTGTGTGTGTGTGTGAGCAAAGACTGACAGCTGCTTATTTATTTTGTTTGTCTTATGACCTTTTTTAATGCAAAACTGAACAACAACAAACAACAATAGACATAATGAGGACTCAGGGATAATTAAAAAGAAAAGAAGGAAAAGTAAGTCAAATGTGTTTAGAAGTACAAATAAGTAAGATACTTTTGTACAGGCTCAGATAATAAACTGGCTGTGTTTCACTTACATATGTTGAGAGTCATAGGATAGATAAAAAGATTTACATAAATTTAAGGCTTTGAGTGCTGAATAGTTTGTATGTACTGCTGTGTTTCACTAATAAACATGTAAAATATTGGTTTTCTGTCATAAAATGTGTAATAAAAATAGATGTAAAATATAAAATATAAAAGGTAAAAATGACAAAAGTGCATGGTATGAGTAAAGTTATTAAAATGGCCAAAAAAATTACCAAAGTGTTGTTTTTGGATGATTCCTGATAATAACAGTGGTGTTATGTTGAATAAAGAAGTCATTTTGTGGTTAGGACGATTTCAGGAGCTGGAAACAATAACGTAAGACGATCTTCCACAAAAAATAAATGTAATACCATTTTCTGCTAGAGATTTATACATGGTCATCACATCCACAGCCACTAAAAAAAACACATCATGATTAAGATGGATATTGTGTATTGTGTAGCATCTAAATAAATATAGAAAAAAGTGTACATTTGTCTTGGATTTGACCATTTACCGATTTTTTTTCTTTTAAGTGCTCAAAATAAAACTGATGCTCACATAACAAATGATCCACCTGTAACGGCAGCTCTGAGTGAACTCATCATTAAAGCTGACATGTATCGCCATCTAGTGGTTACAACAAGGATTGACAGCTGATGATTTACTGACAGTATAATTATGGAAATAAAGAAATACAGACGAACAACGTTAAGCTGAACCAGGAGTCAAAACATCAGTTCACGTTTCTGTTTCGAGGACAGAGCCAGGTCTGATCCTCCAGAAGTCATAAACCTGCTTCACTTCATCTTGCATTTTAACACTACTTTTATAAACATCTTGTTTGAAGGTGAGCCTCCTCAAAAAGACAGAAGAAGAAACTGCATTCTGTGCTTTTATTCATCAAACTAAAGACACCCCTCATTCATCTTTTCAAGTGCTTTTGAGCTCAGAGACGTGACGTATCACAGCTCAGGTGAGTTTTGAAGAACTCCTGGATCTTCTTCCACAGGTGGACTTCAGCTGCTGCGTGGGACCTGGCCTCACCCCCCCACAGAGCTGGTTTACCCACAATCCCGTGAAAACTGGAGGGGCAGTAGGGCCCATAAGGTGGCTCCATGTAATGACCTGCTCCAGGGTAGCACACGCTCTCAAAGTTGTCCTTCCCATGACGCTTCAGTCTCTCCACCATCTCCTCCATGTAAGCTTTGCTGTCCCAGTTAAGGTCGTCCTCTGAAGCCACAAAGAGAAAACGTCCCCTGGCTTGTTCAATGGGGACCAGGCTGCCCTTGTTCTCCTCTGCCAGCGGATTATTCAGAGCATATTTAATAATAATGGCCCCTGACTCAGTAGGAATCACCCTGCTGGAAGTCCAACAGTAATGGTGAGAGGATTTGTTGTTTTTTGTGATAAAGAGGAAAGGCCACATTAGCATTGCAGCCGTTGATCCACACGACAGCCTCAACACCTGGCACAAAAGAAGCAAGAGAAAGAGCAATATCTCCTGCTTTTGATCGTGACACTATGCCAATTCCTTTTCTGCCAACCTGTGGAGAAAACATGCAAATTGCAAATTAGTGTTGATGAACTCTAAACTGTAATGGAAATTCACAGAAATCTGGAGCATACTCTAAAAGTTAGGCTCCAATCACCTTGTCCTATGTACGGAGTAACTGCATGTCCTTTAAGAAAACTAACCTTGTACTTTGTACAGAAGTTGTAAGTAACCTTGATAGGTCTTATGACCACATTTTGTGTGGTCAGAAGTTGTTAAGTAACCTTGATAGGTCTTATGACCACATTTTGTGTGGTCAGTAAACAAGGACATGACTGGGACACAGTGTAAGGAGACCAAGATTGCTTTGCCATCCTCTAAGATGTTGTTCTAACATCTAAAGAACAAAACAATATTTAATTGCAAATTAGATAACTGTTCTAAACTGAACAAAACAATATTTAATCTGTACTTAGATAACGTGTGCTGTGCACAAAACTGTATAAAACCTGATACCTCCTTCTGTTTACTTCAGGGCTCAGTTTGCTCTTTGCATGCTTGACTGTGCTGTGTGTCCATCTACAAATTTCTCAATTAAAGCTTGCAGAAAGAAGAGAGTTGACTCTGTGCTTTATTCCACTGAAAACTGGGACCACAGAGGGTGATACTTAGGAGTGATATACAGAGGGCATTGAACTAGAAAGTGATCATTACAGGAGCAGAAGTGGCTGATATTTGTAGTTGGTAATTGTCCACTGTCCTGTTCCCTTTACTGAATTAAATAATTTTAACCCATAAGAACCCACAGTGACACAGGTGTCACAAGTCACTTAAATGACCTGGAAAGTTCCTTATATAGCTTTATCCTTGATTTTAACCTGTGAAGTCCCTAAGTGACTCCTACTGAACATCCTGTCATGTCGGTCATGTGATTTTGTGTTCCCACAACAACTATTTAGTCTGTGATATGTCCCCCTATAATTTTCCTTGAAGGAGAAAGGGGTCTGGGTTCTTATTGGGTTAAAAAGGAGACACTCAGACAACTCACCTTGGGATGTTGTTTTAAGAAATCAGCTGCTTCCTCAAAATAGTCAAGATGCATCTTTTTGACGTTGGCGGGTTTGTCATTGAACACAGTTACTGTCAGAACCACAAACCCTCTGTTGGCCAGCAGACTGGCTCGTTTCTCAGATTTAAAAGTGGACAGATCCAACACAGCAGGAAATGGACCATCTCCTGCACCAGAAAACACAAGTCCATGTCAATTTCAGAGTACATCGAGTCCTAAATCTTCACACAGTGTGCATTGTATCCTATGTGGTTACATGAACAAAACAATGTTTTTAAACAAAAACAAAATTGAGACTAAAAATGTCTTTTAACAGTTTTTCTGTCTTTGAAGAAAAAATACATCCCTTTAACTTGAAAAAATACATCCACTTATTTTCATACACCAAACTACTACATATCAGCTTCCCTAATGGACTTTACAGTGATGTTGGGTTGTAAATACATTTTTTATCAGTTAGAACACATTACAAAACTCAACAAGTTATTCAACTGTAATTAAACTATGATCAAGTCAGGGAGCCACCAACCTGGGGGAGTGAACAAGACTCCACTAATGTTCCCCTCATTGACATCGAGTCGACTTACTCCGTCTGCCATCAGAAGCCTCTCATTGGTCGCCTCTGCCAGCATCCTGCCCTCCCCCTCCTCCTCATGCACAGAGAACTTCACCACATGAGGGTTTAGTGAATTTGATTTTATAAACCTTTTGTGCAAAGTGTCTGCCCTCATGGACCACAGCAGACCCAGAGGTTCCGACCCCGACGTAGCTCCCGCTGAGTGAGGGGTCTCTGTCCAGGTGGATCTCCCCCCTCCCATCAGCCCTGTACGTGGCCGTGGAGCTGAACACCAACCCCCTGTCATCAGTGGAATCTGGCTCTCATGGTGACCACCTGTCTCGATCTCAGCCCGCCCACCTTCACCTGAACGGGCTCATCGAACAAACATCTGGCGCTCGGCAGCAACCTCAGTCTGACTTGGGAAGACATCTTTTCTGAAGTTTAGACTCTGTTCTGTAAGAAAAAAATCAAACATAAAAAGAGATATCAACATTATGCATCTTCTTGACAATGAAAAACTGTTATTCACAGGAAATATTCAGTTCACACTGTTACATTTCCCAGTTGGATCTAGGTGATGAGGGGAGTAGTCCTCAGTTTTACCTATAAGAGACACAGCCATTAAAGATGAAGGGTTAAAAGCATTCATCAGGTACCCTTTGAGAAGTGGGCTGACCATTGTGAGACAGCATTTTAATCAACCCCACCCTTTTTGGCTGCCTCCTGAGCTGATCCAACCTGTTTATGCTTCCAGGCTGCACAGTTAGCTATTAGGTGGTCAGTTTTGTGACAGAAAGGGCATGGTTTCTCAACTTTAGGACCAGATGCAGATGAGAAAACAGCAGCACGTAAGACACAAGCAACACCATCTTTCTTGCTAGAGTCATGCTTGGCAAAAACATTCTTATGCGTAATCTCAAACTCTTAGCTTCATATATGACCATAAAAGTGATGAGGATATTCATATCTAATTCTCTGTAAGAAAGCAAATAAGAGCTTTTCTGCTTAATCAGTGTCTGTATCTCATAACTTGACACATCCAAGTTGACCTTGTGTTTTTAGCAAAAATTAATCTTTCACACACTGCTGGGAATAACTGTGAATGATTAAATCTTTTTGTGTGTGGTTCTAGTGCAGTTAACTAATTCAGTTCTTTGCCACAGAGGCCCTGAATTATCAGGAAATGACTCCTTCTGTCTGGCTTTATCACATCATTTCCTGATTTGAACAGTGAAAGTCCACGTGTTCATATGTGTCCATATGGACATGTCAAAACCACTCTGGTGATTCAGGTTAATCTATGAATAGTTTAGCCCACTGGGAGGTAGTTTGTTCTTCTGACAGCAGATTGACATCAGAGTTGATGAATGGCAGATGGACTTTTTAAAGATTCCTGTGAACACTCCTATAGAATGAGATATTATAATAAGAAATCATGAGAAATGTCCCATTTATCCAGCAGGTTGAATCTTTGGAGAACTCCTCTTAGTGCACAGCAGACAGCCGATTCCTCCTGCTTCTCCTCAGGATGTGCAGAGTGGTTATACAAATTATACAAATCAGCTTCAAATAATCGGATCAAACATTACATTCATGTTGCATACACTGATTATCCATTTGTCTATAAAGTGCAGCATAGAGATTATTTGTAAACAGAATGTAAAAGTAAAAGTAGTTGTTGCATGCATATAGACCATAAATGTGGAGTCCAGATGTGTCTGATGGTGTTTGGCAGACTGACTTTTCCTTCTTCACCACAGAGTCAGTGTGCAGCTCACAGCTGATGTGGACTCTGAGGTACCTGAGACATAGTTCCTTCTCTGGATACGTTCCTTTGATTTACAAAGTAAACAGGACCTTCCCATTTTTCAGGAATGTAACATAGTGCTCTAGAGCCTGGACTACACTCTCCCCTCCTGAACTCATGTACGTCCCTGTACATGGCAATAGTTAACCATTCTGCACTCAGGAAGGCAGGATAATGGGATAGGGGGAGTCCTCTGATTCACTTAAGACATCGGCCAATGCTGTGGTCAATCCGTGGACCACAGTAACCAGAGGTTTTCCAAGGTTTGGGTAGTCAAGCTGTCTTGGTGGCTGACGGTTCCGTTCGGATCTCCTTACGAAGGAATCTGTGCTCAGTTTTGGTTCTACATCCTCATTGTTCTCCATTTCCATTTTATCTGGCATTTTCTCCACAGATTCTCCACTACCAGTTCCATCCATTTCCATTTCACTCACTGTCATGTCAGAAACCACTGGAACCTGGTCCTTGTGGACATCAACATCAGGTAAATTCAGAAACCACTGGAACCTGGTCCTTGTGGACATCAACATCAGGTAAATTCTGCAGGTTGGACAATTTCAGGTCAGTTTCTGTCAGTTTGATTCATTTCTTTCATTTGTTCAGTTGGAGTGACTCATTTAGTTGGTAAGTACTCGGCGTCACCCTGGCAGCTGGTATGTTTCTCCAGCGCCAGGGGACTATCTGGACCAACATCGGACATGTCAGGTAGTTTGCCGATTTCAGGAATATAATCAACGTCATTGGCATGGATCACGTTCCCGTCAGGGCCTGTACCTGAGGGTTTAACATGCTGCATGTGTTGATTATGAATCATGGACAGATCAGGGTGCACTGAGGTCTCAGGGATTGTTGGGCCCTGAACATCTGGAGGTTGTCTGAACCAACAGACTGGAAGAAGTTCATCATCCTCCTCTGAGGAATGATCTGACTCCACATCAGGACTTGCACGAGTTGCTGGTCTGCGCCCTTCAGGCCGCTTGACAGGCTCATTGATTTCCTCCTGTGGCAAATATCTACATGGAAGGAGCAAATCCCTATGCAATGTCCTTGAGGGACCATCCTTGTTTTCGGGCTTGACAGTATATACAGGAAGAGTACCTGCTCTGCTAACCACAACATGGACAGCTGACTCCCATTTGTCTGAAATTTTGTGATTCCCCCGAATTCGGACATTTCTGATCAGCACCCTGTCTCTGGGTTCCAAGTCTGAGGTGATTACGCGCCTGTCAAACCTTGTTTTGTTCTTAAGTGTGGTCTTTGCAGCGTTATCCATTGCTATCTTGTAGCTCTCCTCAAGCCTGCGACTTGAACATAATCAGAGTGTGACATGTGGTTGCCCCCACTCACAAAAAGTCCAAACGCCAAATCAACTGGCAGACGAGGTTGGTACTCAAACATCAGTTCATATGGCGTAAAACCTGTCACATCGTTTCTGGTGCAATTGTAGGCATGGACCAGGGGCTTTACAAACTCGCGCCAACGAGATTTGTCTTGGTCCTAAAGAGTGCCTAACATGTCTAACAAGATGTGATTGAATCGCTGATCTGGTGATCTCTGTGATGGTTCAGGCAGCTTAGCTACAGTGTGTTCTTTCGAAAGGACACATCAAGGGTGTTTGTGCCTATCAGCACAAGAGACTCCGTGGTGGTTTTAACATCAAGGACAACCAGGGCAAGTGTATTCACATCAACTGGCTTCCCCACAAAATCCCTTGGGAATGTCATGGGCAGTTCGATGTAGCCCAAATAGGGAACTGACTGCCCTGCTGTACCCTCAACCTCCAAAAGATTGAAAGGCGGCTTAATCTCTTTTGTTCTGGGAAGTACTGCTCTAAAACGATTCAGGCACAGTGGTAACCTGTGAGCCTGTGTCAAGCAGACAGACAATTTCTTCACCTTTTATGGTCACCCGAGCTGTTCTCTTTGTACCAACCATCCCTTTAGGGAGTCTGAATGGACAGCTTCCCTTTGAGTGTCCTAGGCTGGCACATGCTTGGGCTTTGACCTTCCTGTTTATATCTTGGGGATGTTGACTTTGCTCAGCCCCTGTTTGTCCCGCAACAGGAGCTGTTAGGCGTTTAAATGAGAATGAGGACTGGACTGCATTTCCCATGCACGCTGCTTCTCCACCAGTTGCTTTTTCTTTTCAGCAACCAAAGCAGGGTTGGCAGCTCAGGTGCATGATCGGAAGATGTGACCATCCTCTCCACAGTTAAAGCAATATCATGGTTTTAGTTTGCTTATCTGTCTCCTCCCTGTCTGTTGCAGGTCTGTACTTATTTCAAACTTGTCTGACGCTTGGCTCCGATGTTTTGCCACAGCACCCCTGTTGTTGGCCTCATTTTTCCTTTTCTGAGTCATGAAGGAGTCAACTGACTCTGCAGGCTAGCAACCTGCTTTGCGAGGTCCTCAATTGCACTGGGACCTGCCTCTGACTTCTCCCTTGGTTCAGAACAGGTGCATGCCCCATGACTCTGAATACGAACTCGCTGCTTTGCGGCACCAATGTGTTTTTTCATGCGTTTGGCTTTGGCATGCTGCCTGTCCTCTTCAGTGCATAGCATCAACAAGAGTTCTGAGAATGAGGGTGGGTTGCTTTTCCTCTGCTCAAGCTGCAGAATGGATAGGAGTAAATTATCCCAACACCCCCTCCAAAACTGCTTCAGAAGATGCTTGCCAATGTCCTGTGGTGCAACTCCTCCTCTTCTCATGGTTCAATGCTACCTGCAGCCGATGGAGATATGCGGATGGTTTCTCACCTGGATCTTGGATGGTGTTCATGAATTGAGCATAAAGCTCTTCTCCATCCTCAACCATGCTGAAAGCAGAATCAAGCAGCTGCAGGTAGCTTAAAGGAGGTGAATCGGGTCGTACTCCCTTGACCACATCAGCCGCAGGTGAAAGCAAAGATTGCAGAATCCTTCTGGATATCTGAAGAGAGAACATGTTGGGATCACTCAAAAGTAGTTCGATTAGTGACCGCCAAGTGTCATAATCTGTTTCATTGCTGAGTCTAGGAATCCTCCCAGAGAAGGAACAAAGCCTCACTGGAGAGTGCAAGTTTGAATGGGCATTTTCCATTCTCACAATGTGCTCAACAACCACCTTCTGTATTTCTGGTGGATTTGCAGCACTTACCGGAAGTGGGGAGGGTCTTTTCTCATTGTTTGGAGCAGAATCAGCCACATCAGGGGCAGTTGAGAATGAGGTGGGGGGCTCTTGTGCATTTGGAGAACCAAGCTGTGGTATCACAGCAGTGGTCTCGACCCATGCCGGGGAGTAGTCTTCAGTCACAGGGTTCATTGTCTCAACATCCTTACTAATGTGAGACATTATCTCTTTGAACACCTCACCATACTCTTTGCCACTTAGCTTGGCTAACATCTTTAGCTCTGTCAAGTAAGTTTTTGTGATGCCCCCGCCGACTTCAGTCACGTACGCACTGCTTAACATTTGGACAGTGTAAGTAACACATGGATCGCTTTGCACTGTGTATTTATACTGCAAAATTCCCTTCATGTCTTCTACAGCTGCACCGTGAGAGTACTCAACGATCAGGTTTTGATAAAATTGACATGAGTCATCATCAACGAAAAGGACTCTCCCAATAGAGCCTTCTCTATTCTTATTGACTTACTGACAGATTATTGACTTCTTAAGGAAGTCAATAATCTGTTCATCTTGGTCTGCTATCTGCGTTACTCCACTAACGATGACTGCATTAGGGATTTTAACACCAGACTTTTGCACAAAATCCATGTTAGATCAAAGGTCAGTATTGATATGCGACACAACTGGCTCCTGGCTGGCTCGCCCCCTTGCTTTATGAAGTGGATGACACGTAATCATTCGATATCTGGACCAGATCAGAAGAATCCAAGCATGTAGGAGCCAGTGGTGCACATGAATAAAGGACAGAAATGAACTGTTGGACCTTATTTTTACTTGGTCAAATTGTAAAAAAATAAAATCTGTACAGAGCTCAGATGAACAGCCTTTCGTTACACAAATATAAACAAAAATAGAGGCACCAAAAGAAAACCCCTTTGTTACATTTTCCCTCCCCAGAATTTGTTGCGCTGGGGCCTGTTGATGTGTGTGAATGTCTGTGAATTTCAGTCCTACCCCACCAGGAGCAGAGTGGGGACTGGTGGTTGAGTCCATCGCAAAACCTTTAGCCTCGCTCACCACCCATTTGCTGCTCGGCAATCATACAGTTAATTGCGCCGACAACTAGAAAAAAAAAACGAGCGCTGACCGCGATCGAACCGGAACCAGAACCTGAGGAGCTGACCACACGCGATTTATGCTATGCGATTGGCTAGTCAGACACCTGTCAATTAAATACCCCATTTTAACTCTTTATTGGGGCAAAAAGAGAGAAGGGAAACATTCTGACATGGTAACAAAAATTGATTATTACCACGATCTTTTTATAGCACAATCTTACTGTACATACATTTTTTCCCCATAAATCAATTGAAATGAATTTATTTATTTATATATTTAATTATTTTAATTTTTTAATCATATTAATTATTTTTAAAGGGGAAATTCTTGTTTTACTCAGTGTCTGGGCTACAAATATCTCCTGCTTTTGTCTTTGAAATCCATTTTTTTTATCTGTCTTTGAAAAAGAAATACATCCCTTCAACCTTCAACTTTAAAGTGATATTGAGGCTGTAAATACATTTAATTTCAGTCAGAACACATGACACCAACCTGGGGGAGTGAACAAGACTCCACAAATGTTCCCCTCATTGACATCAAGCCGACTTACTCCATCTCCAATCAGAAGACAATCATTTGTTGCTTCTGCCAGCATCCTGCCATCCCCCTCCTTCTCATGCACAGAGAACTTCACCACATGAGAATTTAGTGAATTGGTCTTCTAAAAGTTTTTGTGTAAAGCGCCTGCCCTCATGGACCACAGCAGACCCAGAGGTTCCACCCCGACGTAGCTCCAGCCGAGTGAGGGGTCTCTGTCCAGGTGGATCTCCCCCCTCCCATCAGCCCTGTACGTGGCCGTAGAGCTTAACATCACCCCCTTCTCCTTTCTCGGTGGATCTGGCTCTCATGGTGACCACCTGTCTTGACCTCAGCCCGCCCACCTTCACCTGAACAGGCTCATTGAACAAACATCTGGCACTCGGCAGCAACCTCAGTCTTACCTGGGAAGGCATCTTTTCTGGAGTTCAGACTTTGTTCTGTAAGAAAGTCAAATAAAATAAGAAACATAATGACATTATGCATCTGTTTGCAATGAAAAATGTTCGTCACAGAAAATGTTAATTTCACACCTAGACAACAAAATAAACTCATTTGGCCCATAAAGAAAACACTCAATGGAATTATTTATTTCTCAAAATCGGTCCATCCATCCATCCAAGTACGATAGTCCAGACATCCCTCTCCCTAGCTACACGTTCCAGCTTCTCGGGACAGGACCCCAAGGCCTTCCCAAGCCTCCATCCTGATCAGATGCCTGGACCACCTCAACTGGCTCCTTTCATTGTGCAGGAGCAGCATCTCTACTCAGACCTCCCTCCAGATGTCCAGTCTGTCTAAGGCTGAGCCTGACCACCCTACAGAGAAAACTAATTTCAGCTGCTTGTATCTGCAATCTCATTCTTTCAGTCACTACCCATAGCTCATGACCTATAGGTGAGGGTTTGGAACCATAGATCGACTGGTTAAATTCGAAAGCTTTGCCTTCTGGCTCAGCTCTCTGACTGATGAATTAATGTTCAAATTCACCAGCCATTAATTAATAGATTAATGTTTTGTGTCTAAGCTCTACCAGTATGTGACTGGTAATAACAGATGTGCCCCCTCAATCAGTTTTTTTTATTTAGGCTAAAGACATTTTTGGCCACCAAATCATTGAAGCTCTTGTCATTTGTGACTGACTCTCTACTTGTAAAAATATAAACTTAGTTTTAACTAATAATACATTCATTTCAATAATCTAAAGTAATAAATAAATGTTTACCCAAAATGCAAAAACGTTTTAACAGACATCTTATCTACAACCTTGTCTGGTCCAGATTTATATTCTTTTAATATCTTCCACCACTACCCTTAATCTGCAGTAAATCCTAAACACAGATTTTGTTATCTATAATTTTTGTGACAGACCCATTTCATTGAATAAAATTTAAAAATCAATAAATCACGGCTTTACTGGTGAGTTTTATAAGCACTTTTCTGTAAGCTTAGCACCATTTCTAGAAGAATTTGCAGAAACTAATGAAAGAGGTTCACGCCCCACTACTTTATGTCAGGGACTAATCACCCTGTTTCATAAACCTAAAAAAGATCCCCTCTTGTTAGTGTAATGGAAATCTGCCCTTATTAAGTTTTTCTTATTATATAATCATATATAATAATCTAATATAATTCTTTTCTCATATGGTGATTCACTTTCTCTTAAAACACGTTAAATTGACCAGACCTAAATTCCCTTAGGGAACAGGCCTCTGACTTTTAATAAAAGACAAACCTCTGACTGACAGTACACTTCTGACCTGCTGTAAAAGAGAGACCTCATGACTGATAGCGGTCATCGCACTGCGGAGGACCCACGCTATCACAGAGTGGTAACTCCGACTGATTTTAAATCTTAACTCCAGTGTTCTGATTAACTATCTGTCTGCCAGACTCCTCTTACGCACAAAGACGATGTAACCCTGAAACTATATACTGAAAGAGTTGACGAGACCTCACACTCCCTTCCCTTCCCTTCCCCACCTTTCCTTTGTTTGTACCCCATTATAAATATATGTGCTTTTTCTGTTATCGCTTGTGAGTCCTCATCCAACTGAGCACACACTCAGTTGTCCTGACAGCTCACCTTCTTGCAAGAATACATTAAAATATAAAAGACACTCTGGTCGGATCAATTCTCTTTATTTCCAGTACAAAATATATTTTTTCCACAATACTAGATAATTGGTGCTCAGTCTCTTTATTAAATAACAATTACAAAGTCTTTCCTCATATACTGGCTAATAAATTAATCATTGATGAAAGACACTCAGGATTTATACAAAATAGGCACATCTGTAACAATTTAAGATTAATTTTAGACCGATTACATTAATCAGACTCTTTTTTTAGACTTTTATACAGCATATACAGCAAATTTTTGAAACACAGTTTTCTAATGATTGTTCTGTGGGGTTGTTTTTAACTGCCACTCGACCAGTCAAACCTGCAGCTCAAAGTCTCCTCTTCATGGTTGAAACTGAGACTTGCTTACTTTGACCAGTGTTAAGCAGTGCTTGAAGCTACTGTCCTGTGAGCCGCCTATCACGCATGCTGTTGACTGTCAGAAACTTATCATTTGATTCTGTTGTGGCTTTGGGTCTACCTGGGCTCATTCTGTCAACATTTCCTCCAGGTTCTGACTGCCTTTTGATGGTATAGGAAACACTATACTCACTGGCACCTTGACTTTCTTTGCAATTTCTCTAAAGGAAAGACCTACATTTTTAAGGGTTATAATGGTCTGTTTCTCTTCCTTTGTTAATTGCCTTTTTCTTGCCATTATGATAGCAATACACTATTTCCTGCAGCACAATACTGTCCAAATAATACTTGTAGTGATGATATGGTAACACAGTCTGTTTCAAGAGTGCTTTTATTGCAGACCAAGGGTTTGTGAGTAATTACCAAAAGCTGCAACACCCATAGCATCAATTTCCAAGGCTGGAATAATTATCATAACTGCAAATCAGCTGTAAGTTGTTATCCCATTTCTTGTTCCCTGTAAAAGGCCTTTTTGTATAATTTTAAAATGTACATTATTTTTCAGTTTTATGACTTACACTTTTTTTTTATACCTACGGCAGTTTACCATTTACGTTTGTACCATTTCAGTTTATTCGCTGTACTTCGAAGTGAGTACATTTCAATAAAAACTGGAGAAATGGGAGTGGTCTAAAACCTTTGACTGGTAGTGTACATTCTACCTATAATTTGGCTTTAGTCGATGCAGCATCACACCTCAGGTAAGTTTTGAAGAACTCCTGGATCTTCTTCCACAGGTGGACTTCAGCTGCTGCGTGGGACCTGGCCTCACCCCCCCACAGGACTGGCATGCCAGCAAACCTATGAAAACTGGAGGGGCAGTAGGGTCCATAAGGTGGCTCCATGTAATGACCTGCTCCAGGGTAGCACATGCTCTCAAAGTTGTCCTTCCCATGACGCTTCAGTCTCTCCACCATCTCCTCCATGTAAACTTTGCTGTTCGAGTGGAGGTCGTCTGCAGAAGCCACAAAGAGAAAACGTCCCCTAGCTTGTTCAATGGGGACCAGACTGCTCTTGTTCTCCTCTGCCAGCGGATTATTCAGAGCATATTTAATAATAATGGCCCCTGATTCAGTAGGAATCCCCTTGCTGAAGTCAAACAGTAATGGTGAGAGGATTTGTTGTTTTTTGTGATAAAGAGGAAAGAGAGCATTGGCGTTGCAGCCGTTGATCCACACGACAGCCTCAACACCTGGCACAAAAGAAGCAAGAGAAAGAGCAATATCTCCTGCTTTTGATCGTGATACTATGCCAATTCCTTTACTGCCCACCTGTGGAGAAAAACATGCAAATTAGTGTTGATGAACTCTAAACTGTAATGGAAATTCACAGAAATAGCATACTCTAAAAGTTAGGCTCCAATCACGTTGTCCTTTGTACAGAGGAACTGCATGTTCTTTCAGAAAACTAATAACCTTGTACTTTGTACAGAAGTTGTTAAGTAACCTTGATAGGTCTTATGACCACACTCTGTGCTTCTGTGTGGTCAGTAAACAAGGACATGACTGGGACACAGTGTAAGGAGACCCAGATTGCTTTGCCATCCTCTAAGATATTGTTCTAATATCTAAAAAACAAAACAATGTTTAATCTGACTTAGATAACGTGTGGAGCACAAAACTGTATAAAACCTGATACCTCCTTCTGTTCAGGGCTCAGTTTGCTCTTTGCATGCTTGACTGTGCTGTGTGTCCATCTACAAATTTCTCAATTAAAGCTTGCAGAAAGAAGAGAGTTGACTCTGTGCTTTATTCCACAGAAAACTACCACACACTTTAACAGGATGAACTAGAAGTGATATAACAGGAGCACTGCATTGTGTGACTCCTTTGAATTGGTTTGATAGTTGTCCACTGTCCTGTCCCCAGCTACTGAATTAAATCATTTTAAAAAGAGACACTCAGACAACTCACCTTGGGATGTTGTTTTAAGAAATCAGCTGCTTCCTCAAAATAGTCAAGATGCATCTTTTTGACGTTGGTGGGTTTGTCATTGAACACAGCTACTGTCAGAACCTACAAACCCTCTGTTGGCCAGCAGACTGGCTCTTTTCTCACATTTAAAGGTGCACAGATCCAACACAGCAGGAAATGGACCATCTCCTGCACCAGAAAACACAAGTTCATGTCAATTTCAGAGTACATCAATTCCTAAATCTTACACAGTGTGCATTGTATCCTATGTGGTTACATGAACAAAACAATGTTTTTAAACAAAAACAAAATTGTGACTAAAAATGCCTTTTAACTGTTTTTTCTGTCTTTGAAGAAAAAATACATCCCTTTAACTTATTTTCCTACACCAAACTACTACACATCAGCTTCCCTAATGGACTTTACAGTAATGTTGGGTTTTAAATACATTTTTTATCAGTTAGAACACATTACAAAACTCAACAAGTTATTCAACTGTAACTTAAACTATGATCAAGTCAGGGAGCCACCAACCTGGGGGAGTGAACAAGACTCCACGACTCCACTAATGTTCCCCTCATTGACATCGAGCCGACTTACTCCATCTCCACTTACTCCGTCTCCCATCAGAAGCCTCTCATTGATTGATCGCCTCTGCCAGCATCCTGCCCTCCCCCTCCTCCTCATGCACAGAGAACTTCACCACATGGGGCAGGAGTTTAGTGAATTTGATTTTATAAACCTTTTGTGCAAAGTGTCTGCCCTCATGGACCACAGCAGACCCAGAGGTTCGACCCCGACCCACGTAGCTCCGACCCCAACGTAGCTTCCGCCAAGTGAGGGGTCTCTGTCCAGGTGGATCTCCCCCCTCCCATCAGCTCTGTACCGTGGCCGTGGAGCTGAACACCACCCCCTTCTCATCGGTGGATCTGGCTCTCATGGTGACCACCTGTCTCGACCTCAGCCCGCCCACCTTCACCTGAACGGGCTCATCGAACAAACATCTGGCACTCGGCAGCAAACTCAGTCTGACTTGGGAGGACATCTTTTCTGAAGTTTAGATTCTGTTCCGTAAGAACATCAAACATAAAAAGAGATATCAACATTATGCATCTTTTTGACAATGAAAAAAGGAAATATTCAGTTCACACTGTTACATTCCCCGGTTGGATCTAGGTGATGAGGGGAGTAGTCCTCAGTTTTACCTGTAAGAGACACAGCCATTAAAGATGAAGGGTTAAAAGCATTCATCAGGTACCCTTTGAGAAGTGGGCTGACCATTGTGAGACAGTATTTTAATCAACCCCACCCTTTTTGGCTGACTCCGAGCTGATCCAACCTGTTTATGCTTCCAGGCTGCACAGTTAGCTATTAGGTGGTCAGTTTTGTGACAGAAAGGGCATGGTTTCTCAACTTTAGGACCAGATGCAGATGAGAAAACAGCAGCACATAAGACACAAGCAACACCATCTTTCTTGCTAGAGTCATGCTTGGCAAAAACATTCTTATGCGTAATCTCAAACTCTTAGCTTCATATATGACCATAAAAGTGATGAGGATATTCATATCTAATTCTCTGTAAGAAAGCAAATAAGAGCTTTTCTGCTTAATCAGTGTCTGTATCTCATAACTTGACACATCCAAATTGACCTTGTGTTTTTAGCAAAAATTAATCTTCACACACTTCTGGGAATAACTGTGAATGATTAAATCTTTTTGTGTGTGGTTCTAGTGCAGTTAACTAATTCAGTACTTGTGCTACAGTGCATTGCCACAGAGGCCCTGAATGATCAGGAAATGACTCCTTCTATCTGGCTTTATCACATCATTTCCTGATTTGAACAGTGAAAGTCAACTTGTTCATATGTGTCCATATGGACTCTGCAATGCCTTGTCCAAAGCACTCTGGTGATTCAGGTTAATCTATGAATAGTTTAGCCCACTGGGAGGTAGTTTGTTCTTCTGACAGCAGATTGACATCCGAGTTGATGAATGGCAGATGGACTTTTCAAACATTTCTGTGAACACTCCTATAGAATGAGATATTATAATAAGAAATCATGAGAAATGTCCCATTTATCCAGCAGATTGAATCTTTGGAGAACTCCTCTTAGCGCAGAGCAGACAGCCGACTCCTCCTGCTTCTCCTCAGGAAGTGCAGAGTGATTATACAAATTATACAAATCAGCCTCAAATAATCGGATCAAACATCAAATTCACGTTGCATACACTGATGATCCATTTGTCTAAAAAGTGCAGCATAGAGATTATTGTAAACAGAATGTAAAAGTAAAAGTAGTTGTTGCATGCATATAGACCATAAATGTGGAGTCCAGATGTGTCTGATGGTGTTTGGGCAGACTGACTTTTCCTTCTTCACCACAGAGTCAGTGTGCAGCTCACAGCTGATGTGGACTCTGAGGTACCTGAGACATAGTTCCTTCTCTGGACACGTTCCTTTGATTTACAAAGTAAACAGGACCTTCCCATGTTTCAGGAATGTAACATAGTGCTCTAGAGCCTGGACTACACTCTCCCCTCCTGAACTCATGTACATCCCTGTACATGGCAATAGTTAACCATTCTGCACTCAGGAAGGCAAGATAATGGGATAGGGGGAGTCCTCTGATTCACTTAAGACATCGGCCAATGCCGTGGTTCCGCAGGTTGGACAATTTCAGGTCAGTTTCTGAGGGACCATCCTTGTTTTCGGGCTTGACAGTATATACAGGAAGAGTACCTGCTCTGCTAACCACAACATGGACAGCTGAATCCCATTTGTCTGAAATTTTGTGCTTCCCCCGAATTCGGACATTTCTGATCAGCACCCTGTCTCTGGGTTCCAAGTCTGAGGCGATTACGCACCTGTCAAACCTCGTTTTGTTCTTAAGTGTGGTCTTTGCAGCGTTATCCATTGCTATCTTGTAGCTCTCCTCAAGCTGCGACTTGAACATAATCAGAGTGTGACGTGTGGTTGCTCCCACTCACAGAAAGTGCAAACGCCAAATCAACTGGCAGACGAGGTTGGCGCTCAAACATCAGTTCATATGGCATAAAACCTGTCACATTGTTTCTGGTGCAATTGTAGGCATGGACCAGGGGCTTTACAAACTCGCGCCAACGAGATTTGTCTTGGTCCTGAAGAGTGCCTAACATGTCTAACAAGGTGTGACTGAATCACTTGACAGGGTTTCCCCTGGGATGGTAAGGGGTTGTTCTCACCTTGTGTACACCAGCCACTTGGCAGAGCTCTTTGATCATGTGGTATTCAAAATCCAGACCTTTATTGCTATTCAGCTTTTCTGGCATGCCGTAATGCACCATGAAATTTTCCCACAGAGACTTTGCAACGGTGTGACCCTTTTGGTTACGTGTAGGAACTGCAACCGCAAATTTGGTAAAGTGGTCTGTGATTACAAGGATGTCTTTGGTCCCACTTCTGTCAGGTTCAAGCATGAGAAAATCAAGAAGAGGTCTTGTGGTTTTAATGTTGACCAAAGGAGCAGCTTTCTCAGGCAATGCCTTTCTCCGCACACACCTGCCACAAGTCCTCACTTTCTTCTCAACATCCGCAGCCATTCTTGGCCAGAAAAATCTGGTTTGCACTTGATCCATTGTGCGGTCCACCCCCATATGACCCATATGGTCATGGAGACTGGTAAGGACTGCATCACGAAGTTCAGTAAGAAGCACAAACTGGTAGGTTGTCTCTGAACCAACTTGACGTCTCCTATACAAGTTAGCATTCAAGAACTCAAAGCGATTTAGCTCTCTCAGAAGGAGTGGAAGATCAGGGAGTTCATTGCGCAAGGTGGGGTGTGGTTTTTCGCCATGCTCAATCTGGGAGATGACATGCTTTATGCACTGGTCATTTCTTTGTTTATCCCTCACTTGGTTTGGAATAAATGAGGGAAACCAGGCAATCCTCTGAACTGATCCTCCTGTTCATAAGCTATCAGGCACAGCGTCAGCTGAGATGGCAAGACATTCAACAAGAGCGATGTTATCTTCAACACTGTGGTCAACCTGGTCGACAATGTAGACAAGCTGCCTTTCACAAATTGCTTGAATGACTGCTTGGTCTACGGAGTTCATGACTTCTGGATGAATATGATCTTGGGTGAACTGAATGATGCGTTTTCTCTCTTTTTGGGACTTAGGGTCATCCACCAACTCCCCATGCGGCCTGCGGGACAGCCCGTCCGCATCACCGTTCTGCTTCCCAGGATGGTAAAGGAGCTTAAATGAGAACGTGGACAGTACAGACAGCCACCTGTAACTTGTTGCATCCAGTCTTGCCAAGGTCAGTATGTAAGTCAATGGGTTGCAATCAGTAACAACCGTGAAATGATTACCGTATAGTTAATCGCTGAACTTTTCAGTGACTGACCACTTTAGCGCAAAGAATTCTAATTTATGCGCCGGCTAGGCTGGCACATGCTTGGGCTTTGACCTTCCTGTTTACATCTTGGGGACATTTACTTTGCTCAGCCCCTGTTTGTCCCGCAACAGGAGCTGTTAGGCGTTTAAATGAGAACGAGGACTGGACTGCATTTCCCATTCACGCTACTTTTTCTTTTCAGCAACCAAAGAAGGATTGGCAGCTCAGGTGCATGATCGGAAGATGTGACCATCCTCTTCATAGTTAAAGCAATACCATGGTTTTGGTTTGCTCATCTGTCTCCTCCCTGTCTGTTACAGGCCTGTACTTATTTCAAACTTGTCTGACGCTTGGCTCCAATGTTTTGCCACAGCACCCCTGTTGTTGGCCTCTTTTTTCCTTTTCTGAGTAATGAAGGAGTCAACTGACTCTGCAGGCTAGCAACCTCCTCAATTGCACTGGGACCTGCCTCTGACTTCTCCCTTGGTTCAGAACAGGTGCATGCCCCATGACTCTGAATACGAACTCGCTGCTTTGCGGCACCAATGTGTTTTTTCATGCGTTTGGCTTTGGCCTGCTGCCTGTCCTCTTCAGTGCATAGCATCAACAAGAGTTCTGAGAATGAGGCTGGGTTGCTTTTCCTCTGCTCAAGCTGCAGAATGGATAGGAGCGAAACTATCCCAACACCCCCTCCAAAACTGCTTCAGAAGATGCTTGCCAATGTCCTCTGGTGCAACTCCTCCTCTTCTCATGGTTCAATGCTGCCTGCAGCCGATGGAGATATGCGGATGGTTTCTCACTTGGATCTTGGATGGTGTTCATAAATTGAGCATAAAGCTCTTCTCCATCCTCAAGCCGTGCTGAAAGCAGAATCAAGCAGCTGCAGGTAGTTTAATGGAGGCAAATCGGGACGTAGCCCCTTGACCAGATCAGCCGCAGGTGAAAGCAAAGATTGCAGAATCCTTCTGGATATCTGAAAAGAGGACATGTTGGGATCACTCAAAAGGAGTTCGATTAGTGACTGCCAAGTGTCATAATCTGTTTCGTTGCTGGGTCTAGGAATCCTCCCAGAGAAGGAACGAAGCCTCACTGGAGAGTGCAAGTTTGAATGGGCATTTTCCGTTCTCACAATGTGCTCAACAAACGCCTTCTGTATTTCTGGTGGATCTGCAGCACTTACCGGAAGTGGGGAGGGTCTTTTCTCATTGTTTGGAGCACAATCAGCCACATCAGGGGCAGTTGAGAATGAGGTGGGGGGCTCTTGTGCATTTGGAGAACCAAGCTGTGGTATCACAGCAGTAGTCTCGACCCATGCCGGCGAGTAGTCTTCAGTCACAGGGTTCATTGTCTCAACATCCTCACTAATGTGAGACATCATCTCTTTGAGCACCTCACCATACTCTTTGCCACTTAGCTTGGCTAACATCTTTAGCTCTGTTAAGTAAGGTTTTGTGATGCCCCCGCCGACTTCAGTCACGTACGCACTGCTTAACGTTTCGGACAGTGTAAGTAACACATGGATCGCTTTGCACTGTGTATTTATACTGCAAAATTTCGTTGAGAGTACTCAACGATCAGGGTTTAATAAAATTGACAATTGAAAAGTATTGATATGCGACACAACTGGCTCCTGGCTGGCTCGCCACAAATGTAACCCTCCTTGCTTTATGAAGTGGATGACACGTCATCATTCGATATCTGGACCAGATCAGAAGAATCCAAGCACGTAGGAGAGTGGTGCACATGAAAAAAGGACAGAAATGAACTGTTGGACCTTATTTTTACTTGGTCAAATTATAAAAAAAATAAAATCTGTACAGAGCTCAGATGAACAGCCTTTCGTTACACAAATATAAACAAAAACAAAAATAGAGGCGCCAAAAGAAAACTGCTTTGTTACATTTTTCCTCCGCAGAATTTGTTGCGTTGGGGCCTGTTGATGTGTGTGAATGTCTGTGTATTTCAGTCCTACCCCACCAGGAGCAGAGTGGGGACTGGTGGTTGAGTCCGTCGCAAAACCTTTAGCCTGGCACGCCACCCAGTACACACTGGGAACTCGAACAGGTGGAGGTGGGAGGTGGCTCCAACCTCACTGGGACGATGATGAGGGATCCTCAAACAAATGCTCACCGAAAAAAAAAAAACGCTGGGTCAATGATTGAACAGCTCTCCGCGCTCTTCCCCCTCTGACACGCATCCATCCACGGTTAAACCGGTCACGCGAATTGTAAAAGATTCGCTGCTCGCAATCATGCAGCTAATCGCGACGACAACCGGAAGAAAAAAAACGAGCACTGACCGCGATCGAACCGGAACCAGAACCTGAGGAGCTGACCACACGCAATTGGCGCTATGCGATTGGCTAGTCAGACACATGTCAATTAAATACCCTGTTTTAACCCTTTATTGGGGCAAAAAGAGGGAAGAGAAATATTCTGACATGGTAACAAAAATTATTATTACCACGATCGTTTTATAACACAATCTTACTGTACATACATTTTTCCCCATATTTAATTATATATTTTTTTATTTTAATTTTTTAATCAAATTAATTATTTTTAAAGGGGAAATTCTTGTTTTACTCAGTGTTCTAGAGCCTGGGCTACAAATATCTCCTGCTTTTGATCGTGATACTATGCCAATTCCTTTACTGCCCACCTGTGGAGAAAAACATGCAAATTAGTGTTGAACTGTAACTGTGACCTTGGAGTGATATACAGGGGCACTGCATTAAGTGACTGATATTTGTAGTTGATAGGTGTCCACTGTCCTCTTCACTCTACTGAATTAAATTATTTTAAAAAGAGACACTCAGACAACTCACCTTGGGATGTTGTTTTAAGAAATCAGCTGCTTCCTCAAAATAGTCAAGATGTATTTCTTAGACGTTGGTGGGTTTGTCATTGAACACAGCTACTGTCAGAACCACGAAACCCTCTGTTGGCCAGCAAACTGGCTCTTTTCTTACATTTAAAAGTGTCAATTACATCAAGTCTTAAATCTTACACAGTGTGCATTATATTCTATGTGGTTACATGAACAAAAACTCATGGACACAATGTTTTTTTAAACACAACCAAAGTTTAGACCAAAATGGAACCTAATCCAAAATGTCTTTGATCTCCATTTTTTTTATCTGTCTTTGAAAATGAAATACATCCCTTCAACCTTCAACTTTAAAGTGATATTGAGGTCAACTTCAACTTTAAAGTGATATTGAGGTTGTAAAACATTTAATTTCACCAGTCAGAACACATGACACCAACCTGGGGGAGTGAACAAGACTCCACGAATGTTCCCCTCATTGACATCAAGCCGACTTACTCCATCTCCAATCAGAAGACACTCATTTGTTGCTTCTACCAGCATCCTGCCCTCCCCCTCCTTCTCATGCACAGAGAACTTCACCACATAAGAGTTTAGTGAATTGGTCTTGTAAAAGTATTTGTGCAAAGTGTCTGCCCTCATGGACCACAGCAGACCCAGAGGTTCCACCCCTGACGTAGCTCCCGCTGAGTGAGGGGTCTCTGTCCAGGTGGATCTCCCCCCTCCCATCAGCCCTGTACGTGGCCGTGGAGCTGAACACCAACCCCCTGTCATCAGTGGATCTGGCTCTCATGGTGACCACCTGTCTCGACCTCAGCCCGCCCACCTTCACCTGAACAGGCTCATTGAACAAACATCTGGCACTCGGCAGCAACCTCAGTCTTACCTGGGAAGGCATCTTTTCTGGAGTTCAGACTTTGTTCTGTAAGAAAGTCAAATAAAATAAGAGACATAATGACATTATGCATCTGTTTGCAATGAAAAATGTTCGTCACAGAAAATGTTAATTTCACACCTAGACAACAAATTAAACTCATTTGTTCCATAAAGAAAACACTCAGTGAAATTATTTATTTCTCAAAATCTGTCCATCCATCCATCCATCTAAGTACGACAGTCCAGACATCCCTCTCCCTAGCAACACGTTCCAGCTTCTCGGGCAGGACCCCAAGGTCTTCCCAAGCCTCCATCCACCTCAACTGGCTCCTTTCATTGTGAAGGAGCAGCATCTTTACTCAGATCTCCCTCCGGATGTCTAAGCTGTCTAAGGCTGAGCCTGACCACCCTACAGAGGAAATGAATGTATTGTGTAAATGTAATGTACATTTCAGCTGCTTGTATCTGCAGTCTCATTCTTTCAGTCACTACCCATAGCTCATGACTATGGGTAAGGGTTAGGCCATAGATCGACTGTTAAATCGAAAGCTTTGCCTTCTTGCTCAGCTCTCTTTTCATCACTATGGTCCAGTACAATGGCCGCATTAGTGCTCATGCTGAACCAATCCGTCTGTTGATCTCATGCTCCATTTTACCCTCACTCATGAACAAGACCCTACGATATTTAAACTCCTCTACCTGAGGCAGGGGCTCACTCCCAACCTAGAGAGAGCAATCCCAGAGGGACCAATCCAGATCTGAGCCAAGAACCATGGCCTCAGATCTAGAGGTGATGACTCTCTTCCCTAACGCTTCACACGTGGCTGCAAACTGCCCAATTTCATGCTGGAGGTCACAGTCTGATGAAGCCAATAAAACCACATCATCCACAAACAGCAGAGATACAATTCTAGATGGTCCCCAAACTGGACACTCTCCTCCCCCTATCTTATTATTATATTATATTTGCCTCGTGTACACTGTTTACAAAGACTTGTGGTCTTAGTTTCTATTTTCTTTCTTATCTTTTTCTAGTTTATCCATGTCTTATAGTTTATTTCCATTACTTTCCATTCTTATCTGTATTTATTTCTGTCCTGTACTGCTGAAACAACTGAATTTCCCCTCTGAGGATCAACAGAGGTGCATCTTATCTTATGTTCTTATTAGGGTGGAAAAATAACTTTTGAAAATGCAAACATCTCCCAGCCACTGATGGATTAATGTTCAAATTCACCAGCCATTAATCAATAGGTTAATGTTTTGTGACTAAGCTCTACCAGTATGTGGCTGGTAATAACAGATGTGCCCCTTCAATCAGTTTTTTTATTTAGGCAAAAGACATTTTTGGCCAACAAATCATTGAAGCTCTTGTCATTTGTGACTGACTCTCTACTTGTAAAAATATAAACTTAGTTTTAACTAATAATACATTCATTTCAGTAATCTAAAGTAATAAATAAATGTTTACCCAAAATACAAAAACATTTTAACATCTTAACATCTTACCTTCAACCTTGTCTGGTCCAGATTTATATTCTTTTAATATCTTCCACCACTACCCTTAATCTGCAGTAAATCCTAAACACAGATTTTTTATCTATAATTTTTGTGACAGACCCATTTCATTGAATAAAATAACTGAAACTGTAAACCATTTAAAAATCAATAAATCATCTGGAACAGACAGCTTTACTGAGTTGTTTTATAAGTGAGTGAGTGAGTTTTATAAGCAATTTTCTGTCAGCTTAGCACCATTTCTAGAAGAATTTGCAGAAACTAATGAAAGAGGTTCACGCCCCCCTACTTTATGTCAGAGAATAATCACCGCTTCATAAACCTAAAAAAGATCCCCTCTTGTTAGTGTAATGGAAATATTACTATATTAGACTTATAATAATAAGTTTTCCTTATTATATAATCATATATAATCTAGTCTATTCTTTTCTCATATGGTGATTCACTTTGGCAGCGACTGATTTTAAATCTTAACTACAATGTTCTGATTAACTATCTGTCTGCCAGACTCCTCTTACGCACAAAGACGATGTAACCCTGAAACTATCTACTGAAAGGGTTGACAAGACCTCACACTCCCTCCCTTCCCTTCCCTTCCCTTCCCCACCTTTCCTTTGTTTGTACCCCATTATAAATATATGTGCTTTTTCTGTTATCGCCTTGTGAGTCCTCATCCAGCTGAGAGCACACACTCGGCGGTTGTCTGACAGCTCACCTTCTTGCAAGAATACATTAAAATATAAAAGACACTCTGGTCGGATCAATTCTCTTTATTTCCAGTACAAAATATATTTTTTCCACAACATTAGATAATTGGTGCTCAGTCTCTTTATTAAATAACAATTACAAAGTCTTTCCTCATATACTGGCTAATAAATTAACCACTTATGAAAGACACTCAGGATTTATACAAAATAGGCACATCTGTAAAAATGTAAGATTCATTTTAGACTGATTACATTAATCAGACTCTGTTTTTAGACTTTTATACAGCATATACAGCAAATTTTTGAAACACGATTTTCTGATGATTGTTCTGAACAAATTTAGTTTTGTTTATTATAAGTCATGATGAAGATAGAGAGCAGAGAGCCACCAATCTGGGGGAAAAAACAGGAACTTAACTGAAACTATCTCCAATCTGAAACCTTCTGCTGGTCGCCTTTCTGTGACTGACAAAGTAAACTTAACATTTTTCAAAACATACAGGACACTCAAAATGTATCAATGGCAATATCAACATTATAGTATATTTGATATACCATTTCTGGCACAGTTTCTTTTTTTGGGAGTAGTTTTCATTTGTACTCCCAACAATGCAAAAAATGAAAGGTGCAGTGAATGATGCAAATAAACTCCTTGAAGAGAGCAGTTTTTAATGAAAAGCAACATTCAGTTTTTCTTGGTAAGAACTTAAGAACTAATAAGTTGAACTTGGTCATTAGTTTCAGAAAAACCCAATTTTTTCCAGTTTTTATTGACATTTACACAATTTAATGTCTCAGTGTACTCTGAAATTAAACACAGCAATAAGCAATAAACAATTGAAGATAAAAAAAAGACATCATGGAATCATTTTGTTCATCAAAATTCAATCTAATTTTTTGACTCATCAAAGTAGCCACCTTTTGTAGATGTAACAGCCGAACACACTTGTGGCATTCTTTCTACAATGGAAATCAAATATTCTTTGGAAAGTTCTTCCCAACACTGTTGCGGAAGTTCCTACAAATGTGTTGCACTTGTTGGATGCTTTGCTTTCACCCATCTGTCTTATCTTGCTGTAGGATGAACCCTTGACCAACTAAACTTATACCAGACGTTGTTACGTGGTGCTTCAAAATGCTGTGGTAGCCATTTTTGTTGAGAGTTCAACTCACTCTGTGCAAGTCACCGACTCTGGATCCAGCAAAACAGCCCCAGACCATAAGACTTAGTCCTCCATGTTTAACAGTTGGTGTCACACACTGAGGAACCATCCTTTTGGCCTACTCGACGGCGTACAAAAACCCTGTGTGATGAGCCGAAGACTTCATATTTTGATTCCTCAGTCCATAAGACCTTCTTCCACTCTTCAGTAGTGCACTGGCGGTCCTTTGTGGCCCAGTGAAGCCTCTTTGTCCTATTTTGATGTCTTAGCAGTGGGGTTGTTTTTAACTGTTACTCGACCAGTCAAGCCTGCAGCTCAAAGTCTCCTCTTAATGGTTGAAACTGAGACTTGCTTACTTTGACCAGTGTTAAGCTGTGCTTGAAGCTACTGTCCTGTGAGCCGCCCATCACGCATGCTGTTGACTGTCAGAAACTTATCATTTGATTCCTGTTGTGGCTTTGGGTCTACCTGGGCTCGTTCTGTCAGCGTTTCCTACAGTTTCTGACTGCCTTTTGACGGTATAGGAAACTATACTCACTGGCAGCTTGACTTTCTTTGCAATTTCTCTAAAGGAAAGACCTACATTTTTAAGGGTTATAATGGTCTGTCTCTCTTCCTTTGTTAATTGCCTTTTTCTTGCCATTATGATAGCAATACACTATTTCCTGAAGCACAAAACTGTCCAAATAATACTTAGTAGTGATAGTGAATAGTGATGATATGGTAACGCAGTCTGTATCAACAGTGCTTTTATTGCAGACCGAGGGTTTGTGAGTAATTAACAAAAGCTGCAACACCCATAGCAATTGTTAGCATCAATTTCCAAGGCTGGAATAATTATCATAGCTGCAAATCAGCTGTAAGTTGATTTCTTGTTCCCTGTAAAAGGCCTTTTTGTATAATTCTAAAATGTACATTATTTTTCAGTTTTTATGACCTACACTTTTTAAAAAAACACCTCTGGCAGTTTATCATCTACGTTTGTACCATTTCAGTTTATTCGCTGTACTTGAAGTACGTACATTTCAATAAAAACTGGAGCAATGGGGGTGGTCTAAAACCCATTGACCGGTAGTGTACATTCTACCTATAATTTGGCTTTAGTCGATGCAGCATCACAGCTCAGGTGAGTTTTGAAGAACTCCCTGGATCTTCTTCCACAGGTGGACTTCAGCTGCTGCTGCGTGGGACCTGGCCTCACCCCCCCACAGGACTGGCATGCCAGCAAACCTATGAAAACTGGAGGGGCAGTAGGGTCCATAAGGTGGCTCCATGTAATGACCTGCTCCAGGGTAGCACACGCTCTCAAAGTTGTCCTTCCCATGACGCTTCAGTCTCTCCACCATCAACTCCATGTAAGCTTTGCTGTCCCAGTTAAGGTCGTCCTCTGAAGCCACAAAGAGAAAACGTCCCCTGGCTTGTTCAATGGGGACCAGGCTGCCCTTGTTCTCCTCTGCCAGTGAATTATTCAGAGAATATTTAGTAATTATGGCCCCTGACTCAGTAGGAATCAACTTGCTGGAATCAAACAATAATGGTGAGAGGATTTGTTGTTTTTTGTGATAAAGAGGAAAGACCACATTGGCGTTACAGCCGTTGATCCACACGACAGCCTCAACACCTGGCACAAAAGCAGCAAGAGAAAGAGCAATATCTCCTGCTTTTGATCGTGATACTATGCCAATTCCTTTACTGCCCACCTGTGGAGAAAAAATGCAAATTAGTGTTGATGAACTCCAGACTAATGGAAATTCACAGAAGTGACACTCTAAAAGTTAGGCTCCAATCACCTTGTCCATTGTACGGAAGTAACTGCATGTCCTTTAAAAAAAAAAAGAAAACTACCTTGTACTTTGTACAGAAGTTGTTAAGTAACCTTGATAGGTCTTATGACCACACTCTGTGCTTCTGTGTGGTCAGTAAACAAGGACATGACTGGGACACAGTGTATGGAGACCAAGATTGTTTTGCCATCCTCTAAGATATTGTTCTAACATCTAAAAAACAAAACAATGTTTAATCTGACTTAGATAACGTGTGGAGCACAAAACTGTATAAAACTTGATACCTCCTTCTGTTCAGGGCTCAGTTTGCTCTTTGCATGCTTGACTGTGCTGTGTGTCCTATCTGCAAATTTCTCAATTAAAGCTTGCAGAAAGAAGAGAGTTGACTCTGTGCTTTATTCCACAGAAAACTACCACACACTTTAACAGGATGAACTAGAAGTGATATACAGGAGTACTGCATTGTGTGATTCCTTTGAATGGTTTGATAGTTGTCCACTGTCCTGTCCCAGCTACTGAATTAAATCATTTTAAAAAGAGACACTCAGACAACTCACCTTGGGATGTTGTTTTAAGAAATCAGCTGCTTCCTCAAAATAGTTAAGATGCATCTTTTTGACGTTGGCGGGTTTGTCATTGAACACAGCTACTGTCAGAACCACAAACCCTCTGTTGGCCTAGCAGACTGGCTCTTTTCTCACATTTAAAAGGTGCACAGATCCAACACAGCAGGAAACGGACCATCTCCTGCACCAGAAGACACAAGCTCATGTCAATTTCAGAGTACATCAATTCCTAAATCTTACACAGTGTGTATTGTATCCTATGTGGTTCACATGAACAAAACAATGTTTTTTTAAACAAAAACAAAATTGAGACTAAAAATGCTTTTTAACTGTTTTTTCTGTCTTTGAAGAAAAAATACATCCACTTATTTTCATACACCAAACTACTACATATCAGCTTCCCTAATGGACTTTACAGTGATGTTGGGTTGTAAATACATTTTTTATCAGTTAGAACACATTACAAAACTCAACAAGTTATTCAACTGTAATTAAACTATGATCAAGTCAGGGAGCCACCAACCTGGGGGAGTGAACAAGACTCCACGAATGTTCCCCTCTTTGACGTCGACGCCGACTTACTCCGTCTCCCATCAGAAGCCTCTCATTGGTCGCCTCTGCCAGCATCCTGCCCTCCCCCTCCTCCTCATGCACAGAGAACTTCACCACATGAGGCTTTAGTGAATTTGATTTTATAAACCTTTTGTGCAAAGTGTCTGCCCTCATGGACCACAGCAGACCCAGAGGTTCCACCCCTGACGTAGCTCCCGCCTGAGTGAGGGGTCTCTGTCCAGGTGGATCTCCCCCCTCCCATCAGCCCTGTACGTGGCCATGGAGCTGAACACCAACCCCCTGTCATCAGTGGATCTGGCTCTCATGGTGACCACCTGTCTCGACCTCAGCCCGACCACCATCACCTGAACGGGCTCATCGAACAGACATCTGGCGCTCGGCAGCAAATCTCAGTCTGACTTGGGAGGACATCTTTTCTGAAGTTTAGACTCTGTTCTGAAAGAAAATCAAACATAAAAAGAGATATCACAACATTATGCATCTGTTTGACAATGAAAAACTGTTATTCACAGGAAATATTCAGTTCACACTGTTACATTCCCCGATTGGATCCAGGTGATGAGAGGAGTAGTCCTCAGTTTTACCTGTAAGAGACACAGCCATTAAAGATGAAGGGTTAAAAGCATTCATCAGCTACCCTTTGAGAAGTGGACTGACAACATTTTAATCAACCCCACCCTTTTTGGCTGCCTCCGAGCTGATCCAACCTGTTTACGCTTCCAGGCTGCGCAGTTAGCTATTAGGTGGTCAGTTTTGTGACAGAAAGGGCATGGTTTCTCAACTTTAGGACCAGATGCAGATGAGAAAACAGCCAGCACGTAAGACACAAGCAACACCATCTTTCTTGCCAGAGTCATGCTTGTGTGGCGTGACGCGGGGGGCGCACGAGCGTGCGGTTTAAGGGAAGAAATGTTTGTTGCGACAACGCCACCCAGGGGAATTTCACCCCCGGGAAACTTCTAACCCAAATAAAATGGTTAGGCACACAGGTTCGTTTTACACCACAGGGTAGAGACAGTTCAAATTAATCAAAACATTTTATTTAACAAGCATAATGAAAAGAAACAACACAAAACTAAATCAAAAATGAACGTTTGGGTGAGATCAATTAAAAATATAGGGCTAGGGCTGGGGCTAACCACAGCAACATTAACCAAAAATGGGAGAACACTCACAAATCAAACCACCCGTGCTACACCAAATAAAGCACTCGTGAAGAAGAAGAGAAAGACCGCCACCAGGGAAGGGGGATGCTCCCTCGGGCCCACAGCCCCTGCACACAAAATAAATGTTAAAAATTTAAGCCACAAACGATCTCAAACCTAAAACAATACAACAAAAAAGGACAAGCTACTAAATATAACCAAACAAATAAACCAAGATACCATAAACAGAACAAAATTATACAGAAAAAGTGAAACCTAATAGACTAAAAAGAGTTCAGCAGGGCTCGGATGAGCCCCGTAGAACAGGGCCAAACGCCTCCAGAAGAGGGAGAGCATGAACGGCGCCGTGAAGCCAGAACCAGAACCAGAACCGGAGGGCCCGATGGAGCCGCGCAAGCCCGCAGAGCCAGAACAGGGGAGTTCCGAACCCAAACAAACAGTCTTTCAGAGCCAAAACCAGGAAGGCTCAATAGAGCCAAAACAGCAGAGCTGGCCAGGGATTAATAAACCCACAGGAGGGTTGGCAATTATCCGGGACTGCTAAAATGTAAAACACGTAAGTTTATTATAAAATAACACTACCTGATAATTGCATAATCAAAAGTGAAACCCATACATACCAACGGTGCAGCGTCAGCACGATCCCAGAGGAGATGGAGCGCCAAACGGCAAAATCCCTCTGCAGCATAATATAAAAATTAACAGGAAGCCACATTACACAAGAATTACGGACAAGGCGACTCACCACGCAGTTGCGGTGCCACAACCAAGCACCCCGCGACGCGACCACTCCCCCCGCACACACAAGCGACCAGCCGCGCTGCGGTGAGGAAGACAAACAGTCTGCATGTTGCATGAATGGATGAGGAGACGGCAGCGCATCTTACTTATTTAGAGATGTTTGTGACGCAAGGGCCGCCACGCCAATTGAGCCGGCCATCACGCTGCTGCAGCCACCGGAAGGGCCAGGAAAAAAAAAAAAGAGATCAAGGTGTGCTCCACCTGGATTTAAATACTTGCTCTGCGCCACTGATCTGTCAGTGCGCCCTAGCTCAGGCGGCACAGTGCCATGTAGTGGCGTGGAGGAAAGAGACCTCCGGCCACACTTGGCAAAAACATTCCTATGCATGAACTTCAAACTCATAGCTTCATATATGACCATAAAAGTGATGAGGATATTCATATCTAATTCTCATCAGGTACCCTTTGAGAAGTGGGCTGACCATTGTGAGACAGCATTTTAATCAACCCCACCCTTTTTGGCTGACTCCGAGCTGATCCAACCTGTTTACGCTTCCAGGCTGCACAGTTAGCTATTAGGTGGTCAGTTTTGTGACAGAAAGGGCATGGTTTCTCAACTTTAGGACCAGATGCAGATGAGAAAACAGCAGCACGTAAGACACAAGCAACACCATCTTTCTTGCCAGAGTCATGCTTGGCAAAAACGTTCCTATGCATAAACTCAAACTCATAGCTTCATATATGACCATAAAAGTGATGAGGATATTCATATCTAATTCTCTGTAAGAAAGCAAATAAGAGCTTTTCTGCTTAATCAGTGTCTGTATCTCATAACTTGACACATCCAAGTTGACTTTGTGTTTTTAGCAAAAATTAATCTTCACACACTGCTGGGAATAACTGTGAATGATTAAATCTTTTTGTGTGTGGTTCTAGTGCAGTTAACTAATTCAGTGCTTTGCCACAGAGGCCCTGAATGACCAGGAAATGACTCCTTCTATCTGGCCTTATCACATCATTTCCTGATTTGAACAGTGAAAGTCAACGTGTTCATATGTGTCCATATGGACTCTGCAATGCCTTGTCCAAAGCACTCTGGTGATTCAGGTTAATCTATGAATAGTTTAGCCCACTGGGAGGGGGTTTGTTCTTCTGACAGCAGATTGACATCAGAGTTGATGAATGGCAGATTTAAAGATTTCTGTGAACACTCCTATAGAATGAGATATAATAAGAAATCTTGAGGAAAGTCCCATTTATCCAGCAGGTTGAATCTTTGGAGAACTCCTCTTAGTGCACAGCAGACAGCCGACTCCTCCTGCTTCTCCTCAGGATGTGCAGAGTGATTATACAAATTATACAAATCAGCCTCAAATAATCAGATCAAAGCATCAAATTCACGTTGCATACACTGATGATCCATTTGTCTATAAAGTTCAGCATAGAGATTATTGTAAACAGAATGTAAAAGTAAAAGTAGTTGTTGTATACATATAGACCATAAATGTGGAGTCCAGATGTGTCTGATGGTGTTTGGGCAGACTGACTTTTCCTTCTTCACCGCAGAGTCAGTGTGCAGCTCACAGCTGATGTGGACTCTGAGGTACCTGAGACATAGTTCGTTCTCTGCTTCTTCCCAAAGTCCAGTATCATCTTCTTAATTTTGGGAGCAGTCAGCAGGAGGTTGTTGTCCTGACACCAGGTCAGTCCCTCTACCTTCTTTCAGGTAGTGTCCTGGTATTGTTCACGCTGGCTGACAATCAGGCCTTACTGGGACACCAAGAGGAACAAAGGTAGGGATAATGTTGTGCTTTTCCTGCTATGATAAGTCAAAATGCCTGCAGTGAAAAAGGCCTTTTGTGACAGCGAATAAAAGTGGGTTTTGCTTTGATGAACTAATAAAAAAATATTTAAATGTAAACACATCAGTCATCACGGGGAACATGAGGTTTTTGGGAAATAAGTTGGATGAGCTTGGTGCACTGATTTGGACCCAGAGAGAGTACCAGGAAGGCAGTTTATTGGGCTTTACGGAGACGTGACTGCACAGGAACCACAGTGCCTCCATACGACAACAAGCTGAAAAGAGTACAGCATGACTTCAAGGCAGCACCGAGGGAGTGCAGGGACTCTGACAGACAGAAGCTGGAAAATAAACTTCAGACAAGCAACTTCAGGGATGTGTGGATGGGCATGAAGCAGATCACAAGCTTAAACTTAGGACCACCAGCAGGTGGGGCAGCCTGGACAGAGCCAATGAGTTGAATGTGTCCTTCAACAGGTTCAACACAGGACCACCGGCCAGGCCTTCCCACATTGGATCCAGTCTTCACACCCCCTCAGACACCAAGGCAACCCCTGCTTTCCCCCCACCCTCTTGTGCTGGGTAGCCCTGATTCTGCAGGTCCTGATCAAGTACTGTACTACTGGAAATGATACTAATGCTATGAAAAACATTATGTTTACTACTGGTACCTCAGAAACTCACCCCATCTAGCCTCAATGACTTCACACCAATTGTCCTTACCTGACATGTCATGAAGGTACTGGAGAGACTGATCCAAAATGTTTACGTAAAATGCACTTCTGCTCCTCAGTCAGTTGTGTATTGATAATTGGTTTATCTCCAGAGATCTGAAAAATATTTTAGCAGATATCTTAACTTCACCATTTTCTGATCATACGACTATCCATTTTTATATTACCTTAACATCTTCCACCACTACCCTTAGTAAGACTGTAATACTGCATCTTTAGAATCCAATCCAGTAGATACTCTTGTTGAGTCAGAAAGGACTGAGCTTATTGATCAGCAGCATAGGATGGATGAGATTTATATAAGCGTAAAGCTGAAGGAGCATTTGTTAGACCACGAAGAAGATACCTCCAAGCGGGAGAGCACATCTCTGTATGTTATTTAATACTAGAAAGGCAACAATCTAAAATAAACACAATTTTTACAGTAGAGTTTTACAGTAATCTTTACTGCCATCAATCTACCTTTCACTTTTTTGACTATTCCTAATATTAACCAGGTGGATGAGGAGGATAGTGATTTTTGTGACAGACCCATTTCACTGAGTGTCACTGAAGCTGTAAACCATTTAACAATCAATAAATCAGCTGGAACAGATGGCTTTACTCATGAGTTATTTACCCCCCTCCCCGTCCAAAAAAAAAAAAAAAAATGTTAGGGATTAATCACTCTGATTCATGAACCTAAAGAAGATCCACTCACTAGGTAATTGGAGCTCAATCTCTTTATTAAACACCAATTACAAAGTCTTTTCTTCATATTTTGATAGATTTATAGATAGATTTAAGTCCTGCTAGAGATCATTATATATGAATGACAGTCAGGTTTATAGGCGCATCTGTAACAATTGTTATGCCCCAGCCTAGGGGAAACTAAGGCACAACATAAAGTGTTAGTGGCTCCCTCTCTCCCTGCTCCCAAGGATGACCAGAATAGCTCAAATTGCAGTCCAACAAAAATTTATTATTAAAATAGGGTTTCATAGGGACCACAGCCATAACAACAAACAAAACCATCTAGCAACTTCAGGGATGTGTGGATGGGCATGAAGCAGATTCTGTGTTCTAGAGCCTGGACTACACTCTCCCCTCCTGAACTCATGTACGTCCCTGTACATGGGAATAGTTAACCATTCTGCACTCAGGAAGGCATGATAATGGGATAGGGGGAGTCCTCTGATTTACTTAAGACATCGGCCAATGCCGTGGTCAATCCATGGAGGAATGACTTAACCACTGTGACCAGAGGTTTTCCAAGGTTTGGGTAGTCAAGCCATCTTGGAGGCTGACGGTTCCGTTCGGATCACCTTACGGAGGAATCTGTGCTCAATTTTGGTTCTACATCCTCATTGTTCTCCATTTCCATTTTATCTGGCATTTTCTCCACAGATTCTCCACTACCAGTTTCATCCATTTCCATTTCACTCACTGTCATATCAGAAACCACTGGAACCTGGTCCTTGTGGACATCAACATCAGGTAAATTCTCTGCTTCCGCAGGTTGGACAATTTCAGGTCAGTTTCTGTCAGTTTGATTCATTTCTTTCATTTGTCCAGCTGGAGTGACTCATTCAGTTGGTAAGTACTCTGCGTCACCCTGGCAGCTGGTAGGTTTCTCCAGCGCCAGGGGACAGATAGCAGACACATCTGGCACTCGGCAGCAACCTCAGTCTTACCTGGGAAGGCATCTTTTCTGGAGTTCAGACTTTGTTCTGTAAGAAAGTCAAATAAAATAAGAGACATAATGACATTATGCATCTGTTTGCAATGAAAAATGTTCGTCACAGAAAATGTTAATTTCACACCTAGAACAACAAATTAAACTCATTTGTTCCATAAAGAAAACACTCATTTATGAAATTATTTATTTCTCAAAATCTGTCCATCCATCCATCCAAGTACGATAGCCCAGATATCCCTCTCCCTAGCTACACGTTCCAGCTTCTCGGGCAGGACCCCGAGGCCTTCCCAAGCCTCCATGCTGATCAGATGCCTGGACCACCTCAACTGGCTCCTTTCATTGTGCAGGAGCAGCATCTCTACTCGGACCTCCCTCCGGATGTCTAAGCTGTCTAAGGCTGAGCCTGACCACCCTACAAAGGAAACTCATTTTAGCTGCTTGTATCTGCAATCTCATTCTTTCAGTCACTACCCATAGCTCATGACTATGGGTAAGGGTTTGGCCATAGATTCGACTGTTAAATCGAAAGCTTTGCCTTCTTGCTCAGCTCTCTTTTCATCACTATGGTCCAGTACAATGGCCGCATTAGTGCTGATGCTAAACCAATCCGTCTGTTGATCTCATGCTCCATTTTACCCTCACTCATGAACAAGACCCTACGATATTTAAACTCCTCTACCTGAGGCAGGGGCTCACTCCCAACCTAGAGAGAGCAATCCCAGAGGGACCAATCCAGATCTGAGCCAAGAACCATGGCCTCAGATCTAGAGGTGATGACTCTCTTCCCTAATGCTTCACACGTGGCTGCAAACTGCCCAATTTCATGCTGGAGGTCACAGTCTGATGAAGCCAATAAAACCACATCATCCACAAACAGCAGAGATACAATTCTAAGGTCCCCAAACTGGACACTCTCCTCCCCCTATCTTATTATTATATTATATTTGCCTCGTGTACACTGTTTACAAAGACTTGTGGTCTTAGTTTCTATTTTCTTTCTTATCTTTTTCTAGTTTATCCATGTCTTATAGTTTATTTCCATTACTTTCCATTCTTATCTGTATTTATTTCTGTCCTGTACTGCTGAAACAACTGAATTTCCCCTCTGAGGATCAACAGAGGTGCATCTTATCTTATGTTCTTATTAGGGTGGAAAAATAACTTTTGAAAATGCAAACATCTCCCAGCCACTGATGGATTAATGTTCAAATTCACCAGCCATTAATCAATAGGTTAATGTTTTGTGACTAAGCTCTACCAGTATGTGGCTGGTAATAACAGATGTGCCCCTTCAATCAGTTTTTTTATTTAGGCAAAAGACATTTTTGGCCAACAAATCATTGAAGCTCTTGTCATTTGTGACTGACTCTCTACTTGTAAAAATATAAACTTAGTTTTAACTAATAATACATTCATTTCAAGTAATCTAAAGTAATAAATAAATGTTTACCCAAAATACAAAAACATTTTAACAGACATCTTATCTTCAACCTTGTCTGGTCCAGATTTATATTCTTTTAATATCTTCCACCACTACCCTTAATCTGCAGTAAATCCTAAACACAGATTTTTTATCTATAATTTTTGTGACAGACCCATTTCATTGAATAAAATAACTGAAACTGTAAACCATTTAAAAATCAATAAATCATCTGGAACAGACGGCTTTACTGGTGAGTTTTATAAGCAATTTTCTGTAAGCTTAGCACCGTTTCTAGAAGAATTTGCAGAAACTAATGAAAGAGGTTCATGCCCCTCTACTTTATGTCAGAGAATAATCACCCTGTCTCATAAACCTAAAAAAGATCCCCTCTTGTTAGTGTAATGGAAATATTACTATATTAAACTTATAATAATAAGTTTTCCTTATTATATAATCATATATAATCTAGTCTATTCTTTTCTCATATGGTGATTCACTTTGGCAGCGACTGATTTTAAATCTTAACTACAATGTTCTGATTAACTATCTGTCTGCCAGACTCCTCTTACGCACAAAGACGATGTAACCCTGAAACTATCTACTGAAAGGGTTGACAAGACCTCACACTCCCTCCCTTCCCTTCCCTTCCCTTCCCCACCTTTCCTTTGTTTGTACCCCATTATAAATATATGTGCTTTTTCTGTCATCGCCTTGTGAGTCCTCATCCAGCTGAGCACACACTCGGTTGTCTGACAGCTCACCTTCTTGCAAGAATACATTAAAATATAAAAGACACTCTGGTCGGATCAATTCTCTTTATTTCCAGTACAAACATTTTTTTTTTCACAACATTAGATAATTGGTACTCAGTCTCTTTATTAAATAACAATTATAAAGTCTTTCCTCATATACTGGCTAATAAATTAATCATTGATGAAAGACACTCAGGATTTATACAAAATAGGCACATCTGTAACAATGTAAGATTCAGTTTAGACTGATTACATTAATCAGACTCTGTTTTTAGACTTTTATACAGTATATACAGAAAATTTTTGAAACACAAGTTTTCTAATGATTGTTCTGAACAAATTTAGTTTTGTTTATTATAGGTCATATTTGTGGCACAGTTTCTTTTTTTAGGAGTAGTTTTCATTTGTACTCCCAACAATGTAGAAAATGAAAGGTGCAGTGACTGATGCAAATAAACTCCTTGAAGAGAGCAGTTTTTAATGAAAAGCAACATCCAGTTTTTCTTGTAAGAACTTAAGAATTAAGAAGTTGAACTTGGTCAATAGTTTCAAAAAATTTCAATTTTTTCCAGTTTTTATTGAAATTTACACAATGTAATAAGCAGCAATAAGCAATAAACAATTGAAGATAAATAAGAAATCGTGGAATCATTTTGTTCATCAAAATTCAATCTAAATTTTTGACTCATCAAAGTAGCCACCTTTTGCAGATATAACAGCCGAACACACTTGTGGCATTCTTTCTACAATGGAAATCAGATATTCTTTGGAAAGTTCTTCCCAACACTGTTGCGGAAGTTCCTACAAATGTGTTGCACTTGGTGGATGCTTTGCTTTCACCCATCTGTCTTATCTTGCTGTAGGATGAACCCTTGACCAACTAGACGGATACCAGAGGGTATTGCACGGTGCTTCAAAATGCTGTGGTAGCCATTTTTGTTGAGAGTTCAACTCACTCTGTGCAAGTCACCGACTCTGGATGCAGCAAAACAGCCCCAGACCATAAGACTTAGTCCTCTATGTTTAACAGTTGGTGTCACACACTGAGGAACCATTCTTTTGCCTACTCGACGGCGTACAAAAACCCTGCGTGATGAGCCGAAGACTTCATATTTTGATTCCTCAGTCCATAAGACCTTCTTCCACTCTTCAGTAGTGCACTGGCGGTCCTTTGTGGCCCAGTGAAGCCTCTTTGTCCTATTTTGATGTCTTAGCAGTGGGGTTGTTTTTAACTGCCACTCGACCAGTCAAACCTGCAGCTCAAAACCTCCTCTTCATGGTTGAAACTGAGACTTGCTTACTTTGACCAGTGTTAAGCTGTGCTTGAAGCTACTGTCAAGTGAGCTGCCTATCATGCATGCTGTTGACTGTCAGAAACTTATCATTTGATTCTGTTGTGGCTTTGGGTCTACCTGGGCTCATTCTGTCAGCGTTTCCTCCAGTTTCTGACTGCCTTTTGATGGTATAGGAAAATATACTCACTGGCACCTTGACTTTCTTTGCAATTTCTCTAAAGGAAAGACCTACATTTTTAAGGGTTATAATGGTCTGTCTCTCTTTCCTTGTTAATTGCCTTTTTCTTGCCATTATGATAGCAATACACTATTTCTTGCAACACAATACTGTCCAAATAATACTTGTAGTGATGATATGGTAACACAGTCTGTTTCAAGAGTGCTTTTATTGCAGACCGAGGGTTTGTGAGTAATTACCAAAAGCTGCAACATCCATAGCATCAATTTCCAAGGCTGGAATAATTATCATAACTGCAAATCAGCTGTAAGTTGTTATCCCATTTCTTGTTCCCTGTAAAAGGCCTTTTTGTATAATTCTAAAATGTACATCATTTTTCAGTTTTTATGACCTACACTTTATTTTTACACCTACGGCAGTTTACCATTTATGTTTGTACCATTTCAGTTTATTCGCTGTACTTGAAGTGAGTACATTTCAATAAAAACTGGAGAAATTGGGGCGGTCTAAAACCTTTGACCGGTAGTGTACATTCTACCTATAATTTGGCTTTAGTCGATGCAGCATCACACCTCAGGTAAGTTTTGAAGAACTCCTGGATCTTCTTCCACAGGTGGACTTCAGCTGCTGCTTGGGACCTGGCCTCACCCCCCCACAGGACTGGCATGCGAGCAAATCTATTAAAACTGGAGGGGCAGTAGGGTCCATAAGGTGGCTCCATGTAATGACCTGCTCCAGGGTAGCACACGCTCTCAAAGTTGTCCTTCCCATGACGCTTCAGTCTCTCCACCATCAACTCCATGTAAGCTTTGCTGTCCCAGTTGAGGTCGTCCTCTGAAGCCACAAAGAGAAAACGTCCCCTGAAGCTTGTTCAATGGGGACCAGGCTGCCCTTGTTCTCCTCTGCCAGCGAATTATCCAGAGCATATTTAATAATAATGGCCCCTGACTCAGTATGAATCCCCTTGCTGAAGTCAAACTGTAATGGTGAGAGGATTTGTTTTTCTTTGTGATAAAGAGGAAAGAGAAGATTGGCGTTGCAGCCATTGATCCACACAACAGCCTCAACACCTGGCACAAAAGAAGCAAGAGAAAGAGCAATATCTCCTGCTTTTGATCGTGATACTATGCCGAGTCCTTTACTCCCCACCTGTGGAGAAAAACAGGCAAATTAGTGTTGATGAACTCTAAACTGTAATGGAAATTCACAGAAATGGCATACTCTAAAAGTTAGGCTCCAATCACCTTGTCCTTTGTACGGAGTAACTGCATGTCCTTTAAGAAAACTACCTTGTACTTTGTACAGAAGTTGTTAAGTAACCTTGATAGGTCTTATGACCACACTCTATGCTTCTGTGTGGTCAGTAAACAAGGACATGACTGGGACACAGTGTAAGGAGACCCAAGATTGCTTTGCCATCCTCTAAGATATTGTTCTAATATCTAAAAAACAAAACAATGTTTAATCTGACTTAGATAACGTGTGGAGCACAAAACTGTATAAAACCTGATACCTCCTTCTGTTCAGGGCTCAGTTTGCTCTTTGCATGCTTGACTGTGCTGTGTGTCCATCTACAAATTTCTCAATTAAAGCTTGCAGAAAGAAGAGAGTTGACTCCACAGAAAACTACCACACACTTTAACAGGATGAACTAGAAGTGATATAACAGGAGCACTGCATTGTGTGACTCCTTTGAATGGTTTGATAGTTGTCCACTGTCCTGTCCCCTCTACTGAATTAAATCATTTTAAAAAGAGACACTCAGACAACTCACCTTGGGATGTTGTTTTAAGAAATCAGCTGCTTCCTCAAAATAGTCAAGATGCATCTTTTTGACGTTGGTGGGTTTGTCATTGAACACAGCTACTGTCAGAACCACAAACCCTCTGTTGGCTAGCAGACTGGCTCTTTTCTCACATTTAAAAGTGCACAGATCCAACACAGCAGGAAATGGACCATCTCCTGCACCAGAAAACACAAGTTCATGTCAATTTCAGAGTACATCGATTCCTAAATCTTACAGAGTGTGCATTGTATCCTATGTGGTTACATGGAACAAAACAATGTTTTTTAAACAAAAACAAAATTGTGATTAAAAATGCATTTTAACTGTTTTTTCTGTCTTTGAAGAAAAAATACATCCCTTAACTTATTTTCCTACACCAAACTACTACAGCTTCCCTAATGGACTTTACAGTGATGTTGGGTTGTAAATACATTTTTTATCAGTTAGAACACATTACAAAACTCAACAAGTTATTCAACTGTAATTAAACTATGTTCAAGTCAGGGAGCCACCAACCTGGGGGAGTGAACAAGACTCCACTGAATGTTCCCCTCATTGACATCGAGCCGACTTACTCCGTCTCCCATCAGAAGCCTCTCATTGATCGCCTCTGCCAGCATCCTGCCCTCCCCCTCCTCCTCATGCACAGAGAACTTCACCACATGAGGCTTTAGTGAATTTGATTTTATAAACCTTTTGTGCAAAGTGTCAGCCCTCATGGACCACAGAAGACCCAGAGGTTCGACCCCGACGTAGCTTCCGCCAAGTGAGGGGTCTCTGTCCAGGTGGATCTCCCCCCTCCCATCAGCCCTGTACGTGGCCGTGGAGCTGAACAGCAACCCCCTGTCATCGGTGGATCTGGCTCTCATGGTGACCACCTGTCTCGACCTCAGCCCGCCCACCTTCACCTGAACGGGCTCATCGAACAAACATCTGGCGCTCGGCAGCAACCTCAGTCTGACTTGGGAGGACATCTTTTCTGAAGTTTAGACTCTGTTCTGTAAGAAAATCAAACATAAAAAGAGATTATACAACATTATGACACAACATTATGCATCTGTTTGACAATGAAAAACTGTTATTCACAGGAAATATTCAGTTCACACTGTTACATTCCCCGGACGGATCCACGTGATGAGAGGAGTAGTCCTCAGTTTTACCTGTAAGAGACACAGCCATTAAAGATGAAGGGTTAAAAGCATTCATCAGGTACCCTTTGAGAAGTGGGCTGACCATTGTGAGACAGCATTTTAATCAACCCCACCCTTTTTGGCTGCCTCCAAGCCTGATCCAACCTGTTTATGCTTCCAGGCTTCACAGTTAGCTATTAGGTGGTCAGTTTTGTGACAGAAAGGGCATGGTTTCTCAACTTTAGGACCAGATGCAGATGAGAAAACAGCAGCACGTAAGACACAAGCAACACCATCTTTCTTGCCAGAGTCATGCTTGGCAAAAACGTTCCTATGCATAAACTCAAACTCATAGCTTCATATATGACCATAAAAGTGATGAGGATATTCATATCTAATTCTCTGTAAGAAAGCAAATAAGAGCTTTTCTGCTTAATCAGTGTCTGTATCTCATAACTTGACACATCCAAGTTGACTTTGTGTTTTTAGCAAAAATTAATCTTCACACACTGCTGGGAATAACTGTGAATGATTAAATCTTTTTGTGTGTGGTTCTAGTGCAGTTAACTATTTCAGTGCTTTGCCACAGAGGCCCTGAATGATCAGGAAATGACTCCTTCTAACTGGCTTTATCACATCATTTCCTGATTTGAACAGTGAAAGTCAACGTGTTCATATGTGTCCATATGGATTCTGCAATGCCTTGTCCAAAGCACTCTGGTGATTCAGGTTAATCTATGAATAGTTTAGCCCACCAGGAGGTAGTTTGTTCTTCTGACAGCAGATTGACATCAGAGTTGATGAATGGCAGATGGACTTTTTAAAGATTTCTGTGAACACTCCTATAGAATGAGATATTATAATAAGAAATCATGAGAAATGTCCCATTTATCCAGCAGATTGAATCTTTGGAGAACTCCTCTTAGTGCAGAGCAGACAGCCGACTCCTCCTGCTTCTCCTCAGGAAGTGCAGAGTGATTATACAAATTATACAAATCAGCCTCAAATAATCGGATCAAACATCAAATTCATGTTGCATACACTGATTATCCATTTGTCTATAAAGTGCAGCATAGAGATTATTTTAAATAGAATGTAAAAGTAAAAGTAGCTGTTGCATGCGTATAGACCATAAATGTGGAGTCCAGATGTGTCTGATGGTGTTTGGGCAGACTGACTTTTCCTTCTTCACCACAGAGACTTTGAGGTACCTGAGACATAGTTCCTTCTCTGGACACGTTCCTTTGATTTACAAAGTAAACAGGACCTTCCCATTTTTCAGGAATGTAACATAGTGCTCTAGAGCCTGGACTACACTCTCCCCTCCTGAACTCATGTACATCCCTGTACATGGCAATAGTTAACCATTCTGCACTCAGGAAGGCAAGATAATGGGATAGGGGGAGTCCTCTGATTCACTTAAGACATCGGCCAATGCCGTGGTTCCGCAGGTTGGACAATTTCAGGTCAGTTTCTGAGGGACCATCCTTGTTTTCGGGCTTGACAGTATATACAGGAAGAGTACCTGCTCTGCTAACCACAACATGGACAGCTGAATCCCATTTGTCTGAAATTTGTGTGCTTCCCCCGAATTCGGACATTTCTGATCAGCACCCTGTCTCTGGGTTCCAAGTCTGAGGCGATTACGCACCTGTCAAACCTCGTTTTGTTCTTAAGTGTGGTCTTTGCAGCATTATCCATTGCTATCTTGTAGCTCTCCTCAAGCCGCGACTTGAACATAATCAGAGTGTGACGTGTGGTTGCTCCCACTCACAGAAAGTGCAAACGCCAAATCAACTGGCAGACGAGGTTGGTGCTCAAACATCAGTTCATATGGCGTAAAACCTGTCACATCGTTGCGATTGAATCGCTTGACAGGGTTTCCCCTGGGATGGTAAGGGGTTGTTCTCACCTTGTGTACACCAGCCACTTGGCAGAGCTCTTTGATCATGTGGTATTCAAAATCCAGACCTTTATTGCTATGCAGCTTTTCTGGCATGCCGTAATGCACCATGAAATTTTCCCACAGACACTTTGCAATGGTGCGACCCTTTTGGTTACGTGTAGGAACTGCAACCGCAAATTTGGTAAAGTGGTCTGTGATTACAAGGATGTCTTTGGTCCCACTTCTGTCAGGTTCAAGCATGAGAAGAATCAAGAAGCTCAAGAGGTCTTGTGGTTTTAATGTTGACCAAAGGAGCAGGTTTCTCAGGCAATGCCTTTCTCCGCACACACCTGCCACAAGTCCTCACTTTCTTCTCAACATCTGCAGCCATTCTTGGCCAGAAAAATCTGGTTTCGCACTTGATCCATTGTGCGGTCCACCCCCATATGACCCATATGGTCATGAAGACTGGTAAGGACTGCATCACGAAGTTCAGTAAGAAGCACAAACTGGTAGGTTGTCTCTGAACCAACTTGATGTCTCCTATACAAGTTATCATTCAAGAACTCAAAGCGATTTAGCTCTCTCAGAAGGAGTGGAAGATCAGGGAGTTCATTGCGCAAGGTGGGGTGTGCTTTATCACCATGTTCAATTTGGGAGATGACATTCTTTATGCACTGGTCATTTCTTTGTTTATCCCTCACTTCAGTTTGGGATAAATGAGGGAAACTAGGCAATCCTCTGAACTGATCCTCCTGTTCATAGCTACCAGGCACAGCGTCAGCTGAGATGGCAAGACATTCAACAAGAGCAAAATTATCTTCTACACTGTGGTCAACCTGGTCGACACTGTATACAAGCTGCCTTTCGCAAATTGCTTGAACGACTGCTTGATCTACGGAGTTCCTGACTTCTGGATGAATATGATCTTGGGTGAACTGAATGATGCGTTCTCTCTCTTTTTGGGACTTAGGGTCGTCCACCAACTCCCCATGCGGCCTGCGGGACAACCCATCTGCATCACCGTTCTCCCAGGATGGTATACTTTTCAGTGACTGACCACTTTAGTGCCAAGAATTCTAATTTATGCACCGGATAGCGGCTCGAAATCAGCCCTCCTGTTCCTGGTACAGCACTACGCCAAGCCCAGTAGTGCTGGCATCAGTGTGAAGCACATACGGTTTCTGGGGATCAGCAAAAAATCCAGCACAGGGGCTGTGGTAAGACGATGGATGACTTGTTCAAATGCCTGCTGGCAAGGGGGAGACCATCGGTCCCCAAAGATCCTCTTTTGGGTTCCTGTAGTGTTCTGATTTCTGCTTCATTCTGGCTTCAAGTGTGAAAGCACCCTCATCAGCCGTTCCTTGTGTTCTTCCAAAGTTCTCGAGAAGACAATCAAGTCATCAATGAAGACTAGAACATCCTTCAAATGCATGTCCCCCATGCACTTTTCCATTAACTGCTGAAATGTGCTTGGAGCATTTGTCACTTCTTGAGGCATGTGGTTGAACTCCCAAAACCCGAGAGGACACACAAAAGCAGTTTTCCATTTATCGGTCTCTTTGACTTCTATCTAATAAAAACCAGATTTCAAATCAAGGACAGAAAACCACTGGGAACCACTGAGAGCACAAAAGGTGTCCTCTAGCTTTGGGAGGGAATAAGCATCCTTGATGGTTTGCAAGTTCAGACAAGTACAAGTACAACTGTTTCGCCAACTGGAATAACCTGAGAGCTATTACCCTGTAGCCTCACTACACCACAAGGCGCAGTATCATTTATCTGCTTGTTCCTCACCTCGAGTATTTTAAGGACAGCTCTGTAGCCATGAGGGACAGGCTGATATGCTTCTCCAGCTGTGGAGTAGATGTCATAGAAAACATTAAGGGTGTTTGTGCCGGAGCACAAGAGACTCCGTGGTGGTTTTAACATCAAGGACAACCAGGGCAAGTGTATTCACATCAACTGGCTTCCCCACAAAATCCCTTGGGAATGTCATGGGCAGTTTGATGTAGCCCAAATAGGGAACTGACTGCCCTGCTGTACCCTCGGCCTCCAAAAGATTGAAAGGCGGATTAATCTCTTGTCCTGGGAAGTACTGCTCTAAAACTATTCAGGCACAGTGGTAACCTGTGAGCCTGTGTCAAGCAGACAGTCAATTTCTTCACCTTTTATGGTCCCCTGAGCTGTACTCTTTGTACCAACCAACCCTTTAGGGAGTCTGAATGGAGAGCTTCCCTTTGAGTGTCCTAGGCTGGCACATGCTTGGGCTTTGACCTTCCTGTTTACATCTTGGGGACGTTGACTTTGCTCAGCCCCTGTTTGTCCCGCAACAGGAACTGTTAGGCGTTTAAATGAGAATAAGGACTGGACTGCATTTCCCATGCATGCTGCTTCTCCACCAATTGCTCCACAGCATCGAACAAATATCTGGCACTTGGCAGCAACCTCAGTCTTACCTGGGAAGGCATCTTTTCTGGAGTTCAGACTTCTGTTCTGTAAGAAAGTCAAATAAAATAAGAGACACAGAAAATGTTAATTTCATACCTAGACAACAAATTAAACTAATTTGCTCCATAAAGAAAACACTCTATTTATGTCACTATTTATGTCTCAAAATCTGTCCATCCATCCATCCAAGTACAATAGTCCAGACATCTCTCTCCCTAGCAACACGTTCCAGCTTCTCGGGCAGGACCCCAAGGCCTTCCCAAGCCTCCATCCTGATCAGATGCCTGGACCACCTCAACTGCCTTCTTTCATTGTGAAGGAGCAGCATCTCTACTCAGACCTCCCTCCTTGATGTCTAAGCTGTCTAAGGCTGAGCCTGACCACCCTACAAAGGAAACTAATTTCAGCTGCTTGTATCTGCAAGTCTCATTCTTTCAGTCACTACCCATAGCTCATGACTATGGGTGAGGGTTAGGCCATAGATCGACTGTTAAATCGAAAGCTTTGCCTTCTTGCTCAGCTCTCTTTTCATCACTATGGTCCAGTACAATGGCCGCATTAGTGCTGATGCTGAACCAATCCGTCTGTTGATCTCATGCTCCATTTTACCCTCACTCATGAACAAGACCCTAAGATATTTAAACTCTTCTACCTGAGGCAGGGGCTCACTCCCAACCGAGAGGGAGCAATAGCAGAGGGACCAATCCAAATCTGAGCCAAGAACCATGGCCTCAGACCTAGAGGTGGTGACTCTCTTCCCTAACGCTTCACACATGGCTGCAAACTGCCCAATTTCATCACACAGTCTGATGAAGCCAATAAAACCACATCATTCACAAACAGCAGAGATACAATTCTGAGGTCCCCAAGCTGGACACTCTCCTCCCCCTAGCTGCGCCTCCAGATCCTATCCATGAATATCACAAATAGGATTGGCAACCCTTGCTTAGGCTTATACCTGCAGAGAACACATTTGAATGTGTGCCAGGAATACAGACACAGCTCTCACTTTGGTTAGTTAGAGACCAGATAGCTTGGAACTATGGCTCCAGTACACCATACTCCCACAGTGTCCACCACAATGCCCCCTTGGCCTTACCTGACTGTAAGCCTTCTCCAGGTCCACACAACACATGCAGACTGCATGAGCAAACTCCCCTTTGAGGAACTCCAAGAATGTAAAATGCTGGTCCACTGTTTCTATGGCCAGGATGAAATTCACATTGTTCCTTCCATATTCAAGGATGGACAATCAGTCAGAGCCACTTTTCCAGCACCCTGGAGAAAACTTTCCTGGGTAGGCTGAGCAGTGTGATACCCCGATAACTGGAGCACACCTTCCAGTCCCCCTTTTTAAAAAAGGAGAACACCACGCCCATCTACCACACCATGGTCACAGTACCAGATGCCCATGCGACCCTGAAGATGTCAGCTATAACAATCCCACAGTGTCCAGAGTTTTCAGCATCTCTGGACAAATCTTATCCACACCTCATGCCTTGCTGCTGAGGAGCTTCTTGACTACCTCAGCGACCTCTATCATGGATATGGGCAAGGCTTCCTTCAGATCTTCCTTTAAGGAGTTCCTTAAAGTGTTCCTTCCATCACTCAACTGTGTCCCCAGTCTAGATCAGAAGTCTCCTCCCCTGCTGAAAACAGCCTGGAAAAGGGTGGATTGCTCCATCTGGGTTGGGAGTGAGCCCCTGTCTCAGGTGAAGGAATTTAAGTATCTTAGGGACTTGTTCACGAGTCAGGGTAAAATGGAGCATGACACTGACAGACGGATTGGTTCAGCATCAGCAATAATGCAAGCATTGTACTGGGCCATGTTAGTGAAGAGAGGGCTGATGGTTTGTTAGAACTTTCATGAGGGCAAGTGAAAGTCCTTCTCCAGAGCCTGAAGCTGCCTCCACAATGGTTTTGAACGTGTCAAATAGATTTTCTTGTTTGCGCAACAATTCAAAACTAAAAAAAAAAAAATTAAAACCACACACACACAACAACACAATCACTTTAATATCATTTAAGTCAATTTACATTTAAGAAGCTGGAATCATCAAATGTTTGACATTTATGCTTGAAAAATAAATAATAGATTGAAATGAATAATTGATTGATAAATGATAATTACAGTAGTTGCCTATTTACTAATTAGAAGATCAAAAATCAATTAAGAAGATAAATTGAACATTTGGAAGCTTTCTTTTTTTTCTTCACATCCATCACAGCGCCATGTTATACAACATTATGTTAATGTTCCTTTGACTCTTGAATGCAGGCCAATAATGGCCATGGTTGCAATAATTTTTTAATGCTGTTATCATAAGATCATGAAATAATTGTCGTTATCTCGAGATAACAAAGCTCATTTTCTCATTTTGGAACTCTCCACATTTATCTTCTTATCAGGAGAAAATGGCTTTTGTTTTCTTGTTATTGCAAGATTTTTTTTCTCATGATAAATAGATAAATTATGTTGTTATCACAAGATAACAGCATTAAAATAAAGTATTTAAAGCATGGCTGTTCTCAGCATCCATACTCTTGCACTATATTCTATTATATTCACACAGGCAAACAACAAGTACCACTTCTTCATATTATACACTGGCTTCATATTATACACTTCATATCATGTAAACTGTTTACAAAGACTTGTGGTCTTAGTTTCTATTTTCTTTCTTATCTTTTTCTGTCTGTCCAGATTTATATTCTTTTAATATTGTCCACCTCTACCCTTTATCTGCAGTAAATCCTAAACACAGATTTGTTATCTATAAATTTTGTGACAGACCCATTTCACTGAATAAAATAACTGAAACTGTAAACCATTTAAAAATCAATAAATCATCTGGAACAGACGGCTTTACTGGTGAGTTTTATAAGCAATTTTCTGTAAGCTTAGCACCATTTCTAAAAGAATTTGCAGAAACTAATGAAAGAGGTTCACGCCCCCCTACTTTATGTCAGGGACTAATCACCCTGTTTCATAAACCTAAAAAAGATCCCCTCTTGTTAGTGTAATGGAAATCTGCCCTTATTAAGTTTTTCTTATTATATAATCATATATAATAATCTATTCTTTTCTCATATGGTGATTCACTTTCTCTTGACACACGTTAATTGATTGACCAGACCTAAATTCCCTTAGGGAACAGGCCTCTGACTTTTAATAAAAGACAAACCTCTGACTGACAGTACACCTCTGACCTGCTGTAAAAGAGAGACCTATGACTGATAGCGGTCATCGCACTTTTGCGGAGGACTGATTTTAAATCTTAACTACAATGTTCTGATTAACTATCTGTCTGCCAGACTCCTCTTACGCACTTGAAGACGATGTAACCCTGAAACTATATACTGAAAGGGTTGACTGACGAGACCTCACACTCCCTCCCTTCTTCCTTCCCCACCTTTCCTTTGTTTGTACCCCATTATAAATATATGTGCTTTTTCTGTTATAACGCTTGTGAGTCCTCATCCAACTGAGCACACACTCAGTTGTCTGACAGCTCACCTTCTTGCAAGAATACATTAAAATATAAAAGACACTCTGGTCGGATCAATTCTCTTTATTTCCAGTACAACATTTTTTTTTTCACAACATTAGATAATTGGTACTCAGTCTCTTTATTAAATAACAATTATAAAGTCTTTCCTCATATACTGGCTAATAAATTAACCACTTATGAAAGACACTCAGGATTTATACAAAATAGGCACATCTGTAACAATGTAAGATTCATTTTAGACTGATTACATTAATCAGACTCTGTTTTTAGACTTTTATACAGTATATACAGCAAATTTTTGAAACGATTTTCTGATGATTGTTCTGAACAAATTTAGTTTTGTTTATTATAAGTCATGATGAAGATAGAGAGCAGAGAGCCACAAATCCGGGGGAAAAAACAGGAACTTAACTGAAACTATCTTCAATCTGAAACCTCCCGCTGGTCGCCTTCCAAGTAAACTTAACATTTTTCAGAAAATACAGGACACTCAAAATGTATCAATGGCAATATCAACATTATAGTATATTTGATGTACTATTTCTGGCACAGTTTCTTTTTTTGGGAGTAGTTTTCATTTTTACGCCCAACAATGTAGAAAATGAAAGGTGCAGTGAACTGATGCAAATAAACTCCTTGAAGAGAGAAGATATATTAGATAACAACAGTTTTTAATTAAAAGCAACATAAAATTTTTCTTGGTAAGAACTTAAGAACTAAGAAGTTGATCTTGAAGAACAACTGAAGATAAAAAAGAAATCATGGAATCATTTTGTTCATCAAAATTCAACCAACTAGACGGATACCAGACGTTACTGCATGGTGCTTCAAAATGCTGTGGTAGCCATTTTTGTTGAGAGTTCCACTCACTCTGTGCAAGTCACCGACTCTGGATCCAGCAAAACAGCCCCAGACCATAAGACTTAGTCCTCCTATGTTTAACAGTTGGTGTCACACACTGAGGAACCATCCTTTTGCCTACTCGACGGCGTACAAAAACCCTTGCGTGATGAGCCGAAGACTTCATATTTTGATTCCTCAGTCCATAAGACCTTCTTCCACTCTTCAGTAGTGCACTGGCGGTCCTTTGTGGCCCAGTGAAGCCTCTTTGTCCTATTTTGACATCTTAGCAGTGGGGTTGTTTTTAACTGCCACTCGACCAGTCAAACCTGCAGCTCAAAGTCTCCTCTTCATGGTTGAAACTGAGACTTGCTTACTTTGACCAGTGTTAAGCTGTGCTTGAAGCTACTGTCCTGTGAGCCACCTATCACGCATGGTGTTGACTGTCAGAAACTTATCATTTGATTCTGTTGTGGCTTTGGGTCTACCTGGGCTCATTCTGTCAGCGTTTCCTACAGTTTCTGACTGCCTTTTGATGGTATAGGAAAATATACTCACTGGCAGCTTGACTTTCTTTGCAATTTCTCTAAAGGAAAGACCTACATTTTTAAGGGTTATAATGGTCTGTCTCTCTTCCTTTGTTAATTGCCTTTTTCTCGCCATTATGATAGCAATACACTATTTCCTGCAGCACAATACTGTCCAAATAATACTTGTAGTGATGATATGGTAACGCAGTCTGTATCTACAGTGCTTTCATTGCAGACCGAGGGTTTGTGAGTAATTACCGAAAGCTGCAACACCCAAAGCAATTGTTTGGCATCAATTTCCAAGGCTGGAATAATTATCATAACTGCAAATCAGCTGTAAGTTGTTATCCTACTTATTCCCTGTAAAAGGCCTTTGTGTATAATTCTAAAATGTACATTATTTTTCAGTTTTTATGACCTACACTTTTTTTTTTTTTACACCTACTGGCAGTTTACCATTTACATTTGTACCATTTCAGTTTATTCGCTGTACTTTAAGCAAGTACATTTCAATAAAAACTGGAGAAATGGGGACGGTCTAAAACCTTTGACCGGTAGTATACATTCTACCTATAATTTGGCTTTAGTCGATGCAGCATCACAGCTCAGGTGAGTTTTGAAGAACTCCTGGATCTTCTTCCACAAGGTGGACTTCAGCTGCTGCGTGGGACCTGGCCTCACCCCCCCACAGGATTGGCATGCCAGCAAACCTATGAAAACTGGAGGGGCAGTAGGGTCCATAAGGTGGCTCCATGTAATGACCTGCTCCAGGGTAGCACACGCTCTCAAAGTTGTCCTTCCCATGACGCTTCAGTCTCTCCACCATCTCCTCCATGTAAGCTTTGCTGTCCCAGTTGAGGTCGTCCTCTGAAGCCACAAAGAGAAAACGTCCCCTGGCTTGTTCAATGGGGACCAGACTACCCTTGTTCTCCTCCGCCAGTGGATTATTCAGAACATATTTAATAATAATGGCCCCTGACTCAGTAGGAATTAATTTGCTGGAGTCAAACGGTAATGGTGAGAGGATTTGTTTTTCTTTGTGATAAAGAGGAACGAGAACACTGGCGTTGCAGCCGTTGATCCACACGACAGCCTCAACACCTGGCACAAAAGAAGCAAGAGAAAGAGCAATATCTCCTGCTTTTGATCGTGATACTATGCCAATTCCTTTACTGCCCACCTGTGGACAAAAACGTGCAAATTAGTGTTGATGAACTCCAGACTGTAATGGAAATTCACAGAAGTGACATACTCTAAAAGTTAGGCTCCAATCACCTTGTCCTTTGTACGGAGTAACTGCATGTCCTTTAAAAAAACTACCTTGTACTTTGTACAGAAGTTGTTAAATAACCTTGATAGGTCTTATGACCAGACTCTGTGCTTCTGTGTGGTCAGTAAACAAGGACATGACTGGGACACAGTGTATGGAGACCAAGATTGTTTTGCCATCCTCTAAGATGTTGTTCTAACATCTAAAGAACAAAACAATGTTTAACGTGTGGAGCACAAAACTGTATAAAACCTGATACCTCCTTCTGTTCAGGGCTCAGTTTGCTCTTTGCATGCTTGACTGTGCTGTGTGTCCATCTGCAGATTTCCGAATTAAAGCTTGCAGAAAGAAGAGAGTTGACTCTGCTTTATTCCACAGAAAACTACCACACACTTTAACTGGATGAACTAGAAGTGATATACAGGAGCACTGCATTGTGTGACCCCTTTGAATGGTTTGATAGTTGTCCACTGTCCTGTACCCTCTACTGAATTAAATCATTTTAAAAAGAGACACTCAGACAACTCACCTTGGGATGTTGTTTTAAGAAATCAGCTGCTTCCTCAAAATAGTCAAGATGCATCTTTTTGACGTTGGCGGGTTTGTCATTGAACACAGCTACTGTCAGAACCACAAACCCTCTGTTGGCCAGCAGACTGGCTCTTTTCTCAGATTTAAAAGTGCACAGATCCAACACAGCAGGAAATGGACCATCTCCTGCACCAGAAGACACAAGTTCATGTCAATTTCAGAGTACATCCTAAATCTTACACAGTGTGCATTGTATCCTATGTGGTTACATGAACAAAACAATGTTTTTTAAACAAAAACAAAATTGAGACTAAAAATGCCTTTTAACTGTTTTTTCTGTCTTTGAAGAAAAAATACATCCACTTATTTTCCTACACCAAACTACTACATATCAGCTTCCCTAATGGACTTTACAGTGATGTTGGGTTTTAAATACATTTTTTATCAGTTCAGAACACATTACAAAACTCAACAAGTTATTCAACTGTAATTAAACTATGTTCAAGTCAGGGAGCCACCAACCTGGGGGAGTGAACAAGACTCCACTAATGTTCCCCTCATTGACATCGACCCGACTTACTCCGTCTCCCATCAGAAGCCTCTCATTGATCGCCTCTGCCAGCATCCTGCCCTCCCCCTCCTCCTCATGCACAGAGAACTTCACCACATGAGGGTTTAGTGAATTTGTTTTTATAAACCTTTTGTGCAAAGTGTCTGCCCTCATGGACCACAGCAGACCCAGAGGTTCGACCCCAACGTAGCTTCCGCCAAATGAGTGGTCTCTGTCCAGGTGGATCTCCCCCCTCCCATCAGCCCTGTACGTGGCCATGGAGCTGAACACCACCCCCTTCTCATCGGTGGATCTGGCTTTCATGGTGACCACCTGTCTCGACCTCAGCCCGCCCACCTTCACCTGAACGGGCTCATCGAACAAACATTCTGGCGCTCGGCAGCAACCTCAGTCTGACTTGGGAGGACATCTTTTCTGAAGTTTAGACACTTTTCTGAAAGAAAATCAAACATAAAAAGAAATATCACAACATTATGCATCTGTTTGACAATGAAAAACTGTTACTCACAGGAAATATTCAGTTCACACTGTTAGATTCCCCGGTTGGATCTAGGTGATGAGGGGAGTAGTACTCAGTTTTACCTGTAAGAGACACATAGCCATTAAAGATGAAGGGTTAAAAGCATTCATCAGGTACCCTTTGAGAAGTGGGCTGACCATTGGGAGACAACATTTTAATCAACCCCACCCTTTTTGGCTGCCTCCAAGCTGTTCCAACCTGTTTACATGCTTCCAGGCTGCACAGTTAGCTATTAGGTGGTCATTTTCGTGACAGAAAGGGCATGGTTTCTCAACTTTAGGACCAGATGCAGATGAGAAAACAGCAGCACGTAAGACACAAGCAACACCATCTTTCTTGCTAGAGTCATGCTTGGCAAAAACGTTTCTATGCATAAACTCAAACTCATAGCTTCATATATGACCATAAAAGTGATGAGGATATTCATATCTAATTCTCTGTAAGAAAGCAAATAAGAGCTTTTCTGCTCCATCAGTGTCTGTATCTCATAACATAACACATCCAAGTTGACTTTGTGTTTTTAGCAAAAATTAATCTTCACACACTGCTGGGAATAACTGAATGATTAAATCTTTTTGTGTGTGGTTCTAGTGCAGTTAACTAATTCAGTGCTTTGCCACAGAGGCCCTGAATGATCAGGAAATGATTCCTTCTAACTGGCTTTATCACATCATTTCCTGATTTGAACAGTGAAAGTCCATACGTGTCCATATGGACTCTACAATGCCTTGTCCAAAGCACTCTGGTGATTCAGGTTAATCTATGAATAGTTTAGCCCACCAGGAGGGGGTTTGTTCTTCTGACAGCAGATTGACATCAGAGTTGATGAATGGCAGATGGACTTTTTAAAGATTTCTGTGAACACTCCTATAGAATGAGATATTATAATAAGAAATCATGAGAAATGTCCCTATTTATCCAGCAGATTGAATCTTTGGAGAACTCCTCTTAGTGCAGAGCAGACAGCCGATTCCTCCTGCTTCTCCTCAGGAAGTGCAGAGTGATTATACAAATTATACAAATCAGCCTCAGATAATCAGATCAAACACCAAATTCACATTGCATACACTGATGATCCATTTGTCTATAAAGTTGCAGCATAGAGATTATTGTCAACAGAATGTAAAAGTAAAAGTAGTTGTTGTATACATATAGACCATAAATGTGGAGTCCAGATGTGTCTGATGGTGTTTGGGCAGACTGACTTTTCCTTCTTCACCACAATCAGTGCACAGCTCACAGCTCTTGTGGATATTGAGGTACCTGAGACATAGTTCGTTCTCTGCTTCTTCCCAAAGTCCAGTATCATCTTCTTAATTTTGGGAGCAGTCAGCAGGAGGTTGTTGTCCTGACACCAGGTCAGTCCCTCTACCTTCTTTCAGGTAGTGGTCCTGGTGTTCACGTAAGCTGACAATCAGGCCTTACTGGGACACCAAGAGGAACAAAGCTAGGGATAATGTTATGCTTTTCCTGCTATAAGTCAAAATGTTTGCAGTGAAAAAGGCCTTTTGTGACAGTGAATAAAAGTGGGTGTTGCTTTGATGGACTAATAAAAAAATATTTAAATGTAAACACATCAATCATGGGGAACATGAGGTCTTTGGGAAATAAGTTGGATGAGCTTGGTGCACTGATTTGGACCCAGAGGGAGTACCAGGAAAGCAGTTTGTTACAATTTCAGGTAGAGCTAGGCTAAGACCCCAAAATGCAGACCAGACCCCAAAGGGAATGAGATTTGCACAGTCTTTTAATGAAGGTTTGTCAAGACAAGTACCAGAAAGCCAAAGGGTATTGTTTTCTGAGCCAAGAGTCCGATTACCACCGCAAGGAGTTTGGTTGGCTGTGGGTGTTCGCAGCTTGGCGTGGGGCTGACGGAGCAGGGGCAGAGCAGGCAGACTGGCAGAGTGTGGCGAGAGGCCGGTGTGGTGTGGACAGAGCAGAGGGCAGACAAGGCTGGAGTTGAGTGAACAGGTCTGATGAGGTGGAGACAAAGCCAGGAGGTTGACGAGGCAGCCAGGGACAGCAAAATCAGCGTCACAAGGAGTCTAAGCACAAAAACAGATCTTAATAGAAGCGGGCAAAAAATGCAGAGCAGAAAAATCACAAGAGGCCACAAAGTACCAAGATGGGTAACTGAACAACCTGGCAGAAAATGGTAGAATGATCCGGTGGTTAAATACTGCTGGAAGTGAGGGTGTCTTGATTGCAGACTCTGGTGTGGTGATCAGCCCAGGTGTAGTAATGGCTGCCCTGAAGTAACCTTGTAGACCTCCTGGCAAGAGACAGGCATGACACACAAAAACAGATAGAGGGAGACAAACGCACACACTAAGGCAACAGGGAACAAACACACAGGGGAGACAGACAGGAACCCTAACAGTTTATTGGGCTTTATGGAGACGTGACTGCACATGAACCACAGTGCCTCCATATGACGACAAGCTGAAAAGAGTACAGCATGATCTCAAGGCAGCACCGAGGGAGTGCAGGGACTCTGACAGACAGAAGCTGGAAAATAAACCTCAGACAAGCAACTTCAGGGATGTGTGGATGGGCATGAAGCAGATCACAGGCTTAAACACCCTCTTGTGCTGGGTAGCCCTGATCACAACCCCTCAACTCCAGTCTCCACTAGAATGACCACGTCACCCCCCATTACTGTGACACTCAGCCAGGTAAGAAGACAGCCTGAGAGAGTTTACCAAGGTAATTCTGCAGGTCCTGATCAAGTACTGTACTACTCAGCTTTCTGGTTTCCTGCGACACATCTTCAACCTGAGTCTGATGCAGGAAATTATACTAATGCTATGAAAAACATTATGTTTACTACTGGTACCTCAGAAAGTCACCCCATCTAGCCTCAATGACTTCAGACCAATTGTCCTTGTCAATGTCATGAAGGTACTGGAGAGACTGATCCAAAATGTTTATGTAAAATGCACTCCTCAGTCAGCTGTGTATTGATAACTGGTTTATCTCCGGAGATCTGAAAAACATTTTAGCAGATATCTGAACTTCACCATTGTCTGATCATACGACTATCCATTTTTATATTACCATAACATCTTCCACCACTACCCTTAATAAGACTGCATCTTTAGAATCCAATCCAGTAGATACTTTTGCTGAGTCAGAAAGGACTGAGCTTATTGATCAGCAGCATAGGATGGATGAGATTTATATAAGCGTAAAGCTGAAGGAGCATTTGTTAGACCACGAAGAAGATACCTCCAAGCGGGAGAGCACATCTCTGTATGTTATTTTATACTAGAAAGGCAACAATCTAAAATAAACACAATTTTTACAGTAGAGTTTTACAGTAATCTTTACTGCCATCAATCTACCTTTCACTTTTTTGACTATTCCTAATATTAACCAGGTGGATGAGGAGGATAGTGATGTTTGTGACAGACCCATTTCACTGAGTGTCACTGAAGCTGTAAACCATTTAACAATCAATAAATCAGCTGGAACAGATGAACAAAAAAAAATGTTAGGGATTAATCACTCACTCACTGAACCTAAGAAAGATCTACTCACTAGATAATTGGAGCTCAATCTCTTTATTAAACACCAATTACAAAGTCTTTTCTTCAGATTTTCCCTAATAGATTTAAGTCCTGCTAGAGATCATTATAGATGAAAGACAGTCAGGTTTATAGGCGCATCTGTAACAATTGTTATGCCCCAGCCTAGGGGAAACTAAGGCAGGCACACCATAAAGTGTTAGTGGCTCCCTCTCTCCCTGCTCCCAAGGATGACCAGAATAGCTCAAATTGCAGTCCAACAAAAATTTATTATTAAAATAGGGTTTCATAGGGACCACAGCCAAAACAACAAACAAAACCATCTAGCAACTTCAGGGATGTGTGGATGGGCATGAAGCAGATTCAGTGTTCTAGAGCCTGGACTACACTCTCCCCTCCTGAACTCATGTACGTCCCTGTACATGGGAATAGTTAACCATTCTGCACTCAGGAAGGCAGGATAATGGGATAGGGGGAGTCCTCTGATTCACTTAAGACATCGGCCAATGCCTGTGGTCAATCCGTGGATGAATGACTTAACCACTGTGACCAGAGGCTTTCCAAGGTTTGGGTAGTCAAGCCATCTTGGAGGCTGACGGTTCCGTTCGGATCTCCTTACGGAGGAATCTGTGCTCAATTTTGGTTCTACATCCTCATTGTTCTCCATTTCCATTTTATCTGGCATTTTCTCCACAGATTCTCCACTACCAGTTTCATCCATTTCCATTTCACTCACTGTCATATCAGAAACCACTGGAACCTGGTCCTTGTGGACATCAACATCAGGTAAATTCTGCAGGTTGGACAATTTCAGGTCAGTTTCTGTCAGTTTGATTCATTTCTTTCATTTGTTCAGCTGGAGTGACTCGTTCAGTTGGTAAGTACTCTGCGTCACCCTGGCAGCTGGTAGGTTTCCCCAGCACCAGGGGACTATCTGGACCAACTTCGGACATGTCAGGTAGTGCCGATTTCAGGAATATAATCAACGTCATTGGCATGGATCAAGTTCCCGTCAGGGCCTGTACCTGAGGGTTCAACATGCTGCATGTGTTGATTATGAATCATGGACAGATCAGGGTGCACTGAGGTCTTCAGGGATTGTTGGGCCCTGAACATCTGGAGGTTGTCTGAACCAACAGACTGGAAGAAGTTCATCATCCTCCTCTGAGGAATGATCTGACTCCACATCAGGACTTGCACGAGTTGCTGGTCTGCGCCCTTCAGGCCACTTGACAGGCTCATTGATTTCCTCCAGTGGCAAATATCCACATGGAAGGAGCAAATCCCTATGCAATGTCCTTGAGGGACCATCCCTGTTTTCGGGCTTGACAGTATATACAGGAAGAGTACCTGCTCTGCTAACCACAACATGGACAGCTGACTCCCATTTGTCTGAAATTTTGTGCTTCCCCCGAATTCGACGGACATTTCTGATCAGCACCCTGTCTCTGGGTTCCAAGTCTGAGGCGATTACGCGCCTGTCAAACCTCGTTTTGTTCTTAACTGTGGTCTTTGCAGCGTTATCCATTGCTATCTTCTAGCTCTCCTCAAGCTGCGACTTGAACATAATCAGAGTGTGACGTGTGGTTGCTCCCACTCACAGAAAGTCCAAATGCCAAATCAACTAGCAGACGAGGTTAGCACTCAAACATCAGTTAATATGGCGTAAAACCTGTCACATCGTTTCTGGTGCAATTGTAGGCATGGACCAGGGGCTTTACAAACTTGTGCCAATGAGATTTGTCTTGGTCCTAAAGAGTGCCTAACATGTCTAACAAGATGCGATTGAATCGCTGATCTGGTGATCTCTGTGATGGTTCAGGCAACTTAGCTACAGTGTGTTCTTTCGAAAGGACACACTGGTAAGTGCTGATCGCCGCTACTGTGCATTTTGCTGGGATGATAATGTCACGGTCTGACTGATTGCACATCACCACCAGTACTTTGAAAGGATGTCGCTGAGGAGGATCAACCAAGCCAGCTTTAACTAATAAGCCACCAGGAAAGAAGGGCGAAGAAGACTGCTCAGTGATCACAGACTTCTCATTGTTTGGCCCATTCACTGAAGTGACTCTCTCAAGTACAACCGTTTCACCAGCTGGAATAACCTGAGAGCTATTACCCTGTAGCCTCACTACACCACAAGGCGCAGTATCATTTATCTGCTTGTGTTCCTCACCTCGAGTATTTTAAGGACAGCTCTGTAGCCGTGAGGGACAGGCTGATATGCTTCTCCAAGAGACAAGAGACTCCTGTGGTGGTTTTAACATCAAGGACAACCAGGGCAAGTGTATTCACCTCAACTGGCTTCCCCACAAAATTCCTTGGGAATGTCATGGGCAGTTCGATGTAGCCCAAATAGGGAACTGACTGCCCTGCTGTACCCTCGACCTTCAAAAGATTGAAAGGCGGCTTAATCTCTTGTCCTGGGAAGTACTGCTCTAAAATGATTCAGGCACAGTGGTAACCTGTGAGCCTGTGTCAAGCAGACAGACAATTTCTTCACCTTTTATGGTCACCCGAGCTGTTCTCTTTGTACCAACCAACCCTTTAGGGAGTCTGAATGGACAGCTTTCCTTTGAGTGTCCTAGGCTGGCACATGCTTGGGCTTTGACCTTCCTGTTTATATCGTGGGGATGTTGACTTTGCTCAGCCCCTGTTTGTCCCGCAACAGGAGCTGTTAGGCGTTTAAATGAGAACGAGGACTGGACTGCATTTCCCATGCACGCTGCTTCTCTACCAATTGCTTTTTCTTTTCAAGAACCAAAGCAGGATTGGCAGCTCAGGTGCATGATCGGAAGATGTGACCATCCTCTCCACAGTTAAAGCAATACCGATGGTTTTGGTTTGCTCATCTGTCTCCTCCCTGTCTGTTGCAGGTCTGTACTTATTTGTCTGATGCTTGGCTCCGATGTTTTGCCACAGCACCCCTGTTGTTAGGCCTCTTTTTTCCTTTTTCTGAGTCATGCAGGAGTCAACTGACTCTGCAGGCTAGCAACCTGCTTTGCGAGGTCCTCAATTGCACTGGGACCTGCCTCTGACTTCTCCCTTGGTTCAGAACAGGTGCATGCCCCATGACTCTGAATACGAACTCGCTGCTTTGCGGCGCCAATGTGTTTTTTCATGCGTTTGGCTTTGGCATGCTGCCTGTCCTCTTCAGTGCATAGCATCAACAAGAGTTCTGAGAATGAGGGTGGGTTGCTTTTCCTCTGCTCAAGCTGCAGAATGGATAGGAGCGAAATTATCCCAACACCCCTCTCCAAAACTGCTTCAGAAGATGCTTGCCAATGCTGCCTGCAGCCGATGGAGATATATGCGGATGGTTTCTCACTTGGATCTTGGATGGTGTTCATGAATTGAGCATAAAGCTCTTCTCCATCCTCAACCATGCTTAAAGCAGAATCAAGCAGCTGCAGGTAGCTTAAAGGAGGTGAATCGGGTCGTAGCCCCTTGACCACATCAGCCGCAGGTGAAAGCAAAGATTGCAGAATCCTTCTGGATATCTGAAGAGAGGACATGTTGGGATCACTCAAAAGGAGTTCGATTAGTGACCGCCAAGTGTCATAATCTGTTTCGTTGCTGGGTCTAGGAATCCTCCCAGAAAAGGAACGAAGCCTCACTATAGAGTGCAAGTTTGAATAGGCATTTTCCGTTTTCACAATGTGCTCAACAACCACCTTCTGTATTTCTGGTGGATTTGCATCACTTACCGGAATTGGGGAGGGTCTTTTCTCATTGTTTGGAGCACAATCAGCCACATCAGGAGCAGTTGAGAATGAGGTGGGGGGCTCTTGTGCATTTGGAGAACCAAGCTGTGGTATCACAGCAGTGGTCTCGACCCATGCCGGGGAGTAGTCTTCAGTCACAGGGTTCATTGTCTCAACATCCTCACTAATGTGAGACATCATCTCTTTGAGCACCTCACCATACTCTTTGCCACTTAGCTTGGCTAACATCTTTAGCTCTGTTAAGTAAGGTTTTGTGATGCCCCCACCGACTTCAGTTGCGTACGCAATGCTTAATGTTCGGACAGTGTAAGTAACACATGGATCGCTTTGCACTGTGTATTTATACTGCAAAATTCCCTTCAAGTCTTCTACAGCTGCACCGTATGAGTACTCAACGATCAAGGTTTTGATAAAATTGAGATGAGTCATCATCAACGAAAAGGACTCTCCCAATAGAGCCATACTTCTTAAGGAATTCAATAATCTGTTCATCTTGGTCTGCTATCTGCGTTACTCCACTAACGATCACTGCATTAGGGATTTTAACACCAGATCTTTGCACAAAATCCATGTTAGATCAAAGGTCAGTATTGATATGCGACACAACTGGCTCCTGGCTGGCTCGCCACAAATGTAACGCCCCTTGCTTTATGAAGTGGATGACACGTAATCATTCGATATCTGGACCAGATCAGAAGAATCCAAGCATGTAGGTGCCAGTGGTGCACATGAATAAAGGACAGAAATGAACTGTTGGACCTTATTTTTACTTGGTCAAATTATAAAAAAAAATAAAATCTGTACAGAGCTCAGATGAACAGCCTTTCGTTATACAAATATAAACAAAAACAAAAATAGAGGCGCCAAAAGAAAACCCCTTTGTTACATTTTTCCTCCGCAGAATTTGTTGCGTTGGGGCCTGTTGATGTGTGTGAATGTCTGTGTATTTCAGTCCTACCCCACCAGGAGCAGAGTGGGGACTGGTGGTTGAGTCCATCGCAAAACCTTTAGCCTGGCACGCCACCCAGTACACACTGGGAACTCGAACAGGTGGAGGTGGGAGGTGGCTCCAACCTCACTGGGACGATGATGAGGGATCCTCAAACAAATGCTCACCAAAAAAAAAAACGCTGTGTCAATAATTGAACAGCTCTCCGCGCTCTTCCCCCTCTGACACGCATCCACGGTTAAACCGGTCACGCGAATTGTAAAAGATTCGTTGCTCGCAATCATGCAGCTAATCGCGACGACAACCGGAAGAAAAAAAACGAGCACTGACCGCGATCGAACCGGAACCAGAACCTGAGGAGCTGACCACACGCAATTGGCGCTATGCGATTGGCTAGTCAGACACATGTCAATTAAATAGCCCGTTTTAACCCTTTACAGGGGCAAAAAGACAGAAGGGAAACATTCTGACATGGTAACAAAAATTATTATTACCACAATCTTTTTATAGCACAATCTTACTGTACATACATTTTTTTCCCCATAAATCAATTGAAATTTATTTATTTATTTAGTTAGTTAGTTTAAATTTTAATCAAATTAATTATTTTTAAAGGGGAAATTCTTGTTTTACTCAGTGTTCTAGAGCCTGGGCTACAAATATCTCCTGCTTTTGATCGTGATACTATGCCAATTCCTTTACTGCCTACATGTGGAGAAAAACATGCAAATTAGTGTTGAACTGTAACTGTGACCTTGGAGTGATATACAGGGGCACTGCATTAAGTGACTGATATTTGTAGTTGATAGGTGTCCACTGTCCTCTTCACTCTACTGAATTAAATCATTTTAAAAAGAGACACTCAGACAACTCACCTTGGGATGTTGTTTTAAGAAATCGGCTGCTTCCTCAAAATAGTCAAGATGTATTTCTTAGACGTTGGTGGGTTTGTCATTGAACACAGCTACTGTCAGAACCACAAACCCTCTGTTGGCCAGCAGACTGGCTCTTTTCTCACATTTAAAGGTGCACAGATCCAACACAGCAGGAAATGAACCATCTCCTGCACCAGAAAAGTTCATGTCAATTTCAGAGTACATCGAGTCTTAAATCTTACAGAGTGTGCATTATATTCCTATGTGGTTACATGAACAAAAACTCATGGACACAATGTTTTTTTAAACACAACCAAAGTTTAGACCAAAATGGAACCTAATCCAAAATGTCTTTGATCTACATTTTTTTTATTTGTCTTTGAAAAAGAAAGACATTGATGGTTATCTTGAGGTGATGTTGATGTGAAGATGAAGAAGAAGACTCTCCGCCGACGCTGTATTACTTACATATAAAGTTTATTGCAAGAAGACACAGCATCTATACAAGAATTGCAGTGCACATTGCTTGTGAGAGGTTCCCTGCCAAATATTGAATCCCCCTCTCTTCCTATGTTTTCTATGGGTTTATATAGTGAAGTTGTCTTTCTCACCTTTGACCCCCACAACCAAGTTAAGGGACCTTAACTCACCCTATAGGCAGCCAGGGGCCCCAACAGGAACATCCTGCTATAATCTAATTTCCTACCATTTCCTGTGAGTCTGTGGACCTCCGGAATACTTCAACATCCCTTCAACCTTCAACTTTAAAGTGATATTGAGGTTGTAAATACATTTAATTTCAGTCAGAACACATGACACCAACCTGGGGGAGTGAACAAGACTCCACGAATGTTCCCCTCATTGACATCAAGCCGACTTACTCCATCTCCAATCAGAAGACACTCATTTGTTGCTTCTGCCAGCATCCTGCCCTCCCCCTCCTTCCTCATGCACAGAGAACTTCACCACATGAGAGTTTAGTGAATTGGTCTTGTAAAAGTATTTGTGCAAAGTGTCAGCCCTCATGGACCACAGCAGACCCAGAGGTTCCGACCCCGACGTAGCTCCCTGCCTGAGTGAGGGGTCTCTGTCCAGGTGGATCTCCCCCCTCCCATCAGCCCTGTACGTGGCCGTAGAGCTTGAACATGAACACCAACCCTTCTGTCTTTCTCGGTGGATCTGGCTCTCATGGTGACCACCTGTCTTCGACCTCAGCCCGCCCACCTTCACCTGAACAGGCACATTGAACAAACATCTGGCACTCGGCAGCAACCTCAGTCTTACCTGGGAAGGCATCTTTTCTGGAGTTCAGACTTTGTTCTGTAAGAAAGTCAAATAAAATAAGAGACATAATGACATTATGCATCTGTTTGCAATGAAAAATGTTCGTCACAGAAAATGTTAATTTCACACCTAGACAACAAAATAAACTCATTTGGCCCATAAAGAAAACACTCAATGAAATTATTTATTTCTCAAAATCTGTCCATCCATCCATCCAAGTACGATAGTCCAGACATCCCTCTCCCTAGCAACACGTTCCAGCTTCTCGGGCAGGACCCTCAAGGCCTTCCCAAGCCTCCATCCTGATCAGATGCCTGGACCACCTCAACTGGCTCCTTTCATTGTGAAGGAGCAGCATCTCTACTCAGACCTCCCTCCGGATGTCTAAGCTGTCTAAGGCTGAGCCTGACCACCCTACAGAGGAAATGAAGATTGTGTAAAAACTAATTTCAGCTGCTTGTATCTGCAGTCTCATTCTTTCAGTCACTACCCATAGCTCATGACTATGGGTGAGGGTTAGGCCATAGATCGACTGTTAAATCGAAAGCTTTGCCTTCTTGCTCAGCTCTCTTTTCATCACTATGGTCCAGTACAATGGCCGCATTAGTGCTGATGCTGAACCAATCCGTCTGTTGATCTCATGCTCCATTTTACCCTCACTCATGAACAAGACCCTACGATACTTAAACTCCTCTACCTGAGGCAGGGGCTCACTCCCAACTGAGAGAGAGCAATCCCAGAGGGACCAATCCAGATCTGAGCCAAGAACCATGGCCTCAGACCTAGAGGTGATGACTCTCTTCCCTAACGCTTCACACGTGGCTGCAAACTGCCCAATTTCATGCTGGAGGTCACAGTCTGATGAAGCCAATAAAACCACATCATCCACAAACAGCAGAGATACAATTCTAAGGTCCCCAAACTGGACACTCTCCTCCCCCTATCTTATTATTATATTATATTTGCCTCGTGTACACTGTTTACAAAGACTTGTGGTCTTAGTTTCTATTTTCTTTCTTATCTTTTTCTAGTTTATCCATGTCTTATAGTTTATTTCCATTACTTTCCATTCTTATCTGTATTTATTTCTGTCCTGTACTGCTGAAACAACTGAATTTCCCCTCTGAGGATCAACAGAGGTGCATCTTATCCTATGTTCTTATTAGGGTGGAAAAATAACTTTTGAAAATGCAAACATCTCCCAGCCACTGATGGATTAATGTTCAAATTCACCAGCCATTAATCAATAGATTAATGTTTTGTGTCTAACGCTCTACCAGTATGTGGCTGGTAATAACAGATGTGCCCCTTCAATCAGTTTTTTTATTTAGGCTAAAGACATTTTTGGCCAACAAATCATTAAAGCTCTTGTCATTTGTGACTGACTCTCTACTTGTAAAAATATAAACCTTAGTTTTAACTAATAATACATTCATTTCAATAATCTAAAGTAATAAATAAATGTTTACCCAAAATACAAAAACATTTTAACAGACATCTTATCTTCAACCTTGTCTGGTCCAGATTTATATTCTTTTAATATCTTCCACCACTACCCTTAATCTGCAGTAAATCCTAAACACAGATTTGTTTATCTATAATTTTTGTGACAGACCCATTTCATTGAATAAAATAACTGAAACTGTAAACCATTTAAAAATCAATAAATCATCTGGAACAGACGGCTTTACTGAGTTGTTTTATAAGTGAGTGAGTGAGTTTTATAAGCAATTTTCTGTTAGCTTAGCACTGTTTCTAGAAGAATTTGCAGAAACTAATGAAAGAGGTTCACGCCCCCACTACTTTATGTCAGGAGACTAATCACCCTGTTTCATAAACCTAAAAAAGATCCCCTCTTGTTAGTGTAATGGAAATATTACTATTTTAAATTTATAATTATTAAGTTTTCCTTATTATATAATCATATATAATAATCTAGTCTATTCTTTTCTCATATGGTGATTCACTTTGGCTCCGACTGGTTTTAAATCTTAACTACAATGTTCTGATTAACTATCTGTCTTCTTCCAGACTCCTCTTACGCATTTACGAAGACGATGTAACCCTGAAACTATATACTGAAAGGGTTGACAAGACCTCACACTCCCTCCCTTCCCTTCCCTTCCCCACCTTTCCTTTGTTTGTACCCCATTATAAATATATGTGCTTTTTCTGTTATCGCTTGTGAGTCCTCATCCAGCTGAGCACACACTCGGTTGTCTGACAGCTCACCTTCTTGCAAGAATACATTAAAATATAAAAGACACAATTCTCTTTATTTCCAGTACAAAATATATTTTTTCCACAACATTAGATAATTGGTGCTCAGTCTCTTTATTAAATAACAATTATAAAGTCTTTCCTCATATACTGGCTAATAAATTAACCACTGATGAAAGACACTCAGGATTTATACAAAATAGGCACATCTGTAACAATGTAAGATTAATTTTAGACTGATTACATTAATCAGACTCTGTTTTTAGACTTTTATACAGCATATACAGCAAATTTTTGAAACACGATTTTCTGATGATTGTTCTGAACAAATTTAGTTTTGTTTATTATAAGTCATGATGAAGATAGAGAGCAGAGAGCCACAAATCTGGGGGAAAAAACAGGAACTTAACTGAAACTATGTCCAATCTGAAACCTCCCACTGGTCGCCTTCCTGTGACTGACAAAGTAAACTTAACATTTTTCAGAAAATACAGGACACTCAAAATGTATCAATGGCAATATCAACATTAGAGTATATTTGATTTACTATTTCTGGCACAGTTTCTTTTTTTGGGGAGTAGTTTTCATTTGTACTCCCAACAATGTAGAAAATGAAAGGTTGCATCTGAATGATGCAAATAAACTCCTTGAAGAGAGCAGTTTTTAATGAAAAGCAACATAAAATTTCTTGGTAAGAACTTAAGAACTAAGAAGTTGAACTTGGTCAATAGTTTCAGAAAAACCCATTTTTTACAGTTTTTATTGAAATTTACACAATTTAATGTCTCAATGTACTCTGAAATTAAACACAGCAATAAGCAATAAACAATTGATAAAGAAAGAAAATGAAATCATGTTCATCAAAATCAATCTAATTTTTGGACTCATCAAATCTTTTGTAGATAACAGCCGAACACACTTTGTTCATCATTCTTTGGAAATTCAACCAGTTCCTACAAATGTGTTACTTGTTGGACGCTTTCACCCATCTGTCTTACCTGTAGGAGACGACCAACTAAACTTTACTGCACGTGGTGCTTCAAAATGCTGTGGTAGCCATTTTTGTTGAGAGTTCCAACTCACTCTGTGCAAGTCACCAACTCTGGATCCAGCAAAACAGCCCCAGACCATAAGACTTAGTCCTCCTATGTTTAACAGTTGGTGTCACACACTGAGGAACCATCCTTTTGCCTACTCGACGGCGTACAAAAACCTTGCATGATGAGCCGAAGACTTCATATTTTGATTCCTCAGTCCATAAGACCTTCTTCCACTCTTCAGTAGTGCACTGGTGGCGGTCCTTTGTGGCCCAGTGAAGCCTCTTTGTCCTATTTTGACGTCTTAGCAGTGGGGTTGTTTTTAACTGTTACTCGACCAGTCAAACCTGCAGCTCAAAGTCTCCTCTTCATGGTTGAAACTGAGACTTGCTTACTTTGACCAGTGTTAAGCTGTGCTTGAAGCTACTGTCAAGTGAGCCGCCTATCACGCATGCTGCTGACTGTCAGAAACTTATCATTTGATTCTGTTGTGGCTTTGGGTCTACCTGGGCTCATTCTGTCAGCGTTTCCTACAGTTTCTGACTGCCTTTTGATGGTATAGGAAACTACTCACTGTCACCTTGACTTTCTTTGCAATTTCTCCTAAAGGAAAGACCTACATTTTTAAGGGTTATAATGGTCTGTCTCTCTTCCTTTGGTTAATTGCCTTTTTCTCGCCATTATGATAGCAATACACTAGTTCCTGCAGCACAATACTGTACAAATAATACTTAGTAGTTGTAATGATGATATGGTAACGCAGTCTGTATCAACAGTGCTTTTATTGCAGACCGAGGGTTTGTGAGTAATTACCAAAAGCTGCAACACCCATAGCATCAATTTCCTAAGGCTGGAATAATTATCATAACTGCAAATCAGCTGTAATTTGTTATCCCATTTCTTGTTCCCTGTAAAAGGCCTTTTTGTATAATTTTAAAATGTACATTATTTTTCAGTTTTATGACCTACACTTTTTTTTTATACCTACGGCAGTTTACCATTTACGTTTGTACCATTTCAGTTTATTCGCTGTACTTTAAGCAAGTACATTTCAATAAAAACTGGAGAAATGGGAGTGGTCTAAAACCTTTGACCGGTAGTGTACATTCTACCTATAATTTGGCTTTAGTCGATGCAGCATCACAGCTCAGGTGAGTTTTGAAGAACTCCTGGATCTTCTTCCACAGGTGGACTTCAGCTGCTGCTTGGGACCTGGCCTCACCCCCCCACAGGATTGGCATGCCAGCAAACCTATTAAAACTGGAGGGGACAGTAGGGTCCATAAGGTGGCTCCATGTAATGACCTGCTCCAGGGTAGCACACGCTCTCAAAGTTGTCCTTCCCATGACGCTTCAGTCTCTCCACCATCTCCTCCATGTAACCTTTGCTGTCCCAGTTGAGGTCGTCCTCTGAAGCCACAAAGAGGAAACGTCCCCAGGCTTTTTCAATGGGGACCAGGCTGCCCTTGTTCTCCTCTGCCAGCGGATTATTCAGACCGTACTTGATCATGATGGCTCCTGACTCAGTAGGAATCCCCCTGCTGGAGTCAAACAGTAATGGTGAGAGGATTTGTTGTTTTTTGTGATAAAGAGGAAAGAGAACATTGGCGTTGCAGCCGTTGATCCACACGACAGCCTCAACAGCTGGCACAAAAGAAGCAAGAGAAAGAGCAATATCTCCTGCTTTTGATCGTGATACTATGCCGATTCCTTTACTGCCCACCTGTGGAGAAAAACATGCAAATTAGTGTTGATGAACTCTAAACTGTAATGGAAATTCACAAAAGTGACATACACAAAGTGACAAAGTTAGGCTCCAATCACCTTGTCCATTGTACGGAATAACTGCATGTCCTTTAAGAAAACTACCTTGTACTTTGTTGTTAAGTAACCTTGATAGGTCTTATGACCACACTCTGTGCTTCTGTGTGGTCAATAAACAAGGACATGACTGGGACACAGTGTAAGGAGACCCAGATTGCTTTGCCATCCTCTAAGATATTGTTCTAACATCTAAAAAACAAAACAATGTTTAAGTCTGACTTAGATAACGTGTGGAGCACAAAACTGTATAAAACCTGATACCTCCTTCTGTTCAGGGCTCAGTTTGCTCTTTGCATGCTTGACTGTGCTGTGTGTCCATCTACAAATTTCTGAATTAAAGCTTGCAGAAAGAAGAGAGTTGACTCTGTGCTTTATTCCACAGAAAACTACCACACACTTTAACAGGATGAACTAGAAGTGATGTACAGGAGCACTGCATTGTGTGACTCCTTTGAATGGTTTGATAGTTGTCCACTGTCCTGTCCCAGCTACTGAATTAAATCATTTTAAAAAGAGACACTCAGACAACTCACCTTGGGATGTTGTTTTAAGAAATCAGCTGCTTCCTCAAAATAGTCAAGATGCATCTTTTTGACGTTGGCGGGTTTGTCATTGAACACAGCTACTGTCAGAACCACAAACCCTCTGTTGGCCAGCAGACTGGCTCTTTTCTCACATTTAAAGGTGCACAGATCCAACACAGCAGGAAATGGACCATCTCCTGCACCAGAAAACACAAGTTCATGTCAATTTCAGAGTACATCAATTCCTAAATCTTACACAGTGTGCATTGTATCCTATGTGGTTACATGAACAAAACAATGTTTTTAAACAAAAACCAAAATTGTGACTAAAAATGCCTTTTAACTGTTTTTTCTGTCTGTCTGAAGAAAAAATACATCCCTTTAACTTATTTTCCTACACCAAACTACTACATATCAGCTTCCCTAATGGACTTTACAGTGATGTTGGGTTGTAAATACATTTTTAATCAGTTAGAACACATTACAAAACTCAACAAGTTATTCAACTGTAATTAAACTATGATCAAGTCAGGGAGCCACCAACCTGGGGGAGTGAACAAGACTCCACTAATGTTCCCCTCATTGACATCGAGCCGACTTACTCCGTCTCCCATCAGAAGCCTCTCATTGGTCGCCTCTGCCAGCATCCTGCCCTTCCCCTCCTCCTCATGCACAGAGAACTTCACCACATGAGAGTTTAGTGAATTTGATTTTATAAACCTTTTGTGCAAAAGTGTCGGCCCTCATGGACCACAGCAGACCCAGAGGTTCGACCCCGACGTAGCTCCCGCCGAGTGAGGGGTCTCTGTCCAGGTGGATCTCCCCCCTCCCATCAGCCCTGTACGTGGCCGTGGAGCTGAACACCAACCCCCTGTCATCAGTGGATCTGGCTCTCATGGTGACCACCTGTCTCGACCTCAGCCCGCCCACCTTCACCTGAACGGGCTCATCGAACAAACATCTGGCGCTCGGCAGCAACCTCAGTCTGACTTGGGAAGACATCTTTTCTGAAGTTTAGACTCTGTTCTGTAAGAAAATCAAACATAAAAAGAGATATCAACATTATGCATCTTCTTGACAATGAAAAACTGTTATTCACAGGAAATATTCAGTTCACACTGTTACATTTCCCAGTTGGATCTAGGTGATGAGGGGAGTAGTACTCAGTTTTACCTATAAGAGACACAGCCATTAAAGATGAAGGGTTAAAAGCATTCATCAGGTACCCTTTGAGAAGTGGGCTGACCATTGTGAGACAGCATTTTAATCAACCCCACCCTTTTTGGCTGCCTCCGAGCTGATCCAACCTGTTTATGCTTCCAGGCTGCACAGTTAGCTATTAGGTGGTCAGTTTTGTGACAGAAAGGGCATGGTTTCTCAACTTTAGGACCAGATGCAGATGAGAAAACAGCAGCACGTAAGACACAAGCAACACCATCTTTCTTGCTAGAGTCATGCTTGGCAAAAACATTCCTATGCGTAAGGCGCAAACTCATAGCTTCATATATGACCATAAAAGTGATGAGGATATTCATATCTAATTCTCTGTAAGAAAGCAAATAAGAGCTTTTCTGCTTAATCAGTGTCTGTATCTCATAACTTGACACATCCAAGTTGACCTTGTGTTTTTAGCAAAAATTAATCTTCACACACTGCTGGGAATAACTGTGAATGATTAAATCTTTTTGTGTGTGGTTCTAAAGCAGTTAACAAATTCAGTGCTTTGCCACAGAGGCCCTGAATGATCAGGAAATGACTCCTTCTATCTGGCTTTATCACATCATTTCCTGATTTGAACAGTGAAAGTCAACTTGTTCATATGTGTCCATATGGACTCTGCAATGCCTTGTCCAAAGCACTCTGGTGATTCAGGTTAATCTATGAATAGTTTAGCCCACTGGGAGGGGGTTTGTTCTTCTGACAGCAGATTGACATCAGAGTTGATGAATGGCAGATGGACTTTTTAAAGATTTCTGTGAACACTCCTATAGAATGAGATATTATAATAAGAAATCATGAGAAATGTTCCATTTATCCAGCAGTTTGAATCTTTGGAGAACTCCTCTTAGTGCACAGCAGACAGCCGACTCCTCCTGCTTCTCCTCAGGAAGTGCAGAGTGATTATACAAATTATACAAATCAGCCTCAAATAATCAGATCAAACATCAAATTCACGTTGCATACACTGATGATCCATTTGTCTATAAAGTTCAGCATAGAGATTATTGTAAACAGAATGTAAAAGTAAAAGTAGTTGTTGTATACATATAGACCATAAATGTGGAGTCCAGATGTGTCTGATGGTGTTTGGGCAGACTGACTTTTCCTTCTTCACCACAGAGTCAGTGTGCAGCTCACAGCTGATGTGGACTCTGAGGTACCTGAGACATAGTTCGTTCTCTGCTTCTTCCCAAAGTCCAGTATCATCTTCTTAATTTTGGGAGCAGTCAGCAGGAGGTTGTTGTCCTGACACCAGGTCAGTCCCTCTACCTTCTTTCAGGTAGTGTCCTGGTGTTGTTTACCGCTGGCTGACAATCAGGCCTTACTGGGACACCAAGAGGAACAAAGGTAGGGATAATGTTGTGCTTTTCCTGCTATGATAAGTCAAAATGTCTGCCAGTGAAAAAGGCCTTTTGTGACAGCGAATAAAAGTGGGTTTTGCTTTGATGAACTAATAAAAAAATATTTAAATGTAAACACATCAGTCATCATGGGGAACATGAGGTCTTTGGGAAATAAGTTGGACGAGCTTGGTGCACTGATTTGGACCCAGAGGGAGTACCAGGAAGGCAGTTTATTGGGCTTTATGGAGACATGACTGCACATGAACCACAGTGCCTCCATACGACAACAAGCTGAAAAGAGTACAGCATGACCTCAAGGCAGCACCGAGGGAGTGCAGGGACTCTGACAGACAGAAGCTGGAAAATAAACTTCAGACAAGCAACTTCAGGGATGTGTGGATGGGCATGAAGCAGATCACAGGCTTAAACTTAGGACCACCAGCAGGTGGGGCAGCCTGGACAAAGCCAATGAGTTGAATATGTCCTTCAACAGGTTCAACACAGGACCACCGTCCAGGCCTTCCCACATTGGATCCAGTCTTCACACCCCCTCAGACACCAAGGCAACCCTCTGCTTTCCCCCCACCCTCTTGTGCTGGGTAGCCCTGATTCTGCAGGTCCTGATCAAGTACTGTACTACTCAGCTGTCTGGTATCCTGCAATACATCTTCAACCTGAGTCTGATGCAGGAAATGATACTAATGCTATGAAAAACATTATGTTTACTACTGGTACCTCAGAAAGTCACCCCATCTAGCCTCAGTGACTTCACACCAATTGTCCTTACCTCACATGTCATGAAGGTACTGGAGAGACTGATCCAAAATGTTTACCTAAAATGCACTTCTGCTTCTGCATTTTTATATTACCTTAACATCTTTCACCACTACCCTTAATAAGACTGCATCTTTAGAATCAAATCCAGTCGATACTCTTGCTGAGTCAGAAAAAAGGACTGAGCTTATTGATCAGCAGCATAGGATGGATGAGATTTACATAAGCGTAAAGCTGAAGGAGCATTTGTTAGACCACAAAGAAGATACCTCCAAGCGGGAGAGCAAATCTCTGTATGTTATTTTATACCAGAAAGGCAACAATCTAAAATAAACACCATTTTTACATTAATCTTTACTGCCATCAATCTACCTTTCACTTTTTCTGACTAATTCCTAATATTAACCAGGTGGATGAGGAAGATAGTGATATTTGTGGCAGACCCATTTCACTGAGTGAAGTCACTGAAGCTGTAAACCATTTAACAATCAATAAATCAGCTGGAACAGATGGCTTTACTCATGAGTCATTTACCTCCCCCCCCCCAACTTTATGTCAGGGATTAATCACTCTGATTCATGGACCTAAAAAAGATCCACTCACTAGATAATTGGAGCTCAGTCTCTTTATTAAATAACAATTAGAAAATCTTTTCTTCATATTTTGGCTAATAGATTTAAGTCCTGCTAGAGATCATTATAGATGAAAGACAGTCAGGTTTACAGGCACATCTGTAACAATGTAAGATTAGGATTTGGACATATTAGATTTCTCAGACTCTGTTCAAGATAACGGTTTTTAGACTTTTATACAGCATTCGATTCTTTGAAACATGATTTTCTGATGACTGCTCTGAACAAATTCCCTTTCATTTATTATAAGTCATGATAAGGACAGAGAGCAGAGATCCACCAACTAAAAGACTGACACCGTCTGACTGGACACCTTTCTTTGATTTACAAAGTAAACAGGACCTTCACATTTTTCAGGAATGTAACATAGGAGACTCAATTTATCAGTGACAATATCAACATTGTGGTATATTTGATTCAGAACTTCAGTTTTTTCATCAGGAGCAGTTTCATCTGCACTCACAACAAAGTAGCAGTTCTGTTACTACATTAGGGAACAGAGAAATGAAAGGTGCAGTGACTGATGCAAATAAACTCCTGGAAGAGACAAGAAATATTAGATAAAAACAGTTTTTAATGAAAAGGTACATCAAGTTTTTCCTGGTAAGAACTGTTTATAAGTACATTCTACCTATAATTTGACTTTAATTGATTGATATTCAGACCATATTTAATAATAATGGCCCCTGACTCAGTAGGAATCACCTTGCTGGAATCAAACTGTAATGGTGAGAGGATTTGTTTTTCTTTTTGATAAAGAGGAAAGAGAACATTGGCATTGAAGCCATTGATCCACACGACAGCCTCAACACCTGGCACAAAAGAAGCAAGAGAAAGAACAATATCTCCTGCTTTTGATCGTGATACTATGCCGAGTCCTTTACTGCCCATCTGTGGAGAAAAAATGCGAATTAGTGTTGATGAACTCTAAACTGTAATGGAAATTCACAGAAGTGACACTCTAAAAGTTAGGCTCCAATCACCTTGTCCTTTGTACGGAGTAACTGCATGTCCTTTAAGAAAACTACCTTGTACTTTGTACAGAAGTTGTTAAGTAACCTTGATAGGTCTTATGACCACACTCTGTGCTTCTGTGTGGTCAGTAAACAAGGACATGACTGGGACACAGTGTAAGGAGACCAAGATTGTTTTGCCATCCTCTAAGATGTTGTTCTAACATCTAAAGAACAAAACAATGTTTAATCTGACTTAGATAATGTGTGGAGCACAAAACTGTATAAAACCTGATACCTCCTTCTGTTCAGGGCTCAGTTTGCTCTTTGCATGCTTGACTGTGCTGTGTGTCCATCTGCAAATTTCTCAATTAAAGCTTGCAGAAAGAAGAGAGTTGACTCTGTGCTTTATTCCACAGAAAACTACCACACACTTTAACAGGATGAACTAGAAGTGATATAAAGGAGCACTGCATTGTGTGACTCCTTTGAATGGTTTGATAGTTGTCCACTGTCCTGTCCCCTCTACTGAATTAAATAAAAAAAAAAAAAGAGACACTCAGACAACTCACCTTGGGATGTTGTTTTAACAAATCAGCTGCTTCCTCAAAATAGTCAAGATGCATCTTTTTGACGTTGGTGGGTTTGTCATTGAACACAGCTACTGTCAGAACCACAAACCCTCTGTTGGCCAGCAGACTGGCTCTTTTCTCACATTTAAAAGGTGCACAGATCCAACACAGCAGGAAATGGACCATCTCCTGCACCAGAAAACACAAGTTCATGTCAATTTCAGAGTACATCCTAAATCTTACACAGTGTGCATTGTATCCTATGTGGTTACATGAACAAAACAATGTTTTTAAACAAAAACAAAATTGAGACCAAAAATGCCTTTTAACAGTTTTTCTGTCTTTGAAGAAAAAATACATCCCTTTAACTTATGTTCATACACCAAACTACTACACATCAGCTTCCCTAATGGACTTTACAGTGATGTTGAGTTGTAAATAATTTCTTTATCAGTTAGAACACATTACAAAACTCAACAAGTTATTCAACTGTAATTAAACTATGATCAAGTCAGGGAGCCACCAACCTGGGGGAGTGAACAAGACTCCACTAATGTTCCCCTCATTGACGTCGAGTCTACTTACTCCGTCTGCCATCAGAAGCCTCTCATTGATCGCCTCTGCCAGCATCCTGCCCTCCCCCTCCTCCTCATGCACAGAGAACTTCACCACATGAGGGTTTAGTGAATTTGATTTTATAAACCTTTTGTGCAAAGTGTCGGCCCTCATGGACCACAGCAGACCCAGAGGTTCCGACCCCGACGTAGCTCCCGCCTGAGTGAGGGGTCTCTGTCCAGGTGGATCTCCCCCCTCCCATCAGCCCTGTACGTGGCCGTGGAGCTGAACACCAACCCCCTGTCATCAGTGGATCTGGCTCTCATGGATGACCACCTGTCTCGACCTCAGCCCGCCCACCTTCACCTGAACGGGCTCATCGAACAAACATCTGGCGCTCAGCAGCAACCTCAGTCTGATTTGGGAGGACATCTTTTCTGGAGTTTAGAATGTAAGAAAGTCAAATAAAATAAAACGTGACTGAAAACTGTTCCTCAGAAAATGTTAATTTCACACCAAGACCACAGATTTAAGTAGTCAAAATGTCTTATTTGTTCCATAAAGGAGACAATCTTTATGGAACAACACAACAAAACGTTTTCTAAGAGATTTCCTTCTTTTAGCAACAATTCAAACCTCAAAAAGGAAAAATATATAAACTTTGCTAGCAAGTTGTACTCCTGTACTACTCTTATACTATACACTATGTTATCCTGCTATATTATAATATATATCATGTTTTATTTTACTATACACACACCATATACACTTCTCCTTATATTTAATATCCATCACAATGCCATGTTATAGTATAACATGACAAAACATACATAACATACAAGAGTCCAATGAACATACAACAAACATAATATTGCATAACAGTTATACAATATCATGTTTATGTTCCTTTGACTCTTATAATACACCATATCGTGGAGTCTGGTGCTCATTTTGACAGAGCATTTGCAGTTGTCGCTCAACCACTGTGAAACCTTAAATATTAGACGTACCCATGCAATCTGTTTTTTAAATTTAGGACTAAAGACATTTTAATTCATTGAATCTGTTGTCATGTCTCTAACTTTGTAGATGTTGATTCTCTTGTGTTCTTACTTTTATGTTTATTTTATTAGTCTTCATACTGCACCTTGGTTATCGTTTTTTTAACACTGGTCATCTTAAGTTGTGCTTAAATGACCTTTAACAGTAAAGACTACTTGGTTAGTTTTCCAAATGTCCCTGTGTAAACCCTCCCCCACCCTCCAGCAGCACTGCAGTCTGGACTGAAGCGTCCTCCATACGATGCACACTGTGGTTTACTTTTGTGAGGTATTTTAAATGACAAAAAAAATAAAGTTTTAAAAAGCGCACTAACATCGTGGAAATCTATCATTTTGTAAATTTCAGTTTCCTACTCCTTCCCCAACAATGCTGGTTAACTTGTGAATGTCCTCCCATTGATCAATACGTTATTCTAACTGACAGTGTAGCATAAAACCCTTTAGATATTCACCTTAATCGTTTGTATTTGATTTCACTTTTTAAGGTACTTTTAAGATATTTGTGTGTTTAAACGTTACTGATGCACATAAACCTTCAGCATCACAAAAAAACACTGACTAATACAGAATTATTATTGATCACTAGTCCCTGTATTAAGACCTGTCATCTAATCTGTTTTCTATAGTGGAGCTTCTTTTTAATACATACATACTGTTTCCTGTGTATATATATATATATATATATATATATATATATATATATATGTGTGTGTGTGTGTGTGTGTTTTTAATAATCATATTTTAGTAAGATAACATGCATTATTCTGAAATGGGCCATTTTAAATAAGTCTACTTTAAGTATATTTTGATACTAACACTGTATTTTTAGTTATATTTTGAACGCAATACAGAATATTTTCACACACTACCATCCTATCATTAAAATGACCCTTAAAAAATCGATGCTTCTTTCACCGCTGCAGAGATCCAGATGTCTGTGATGCATATCTGGCATGGTGTAAGACCTTTTGTTTTCATGAATAATTAATTGATCATACGAAAATATATTGTTAAGATAGTTCCAGTGTCTGCAACATTTTGCACAGATGTAGAATAAGAATAAAACATTCCACTGTAATTAATCATATTTGTATATATTAACACATTTGTCTCCCCACAACTGTCTTTTTAAACCAGGATCAGGACCAGTAATACAGACTTGTTCAGGGCTTACATCGCCACCTTGTGGTCACAGGAGCTAACAACAGGCTACTGAGTGGAGGAGCACCAGGAGTTTTTAAAGTGGGACCAAAGAGACACAGAATGACACAGGGTTTGAGTTGAGCATTATTGTGATTTAATTCACTATGTCTTATATCACAAAGAAAGTTTTTAAAAATGCAGACTAGAATTTCTGTATATAAACTGTACACAAAAAGCAAGGCACTATACATTCAGATTCATCAAGCTGCTGCTTCTCTTTCTCGTAAAAGTCAAACTTTTTAAATTACAACTCTTACATCTCAGGAGCTCAGTAAGTCAGAGTCACTTCAGCAGTTTTAAAACAAAATCGAGCAACATGATTCACCTACGTGGCCTGATAGCATCCAGACGCTGTAGAAAGAAAAACCAATCGAGTTTCCTCACAACATCTGACGTGACAGGGTTTGTTTTTACATAGTTACAAAGTCACAAACGCACCTACACACAGGTTTAGACAAAAAAACATTACACACACACACACACGTACAAACATTATATACAATCGCACACACACACACACACATACACAACCATAGCATGGCACTCTGACACCAAGCGTCCTAGTGTGCACATTTTTCTTGTCCATGAGCGGTGACTTTGGAGAAGTCTCCAAATACACGCAAACACCATGTATGAACCGAAGCAGAGTGTGTTTTTAACCTTCTCTTAAACTGTTTGAATTAAATTTAGTTATGTAATGACAAAGTTGAAAGGTTAAACATGACTATAAGCAAGGCGAGTGCATCTCCAGTCTCATCCTTCATGTATGTTTTCGATTCGGACATTTTTTTCCATTTCTATTCCAGTGTCCTTTATGTGATGCTTCCTGTGTCTTCATCTCAACTGTCCGCTTTTTTTCCCTCTTCGCACGCCATCTTCGTCCGTTAAAAACTTCCTCAAAACAGTCCTTTGGCCTTCTTTAAGTTCACTTGCTTCCACCCTGGCAAACTTTCATATTCCTCCCTCTTCATGTCCAAAGCTTTCTGCAGTTAGAGGAAGAGACAGTTCATACAGATTATTAATCAGGAAGGCGATGAGTTCAACAAGGTTGTTAGATTTCATTTTCCGTTTCAAATGGAAGTATTGTCCTTTTCCCCATAACTCCTGATTAAATAATATTTTTCACTAGCTGCAAAAAGAAACAGGCCAAAATGATGCAACAAATGAAATTTTATGATCTGTAGAAATGATTTTTTTTTACCACAAAAGTGCCATATTTGTTCAAAAAGCACTAAATCTTCTTTCGAGGCAGGATTTTCACACTAAAAAGCTTTTATAGCAAGTCTTACTACAGGTACATCAGATCAAAGACTGACCAAGTGATGTTATTTGATGAAGGTCTGATGATTTAAACGCTTTAAATAAAGTGAGCGAAAGTGGTTCTTTCACAGTAAAATGTCACTACTGGAATGCATCATGAGGGTATTTTATGAGAAAATAAGGCAATATCTTGTACATTTTGGAGTTATCTGGCACATATTTTTGTAATAAAAAATAGTTATTGAGCTACATGACAGCCAACACATTTGACATCATGATAATAACGCATTTGGAGCTCTGCGGGTTGTTACTGAGGACCAAAACCAAAAAAGGACAGTTTAGTTGTTTCAGTGTTTTCATGCCTCCATTTTGTGCTCCACAGACAGACAGTGAGTCAGACTGCAGTGCAGCTGATGGTGAATCATGAGTGTGTTTATCTGAGCGAAGAGGAAACAGTCTCAGGTGTGTGTGAGTGTGTGTGTGTGTGTGTGTGTGAAGAGAGGAGGCAGCAGAGGAGTGTACAGGAGTGTGGTGCAGTCGAAGGTGTTGAGTGCAGACACTTTTTTTTAAAGAGGAGAAGGAGAGAGGAGGCTGCACAATTAATCGTCTCAATTATCACGATAAATGTGTAAACGTGTTTAAACGCCTCATTTACGAGCTCAGTTGTTCAAATTAAGAAAATGTGTGAAGAGCTGTTAAATGAGGGTTACATTGACACCCATTCCTGGTAGAAAAATAAAATAAAATCCTATTTCTCTTAATAACTGGATATAATGTGATGAGAACAATTTGTGACCTACTAGGGCTGCAACTAACAAAATTTTCTTGATTATTCTGGCAATTATTTTCTCCATAAATCTCTCATTTTGTCTATAAAATGCCAGAAAACAGAAAAAAAAAATCTTCAGTATAATTTCTCTGAGCCCAACATCAAAAGTATCACTGTTTGAAGGACCAATAGTCAAACTATTTGATGTAAAATCATCATAAAACCTAAAAATTCTCAAGTCGGAGAGGCTGAAGTCAATCAATGTCAAGTTATCAGAAGAGATGCTGATAAATTTTCTGTGATAAATGAACAGACAAACAGTTTCTGCTCTAAAAATAAACTGTAATTTGGACGCTGACCTCCTGTGAGAGATGCTCTCTCTTCATCGCAGGGCTGAGTCTGAGTTTGGGTCATGTGTCCCTTTATATCTGCTATCGACTGTGTGAAGAACACGGAGAGCCAAATCCTTTGTGACTGCAGCTGATATAATAAAGGACCACAGAGCAATCGGAGTGATCTTTTCAGACGTAATCGTGCAGCCGAGCGCAAAACTTTCCTCCTCAAAGAGCAGCACACGGCAGGAGTGAAACAGGAGTGACTCAGAGACTTCAAATCCACGTAAAGAAAGAAGGAAAGACAGAAAAACAGAGTGCTGACGTGCTTGAGAGAAGACGAGGGTCGCCAAATGCTGATGACTCACATGAGTGGCTCTTCTTACCTGAATCCACCTACAACTTGGTCTGTAAAGTGACAGTTAGATGGAGTTAGGATGGATGATATGAATGAGCTGCTGTAGTAATTCAGCACAGATTTAGAGGAAATATTCATGATATTTTCATTATTCAACATGGGGAAGAACTTATTATGTGATGGTTTTACTGTACTCGTTTTATGTCTGTGTCAATAATGGTGGACGTTTCTATTCCTCCAGTTATCTGTGAAACTGTCACCAGCAGATTTTAAAGTTAAAGACGGGAGACTGAAGCCTTTATCTATGAATTACAAACTTCTTCACATCTCCCTGTTCTTCGTGCCCGACTTTGTCTTAAGTTATAAAAGAAACAACAAAAGACTCTCCTTAATTGGAGACTCAATGTATGTGTTGAATATTCTTCTTTTAATGCACTCTATGCTGCTTTTCTTGCGATGAGGAAGTTTTATTTGGAATTATCAAGTGCACATGTATGATTTCATATTTTTTGGTGAAGGGAGGAAAAGATTCTCTCTTAAAAAAATTATGTGTATTTGTAACCCTGTGTGCAGCATTGCAATAAATCAACAATAAATTCAAATACATTTTTAAAAAAGTCAGTGTTTTGTGGGTTTGCTGACCTCAAAGTCCTGGTCCGACAGGTAGATCTCCAGGCGGAGCGGGTCGACTCCCTCCGGCAGCGGCCTCGCCTGCAGCTGAGCCAGAGGATAGGTTTTCTGACAGAGCCGGGCCAACACGTCCTCCACCAGGATGATCTGGTTACACACCTCGGCCTCCTGCAGCCGGAGCACAGGACACAGCTTCAAGTCCTTTGTTATGGCAGCGGGTGTTTGGACGTTTAGTTTACAGTGTGTGTGAAAGATTATAACCGAGGAAGGAGCTTTACACTTCTACTCCACCACATCTCGTGGAGTGATATTGTACTTTTTACTTCATTACATTTGTCTGACAGCTTTAGTTACTTGTCAGGTCACACTTCCCGTCCAGTGCAAACACCGTATCTCCAAATGTGTGTCTCCATACAAATAAATGCATCAGTAATATTAATCCAGAAACATCACATATAATAATAACACCACCCTGACAGGGAACATTTTACTGCACAATGCGGACTTCTTCTACTTTTGTTACTTTAAGAAAACTTTACTTATGAAAAATACTAAATACTTTTACTTATGTGAGATTCTGAATATAGGATTAGTTGGGTATACTTAATTTTCCTTTGGGGGTCAATAAAGTCATCTGTCTGTCTGTCTGTGTGATATGAGTACTTTTACTTCAGCAAAGGATCTGGTTGTTGATGTATATATACTGTGTACTATAAGTGGATCCCTTTTTTTGTATTTTTAATCTCAGTATTTTCACTTTGAGTACACTGAGTAACTAGCAGTGGTGTAAGAGGGAGGGAGATCCGGTGTGTGTTTGTGAGTCATCTTTGTGAGTGTGGTTGTGTGAAAAGACAAAATACAACTACTCATAGAGGCTAAAACAATCTCTCTATATAGTATGTAGGTAGATATATGTTGTAGATGAGTATTTTGACAGCATTTGTACTGCCAAGAGTTGATTTTTGGTTCATGTGAGAGTCACTGACCCTCTCTGTGATCTCAGCCACGTCCTCTCGGTGCTCCCAGCTGGGAAACATGTTGGTGAAGGTGAGCGGCTCCAGACCAGCGTGGATCAGATACGACTTCTGAGGCTTCTTCTCGTTCTTCTCTGGAAGAGAAAACATCACGATTATTCATGACTAAATGTAGTCACCAGAATGTGATCATCTAAATACCACCGTGTTATTTCACAGGGGGTTAGAATAACATTTGGAATTATTCAGGACGTTTTCATTTTCTCTTAACATGTAATAAATAAATGAATCATTTCTAATTATATTCTGGTATATTGGATGTTATTTGGTGATCAAATGGTGAACACTGAACACAGTTAAAGTCACAGTGAATAAAAAGACTTTTTTTGACCAAAACACAACCCAAAGAATTACCTAAAACTATGAAAAACTGGTGCATTTTTATGGTGTTCATTGGTATGTTTTCAATCACAGCTATAGAAATCAATAGCTATCACCTAAAGCCTTTCTTTATTGACCCTTGCCCTAACCTTTGCAGTACTGCAGCACAGTCTCCATCGCACACTTCCTGTCTGCATCCCAGCGGATTCGAGCCGAGCCGGTGCTCTCGCTGTCTTGAGGCCACCAGCCCTGCCACAGGTAAACCTCATGGAAGTTATCCACCAGGAACAAAGCTGCCAGGGACAGAAATCATAACATCACCATATGATATGACATAAGACATACATGCTTTATCTGTAGTACGGCTGTGGAGTCGTAGATCTGTAAAGTGCACCCTAATTAAAGTCAAATAAATGAATCCTGTTTGTGTTCAGGCCTCACCGGGTTGAGCTGCGTTGTACAGGTCTTCTTGCAGGAAGGGCAGCGAGCTAACCAGGTCTGGAGCTCTGGACGGGTGGAAGAATTCGCTCGCCACAAACTCTCCAGATGTGCTGCTGAGCTGGAAAAGCCGTGGAGTGAAGTTGAATTTACCTGGATCTGAAAAGGAAATCAGACACGTGACAGTGATGGTTTAGAGCCATTATCACACCTAAAGTCTGGGTCATGTTTATTTATTTGTTGATGACATATTGTCTGAATCTTCTGGTTACAACAACATTAAATAATGATGGATTTGAGACTTTTGGGTTTGATGTTTAAATAAAAAAAGAGGCTGTTTTACTCAGAAAAGAAGACTTCCTCAAAAATTGATGTTTTCATGGTGGTAATATATCTTATTCTATTTCTATCACCAGAATTCAGACATACTAAAAGAGTCTCAAAAGGTTGAAATTTGAATTCCATAACTGTATCTGGCAAAGTTTAAAAGTCAAAATGCAAAAGCCTCCAATTTCTGTCAGAAATCATTTCTAACTGTGTCTGAGGCATTACGTCTGACTGAGAGACACAGAGTAAATTTATCATTAAGTACACGGTAAATATGGCACCTTGCAGCATGCAGTCGTAGGCCTTCCTGTCTTTTCTCCCCAGCGCCTCCCAGAAGCCCGGAGGCTCCACTCCCTCATCACACTCATGGATGGTCACCTTACTGCTGCTGTGGAGACCCGCCTCCAGTGGACACCTGAGAGAAACCACAGGGAAACAGAATTCAATCTATTTCATGCCAACAAAAAAACTCACCCACTACTGATTTAGTTTTTAATTGGTGTTGATTTATTGAGTTGTATCTTGTAGTTATCTGATAATTTCCTGTTGAAAACTCACTGTTCTTTGATCTTCTGTGCCGCCGTGTTTCCCACGCTGCGAGTGTGCAGCTGCGTCTTGCAGCCGTGCCACAGGTAGATGATGGCCTTGTTGATGTTGAGCAGGATCATGGAGGCTCTGGAGCGCAGGCTGCTGCAGTGACACGCCACCTCCAGCAGGTGGCCCTCCACCGGCACCTCGCCACGCACACAGTACAGACGCCACTCGCCTGGACACAGACCAGCAGGCGAGAAGTGATAGAGGAGTGATAAGGTCGCTCAGTAATCCAAAAAAACACACACAACATATGTCAAACAAAATCAAAGGCCAAAAGTTTTATAGGTCACTTAGAAAAGATTACTCTTAATAATAAAAACACTGATGCTTCATGTCCCTTACTTTCATACTTTCATACCAGTAAAACATTTATAGCCAAATATCAAAAAAGCACTAACTTATGAATGCTACATATCAAATTTGGAGTTGAATTACTGTCAAATATATTATATATTACTTTGTTTTTTGTTTTATCTACTTGTCCCCAACTAGCCTCTTTGGAATAAAAGCAACCATCATTTGCAGATCCTTTTGTCTTTTTTATGCAATTGTTCAGATAAAATGATAAATCATCTGCAACCCGATACCAGTGCCTTCCAGACCAACATGTCAGAGATCTCACTTCGACATGAAACCTGGAGTAGCGACATATAAATGACTAGAATAAAAAGCAGAAACGTTAAAATGTTTACTCTGCGTGTTCTCCTCCTCCTCCTCCCTCTTGCCAGCGTGGACGATCATCCCTCCGTTAAAGCACTGCAGGAAACATGGAGGCTCTTTTCCCTGCTGCACCTGAACCTGTAACACACAGAAAATTCATTATGAAACAAATGCAAAGAAACTACAAATTTAATGATGAAATATGACTGTATGAGCTATACAGCACCACATGAAACAAACAAGAAACATCTAAATATCATTCATTAATGTATGCTACTAAATCAGTAATGACATAACAGAATTAGTCTTTAATATGAGGGTTATTGTGTTGTAGGTTCATTTGTTGTAAATTATATATTTGCTGTCTTTTTTACACCATATTTCTCTTTCTGGTGTTTATATGGCTGGTGAGAGGGCTGGTCTATTCTACCTGTGCCCCTCGTTCCTCGTCCAGCTCCACCGTCATCAGCGCCGACGTTCCTTTCTCGCTGACGGTGGAGTGGCGACCCTGCCAGAAGAAGTAGCAGCATTTCTCCCTGCCCGGCCCACTGCTCCTCACCTCGGGGTTTTGCCTGCGACCGACTGGGACACACATGGAAAACAAAAAATGAGCAAACGATTCTGAATTATCAATAATGCAGACGCTGATTTTATCTCCCTGTGCAAACTATAAATATTTACTTTGAGGCTTTTAAAAAGGCCCAGCTGTAGTTACTAATACACTGAGGTCAAATACTACTTGCGTATACTTTTTTTTACTGTTTGTGGGATAATATGTAATCTACATTTCTATCATTGACTTCTCTATGTACTTAACTCCATCTGCCCAAGTCCTATAAATACAGCAAAAAAAGTAAGACTTTGTTTTGATTTGAATGCAGCTGCAGTTTTATAAAGGTCTTAATCTTCTGTGTTAAACAGGTGTTGGAGTCACAGTGGCTGACCTGAGGTGTTGATCATGTACTTCCACTTGACCACGTAGGCGTCTCCCTCGTGGAACTGGCCGATGCTCTGGCGTGGCAGACGGCTGTAGTCGAACTCCAGGATGTGCCAGACGTCCACCGACGCTGTGGTGATCTCCTGAGTCCTCATGTGGTCGTCGCTCTCCACCGGGCCGTGTCCGCGGCCGACGTTTACTCCGTCTAAAATGGTGGAAATGGACGACTGCAGGACGGGCAGCATCAGAGTGGCGTCGTAAGGCCGGCATCCTCGCCCCGGGGCCTCCTGAGAGAGAAAAGGGTCACAGATAAGGATTATAGTGGAAGTGATGTGACAACTTCTTTATAATACTCTGTGCAATGTGAATTGAGACACACTCTCTGATGTGTGTGACCTGTGTGACTTATATAAATGTAATAAAACAAGTGCTGGATTTGCACCTTCTGCTCAGGTACGGGCTCGCTGCTTTCCTTCAGTGTTGGTGACTTTGCTTCGGTCCAGTCCAAGAACTTTTCCTTGAACAAGATCGTCTCGTTGTGCTCCGTCAGCCTGCCGAATATCGCCCAATCGGGACGGCCCTGGCCCTTCCTGTCAATGAACGCACACACAGACATGCTCATTAGAGACCATGCTCATTAAGTCCTTGTGGGTGTGAATATGCATTTCTAAATATAAATATGACAGTGTTTTTTATGTCCACTGTGTCTTTTGGATACCGTATATGATCGCTACAACTAAATATAAAGAAGCAGATGGTGGCAATGATATAATCCTACTGAGACTATTTCCAAATTAAGAGTGCTTGTGTCTTTTGTACATTTATATTTTGAGTGTCATTTTTTCCTCTAAGAGTGGGGATATTTTTGGAAAAGAGGGACATTTACTCTATTTTTCATCCTTTCAGAAGGCTGTCTGAGGTCGGGGAGTCAGGGTTTAGGTCTTGCAATGATTAAGGATTGACAGAAATGTGTACAAATGTGTCTGCGTGTGTCACATTTTGGGGACAAAAAGTTAGTCCACATGAGGCAACAATTTAATCATGGGTTAAGACTTGATTTGGGGTTAAGTTTAAAGATCAGGTTAAGGTTACAGGTAAGACAATCAATGGAAGTTAATAAAGCATTGTGGGAAGTGATAAAACAAGTGTGTGTGTTTCCCACCTGGGTATGAGAGTGTTGCAGCCTCCGGGGTCCAGCGGGTTGATGTCACAGCAGGTGTAGTCAAACATCCCGTTCCAAAGGTGTTTGGCGAGCTGGAAGGCCACTTTCCTCTGAGCCAGAGTGACCTCTTTACCGTGCCACACATACACCTCACTGCCAAAGTCAAACACCAACACCTGCAGCAAGCACAGCACAGCAGAACCAATGGGAATGAAACGGTGAGACTTTTTTTTCTTACTTTTTTTATAACACAAAACCAACATAAATCAGATCTCAACTATTGTGACAGTTTAGACAGAAAATGTAGAATGGTGTATTAAATCTGTAATCTGCAATATATATACAAATAAGCAATGTCACTGCAGTACGCTCTTGTTTTAACCCCCAGTGTCCTGAACCCATTTGATTTTTTCAGCAGCAGCTGTGCTCAGATGGATGTAGGAGGTGCCTGCCATGCTGTAAGCAACAAATTAAAACCAGCTTGAAGCACAGAGCTCCTCTTAAAAAAGATAAATATTTATATTGAGAGCTTGGTGCCATGAAGCAGAGGACATCCATCAGGTATTTTTAAATGTTATATTATAGTACAATGGAAAGTTACATGCTGCTGATGCTGCAGCACATTCTGCTGAAGGCACCACTCTTATATAAAGTATAAAATTTTAACAATAACAATAAAGCAAAGGATGCTGAGAGACTTTTGTGGACACACAGAAAGTCCCACTGACCTCTTTGGATGCCAGCAGGGAGCTGCGAGGGACTTTCCCCCACTCGTCATCATCAGGAACCAGTTTGTCATCCACCAGTCTGAAGATACAGTTGGTTTCCACGATGGCATTCTCAAACTGCTCATCCTCCTCCGGTGGGCCTGTCGCTGAAGCACAATTACACAAACAAATAATATCAGTGTGATTGTTTGCATGCATCCAAAAGCACCCATCTGCACCATCAATCTAAACTGCCTGCAAGCATTTTTGAGAGCAACAACCTGTAAAGCATTAGGGGCTGATGTCTTACGTTGGTAAGCAGTCTGTCCTCCGAGGATCATCCAGAACTGTTGGGTATCTGGACCCTGTGGGTTGACCCCTTCCTCGATGGTCTGCACCTGGTTGGCCCTGCAGCCCATGTCCTTGTTCGTCTGGATGAAGGTGGCCAAATCCATTGCCTACAGCAAAAAACACAAAGACGAGTTGTAATGATGTATGTGTGTCTCGTGTTGATTTTTCTGCAAACAACAGATAAATATGACTTTTCTTGAAGAATCTGAGGATGGTGAACTGTCTTCTTCAACATCCTGCTTCACATTTATGCATACATTTAGAGAAAAAAGGTGCAATGTAACAACTGGGTGAGATACAGAAGACAAAGCAAGGCAACTGTGGAAGAGTCTTGCTGGGGGTTTTTGTGCATAAAATCATAATGAAATGAGTAAACAGCACTCAACCAGTAGGCGGAGCAGGAAAACAAACGTTTATTAGAAGGTGTCTAGACAGGCCTCCTTTGGGAAAATGGAGGAGCTGTGAACTAGCCTGGAAGCATGTGTTTGATGAGAAGCACAGATGGGTATATGTGCCAATCTGTGTGTGTGTGTGTGCAGACAATACAAATAAGATACAGCATCATCAATGAATCATCTTTGTTCAAACGCCAATATTACAACAGTGGTCTTGATGCTGGCAACCAAACCGAAGCTCTGGAGTATCTGGCTCAGTCTGTAATCATTAATAACGCCGGTAGAGCTCACCTTGGCTTTCTCGATGACGTTTGAAAACTCTCCTATCCAGACGAAGCAGTGCTCTGGAGTGACCAGCAGGAAACAGTCGCCGCTGTTCAGTGACGACGCTCTGGGCTCCACTAATCTGGTCTGAACATGACGACGACCTGCAAAGAGTAAAGTCAACTTTATTAATCCGCTCAGTTACAGTTAATTAGTCTGTGGCAGCTGAGCATTTTTGGAAGAAGAGTTTTGGGACATTTTGGGAAGTGCGCTTATTTGCTTTCCCATAAAACATGAAATATGAAGCTACAGCCAGTTTGCTTAGCTTAGCAGAAAGAGTGGAAACACCCCAACAATTCACTAATTTATACGTTCAATTATGCTTGTTATATCTGTAGAAAAACTTAAGTATACATAAAACGTGTACTTAATTCATGGCTGGGAGCAAAAAATAGAAATCTCCACTAGCAGCCAGCCAATAGCTCCTCTAATTATTCTTTTAAATTATATGTTATTATATGTTATTATATGTTCAATCTGTTTCTACTTCTTTTTCCCTAAAAACAATACATTAACACACTCATATACAGATATTTGTTTGGTATAAGTCATGATTTTAAATATAGGTTAGCAGACATTGTCAGTCTAAACCCTGAAAGTAAATAAAGTGGCAGAGAAGGATCTTGGAAAGATCTCGATGCAGCTCAGCACAGTCGAACAGGGTTTCTCACCTTTGATCTGCATCAGCATGAGGCTCTTGTACGGCACGGCGCTGTTGTTGGACATCTGCTCGGAGATGTTGACGCTGCGCAGACTCACGCTGCTGAAGTTTTCCTTGCTGGCCAGACCCGCCAGAGCAGCCTCAGAGTACTCGGAGGTCTTACTCACTGCAACGAGACAGAGTTCGCACTTTATAATTAAAGACCTACGGGGCAGAAAAACAAGATAAATGCTTCATTAAAATTTAAAGAACCCAAATCCCCTCTGTAAACACTGCGACAGAAGTGGGTCACATGAGCCTGCGTCCCAATTAGCGCTGTTTACCCGATAAAGGAGGAGATGGGTGTAGTTTTGTAGGCTGTAAACAATGATAATGTTTCCAGTTTTAAGCTACAAACAACACGACAAACACGCGCGTACAGGAACACATCGTCATCTTAGACTCACTCTTCTCAGCCTTCATCCTCTTGCTCTCCAGCTGAGCCACATTCAGCCTCTGCTCGGTGTACTCGTGTCTGATGTCCTCTCTGGCTGCCAGCATCTTCAGAGGGTTTCTGGATGCCTGGACGTTCCTGGACGGACGCACTGACCGCTTATGCTGCACCATGGCTGACGTCAGCCTGTGAAAGGAAAACAAGCATATGAATGCAGGCGGTGTGTGAGGTGTATGACTCCGTAAAATCATCATTAGGAGCTTTATCATTTTCATACTTGGGACCCTGAGAGCCAAAGATGGTGTCAAAATCCTCGCTGATCTCGATCCTGGTGGGCATGCGTGGAAATTCGGCGACGCGCTTGTAGAACTTCGAGAAGATTTCATCATCCAGCTTCATCACTTCCTTCACCGCTTTCTCTGTAACTGTTATGGTGGTCTCCTGCAGACCTGCCACTGATCAACAGAGAAAAACAAAGGAGAGACTGCATGAATATCATCAAAACATCATATATACTGAGGGCAAGTGACATGTGACCTAACGTTCGGTGAAACGCTACTGTCTTTGTCCACAGGGGCTGCCAAAATCAAAACAAAATGAAAAGTTCCACAGAGCTGCTTTAACAGGCGTAGAGTCAGAGAGGAAGTACGTACCTTTGCTATTCAGACGTCCCAAAAAGCTCTCCAACTTGTCTAGTTTCTTATCCGATTCCATGTTTGGTTGGGCTTCAATTTCTATAAATGAAATAATCAAATCTCAGCAATGGTGACGTACAAGATTAAATTCTTTAACCAACTAAAAATAGCAAAAAATTACTTTATTTGGTCTGTTTCATTACAGTTTTTCATTTTGTTTAAGCTTTTGAATTAAATGTGTTGTTAATGACTTTGTTTCAGTGATTTTTTTAATGCATGTTTTGTGTAGTACATAAATAAATAGAAAGTACTGTTCTGGCTAAAGTACCAACAAATGTTTAAATTAGCTTTGCTCCATTCATGGTTAAACCACACAATGCTCCGCCTGGGATTTGTTTAGCTGAGGTGGCAGTGACGACACAGATCTGTCTCACCTTCTTGTGGTTTGTTGACAGCAGGAGTGCTGCTCTTGAGTTTGGTGGAGACCGGCGACAGGATGGGACTGATAACTGAGGAGGAGGCTGCCAGGCCTGCAGGCAGACAAACACAAGACAGGACAAAATATTGAACACTGTGATGAATTAAAGATAGATAACCTGCCATATACACCTGTATACTATTATTATTATTATTTATATCCAATAACATTTACACTGATGAGTTAGTTCATGTTATTTTGAAATTAAAACAGTTTAGTACCTATTTTTACATTTTTTCTAAAATATTAAATCAGTTTGTCCAAAAAAGACAAAATCAATTCATTTTCTAAGTTTCACAACAAAACAAAAGCATAATTAGTTAAAACGGTGTGCCTACATTAAGCTCTCAGATTAGGTGTCTCTAACCTATTTTTTGACAATGTGCCCTAAAGCTGTCTGTTAAAAAGCTACAGAGCGACAAAAGAGCTGTTTGACTGGAGACAGAAGACACCTTTTACATTTTTTTGCTTTTTTCCTTTAAGTTTCAATTCTCATTTCCACTCATGCAGTTTTTCACAAATGACCGTGATGGGCATCGAAATCATGTACCTGAGTTAGGATCAGAAGAACAGTTCCTGCCCTTTTATTCTGATAAACTTGTATTTTTGTTGCCCAGTGGCATTTCCAAACTGTGTCCACCTCGCTGAGGATGGGTGGACGACAGTAGGTTTTTGTGCACTGACCTTTCTTGACCATACGTGCAGCCACGGTGTACTGGGTGGAGTCGTTGGCTGCTCCTTTGCCCTTTGTCTTCCAGGCATCCTCGCGAATGGAAATCATCTGCTTTCTCTCCTCAATGGTCATCTGGGCATCGATCTCCTCTCCCACCTTCTGCACAGACGAGAGGATATTGAGCAAATGATCAAATTATAAAAGATTATTGAATTAAAGTGCCAAGACTTGCATGCAAAGTAATAAATTCTGTGCAATGAGGCTTATTTCACAGTATTTTCAGTCACGCTGGAGCTACTTTCCAAACAAGTTTAAGACATTGAGATCATGAAGTCAAACCAAAAGGCTCCCAGATGCCACTGAGTCTACTATCCAAGATTAAGAGAACTAACTCATCTCTCACACAGCTTCATGTGACTCCACACTTCCCTCAGGAGCAATTATTCATGTAGCCACAATATCAAACCAAGCAGATATAAAAAGATTCGATGCACTCAAGCGTGCTGGGTGCACGTCCTTTCTAGCCTGTGTAATCTCCTCTATTCCACAGGCGGGGTGACGGCTACACTGAGCTGTACTCATGCAGTCGGGCCAAATAAAACTTAGCAGCACCCAAAGCGGCCCTCACATCAGCGGCTGCAAACCGAGCAGAAAAGATAGTACATGCAGCGCATTCGAGCGTGCCAGGTGCATGTCCTTACCTGACTGTGATGGTCAATATACTGACACTTTTGGCCGAGGGAGATAGGAGGAGAAAAGGTGGAAGAGAAGACGGGCTCCTGAGAATGTAGAGGTGGATGGAAAAGTAAAAGAAAGAAAAGGAAAGGAGGAAATGGGAGGAAAGACGACGAGCATGCGGGTGAAGGAAGATAAGACGCAAAGGAGGACAGAAACTGGGAATGCAGCATGACTGTTGTTAGCTACTTGATATTCTTCAACTACCAGAAGTCAAAAACTCTGCAACAACAGTGATTTTATCATAAATGTAAATATGTTTTTGAACATACATGCACAATGACAATGCCAGTTTGTTTACCCAAAGAATTAACAAGAGTCTGTCAAAACTAAAGGAGAATGCCTGTAAATTAGAAGACCATAAATTCTCTAATAAATAAATAAAAGCACTGAAAATCATTTATTACTGTGTATGTTTTTGCTGTTAGTAAGAAAACAGCAAAGTGCAAAAGCCATTTTCCTTCTGCTGCTCTGTAAGTTGAGACGGGCACAGAAAGTCACATATTAAATTACCGATCCAGCGAAAACAAGCTTAAAGCTGAATCGTGCATTAATAAATAGCCGGTCTTAAAATGTAATATATCTATATAATCTGTATATTTAATCTATAGCAGTGGCTTTTTATCTAAAAAACTCTCAGGTTTGCTTTGAATCATCAGAAATTAAGGCCTTAAGAGTTAACACAATCCAGTATTTTACAGGAAAAGAAACTAAAAGAATATTAAATTAACATAATATTCTGCAGCAGAAAAGAACGATTTTTTCTCGTGTTACTCATATTTATCTTGCAACCTACTGATCTATAGTATTACATGACAATGACTCAACAAATTGGCAGGAGGTTGTCTTTCAAAAATGTACTTTCTGACCTCTATTCCTGTTTTTGGAAAGGAAAGGACAGACACTTTGAAGTAAACTGACTACTTGATGCCCCTTCAAGACAGAAACAGCAGAAAGCTAAAGAAAGTTTAGAAAAGTTCCAGCATCAGCAGCTTCCCAGCCTACATCCCAACATTTTAGTAGCATTACAGGCTGAAAGTAAAGACCCAAAGCGCCAAAGATTGAGGAAAAGTGATCACAAGTCCACACAAAGCTGCGATTGGACGACACAGGTCCCGGAGCTGATTGGTCGAGAGTTGCGTCTTACCCACAGCTGTTCAGACACAGACACAGCGGAGTAGTCTTGAATGACCACCCCTTCCTCCTGAGGGGTTAAACACAGGGGAAGTACTCGGTCAGAGGGAGGGAGGAGGGAGGAAAAGGAGGAGGGCCATTGTTGCTCTAATGGGTTTAGGGGTGAGACCGCCTGGAGGATTACCATCCAGGGTTTAAGCAGGCAGTTTCCCCCAACAGAATACTAATGTGAAGACGATGAGCTGCAGGAAGAGAGAGTTTCATTGGGCTTATAAATGTAATTCTAGCTGCTGTTTAACCCAACAGAGATTCATATAAATGCATGAATGAGATTCTTGAACTATTTCCTTTGTTAAATAAGCTTTCAAAGTCTTAATTGAAACTTGGCCTGGAGCTTACCCAAATCTGATCTTGTAGAAAACGAAGAAAAGAAAAAAAAAAAGAGAGAATCTATTCCCAAAGTCCCAGACTGCTAATTCTACAAACAGACTATCCCATATGCTTCCTGGTTTACAGCATATGTGGGCTGGATGCTGCACCGATCTGGACCACTGGGCTCAAACAACAGATGGACTAAAGGAGGAAATGAAAGGAGCACTTAGCTAAAAGAGCGGGGACAGTAGCTGGCATGGTAACCGTGAAGGACGGGGGATGAAATGTGGCGCTCTTGTTTACTCTGGCTACTTCGGTAAAGCTGTTCAACCACTAAACATGGATGAGTAACATTTTTGAGAAATGTAGCTCCAAAATTTAGGGTTACCAAAAATATTAATAACAACACAGTCACAGCTCAACGGTGCAGGATGATTATTATTTTCACTTTTTTTGGTTATTGATTAAGGTAAAATCTGATTTCAGGTATCTCTGTTAAACACAGCTTTGCAGTAGTGTCCATTATAGTAAATAACACAAGACAGCAAGATCTCTAATAACACTATAATCAAACCAGATTCATCCAAACTCCAAAACTATTTAACAGTAAAACTGGCATTTTGTAATGTGAACATTTTTGTAAGAACTGTCTATCGCTCTTCATATCTTCTTCTGGTACAAATCATATTCACACCATTATATTTAAAGCAACAGAAGTTAAAGACAACATGTAAAGGATCCTGTGTGATGGTGAACTTGTTAAAACAGGTGGTACTGATGATATGTCCTCACTGATGCAGAAGCAAATATTGCATTTATGTTGATATTTGTATGAACATTACTGTGACTAAAGTTTTTATGATAATAGGTGTCACAGATAATTCTAACACATATTTTCAATATACAGATTATTTGAATTTTTTTTCATTAATATGTTTTTATTCAAGATACTGCAGATGAAAAAATGTCTCTTATTGTGGATATGAAGATGATGTATGAGGATGAATTTCTGCTGTGAACACCACCGCAGCAGATCACACTGACCTTTTTCTGGCAGGTCTGCTCTGACTCCCATAGCTGAGCTTGCTGCTCGGAGGACGCCACCTGAACCACTTCCTGTTTCTTGTTGATCCTGTTCCTCCAGTCCTCCTCGCCACTCTTCTTCAGCAGAGCCACTCTGATGTAAAACAGAAAAAACAACAACATTTTATTAAGAGACACAGACATGAAAAAGATTCTTATTACCAACCCTGATTTATACATTTGGTTCTTGATTACAGCTCAGCTCATTACAGACTCACGCTGTGCAGCTAATCATTGCTCAAAGCCACTAAATCTTCATTTAAATTCTGTTACAAAAGATACAAAATACTGTATAATGAATATGGGAAATGTGCATAAAATAACGGACAAGACATCTGGGATATTTACATTTGATTTAATGGTGCAGCCATGAAAAATATGGAGTCTTAGGTTTGAATATTTCACTAATATAGCATGATTGAAGAGCTGGAAGAACCTGACATAAAACATACGATACTGTCAGATGGAAAAACATGTCTGTCTCATAATGTAATAAACTAAACTATAGTAACAGTTTTCAGTTTTAAAGCTGCTTGTTTGCAAAAAAACAATCAAATGAAAGGAACAAACACTGTTCTTTATGTATGAGGTGGCTTTTGTTTTATGTATTCTTGAGTATTCCTGTTATTTCCATGAAGGTTATAAGAAGAAAAAATCCTTCAAGGGTGAAAAAGCAGGTCAGAGATTTCTGCTCCACAGCCAGCAAACGTGACTGTTGAAAAAGGCCCATAAAGCGCCGATAACAGGATGGATGAGGGGTAAAAGAAAGTATGTCATTGTCTCCACAGCTTGAGCATGGACAGGGCAGAAATGAGGGCGTTAGGAGGAAACTGCTGAATCTCAGAGGACTTCTCCACGTCCACACGGCTCTCTGTCGGCCGGGCGGAGAAACACAATGTTGCTAAAAATGAATCTCTCTCACCTCCAACAGGGTGGAACAAACCTATATACTGCGAGGAAGGGCAGACAGCGACTTTTGCCTGATTCTGTCAAACGCTGCAAACTGATGAGGCTCCGGCTTTTCAACCAGCCAATAAAAAAAACCTCTGTCAGTGTCTGATCTCTGCTGACGTCTGAGATTTCACCTCTGTGAATGATACCAAGGTTGATTTGTGCCTGCAGCTTTTCTTGGTGTCAGGTTTTAATGAGCACTTTACTCCCCTTTCACGCCTTCATTTGGGATCAGCCTTTATTCTCCGGTAACAGGCTGTTACCGGGGACCCAGTTCTTAATGGCCGATTTACAGCCGACTGAGAGACATCGTGATGGCAGTAAGAAAGTACTGATAATGATATTTATTGTCAATAATCAGCTTGTATCTCTCTCCCACACTCTCATACAACTGTTGAACATCTGCGCAAAATCGCCGCTCTTTGATGTCAGATGGACATGAAATTTAAGAGTTCGGGTGAAACATAAGTGTTCTCCACATCTCATCAGTATGCCGGGTGGAAGATGAAGCTAGATGGGGAGTCTCCTATTAGTCCGCCTGGTTCATTTGCATGTTGCACAAACGATGTCTGTTTTGTTTTAGTCGTGATTTGGCTCTTTCTCTATTTACAGTCTCAACACACGCGATGTATACACCAGAGCCTTCATAAAAGAGAGTGCAGGAGAGAGAACAGGCAAGCATAGAAATGAATTGAAACAAAAGTCGAAAACTTTTATTTGGTCTGTATTTAACCCTTTCAAGTATCCCGAACATGCAGGTGTGATCAAATGACGTCAGCTGTTCCAGTACAGTATGCCAAAATGAAAAAAAAAAAAACATCGGGTCAGGTTATATAGGTTATGACATGGTAAATATAATATTTTTTAAAGGCGAAATCAAATGTATTCAAACAGCCCAAGGGTCCTCAGGGTTAATCGTGGCTACTTTCATGTACTCCTGCATACTGACAGGTTTTGATGAGGGACTGGTGACCTCGCATTGAGATGATTACTGTTGTTAAAAATCTGTATATTTCTGTTGTGGGCCTGATAGGAAGCAAAAAGGCAACACAGACACATTCAGAATAAAATGTAAAAGTCGCTGTGTAAAAGTGATAATAACCTATCACGTTATCTAATTATTATTCTTCTTTTATTTAAAATCATCCCGTTTCCTTGTGTTAAATGTTCTTAGGTTGGGATGATCCTGTTATGAAAAATCATAACTTTAGATTTTTGTACATTTTTCAAAGCATTTCTGTAATGTTGATTTTAAATTGTGTTTTTGGCAGCCAGCCCTTGGTAACTGGACCAGTAATGTGTTTTCTGGGATCTCCAATCTGTCACTTTCACTCACCTCTCCTTGATGGACATTTGTTTGGAGGACATGCCGTCAGACAGTTGGTCTCCAGACTCCGTGGGGGACAGTAGATCTCCGGAGTGGACGCTGTGCCTGCTGAAGTCCTCGCTGTGGTCCAGGGGCAGGGACTGGGACTTGACCAGCGCCTGGGGGAAGGACTGGGGTTTGGGTGGTGTCTGCGGAGGCACTTGGGGCTTCGGCTGAGGCTGCGGGGCTGTCTGCTGAAAAGGCTTGGGGAGAGGCTGGACGAAGCCCTGAGGTTTGGGATGGGTTTGCGGGGACTGGGTGAAAGGTTTGGGGTACGTCGGCGGGGGCTGGGAGGGCTGGGTTGCAGGAGTCTGCTGCGCGAAGGGTTTAGTGAGAGTTGGGGGAGGCTGGATGTGGGTTTGCTGCTGGCTGCGTGAAACGTGAGAGACTGTCCTGGATGATACTTTGGCTATAAGTGGCTTCAGTGGTGCGGGTTGATCTGACACATCTGAAAGAAAAGAATATAGTATAATTACCTTTTAATGGTCAAATGGAATTATATATCATCATAGATAATGACACCCACAGTATCAACAGTACTAATGTTAAGAATCAGCAATGTTTATTTAGCAATGTGACTAATAATTGTTTGTTTTATCATCAGGTATTGCAAAAGGAACATCCAAAGCTGAAGATGGTGCCCATAAACTAAAGTGTTAGCTGTTTTCCTACCAGGCAAATACTGTTATCTTTATCTGTTTATACAGCTCTGCACACCCATGCACTTGTTTTGCACTTATTTTCACTGATTCAAACAGTTTTAAGTTAGAGGTTTGGTGCTACTGGGTGTGTTAGTGAGAGTTTGCTATGGCCCATCTTAAAGGTATAAGCTAGCCCACCCTTAAAAACATGCAGCAACCCATCAGGAAAGTCAGCAAATGTTAATCAAGAACAGTTTGTAGACACCCACAAAGTCCTAAAAAGAAGATCTGCCAAACCAGCCAGAGTAAAAAAACCCTGTGTAGGTGTAAGATGTGTGCAAAGTTCCTTTAAAATCTACTGGAAGCAGGTTGAAACTGAAGTAGTGCAGTCACGGATGCTCCAAAATGACAGATGACAGACAAAAAGAGATGCATCAATGGTCCTCAGCGTGATTAAAACCAGGGATGTCGTGGTTCACAGTCAGTGTTTTTTTTTTCCTCGATGTTCAATTATCATAAATCCCCTGCATCACCATTCTCGTCCCTGAAACAGATGCATGCACACAAGCAGCAGGTTTTGTAGGGAGGAAATGACTAACATCACACAGAGCCTCCTGTGTGTGCTACATTAGGTGTCTGTGTGCACTTTAATCACAGTGAGGGCACAAAAAGCTTCCCACACAGTCACCTCTCGGGGACTCAGCTCCCATTTGGTCCCCACAAAGAAAACCACAAGATCTGAGGCTTAAGACTTGTCTCTTGTTAAGGTCGGGGTGAGGGTTGGTGTTAGGCTTGTAGTTCTCAGTCCCTGGGGAAAGTCTAAGTCAATGCAAGACCTTCTAGCCTCATGATACTATAGTATAATAGACTATACTTTAGTGAATATCTACCCATGCAGAACTAAATAAGAGCACAGCCTGCAGACAAGGCTTCCATTGTGTCCTCCCTGTCCTCTACCTGCTTCATGTAAGTGCCAGCCGATTGTTCTGCACCCTCTCACTGAGTGCTTTCATCTCTCTGTATGCTGTCTGTGTGCATGCATGGGAAAAGACCACCCCTGGACATTATCTGCATTAGCACGTAAAAACAGGTCAGGCCCATTCTACTGTGGCGAGTGCACGGCTAACCCACAGGCGTAATGTGGTGCAGGGGGGACCACAGCCCCTTTTATGGGCCATGGCAGTCAGCACACACAGCTCGATTTAAAAATCTTTGACGTCTGTTAGCTGACAAACAGCGTGTCAGGAAAAGGCTTCCTCCTCCTAGACAAAGGGAGCCACGAGGCAAATGCATGGAAAAATATGCTAATTAGATGCAGCCTCAGACGTCTGTCTCCCCTTCACACTCTCTCTCGCTCTCCGTATCAGCCAAATCAAATACCCCCAGCTGGGACAAGTGTGTGTGTGCAGCCGGCAGAAAGCAATCATGCGTGGGCGCACGCTGCATAAGACAATGAGGATAATGAGAGCAGCTCATTCTCTAGACATTACCTCCTCTCTTTTTGTGTCACTCCCTTTTTCTCTTTTATCCACGTCCATGCTATTTTTATTCCCCTTCGAACATCCATCCTTTTATTCCCCTGTATTCACACCCCTTTTTTACTCTTTCCCCCACTCCTCCCCACCTCCTCTCTGTGGAAGTCATCAGAGAAGCCTCCTACCTGAGATGCCTCCTCTCTCCTGCTCCTGTGTGAGGGAGCTGTGAGCTGCCTCTCTCAGGTAGCCTCCTCTTCCTCTCCCTCCTCCCTCCGCTCTCCCCCTGCTCTCCTGGGAGTCTCCGTCTCTCCAGCTGGGCAGAGGCTCCGACTCGCCCCTCCACAAAGAGGGCTCGGCAGAGTGCTGAGGCTGGGGATGCTGCTGCCGCTGCCTGCTGTCCCGGTCCCTGTCGGGGGAGTGCGGCTTTCCCTTAATGCTGCCGTCTTGGCTCTCGTCTCTGGCTCCTCCCTGCTGTCTCCCTCTAACCTCCTCCTCCTGACGCTCCCTCCGGCTCTCCTCCGCCGCCTCCCCCTGCTGCTGCCTGTGACCGGCAGAGGAGGTGGGAGGCAGAGGCGCCCCCGCTCTCTCTGGAAGATGAGGGGAGGAGTTGAGCTCAGGCTCAGGGTGGCCTGGGTCCCCGCTCTGGGTCATGGAGAAATACCTCAATGCCCTCTCCTGGTGGCTGCTTGTGCTGCTGGAAGCCTGTTGTTGGGCAGGGATGTAGGGGACGGCTGTGGACTTCGCTGGACTGGAGACCGACATCATCTGCGCCGCCGCCACTGCCTGTTGTGATGGTTACCGCGGTGACGGAGGCTTGGGAGGTGACAGCTGCCACAGAGCGGACTAAGGAGGCCGACAGGGGCTCGAGTTTGATCTCACCTCCGTTTTTCAGCTGCAGGAACAGCAGGAATCATGTCAGAAAAGTCGGGAGGGACAGAATGACAACAGGATGGCTGAATGGATTGATAAAGAGAAGAAAATGTGGATGAGGCAGGGAAGTTAGATTAATAAAGCTATGTGTGGATGTTACAGAGGGAATGTGGTTATGAACAGATAGATGAATGGAAGAATAAAATGGGATGACAAAGAGGATGAGAGATAGGAAAAAAAAAACTAATGCAAGGATAAGGGGATGGACAGCAAGGATCACAAAATTCAAGTAGTTCTGGTTTGCGAATGAAGCCGCAGCAGCTCTGTCATTCACAAAATGGCAGCAGGAAGCACAGGCTTTAACACAGCTGAATCATACAGACAAACATTTTACTCTCACTTATTAGGTATCAGCTGACACTTATCAGCATCATTCATTCATAAAAAGTTTTAATATTACATTGGCATTCATCTTGCCTGGATTTGGTCCAGTAACTTTTCCACTTTATTTGTGCTTACATTTGCTTGTTAACCAACTTATCATTTGATTTATATGACGCATTCAATTTTGAGTCCTTAAGGTGATTTTTTTTGGTTTTTGTTTATTTGAACCTGGTGCATTTCCCAAAAATGTGGCTACTGTTAACTTGCATCAGGAAAGTCTGGATGAGGAAACTGAATAAAAATCTCCTGTCAACTAATAAATCCCTGAGCAAGGAACAACACCCAACATCAAGCTGGCTGATACTTACAAAACTAAATAATAATATGTCAATAAAAATGACTTTTGGTGCTTTCAGACGATATTTAATCAGAATGGTTTAACAGAAATAAATCATAAAGTCATGTCTTTATGTTGGCCAAGTAGATTGAGGCATTTCTAGTTCATTTAACTGTAAATCAACTCAGGGAATTATATTACTTACCTGTAAAACAGCCTTAAAGGCCAGAAAAACTCTAATATTACCATCAATATTAGTGTACGGTTTATTGAAATGTGACTCATCTCTTCTTCCAATTATTCCAGTAGCAATGCTCAAACTTCAGACTATCAATTGATTGTGGTTGCAATTCAAGTTCTTGTATTGACTCTCACACATTTCTGCACACGGTCAAAATCACGTCCAGGCTCATCTACATACTTATTCCCCAGATAAGCATGATTTGTTTGCTTGTTTATTCAGGTTGGGAGGAAGCCTGAATAAACCAGCTTGCACCATTTGCAGTCAAATAATCCCATGCTTGTTATGCACTGAGCAAGAAGCTGCTTCCATCCAAAAATGAGGAGCCACGGAAAACAAACAAGGCATCTTAAACACGAGAATAAATTCCTCATGACAAAGCAACACCTCCCACTTAAAGTCATCTCAAAACTTAAACATACACAGCGGGTGACATTCATAGACATTAAACTCAGGTACTCAGTAAGCAAGACATGACAACACCGGTCAATGACGGGATAATTCGATGCAACCAATCAGAAGCTCTGTACAGGCAGCAGTGGTCTTACATGTTCTCCCTGATTGGCCTTTAAGTCACTGTTACACACCTCAGAGGTTACCGGCGGCTCGGCTTCCTGTGTGGACACCAGTGATTCACTATGACTGACTGTTGAGGATACAGTGGAGGTGAAGTCAACCTATTACGAAGGATCTGACACGGTTCTTGTTTTTAGTTTGAGTGCCCACAGAGCAGCTAAAGAAGGAATATCAACTCTTCTTATATTGCTGCACCATCCAAAGTCTAAATAAAATGCCTGCACAGAGGACGATGTAGATGGAAAAGTATTCCATCAATAATCTGCAGCAGCAAACTGAGATCCAAACATATTCCTTAAAGCTGGATGATTCTTTATGATAAAACACACACTGTTGTATTGAGGACTGCTGCTTATCGACTGACAAAATGACTTTCATGTATATAATTTGTATACATACATCCTTTCTGAGCTTCCACGTGTGAATTGTTGGACATTTGTGACATCTAGAGGCCGCTGTATTAAAAAGCAAAAGCAGAACAAACTCAGTGACTTCTGTTCATTTCGTTGTATCTGAAAGTCATCCAGCTGTGCAGGAAATGATTCATCCATCACGCACTGACAGAAACTGGTGCACTCCAAAACACTGCAGTGTAAGTGAGGTGGAAGTGAATCGTCTTTTGCTTCAGGCCTGTTTACTGTAGGAAGATCTTAAATCCAAATAATCCTCCGATGCAGAATTTCAATTCATTTACAGTGTCCTTTGCGCATCTGCTCTACTGGGCTACTCCTGTTTTGTAGATTCTTTGCTATTGTGTTTATTATTTTGCAAATGTTTCACACTGGTTTCTACAACTTTAACATTTAGCCTGCTCATAAATGTTTTTGTGATTTTTGTACTCCCTTTAAAACATCTTGTATTGGCACTAAGGATGGATGCCACAAGGTTTATGTGGGCTTAAGTGGGTTTGGGATAAGAAACAGGGAAAAAGTAACTGTAATGTAATGATATGTCCTAGAAGCTTCATTTATCTTTGCTGACTGTTGTTGTTTCTCCTGTACTTTACAAAACAAAATTTTTATAGAACTGTAAAATTTTGCTCATCTTAAAAGTAGTTACACCTTCCTTAATCTTACAGATTCTCTTAATTTCCTTCAACATTACGTCACATACGTCACATTTTATTCATGATTTTGAGGCAGTTTGGCCTGCAACATGAGATTAAACCTTCCTTACCTGCTTCACCTCTCCCTGGGTAATGGGTTGAGTTTGAAACCGGGCGTTGGCCCTGCGCTGGCGGGTGTCTCCTCTGAGCCCCTCCGCGGTCTTGCCCGAGGACTGAGCAAGGCGGTTGAAGAGGGCCATCTTCTCGGTTAAGCTGAGGGTGGACAGGTCAGGCTCGTTGGAGGCGGGGTCCTGACCGGCCCCCTCCGCCCCTGCACTGGAAGCTTGAGCTGGTTTCTGGCTGTTCTGGATCTCCCTCTCTTGATCCTGGACTGCTGAGCCAGGCTGGGAAGAGGTCTGGATGCTGGGTAGGGACAGGGTGATCTCTTTTAATAACCAATTGATTTCCAATTAAAGATTATCTGGTGGACTAGGAAGAGTTTATGTATAAAACACAACAATAAATATCTGGCGATTATTATTTCTGCTTCTCCCACCATTAAAACATCATCATTCCTGCATTTTAATGGCAGACATTTTAAGTATCTATGATTTAAAACGAGTGGTTTATGTATTATAACAGAGGATAATGTGTCTAAAACTAAACAAGAGATTAGATATGATGTGCTATAATCATATAATGCACTCGGATGTTTGCAGGGGATATGGCGATCTTCCAGCAGTGTGCTAAGTTAAACTCGGGTTGGTAAACAAACTGCAGGACACGTGAACTCAGACATGCAGAGGGCTTTAACCGGCTCAACCTCTGACCTTTCGATAAGATATGTGACTGACATTTGTGACCCACATGTGAGAGACGCCGCAAGAGGGAATGCTTGGAAACTGGGCATGGGAAGCACCAAATGAGTTATTGTGCAAACTCCGACTTCCTTTCCGTACAAGGTGCACGCAGCTAAGAAGCAGCAAATGAGGGGACAGAAATAACAAGGTAAGACAGGCTGGATTAACAGATCAGCACTGCAACCAGGAGAGGGAGACGGAGAGTAAAATATCTCTCTGGCACATTTACATTATTCAGACAAGTCAACTTTCTTTTGTGGCAGAGTCATAAATCATAGAAGTCAAGCGAGGGATAGCTTTGTTTTTAGCTTAATTGCAAAGTCCTCTCTTGGGTAATAGCAATGAATCTGCTTGGTAAAATGCATTGTGCAAATTCATTGTGGTCAGAGTCTATAAAAAATCTCTTTTTTAATCTTTTTTAATGACAAAGAGCAACGTACAACAAAAACAAAAGGGTGTGGAGAGGATTCAATACTAGATTGAGTTCATTAATTAAAATTAAATTACATCCCATCAATGGCAATTATCCAAATGTAATGCTTTCATTTAACTAAGATCCAGAAAATATTTGAAATGGTTTCCATGCAATAGGCACGTACGACAGAATCACGTTCATTCTACAGGAGGACAAAGACCATAGATATAAGTTAATTAAGTAAGCAAACAACACATGCACCCACATGCAGAGAAAAAGCACACATCAGTAAGCAGCCCAGCTCAGCTGTACCTGAAGCTGGTCACGCTGGTGCCGACTACAGTGGGGCTGGGGACGCAAGTGGCATTAGTGTGGATGCCCTGAGATTGTGATGGTGCAGCGGGATCACTTAAGGGTAAAGAAGAGGAGGTATAGATTGGAAAAAAGTGTAAGGTAACAGGTAGTGTAAGGTAAAGAAGAATACAGTCGCTGAAAGGGAAGACAGAGGAGAAGTTAACGAGTGAAGATTTGAAAGAAGTTGACAGTTGATGATACAAAGAGGAGACAGAAGGAAAGGATAGAAGGAAAAACTTAGATACAAAAACAGGTGAAAGAATAAAATAAAAAGAAGGGAATGTAAAAGAAAAGAAAAATCTACCTTGAAAGCATTGACCACCTCTTTGTTGGTGACGGGCTGTGTGTGCGAGCGATCCTGAACTCTTCTAAGACGCCTTTCTACTGCAGCGTTTCGAGAGCGTGGTTTGGGAACACCTCCCTCTGATGTCCTCTCCAGCTCCTGGAAGAATATATCCATTAACAATATAATAATAAAACATCACTACTTTTGGGTACTGATGAAGTGAACAGTTAGCTTGCAGGTATAAAATATGGCACCTGAAACACCAGTGCCTGCTCAAAATCTGAATAAAGCACCAGAATTTGGTTTTTAAATTATGAATTTAAAACATTGCTCATTTATAAATATACATTACTATTCATTGGTCCTTATAATTGAAATACATAAAGTAGAACGTGTACCCTGAAGAGCGATCTCTTGGCAGCCACACTCATTTTGGCTCTCTCATCCAGTTTCTCTTCATCTAATGAATCAAGAATGAAGAACTCTGTAACGTGGAATCAACTGTAAACTTCTGTAAAAAATGCTGAATGAAGAATTTCATATTTATAGTATATTGTGCATAATTGCAATAGACTGAACTTACCTTCAGCATCTTGTAGCTGTGACGGGCTCAGACGAGACCTGTGGAAAACATTAATATTAATGAGAGGAGCCACTGGACATCATCATGATTGGAGTGCCAGCCTAAAACCAAGCTCTGCAATCCAAATCAGTGTATTATAACTAAAATGATTCTGAAGACCTCCTGCAGAGCGCCGCAGAGAGCCACCCCCCCCCTGTACCTATCTGACTCCAGCCGCTCTGCAGAGGTGATGGGCTGGGTCCTAAACCTCTCCGACATGCGACTGTCTCCTGGAGTGATGTAGCGTCGAGGCCTCCGAGCAGCCCTGTCCCGATCGCTGCCGCTAGCCGGATCTACCTCCATTGCTGACAGTTCTACTTTAGTGGTTTCACTTTTAGAGTAGGTTTAGAAAGATTGACGAGGACAACAAAAAGGGGAGAGTAGAAGTAAGAAAACTATTAACGGTGGTTGGTTTTGATGTTGCTTTAGTAGATTAGCAGTTTACCATAAACTGCACTTATGTTAGAAGAGCAGGGTCTCACACATTGATGCTGAGCACAACCGAATCTGCATCCCAGCTATGAAGCACGATTACCCAGTGTTAACATGCAGCAGCTTCCAAAGAGTAACTGAATCTAACTTGCACAAAACAAACAACACTCCAGACACCACAATAAACACAATAATGGTAGACATCATCATCTCATGCCATAGAAATGACATTCTTGCATTATTTTTAAACAGCTCACTAATGCAGAGTTAGACAGATATCCAGCAATGCAACACAGAGCCCATGCCAGTGGACCTACAACTCGGGTTTCCGGTTGGCATTCTCCAGATAAGAGTGTCGCAGCTGTGCCACAGACACCCTGGTGTCCAGGCCGCCCATCTCCCCGTTAGCCATCCCTGACGGAGCAACGGTCCTCGATGTCTCTCTGCTGGCTGCTGCCCTTTCCATACGATACATGGCAGAGTGCTGGCTCACACCTATGTCGGACATGGAGCGGGTTCGTATCTTGGGTTTGGGCCCTCCACTCATCTCCATGCTTCTGTGTTTGGCCTGAGGCAAAGAGGAGCCCTTCTGGAGGTAGACGGCTGAGTCAAACCTCTGTTGCCCTGATGGATCCTGCACCTGCTGCTGCCTCTGAGGCTCAAGGACTTCGCCTAGTTGGGGCTCTTGTGGTTTTCTCTGGGAGTCTTGCTGTTGACTTGGAGGCTCTTGTCTTTGGAGCTCATACTCCTGCTGTCTTTGAGGCTGCTGTTGTCTTTGGGGCTCTTGTGGCTGTCTTGAGTGGTCATACTGATGCTGCCTTTGAGGATCTTGCTGTTGGTTTTGTCTCTTTCTAGGTTCATACTGTTGTTGTGTTGGAGGCTCTTTCTCCTGGACTGGGGGCTCTTGATGATACACAGGGTCCATGGATTGATGCTGCCTGGACTGCTGGCGGACAGAGGACTGGACGGGCTGCATAGATCTAAATACTCTCAAATCTTGGCTGTCATGGCTGGAGAGACTCTCTCTCCCTCGTTCCCTTATCCTCTCAACATTTCTCTCCCTCCCCCTCTCCCTCGGCCTCTCTGCATCCCAGTCTTCCTCACCTCGACTCATCCTCCTCCATTCTGGGCTGTTGTTCTGCCAGTCCATGTCTTCACGCCCCCTGTGAGTGTCATCCACACTCTTTTCCCTTCGGCGGATCTCTGAGGGCAACACAGCTTTCCTGCTCTTGAGTAGTCCCTCTGTATGGGCCTCTTCTTTCAGGGCCTGCCTGGCCTCCAATCTTGCCTCCCTGTGGCTGGCATAGATTTGGTCGGCGCTCACTCTCCTTCGTGGTTGTACCTCAGGAGGTCCAGGATGTTTGGCGGTGGCCGCTGAGGCCGGGATGGCCAAATAGGGCTGAGAGTCCACAGCAGGGCCAGGGTGTTGGTGCTCAGGAGCCGAGGGAGTGTAGGCTGTTTGACCGTGGGCAGGATGGTAGCCTGGACTGGACTGAGGCTGGGGAGGCTGAGTCCTTTCCTGGGTGTGGTCTGAGCGTTGTGGCGTGTACTGACCAGTGTTCCCCTGAATACGTTGTCTGTTAGCCTGGTGTCTGTCTGGACTCCAGTCAAGGGCCCTCTGGACAGTGTCATCTCTGGACAATTGTTCCCTTACTCTGATTCTTCGGGAAAGGAATGGACAAGGGACACTGAGATTCTGTTTCAATTAAAGAGCGATGCCACTCTCAGAACTAAAAACTCAAACAAGAGGTGATCTAAAGGCCATATACCATGTTTTTTACTCATGGGACCCAAAGAAAATGATAAAATAAACCAAGCACAATTTCAGAATCCAAGTAGATAATTTGGGTTGGTTGGTACATCTACACATAAAGCTCTTTGCCTTGGGGGCCGGTAGAAAACTAGAATTATTAGACTCATTATAATTTAATTGGACTTAATCTAATTCCCACTAAGAATTATATTCCACAATATCACAAATCTCCAAGTACATACTGGAAACATGCACAAAAGTTATATGACATGAGACTATCATGGGACCCAGTTGAGCTCCTAAATCCTGCACTAGAATTGCAACAAGGTCAAGGAGCAGCATGTCCTGGGTTTAAATTTGAGTCTTAGTTCAAACAACTCTCTCTGATGTCTCTGTGCCAAAAACGTAAGCCAAACTATTTTCATCTACAACTTCCTAACCCCTGGTAGCCAAAGGTTGCTCTAATCTCATTGTAGACCACTAAGCCAGACATAATTGATGGGCCTCCGCTTTATCTGACATGGCATGAAGGACTTAGACAGTGCTCGTGCTACATGAGAACACACTAATACTAGTTTGCACAAGCAGCTGATAAGACCACGAAGGCAGTTGTGGTGTTGGAATACACTGAAAATGTATGTTGTGCTTCTTCTGAGTCTACAGAAAGAGTGTGTGGTTTCACCTTTCTTGGGAAAAACTACATATTTTTTTGCAAATGGATCATCAAAGGTGTTTTTCTGTACTTATAAATAAAACAACCTTGCCTAACAATCTCTAGAAAGGTTTGTCTGACCTAGCAAGCCACATTTCCATGAAATTCACCTGTTCACACAGCTCAAACACCGGCCATGTGCCTTCATCCTTTCATAGCCATCAGCAAGCCAGCTATGTCACATATCTGGGTGACCATCAGTTCCAGAAATACACGTGTACCCGATAACCTAAAACCTTAATGGCAGATCCTCCAGAACCACTCAAATAAAATCAAAGATAATGTGATTCTCTATCAAACCATGTCGACACAAAACCATATCACGGTTATTAAAAAACATACATTCAAACTCTAAAGCAGAAATGTATATCTTAAGTTTCACTGTCACACTGTCAAAGTCACTGGGGTAAAGGACTCAGATGTCATTTCATAGGAGTGAACAGACCAGAATCTGAGGAGTGGGGGTGGGAGTGCAGTGTCTGCTGACAAGTGCTGAGTCAACGAGTCTGCGACTGACTGACTAGGTCAGGGCATCGAGCTGACTAATGTTGTCACCCAATCAACCGCGGTTCACTAACACCACTCATCTGCTCATGAAATACAGGCCACACACAGCCATAGTAGGGGATGGTGCTGCACTGATGGAAAAAATGGTCAATTTTACAAAGTCCTGGGTATGTTTATGGAGCGTGAGCCGACTTAATCGACAGTTATAACATGAAGTGGTTCAACTATGCTGTTTCCTGGTACTTGTGATCTTAGTGGAAGGTCTTTAAGGGACAAAGTATTGAGCTGGCAGGGACTATTTTTGTGATTTTGGCAAGAGGGACTATTGATAGAGCGTAACGTTTCATGCAACAAATTTCTAGTTTGATTCACAGTTGGGGGGTAGAAGGGATGAATATGAAGTATGAAGTATCACTTAAACGCTCTTAATGGAGGTACCTCCTTTGAGACTGGGTCTTGATTTACACTTTTGACCGTGATTTTTTTATAAAGTGTTTGATAAGGTTATAAGAATAAATGAGTCGTGATGGCAAAACAGAAAAAAAGTGATTGAGAAAATTTAAAAAAGGTGAAATTAAGTGTATATATGCGGTAAATCTTTTGATGAATAAATGAAAAAGTTGTACTGTAAGTTAGGGATGAAAGTTTGTGAGTTGAACCCACTAAGATCCACAAACTTGAAACCTTTGTTAAATGGGAGACCACGTCACAAGTTATTAAGGGAAGGATTATGAATGAAATATAATATTGCATTGTTACCTGGTATATCTACTGGAACAAGTTAGCTGTATGTCCACCGAGGACGTGTTTTTAAAGTGCTGGCTTATAATTGTGTTACTTTCCTTTTCTAAGGTGTTCCCAGCATTATCATGACAGGATATATGAACATTTCAGCATATAGAAAACCTTTTATTATCTAACACTGCTTTGAAGACATTTCTAATGTCTTTCATAAGTCCTGAAGATCTATAAATACCATGTAAAAGAGACATAAATCTATACTGAAGAACAAATCATCACTTCCCTGAACATCAAGTAAATGCCGCCAGCTTTAACACACGTACCCGGTGGACTTCAGGGCTTTGTCAGGTCTTCACACTGAAAACATCCTGAGCAGACAGTACCTTGAAGGCAAGCTGAAGACTGTCTGAGAGTCACTCTCTGAGTCTGTGTTGAGAGACCAGTCGCTCTTTGACAGGGCGGCCAGGCTACAGGATGATGTGGTGACAGTGTCAAACCCTGATGGAAACTTCTGATGGTTCTTCTAAAGATCTGCACTGATCAGCTGAACTATAATCAGGAATATCTTCAGGTGCTGCACATGCTGAGCAGTCGGAGGATCACTTTAAAATCAACTGTTCGCACATGTCGATCAAAGGTTTGTCAATGCCGAATACCTTCTTTTTTACTTTACTTCACAAATATTACAGTTCTCCTTTTAGTGGTAGAATATCCAAGTTTTTAAAAGAAAGAGATGTAAGCTCTTCGCTAATGAAGCAAGCTGCTGTTAAATCAGGTGTACCTCTTGTGAAAAGCAGGGAAATCGTATCCCCTCCAAAACCTAACCCCGCAATCTACCCTGCTGCCCTACAGCCTTTCCCTGATGAGCTCCGCAGAGCACCTTTCTATGTGAAACTGGAGCAGGGCCAGCGTGACAGAGCTGGACCCACAGTCTACTAATATCCTAACACTGGAACTGTGGTAAAAGCAGCAGGTTAGCTAGCTCAGCAGCCAATGGATGGGCCAAACTGCACCATTTTGGATTGATAAAGTATCTGTTTGTTCATCCAAGATTTTTCCTTATCTTTGGATCTGAGCCCAAACTAAATTCTAAGTATAGCATTAAACAATTTTGTCACAAACTCTCTGTCATCCTGAAACATTTCCAATACAAAGTATACATGCTCCTGATGGAAGTTATTAGAAAAGAGTCGGTGATTGTAAATAATGTCAGGAAATCAGGGGTTCATGTGGTTTAAACTCTCTGAGGACTACATGTGCAGCAGTCTAAAAATAAATTGTAGTTGAAGGATCAGACTGCAGCAACATGCAGCAGAAACCTGACAGGAGTTTAATGGTTTGTGATAATGAGCTAGGTCATTTTGATATTTAAAAAGAGCTGCTGTTATGCTCAAATGACTAAAGTATCTGCAAAGAAAATAGGAGAATCATTTAAAATCTGGTGGACACAGATGGTTTTAGGAATACAAGCCAAAAAATGTGTATTCCTAATTATAGTGTCATGTTTTTTAAGCCACTAAAGGTGTATTCAGCTTTTTACAGGACCTAAAATCAGGCATAAAAGTTTAATTTATGAGATCCTTCTTGTACTATCACATCTTCTGTGTTTTTCAGTTTTGTGTTTTCTGAATGTTATAACCGTGTTTTTACAAACTCACCCCTGCCTGTTGAGGATGCTCTGGGCCTGCTGCTCTATGAATAAATCCCCAGGTGAGACGCCGTAGCGAGTGGAGGGCAGGGATGCCCGGCGGGCGGTGCGAGGGGAGCTGGGCACCACCGCGATGCTGTAATCCCTGGTGAAGGCGGGGCTTGGCTCCTGGTGGGCGTTGTCCTTCTGTTGGTGGGGGTGCTGCTGCTGCTGCTGTTGTTGTTGTTGTTGGGGCTGGGGTGGATGCTGCTCCTGGGTTCTGGTTCTGGAAGTGATTGAGCGCTCTTGAGCTCCACCGCGCCGGTAGTTCTCCATGTTCATTACTCTTTCCCGCTCCGAGAACCCTCTCTGCCTTTCTTGTGTAGGGGGAGGGGCTTGGTTTGAGTGGGCGGGGCTGGAGGTGGAAACAGGGGCAGGATCTGGGTGAGTCCTCATGTAAACCCTGCCCACCCCAGAGCGGTATGGCCGTCCTTGTTCCTCCACTTCCTGTTTGTCCCTGTCTCGCCTAGCAGTCGTTTGTCGCTCAGAGGCGTCTGGATCACGCCGGGATCGGTAGCGTGGCGTGTAATCGATGTCCGCCTCCTGATCCAGGAGGATGCCATAACGCTCTGACAGCTGGCGGCGGCGGCGGCGCTCGGCTTTATAGCGGCGGCGGGCGATGCGTTCGGCCTTGGAGCTCAGGCTGGCGGGGTCTGTGGGGCCTGATGTGGGCGTAGAGGAGGTGGATAAAGTTACTGGGTCAACATACACTAACACTGGCTCTGGACGGCCGCTGCCAACGCCACCTTTGACCTGAGGTGATCTGTCTGAAGATGACTGCTGCTTCTGGGGTGCCTCCAGCTCTTCTTGACTGTAGCGCCTCACTGAGGTAAATAGTGGAAATACTCCATCACTTATCAATTACATTCCTTAAAAAAAAAAAAAATTACGCCACATTCATGTCACATGGGAGCGACTTTAATCACTGACTTGTTTATGACAATATATTGTTCTGAAAGCTCACATATATCCAACTTGATGCTAAATGATAAAAAATAAAAGTATCAATGCGTCATGTCAGCTGCAGTCCACAATTCAGTATATTTAAATGAATGGATATAGACCAATATTCACCACATTCCACATGACATAAATGTGGCATCACACGTATGCATATCAATTAGTTTATTCACTTCTTGCAAAATGCAACAACATGCAAAAACTGTCAGTTAAATTCTGGTGTTTTATTTTTATCAGCACAGCTACATCCACTAAACCTGCAGTGCAGCTGCTCAGTACAACCACAGATATCGACTGTTGGCTGCTGGGTAGCTCCACTGGAGAAACCAGGGATGCTAAGATGTGCTGAGATAACAGTGATAGTAAAATGGCCGACAATAAACAAAATTGTAAATCATATGGTTTACAATTAATGAATGAAACAAATAATAATTAATGGTGCTTTTTCTAATATGAGACACATATTAGAGGCAACATCACATATTCTGGCAGTCCAACGTGCCATGCTTACCCATCACACAAGGCTCACAGGGATCTGAGGCGCGGGTGTACCGCGGAGGATCCTCCTCCAACATCCTGTTGGCCACCAAGCCTCCAGGCACCAGAGCGGGTGGAGCATCACTTTCAATCCCCTCCAGGCGCCGGGCTATCCTCTCCTTCCTGTCAGACACAAAAGACAGAGGGTGAAGCTAAGCAGCTGTTCAGCTGAGATGATCTTTTTGAAACTATGTATACATCTTTATGTCAAAATACAAAACAGTGTAGTGAGCCCTGAAGATACCTGTTCATTCCCAAATCTTTTGTGACAGCTCCCTCAAAGTATTTCTTCAATTCTGAAACTGAGTGTTAAAAGTGAAAACATAAATTTAGTATAATAAAAATGTAAAAGGCAGCAATGTATTAGTTTGATACTGAGTTACTGTGTGTTGTTGGAACCAATGCTTACCCTTGGGAAGGGCAGTCAGAAGTTTGGCATCTGTGTCGGAAACACTCTTGACCAAGGCGGTCTCACCCAAGGAGAAGTCGCTATGAAAACTGAAGGAGAAGACCGAGTCATAAACCTGCTATCGAGATAAAATTATTACATTCTGAATGCTTAATGAGCACAAAAAAGTATTTAATTAAAACAGCACAAAGTGGAATTAATAGAAAATGGCAAAACTATAGCACTCTTCAATTTATTCAGATTAAACGCCAACAATTAATTGTTCATAGTTTCCCATTTTAGCTGTCCTCAACACAACTCTGCCTCAAACGGCTTGTCTTAAAGAGGTGACGACAGTTAAAGGTGAAGCTCAGCTGGTGTCACTTCCAACAGGATCCAGCTTTAGAAGTGGGTCATCAAGTCCTGACACTCCTCCAAGTGGAAACAGACAATCAAGGTCTTCTCTTAAGGTGTTTACATGTCACAATCGACCGGTCACACGTCAGGATAAATAAATGCATCTTTCTTATTTGTTGTTGAGTTTCAACCTTTAGTATGACGTATCTAATGCTAATAAACTGAATTGATGCAGCTTGTCGTCTTCAGTTTATATAATCTTTTTGTGGGTAAAATATCCAGGTTTTTTTTAAAGGTGCAGATAAGTTAAAGTCACAGTTTATGCTCCAATCAGTCAGTCAATTTATCATCCAAAAAGTTGTGTCCACCACAGCTTAGCGCTCAAAATCCTCCTTACTACTTATACAAACTGAAGAAAAAATTGATATTTTTTTAAGAAATCTGAATTGAAGATTTTAACATTCTTATCTTTATTTTCAGGATTGGTTACCTCCTACTGAAACATGTGCACAGTTACATAGTCAAATTGGTGAATTTCATCATACATTTTCTGTAGGACTGAGGGTAATTTGCTTACTCTGCCAAAGCTTGAATGCCGACCAGCAGAAACACTTTAATGCAAAAGGAGGATTTGTGCAAAGTGCCCCTGAAGGAGGTATTATGGCTCTAATGCCATGTGAACAAAAAAGTGTCTTAGAATAAGCTGTTCCAGGCATCTCCAGCTTTTAATGCTTACTGTACACGATAAGCCACTCTGCTGCAGTAAACCTATATCCTTACATATCCCCATCTTGATGACAAAGCAAAAGACAGACGAATGTGAATATTCCTAGAAAACAGAACACGTTTAGGATAATTTCTGTAGTTCCACTTTTTTCTTTAAAAAATCTAAGTAAGCTTTCTTTTTCAACCCTTCTGATTTACCCATATTTGTGTGGTGATTATAATAATAATAATAATTTTAAAAAAAAATCACCTTAAGGCTTCTGTTGGCAACGAGACTGAGCTGCAAAGTTTGGTGGGAGCTTTAGATCCAATCCCTAAAAAGAGAGAAACAAAAGTGAGTCAAACGTGTATCAAAAAGAAATCCACCTTTGAATCAAATATTAAGTATCTCCGTGCTGATTCCTAATGGACTATTTTGTAAGAAACAAGCAGCATAATAGTTTACCTTACAAAGTTTCAAGAAATAGCATGTCTAATGGCATTATAAAATTCATGGATAGCCTTGAAACCCATGGATGTATAGTGAAAACTGGACCTGATGAATCTTATTTCATTGTCTTGTCTGAAGAAACATTTCCTCAGTGACGCAGCCTATTGTGTTTTTCTAATCTTTTGTTATGCTCTCAGCAACTGTTCAGGTACCATGAAGGTTTGATTGCCACTCAAGCCTTACATGCAACAAATATACACTCTTATGATACTGCATGGTGTCCAATGAACAACAGGATTTTGAGAGAGTAGAACAAACTTCTCCTTTCAATGAGGATATGCTATTTTCTTACATGTTTTAAAACATATTTTTTATCCCTTTGAAGGATAGTCTTCAGAAAACCTCACGACTAAAGGATTTTTTAAGTGTCATATATACATAATGACTATCATAATGGCACTATAACCACCCTCCTCTAGCAAATGAGTCATTATTATGATATGTTAAATTTAAAGAATACCATGTTGATAAAAGAGATTAATCATTTATATGCAGCTAAAAGTTGATTAAGAGAAGTCACTTTTCTTCTCTTAGAGTAAACACCGTCAGTGCGCCGTCGGTTCTCCGTCAGTACGAATCACTAGTCAAAAACAGAAAGTTCACATCCAGTTCCCGTCTGACAGCGGACCCTTTCACGTCATAGCAACCGCAGACTGTTGTAAAGTTGTATCCCAGTATAGGAGACAGATCACGTTACTGCTCCAGAACACCTCCAACTTATTTTGGTCCCCAAAGACTGTGTGGCAATGCAGCCGGGAACATTTGGGAGCGTAGGAAGTGAGGAAGTGAAAGGCGCGGTGGAGAAGGAACAATCTTAATCGCTTTGACATCTCGCTCAGGGACTTTTGTGACGTGACCCTGCAACATTCAAGGACTAGGAGGTGACATGTTTTCATGTCAGGCTTGACCCACAGTAAAAATTAACGTGCCATAAATGCAATTCTCCATCACGTTTCATCCTAGATGAAGAGATGGGTATGACAACTTTGGCGTTCTATTTTCATACTATTTCGTCTCAAATCCACAAATATTTAACAGCCCGTGGGGGCCTTGTGGAACCTTGTGGGCTCACGTATCTGTCTGTTTATCTGCCGGGAAAGTCCCTCGTACAGAAGTAAGTCCGGCTTTCCTTGGAAACGCCTGCAGGTTGTCATCAAAACAAGCAGCACGGGGGTGAAGGCCGGCGGTGCCAGGGAGCAGCTTAGGCTGCTGACGGCCCCAAAGTGAGCGTGGTGAGGTGAGAGATTTTCTATAAATATTCAGAGGTGCAAAATAGACTCCCCGAGTGAACACGGCCTTTACTTGCACACAATCTGTTTGTAACGGCTGGTGGTTGAACATGAGTGGCCCTCCTCCACCTCACCTGAGAAAGGAAAACAGAAAAAAAAAGCACAACAGATACACACACCTGTTGAATATAAAACACCAGGTGAGTGTAGTAAAATGATCTTTCAGTTCCTCAACTCAACTTCCCTTTATTTGCAGCAGCCTGATGCTAACATTCATCAAGCTTTAAACCTTCTGTATCTATTGATAACATCTCCAAATCATTACATACATCAGACAGAGATGAGTAACTCTTACATACATCATGAATCCTCGTTTCAACTTCTCCAATCAAGCAAACAGATGACAAATGAGGAAATCAGGAAACCTCACAGCCTCTTGGTTCGTCGCATCCCCTCCTTGCTTATTGTTCCACTGACAGCCACCAAACTGTCTAAATTGCATTAGCCAAGTCCCCCGAGCAGTATATAGAGCTAAGCATATCCAAGTGGGTTAAGAAAGTCATCCTATAGCCAGCCTGTGCTCTCCCTCCTTCAAAGGCCTTACCTTGGCCACAGGTTGGCTGCACATGGTTCACATGGTAACTAGAGATCCACGGGTTTCGAAACATGTTTAGGGAGAAGGACGGAGAGGATGCCCTGCTGTTAGACTCCGTTCCGGTCACAGCGGCGGTGAAGCTGGTGGACAGCAGGAGTGGCGGCGGTGGTGGAGGCGAGGGCTGCTGCACTGGCAAACAGGCAGGCAGGCAAGCAGGAGGACGGAGGTGACACAACAGCACACACACACACACACACACACACCAACAAGCACACAGTCACGACAGAGCAAAGCAACTGGCCTGGCCACACAGCGAGCTGCAGCCAACGCAGACAGGGTGTGTGTGTGTGTGTCGGTGTGCATGTCAGTGTCAGTGTGCGTGTGTGTACATGCAAAGGGAGCTGAGAGAGAGACAGCACGGCAGGGTGCTAAAGCAGCTCAGGGCCCTAATCAGATTACAGGCAGAAATTAGCCTTGATGATAAAAACTCTGGAACAGGATTGGAGGAGGATGCCAGCAGGGCTGCAGGGGGTGGTAAAGGGTCCGGGGAAGTCAGATGGTATCCTTGACACACGCACACATCAGGCCCATCATGTTCGGCCATGATGGGCAAGTGCCACCAAGCTCCCAATAACTGAAGCTGGAAGTTGCATTAATATTAACATCACTGTCAAGTACTGAATGGTTTGAAATCTTGTTCTTAAATGCAGCTGGAGTCCTCCGGGTCATAAAATTCGGTGTACCATTTGGAGTATGATTCATTATGGTTATAAGCTTTTTACTGGCAGCCATGTCTTGATGCCAGTTCAGCCGGTAAGAAAGGCCTCATTAAGCTGTCAGATGCAATGCAGCAGAGCAGTTTTCATCATTTCCTGCCATTTTCTCACTAAACGCAACACCACTAACGAGGATTTTTGACAATTATTTTAAATGTTCCTAAAAACCTGAGTAAACCTAGTTTTTTCAATTCTGCCCATCCTCATCTGCCCTGTCTGCAGCTACCTTCTCACACACACACACACACACGTAGCATAACTCACACAAGCTTTAACTCGGTGTCCCAAGTTGGCCTGGATCCAGAGGCACAGGCACAATCACACAGAGTGGGCGCTCATCTAATAGACCTGTCTAAGTCATCACATCAGGAAGCAGTGTGACAAGGAGGTGGCCGCAGTGAGGGTCCGGTACACGAACGGTCACGTGATCAATCATCACATCATCACAGTCCCTGAGACTGAAGTCACCTCCGCACTCAGAAATTTGTAGTGACAGAAAGAAATATCCAAAGAGAAGAGAGGAAGGAGAAAAAGAACGTTTAAAGTTGATATTTTTTACAAGCTGGAAACGTTCTTTTCTGTTTCTCCTTTAGCTTTTATCTTTCTGGACTTTTGGCTGTTTACCAAAGCACATTTGTGCTTGGATCACTGATGTGAAGTAGCCCAATTCACAGTGTAGATAAAAGAGTTAAAGCAACTACAAAAACAAAACATCCAAAACATCATCATAAAAGTGCAAATGGGCCTGTATGTGACACCTGTGGGCTTAAAAATGACATTTTGTGGTAGTTGTAACTTTTCAGGAAAGTGTAATCAGGCTGCTGGTGCCATGTATTGTTTAGAGGACAATAATTAGATTCACAAAGATAACAAAATACAAAATGACACAGTTTAGAGAACTGAGGCAGGCAAAAAAAAGGTAAAGGGCAAATCAATGGAACAAACATAAACACTTTACTTTCCATTAACTCAGGATTACAGCTACCTCGCCGGCTAATAAAAACTTAAATAAAATGAATCCTGTCAGACTGATGAAAACTGTGACGTGATGCCCTGCAGAGACGCAGCTAAACCTGAGTACACGAGTATAATAGGATAAAGCTCTTTATCGGCGCCATAACATTTACCAAGGCTGGCACAAAAAAAACATCCGCTGCATCACAGACGTAAGTAGCGAAAAAAAATCACTGTATCCCTCAGAGAACGCAAGTTGGCTGTAGTATTTCAGATACAAAATGCATCCTTATAAACAGGCTTTTCTTAAGAATCAAAGTTATACATCTGTTACTGTTCAGATTGTGTTGCTGCTCACTGAGGTTTGAGTCACAATAAATTTAAACCTTCCGAACCCCCCAAAAAATCATCTATCTGTCTCTCTTTTTATCATCAGTGGAAACCAGAGCTCTGTTAGTGTAAACAGGATGAAATGGAGTATAAACCTGACAGGTGAGAGGACTTCCTTCTGAACTAAAAGCTTTTTTAAAAAAAAAAAAAAAAAAGCTCTTTTACTGTGGTCACACAGTTTTTTGACGCTGTCTTACTCCGTCACACTCACTCACCTCCTCTGCCTGACGCTTTTTCTCACCCTTTCATACACAAACTCTCTCCCTCCTGTCTCCCTTCTCCCCTCCCCACCTTCCCTAGTCTGCCTCCGCTCCCTGTAGACGCCCCTAATAAGGCAACATGTGTTGTGAGTGGCTGCCTCGGGGAGAGGTCACCCTGCCAGCCAGCGTGCCGTGTTTACCAGGGGACCGTCTCCACGCCTGCTCGCTGCGCTGCCTTGTTTTCCTCTTTCTCCTTTTCCCTCCCCAGATTTGTCATCCTTGCCATCCATCTCTCTCGCTCCTCTGAACCCTTCTCCTCATTCCTCATCTCCTTTCTTCCTTACATTCTTTGCGCTTCTTTATTTGTCCCGAAGTCTATTTGCTTCTTCACCTGTCTCTGTCCGTTTCGCTCTTTTTCTCCTTGTTTACCTCAGTCCATTTCCAACTCCCGTGACAGCGTGCGGGAACAAACGTGGCACATCCTCCGTCACGCCGTCTCTGTCTCGTCGGCCGCATACATTTTGCAATCTTAAAACAGACCACGCGACCGTCATAAAGCTTTTCTTAGAAGTAAACCACACGGGCATAAGACAAAATGCCTAAAGCCTTCCAAGTCACCAAACAGAAGTGGGAACTTGTGTCATCATCAGTGCACACGTTTAACATCTGAATTTACAGACCTTTATTATATAACTTAACAGCAATTTTTCACATTTGACTAATTTTGAGACAGGATGTTTTAAACATTTCTTCCAAAGTCTTGTATCTCAGTTCTACAATTTGTAACTTTCTCCAATGTTTTGCTCTTTTTCTCATTTTATATACAATAAATAAGTGTAAATCTTTGACTGCAATACTGACAATCTTAGCCATAACTCTTTCCACGAGAGAAAACAATATAAATAAAGCCCTGCTATTTTTGAATAACAAGACATTATTACTTTACTTTTCAGATTTAGCAGTACTGCCAACAGTTTCTCTTATCATAAATCTTATAACTAGCAGGCCTACAGTCATTTTGAACTCTATCTCTCTGCCAAATGAAGAAATGTTCCCTGATCTTGAAATGTTGACTGCTACAGAAAACAAAAACTTCACCAATGAAACCGAATGAAACTTTGCTCAACAATTTCATCTTGCAACAGGATGTTCAAACCAGTCAATAAAACTCAACACCCAGGACATCATGTAAACACTGCGAGGAAAGTACCGCAACAACTCTCTGCGTGACTCAACATTAAAGCATCTCTCTGCTGATTAAACTTTGAGCTGTGGAGATCAGCAGCACGCCGGTCACACAGAGTTTGAGCAAGGATGGCATATTTTCTATAGAAACCAGCAGCACATGACCCTTTGTTTCAGTCTGAGCTTTAGTGAGCTCAAAGCTTTATGTGAAGTACATTATGACTGTACAAAGCTTTGCTTCAAACCACAGTTCTAACTTTCTAAAACACGTTATCAACTTCCACACAATGGCTGTCCTAAGAGCAACAAACTTTAGTCACTTACCAAGCAAAAACATTTTTATAATCTTTGCTATCTGAGGAGTCATCTGTTTGACAATCTCCAGTTACTGTTTGATGGATTAAGGAATTTTCTGCTACGAGCAATGAGCATTTTCACCACTAACACATTAACATTCCTGCAACAGTTGCACAAACTTACTCGAACAGAGGAAACATAACAATAAACATATGGTCACTATTGTGGATTCATGTGGATATTACTAAGTCAACAGTTTCTCTACTGAGACTCTACTGAAGATACTTTGGCCACTTATGAAAAAATTAAAGCTTCTGTACTTCAAATTCAATCTTGAAATCAATGAGTCAGAGAGTGAATGTGACTGGAAGGTATTGGGAATCAAACCTACATTTCTAACCTCGACCTCACATGTAACCTGTTCAAACAGCAACAGTTTTGCTTTGAAGCTGGAGGCAGTAATCTGTGTTTTACTTCCAACAAAACTGGTTTTGGACAGCATTAAAAAATTTATGTTAAAGAAAGAATTGGCACTCACTCATTGATGTGCTGAATTTGAGCTTTTATAACTTTGTCTGTTATTAAGAGTGGATGTTGGTATTCAAAATCAGGTTTGAAGCCATAATATTTATGTCAAGTTATATTTAGACAATATCTCTAGTAACAGTGGTGCACTACAATTATGTTATTATTACATCAATTTCTTCAAGTTTTCTGATATTTTTTCTTATGTTTTTTTTTCAGCCATACAGTTGCTCAAACTAACACACTTCTTGTATGTGTTTTTAACAATAAATAAAATATGTGACTCCCTGTGCATCCTGGAGGTGTTTTCCCACACAACTGTTACCAGATACCTGCTGTACCAAAGTGTGTTTGTTTTCTCAGGAAAATGATTATTAATTTACAGACTTATGTGCACTTTGAGCAGCAGCACACTGTGGACGCTGTGCTCCAAGCTCCTTGTCTGCCTTTATTAGGAGAAAGTTTCTCTGTTTAGCTTTTAGTGCACGCATGCACTAATATAAACACATGCACACACATGCAGAAGTACATGATCCAAACTCTCTCACACACACACACACAAATGCATCCTGCTCTGAGGCAGCAGAGAAGGAATCTTCATCCTTCCTCCCCCACATTAAAACATTTACTCTGGCAGTTCACTCTTTAGATCCAGATCTGCGTTCCTCTCTGCTGCCTTGCATCAGCTCAGCCTGACGCTCGGCACACAAATCTGCCTGCTCTGCTCTTATATGGATATCGATGAGCACAGAGCCCAGTGCTAAGGAGAGACACTCAACAACTTCTGCAACTCTTAGACGGAGTGGGAGAGAGGGAGGGAGGGAAAAGAGAGACGGAGACAGAGTGAAGGAGGACGAAGAGGAGGACTTCATGCCAGAAATGCTTACTTGAGGATCTGTCTTTTCTTCAAGGAACATCGTCCAAGAATATCCTCACATTATGTAACACGATGAAGTAACTTAAGGTAACTCTTTGTTTTAGGCAGTGGTTTAGTAAGCCAAATTATTGCAGCTTTTCTACTTTTTACTAGATAAAACACAGAAAAAATAACACTGTAAACTAGCTAAAGCAAATATTTCAAGTTAAGAAACAAGTTATGAAGTTATGATAAATCCATTGTTTGTTTCATTTCACACCTTTATATATGAACATTTGATTCACAATAAAAATATACCATTAGCCATTTGCCCACAGCAGATTTACTAATCTATGTTAGTATATAGTGCCTGCTGTACACGTAGTTATAATTATGGCAAGTATTTTCAGCAGTATAAACACACTTTGTGTCTCGTGACACCTGTACAAAACAACTGCAGCATCAGCTACATAACTTAATTCCTTCCCATATTGTCTTTCAAATATGTATAAAATGGAAAAACCATGCATTACTTTTCTTATGTCGAGTTAATTATACAGTCATATTCTACCTACTTGTGATACCTCATACATGGACTAAACCCATGAACTGAGGATGTATAATTCCCTATATTATTGATGATGTTCTCTGTACATGTGGCATCTATTGCATGTCTGTCCGTCCCAGGGAGAGGGATCCCTCATCTGTGGCTCTTCCTCAGGTTTCTTCTTTTTCCCATAAAGGTTTTTTTGAAGTTTTGTCCTGACCCGGTTCAAGGGTCTAAGGACAGAGGGTTGTCACAAGCTGTACAGATTGTAAAGCCCTCAGTGGCAAACATTGTTTGTGATTTTGGGCTTTAAATAAATACATTTTGAATTTTGAATCAAAAGCCATTTAAAAATTGTCCCAGCATGTTAAGATTTACAATAGTTATCATGTTGTTTTTCAAAGGAAACCTGATCAGACTGGATTTCTTTTCGATTGTAATATCTCTCCAATATCCAGAAAGTCAGCTTCTTCCAATTACTGTATAGTACCAGCATGCTTGTCCCTATGGAGTACTTAATTAAAAGTACAAAGCAGGTATAGACACATCATTAGTCATATGCAGCACAACCTAAAATACAGGACCTATTAAGGAGCATGGGTGTAGTGTGTGACATTTAATATCACATGCACCCCAAACAGCAGAGAGAGTGTGTTAGCAGGCCAGCAGGAGTGTGTGCACAGCTCTCTGTCCTCTGACATACTAACTGCTTCCAATGACAGCAGACAGCGACCACAATGATAGACGGTGCTGAGTGCAAGCTGCAAGTTAACTGGTGCAAGAGACCATATTCAACAGGTCAAACACACGTGTTAAATATAAACACAAGTGAAGGTATGTGAGCTGGGGTAAGTTTGGTTATCATAATTTCTCTTTTAAATAAAAAAAAGCAGACTGTTGAAAAGACGTAAAAGAAGATGCAGATTGCTCAAAAGATTTGGACTTGTTCCTGTTGAGGGAGGTTTGTTCTGAGAGCTGAATCTTTGACCTTTCATTTACAAGAAAGTTATTATAGCAGCAATGGCTATCTGCAATCCAACATTGCTAGCACGCTAATCCTGCAAGCAAAAAAAAGAGGAGCTATATTTCAGCATTGCCTAAAGTAACAGTGTGATAATCCGCTTGTTTTCTTAGGGTGAAATATACCCAAAATAATTGTATAAAAGCTTTTTGTTCTGTTGTCCTTTTCCTGACCAACAAAGGAGCTTAGAAGTGCCACCAAGAAGATGCAGTATATATATTTTAATCTGTATTTCATCAAAGAATGTAGGCCTGTAAACACATTCATGCATGCATTACAGCTGTGATAATACAAACATGTGCGTACAACACTTGGAGATGTGTGCAAATCTGTATCTGCAGATGAATACAATCCTGTGGCAGCGGGTCAAGCAGGGGCCCCAGTCAGTAAACCTGTCTGTTCATTTTGACGGGTGCAGCAGGTGCAAAGTACCAAGCAACTGCCGTACAAGTCACACACACACGCACACACTATAAAAACAAAACTCTGGAGAAATGACGCCTGGCCAGTGCTGGAAGAACACACACACCGCATGGCACATATCCGATAGATCAGCTGCACACACAAACCCCCATACAACCATAATCTGCAGCTGGGAATGCTAATACTTATGTGGTCACTTGAGACAGCGCAAAGTATCGGGAGGGAGGCTCGGTCGGGACACTACATTCAGTCCTCCAGGGGGGGAATTTAAACCAGACACCGGTCAAGTGCAGCTGATATTTGGCAACAAAGACTGCCTCCATTTCTGGGTTGTTTGGCAAAAATAAGAATGACTCACACTCTCAATCTTAAAGTTTTGCAGGTACAATACTTAAACTTTGAAATTCACCATGTTCTCTGACTGTTATAATAGAAATTACAAAATGCTGCTGTCCTCTTTTATTCTGCTCTGACCATATATTTTGTGCAGGACGTGCTTTGATTTTGTCTCTGACTATGCAGTGGGTTTAAAGGTCTTTTGGTTTACTAAAGTCACTTTTATGAAAACCATCAAACTTTGCTTTACACCAGAATATATTAATAAAAACAAACATGGCTGGTAAACAGTTAAAATGACAGAAAGCAAATATATCAGCTCAATTTCTACATCAGGTGTGAGGCAAGCAGCTAGTGTAGCACAAACACAAATTAAACAACCTAACATAATGGCCAATATATACATATATATCTCATAGCATGCACAGGATTGAAACCAGGAAAGAGAAAGTAATACTTACAATGTTTTAGGTCCAATAATAAGGGACTGAGAGAGCTGCTTCACAGGTGAATTCCATTTATCCTGACAGGAAGATTTCACCAAACAGAGCTTCTCCCTGGTTCCTTATTCAGGGCAAAGCAGATGCTGAGGAGGCAGGACGCGCAGGTGTGAGCAGGTAAACCCAAACAGAGGAGCCTCCAAAGTCATCCACCACGAGCAGGTCCAACCTCAGCAGCCGACAAATATAGCCTGGTGCTTTCCCACCGGCTCTGCTGCACGGGGCCAAATAAATCAGTCCAGGAACAGCCGAGCAAAGAAGAAGGGGAGAGGGAGAGAGGAGAAGAGGGAGTGGGGCATGCAGGAGAGGGGTGAAGGAGAGAGGCAGGGATGAAGCTGAGAATAAAATACACAAGGGGGGTGCTACAACAGACTGACACTCCTACAATAAGTGGCTCTTCAAACTATTCCAAAAGTCAAAACTGCGGTGTCCATTCTTGTGAAACAGGTTCGGGACCCTGGGTCTGATCGTTTAGACTGAGAGGTGACACAACGCCGCTTCCAATGGGTTTGGGGAGTGCGGGCCAAAATCGGTGTGGTAACCTCATCCCACAGCAACCATGTATGGGCTGAAGAGAGCGGCCTCAATAGAGGGGCATCTGCCATAAATAGCCAGGAAGCGTCGGGCTTCCAGCACAGGGGGATCGAATCAGCTGTTAAACTACAATCCAGCAGCACAGTGTGATCCAGGCTCTGCAGGGGCTGCTGTACAGCAGCACAGAGCTGCAGTAAATTATTTTGCTTTGTGCAATGCATGGTTCACCTAAACATGGCCATTACATGTGCAGATGCATTTAGGTTTCTGGTTCATCATTTTTCTAAACATTGCATGGTGTGGTTTTAAAAGCCACAACTGACAAATGTTTAACTTTATCTAAAACTAAAGGCAAAGATCTGAGCCTCAATCTGCAGTATCTCCACTTACGATTTAAAGGGTACTCGCTGCAAGATGCACAAAACAAACAGGATCTCCTCCGTGCCGCTCATGTTGTGCCGCTCACCTACACAAAAACACATGCACGACAAAGTGTAAACATTTATGAAAAGTTACGCAGCTATTGTTCATCTCCAAAAATGGAAATGCGAGCAGAGAATTTGTTTTCCAATGTGTCATGTAAAAAGACAGAAAAAGGAAAATAAACTGATAGATGTAACAAGTGAAGCTAAAAAATCCTTCAAGAATAAACTTTACCTTTGAATATACATTTACACTTTGAGAAGAGGATATGTGGTGAAAGTTAAAATATCTATAGTGCAGGTAAGTGCAGAGAGTCATTGGATCACTGGAGGAGGGTTTGTCTTAACCTGCAAACACTGTCTGTGTCACGGTGACAGGGTATATGCTATAAATAAATGGACTAGAATAAACAGGTAAAGGTATTCTCTGCCTTCACATCCTCTGGTGGAGAAGATGCAGAATCGGTTTAGGGTTTTTGGTGTTTCTGTGCATTAAATCACTACAGCTTGGCTCCATCTTGTGGACATAAGAAGTGCATGACAGTCTCATGTTTCTACCTCTAATTCAGGTGTCTGCAGCAAACACATTTAAATGTACAAAGTAAGCTTCTCCTCTTAATTTAATCTTCCTCCTCAGTATCGGGGTGTGGTACGGTCGAAAATGCAGTCTATGCGTAAGAGACAGAGGAGGGCAAATGTCGGCATGCCACTGATGGAGTCGCTTATTCCCTAAGTACCAGAGGCGTGCGTGTTTGACAGGTGTACAGCACTGACAGACATGTAGTTTACTTATAGCGGTCTGAGGCAGCTGTGATGGAGGGACAGCTGGAGATTAACGGCGGTGAGGTCTGAAGAACAGAGGCAGTGGGGCTGTTTCACTCCACGGTGAGAAAAGGACTGATGTATACAGTTGCATCATCTCATACATGATGAGGCTTATATTCAAACAGCAGTCTCTGTAATACTCTATATTCAGTTTTACATTCATTGGCAAACATAAAAAATTAAAACAATCAACTAAACTCTCTCTTCAATCGAGGTTCAATGTAAAATAAGTGAGGGTTGTGCAGATGGAAAGTAACTACAGTATTAGCAGTTACTATTACTACCATTAACTATAAGTAGATGCAATTAAATTGGTCATAGTAGCAGTAGTAGCATAATATACAAGTATTCATATCTTGTATTTAAGTAAATGTGATAATACCGCAGTGAAAAAACAATATGTTACAATATTCAATTTTTTACAGAAGTTAAAATACAAAAGTACAAAATAAATTAACCTTCTATTTATGCAGAAAGAATCATTATTGAATTATAATTATTGTTGCACTGAGATTTACATCACTTTAATGTTGCAGCTGGTAAAGAAGGAACTAATTTCAACTACTTTATATCATTATCATAGAAAGATAAATAGATACATAGATGCACTTCTGGGTACAGTATCTTGTGAATTTGTCCCGCAGAGATCAATAAAGTTTTATCTTAATCTAAAACATCATAATTTATTAGTTGATTTTATTTTACATTATTAATCTGAATCTTCAATGTAACTCGTAACTAAAGTTGTCATTTAAATATAGTTTAGTTAAAAGAACGATATTTGCCTCTGAAATGTAACTGAAGTGGCAGAAAATGGAAACAAAATATGTGTAAGAGTAAATGTGTAGTTACCACTTTCCACCACTGTGCATCAAGAGTTGAAGTATATTTTACGTGTAATATAAAAGTAAAAACAAATAAATAAATAAAGTGGTGTCCCATTCGCTCCCAAATATGTTAAAATATAAGTTATGTTAAAGGTTTTACCTGAGGAGGACGGTGAGCAACAGGCGGCCATGTTGGAGGTTAAAACTGAAACTGACTTAGCTCTTAGCCTCATTTCTTTGAACAACTAGAAACTTCTCGAAGTAGAGAGTAACCTTGAGATTTTATGAGGAAAACCTGTTTTGAATAATGAATAGGAACCAAGGTAAGAGCACAACATACCACAAGGAAATATTCTTAGTTTTTTTTTCTCTTTTTTGAGACTTCACAGTTAGCTACTATCAGGTATGTCAGTATAAAAGCACAACTCACCCTTTAAGGTCTTAAAATGCAATTTTATGCTGAATGAAAGCCTCTTTTTATTATTATTATTTATCTTTATTATTATTATTATTATTTACAGTTTTCCTGGAGTCCTTTATCCTATAGCTAAGCTGACAGGCAGTAATTTATAGATATCATGAGCTAACACCTGAGGGACTGATGTGCTGTTAAATTAAAATACATTTATTAAAAATGTCCCACTCAAGCACTTTTTTTTATTCTATTTAATTTAATTAAAGGCTTGTAAAAAAATAATCAAATTGCATATTAGAATTGTTCAATATTGTGTTTAAAAGCAGCATTAATTAAGTAATATATGTCATCAGTGTTGAATAGATGTTGGCCAAAAGTATAAAATATATTATATGAATAAGTACAATTATAGAAAAAATATAGCTAGAGTTAACTAACATATATGACAGCAGGTATATAGCTACATACACATACATACATACATACATACATGTATATAGTTAGAACTGTCTATACAGAACTGTCATGTAGTCATAGCTACATATTGTTTGTCCATATTAGTATAGGCTGTATAATTATGTGGTTATATATTTAATCAGTCATAATGGAACATTGGATAATCTGTCTTACCTAAATCTAAAATAAAAACAATATAAAAGTAGTTTGTTTGTTTAATGATCATATAGACCTGATAAACATTGTTCTTTAATGTGTTTACCAGCACTGATAGATGGTGCATGTACATTATGTGACAACCTGTGTGTTATTCCTTATAACCCCTTTTCCTTCTCAAGAACCTGCCAGCGTGCCTCAGAGCAAAGCACCGGGCTGATCGTGAAGAGACAGTTCTCCTATAAGGGGATCAATAAAGGACCACATCAGAGAAAAGCACTAATCAGACTTCTCACTCTCCTTTTAGAAAAAGATGGCACACAGAAGAATTTGAACAGCGTCTGAGGATGGACGGCGTCCAAGCCTCAGAGAGCATGCTGGGAGGTTTTTACAAGGTTCAGCTCAAGTATTGTCTTTGCCAGCGCTTTGATCGAGCAAGTGGAGCTCAGTGTGACAGTCTGGCAGGGTAATTGGGCTGCAATTGCCAGTGCTCAAGTGTACATGTGTGAAAACACACACATAATTGTGCACATACGCTCTTTTTCTGCCTTCACATTACTTTAAGATGAGAAGTCAACTCTAACAGGAGTTTTATTTGAAAATGAAATATCTTTGCTTTGACAAGTATACTAATTTTCTGCAGTTGACAACTTTTTATGTTTTTTTGTTTTTCACTGTGTCCTTCCTATAAAATAATATAAATTTTAGAGAGAGAAAGTTTGCATATTACTAATAAATTTTATAAATATTGTACAAAGACAAAAAGTATTGTTTTCCCCAGTCAACGTGTAAACCTCATACAGTAAAACATTTCCTTTAAGATGGTCTTATGGCAATTGATGACAAACACAACTTTCATGCAAAGAGTTTATTTATGAATCAGACTGCAGTATCATACAACAGTAGCACAATCATATGACTATGGATTATGCTCATATTTATAGATACAAAGATAAAGGCATGTCTTAAAGGAAAAAAATGAATGAGTTCTCTTTTGATTTACTCTAAAAATAGCTTTTTAAATACTTGGCATAGTTTTGTAAATTAAATTATGAAACATGTTTTGCCCACCGGTTTTACTATTGGAGTACCAAATGCAAATATATTTTATGAAAAACATTTTTTTTCTTCCTCTCTCTTGCATTTCATGCAAGGAAGAAAAAAAGATGTCAGTGAGTACAAAAAGCACTTAAATCTCATATGAAAATAGAAAATATTACAAGTGTGCATAATTACTTCATGTTGCACATAACCTGCAGTACAAAAAGTCAAATGACACTATGTTCAAGTGTACCTGACATGCCAATTATTGGGGGGGCGTATGTACTGAAATAGCTTTTAAATGTCGTCAGGGGCAGTTTACACACAAGACTGCTGAGGCGAGGCCTTTTAGTCTTCAAAATGAATTGAAAATGAGATGTGTTAGTAATTATCGGCGCGCCAGCTTGTCCTCCCTGTGATGCTGACTATGGGCTTGTCTTGAAACACTGAATCTCATCCTGTACTTTTTAAAAATGATGCGTTTTGTAATATTTGAAGTTCACAGTTTTGATTCAATGTTCCTACAGATAAACAGCATGAAGAGCAGAAACTATCCACAATGCTACTGCACCTCTCCAGCCAGAGGCATGGCAGAACAGTAAGTTGTTTTTGTAAAAACCTAAGGTGTGAAACAGTGCTTAGTACGTTAGTATTTGGCATTGAATGGAGTATAATGTAATGCACACATAATAAGGCGACATGATCCAAATTTACAAGAAATGTTTGAAATACTAAGACAAAGTTCTGAGTTGATAAAATGCTACAACTGTAAAATGCTACATAACAATTAAGTGATACTCGATGAGTGATTAAACAGTGACGGATTCCTACAAATCTGTTGTTGATACGTTACACCAATGCAATGCTGCTGTTGTGGAAAAACCACGTAACTGCAAATTTGTTTTCATCCACAAGATTTTTTTATCACTATTTTAGCTTTGTATGAGTATGATTTTAAATTTATTAAAAACCCCTGTATTTAAAAAAAAAGTTATACTTTTTGCAAATACGTGGTTTTTAGCCAAAAATAGCATACTGCATTGTATCCTTTAGTGCAATAAGTATTAGGGACAGAAGAACAATTTACACAAAATGGACACCCTGTGGAATATACGAAACAAAGAAAGGAGGAAGTTAGGAGGAGGAGGGAAAGAAGAAAGGGAGGGTGGAAGGAAGGAAAAGAAAAAAATTTCCCAATTTTATTTCTAAACGTGTTTCGAGGAACCAGCAACAGAGCAATACATGATCTGAATTGGAAGACATACAAAGACAAAAATAAGACACAGGTCATGTCTGACCACCAACACAGGAAATACAGCTGAGATGGAGCGATGTGTCATATATCACAAGGAGCTTCCAACATTGACTGTTAGCGTATGAAAAAGCACTATCAAATAGGAAATCATGGCACAATCAAAAAGTTTCCATCACGTCAACACTGGCACCGATGAACCCTATCGCTCACTGAATCCGAATCGTGTGATCAAGGCACACCGCAGGGCCATCCCTTCTTAAATCACTCTGTTAGATTTAAAGCACTAGAAAATTATGTATACTCTCAATATGATACTATACAGACATATGATAGCTTCAGCTTGATATAAGTGTGGAGAAATAAAATTTCATGGTTAAATACAAAATATCTCTTAAAATATTTAAAATATACTTTATTTTGTACATTATGCAAACTGATTAACAATTCGATGATAACAAAAATAAATATTCAGTGAAATGTCGTCTCTTTGTGATACAGATGTATGAACATAAATATAATATATATATCATGAAGTAAAGCACCCACCCCCTGTTAAGCGCCCATATACCCTGACACGTTTCCATATCCCTGTAATATGATTTAAATGACACGTTCACATTAAAACGCCTGACAATGGTTCCTACAGGTAGCTCCACTACACCACTGAGCTGTTTGTACAGCAATATTGCTCTACGTATCTTTTTTTTTTTTTTATTCTATATCCCTATATCCATCTTTAACGTTAATCAAAGTTGCCAACCACCACTTAAACTCAATCCGTCCGTGCCTTTATTGCTTCCTGAAATTACCTGGAAATGGGAGCTATTCATCGGATTGATCGGGGAACTAACACATCTGGTTAAAGAAGGCAACTCTCCCTTTCCAGCGTAGAACCAAAGTATCATATAATAGGTCACTGATCTATCATTTCATGTGGTGTAGAGTCACTCTTCATTGAAGAGCTCTATGGGTTATGGTTGCAGTGTGTACAAAAGCGATGAGACAGGGCACAATGTCATTCACTTTTAAAAAAGAAAGGCTGATTGATCTCATCTGAAAATCAAAACAGTTCTTGAGCCAGAGACAGTGATGTCCAGTTCTAAAAACAGCTGTCGCCTCACCACGACAATCAGATGCGCAGTTTATTTTGGTGTAGTTTAAATGCAACAGAACAGGTTTGTGACAACAACCCTTCTAGGTCTATGTTAGGTTAAACATAAACGCTTACATTCATATCCTTAAGAGCTCGCCCGCAAACAAACAGATTCGTTCAGTATGCGAAAAATGTCTCGACTGTATTCACTATGGACATTTTAGAAGTTCTAGTATGCAGGACAGAATTGCATAATGTCTGTCAATGAGAAAAGCATAGGGAGGATAGAATAGAAAGGACAAGCCGCTACAAGAAGACTAACTAGTAGAAACCCTATAAGAAGATGGGCTCGGGGATGGAGGAGAGAAATGGGTAGTGGGAAGTCAGTTTGGGCAAGGCTGGGGAGGGATTCGGGGTGGAAGTTGCCCCACAAGTTAAAGGGGCACCTCCCTTTGGCAGTGGAACAGCACTCTTAGTAGTCAACGCAGCGCCGAGGGTGAGGGTGTACACAATGCTCTTGTCGGACAAGAAGGCCATTTCAGTGTCAAGATGAGATGAAGGCATTCTAGTAGGCAGCCAGGTCACAGTGTTGGAGCTAAAAACCTCAGATGGAGATGATGGACGCAGTCTTTCTACACTGTCTCCACTTGGCTGGGATCATGGGGCTCTGGGACATAAAGAAGAAAATATTCATTCAGAAAACAAAGTGTATTTTTATCTATACCTAGGATTGTATGACATTATTCATCCAATTTATCTGTAACGAAATAAAAGAAAAGAAATACTGCAATATCTATCACAGATGAAAACAATTCCCAGGACAGTAAAAACATGTGCTCTCATGTATGTTTTGCATTTATTCTTTTTATTACAGTGTCAAAAAATATTTAATGCATTTAATTAGAAAACTTATACTATCTCTGGGCACTGGCACCATCTTGTGGAGATGTCTTTAATAGCAAGGTTTTGACAGTCTCTTCAATTTTGATCATTTCTGACCTCTAGAAATAAATGAACACTGCAGTCTTAAGATATTATGCATGCACTTGTGCTACCTTACTTATTATAACTTTCCTCCTAAATTTGTTTTTTAAGATTGATCAGGAAAATGCTCCTTAAAAACAGCAAATAAATATTGTCAGTCGTCTCTCTTAACGTAATCTGATGTCTCCTTTAAAGAATAAAACCCAGGCATAATAAAGATAAAAAATTGAAATATTACACAGTATTATTGCCTATCAAACCCTATAAACATTCTGATTTTCAAAAATAGTGAGTTTGTTTTACCCACACATTTGTCAGCATTTAAATAGAATTATCACATTCACTCATGGATTAGTCTGCGGTCATCCTGAAGCATGCATAATAAATCTGTGGATAGACACAGTGGAATTCGATGATACACTGAACAAATACTTTAAATAGTTGTAATGGTATCTTCTTTTTCCTTTTCAGTTTGATAGTCTACTGAATCTATGTAGACCAAGAACCACAAGGGAAATAAATGTTTTATTTTTGATGTTACCCTTGATAGCTTTAAAATATGGGTAGATTTGCACAGATTAAAGACAAGAGTATAGAGACTAAAGACTAAACTTGTCAACACATTTTCCCTAAACATTTCATTTCCTCTCATTTTCTTTTCTTACCTGAGACAGATGACGACTCCTCATCTTGCAACACTGTCTCCTCAGAGACCTGCTGTGAATGGGTGACCTCTTGATCGTTCTCCTTGTCTCTCTGAGGAGCTGGGTGGGGCTCCTCTGCTTGTTCGTCCTTGCCCTCCCCCTCTGCCTCCGCCTCCCCCTCCCCAGAGTCAGTACTCCTGATGCTGAGGCGCCTCATACGATACATAACGTCCACCTCCCTCATCCGGGCCATGCGCTCAACTGCCACCCGACCTGGAGAAATTGCCAACTTATTCTGCAATGCTTCGATTCGGTGGGAGGGGCCCCTGCTCCTCCTCTCCCCCTCCAAGCTAAGAGACAGCCTGCGGTCTAGATTTGGGGGAACTGAAAGTGGCAGTCTATCTGGCGGAAACTCCGGTAACCCTGGGTGGTCTCGCCCCATATGAGTCCGACCGAGTCTATGCTCTGGGATAGCAAATGGCTTCTTTTCTTGCTCCTGCTTTTCATCTGGCACTGAGCTATCTTTTCCCTCACACTCACTTTTCACTTCATCATTCTGTTCCTTTGCACAGCCTTCAGGTGTTTCTCCTGTAATGGCTTCCTTCTTTTCTGATTCTACTTCCTTAGTTACTGTTTCACTGACACTCTGTTCCTCTGTGACTTTGGGGTCTGCAGGCACATCAGTCGCTAATATTTTGGATGCGCTGTCCTCTGTAGCTCCATTTGCTGGTATGCTCTCAGCAGGATTAACTGTGCACAAATTGTCCAAGTTTTCTGCCTGAGCGTTGTCTGATTTTTCACCCCCTCCCACATTTTCCTGTGTTTCAACACACAGGTCAGACCCTGACTGATTCAAACTTGAGTCATTTGGCTCCTCTGTTTTTGTATCCTCTGCTGGACTTTCTAACGCAGCGCATTGTGGTGGACTGCCATTTTGAGTTGCCGAACTGTCCGAGCTGTTCTCCTCGTGAAGTGGAGGCAATGGGCCCTGTCTCATCTGATTCTCAAGCTCTCTTTTACAAATAGGGCACTCCTCTTCTGATTCAACATTGGGATCTTGAAAAGTCTCTCCGTCGCCAGGTTTAAAATTGCCTGTGGACACTTTACTGACATCCGTCGGGTCTCTAGACTGACGCAAAGTCTGGCATATGTCCTCATAATCTGGAGGACTGGTGAGCGTAGAGGCATCCTGCATGGGCTGTCTATCTGCCCATGGCACCTCAGCTGCTGCAGTGTTTGTTGTTGGACTAAAGTCACAAAGCGGTGTCTCGATAGGCTCGTCTGGCAGGTCTAGTTTCACTGTCCTGCCATCGTTGCTCCGTCTGCGCGAAAGATGCGCAACAACCCTGTATTCTCTGAAGCCTGTTTCCCGAGGTGGGACAGGGAGCTCCTCTCTAAGCTGCTTGCTGAAGGTTACTGACTTTGTTGCAGGCCTGGAGAAGGCGCTCTTGACTTCCCTGTATTCTGGGTCAACAGACCAGCTTACTGCACTGCGCCTAAGGCTGCTGGGCTTGTTGAGAGGTTCTGATGTCAGCCGGATTTTGATGCGCTCAGGGATTTGAACAGACCCATTTGGGACTTTATTGCTGGCAGTACCTAGCTCCAGGATGTCTTTGTAGGCCTCATTGAGGTCCTCGATGCACTTGTCAACACTGGGCTGTTTGCTGCTCTGTTGCTGCTGTTGATCCTTGACTTCTTTTTTGATGGTCTCCAGCTCTTTAACAGCATCCCATGGTCGCTGGCTGACTGGTTTCAGCAGGTACTGTTCAAATGCCTCCTGTCCGCTGTTTGCTGCTGGTTTGGTCTCCTCCACATCATTTCCTGAGGGTGGTACTGCTGGCTGCTGAGCTGTGCTCTTGTTCAGCTGGTTGGAGAAAGTTGCGGTCAGGGAGAAGGCGCTGTTACTCGACAGTTTCAGGCTCTTCACTCCCTTTATAGGAAAACTGAAGGCAGTGCCCAATACACCGCTGCTATCAGGAGGGACTTCAGTGCCGGGAGGGACAGGGTCTTGTTGTGCTTCCTTGTTTTCAGGGGCAGGTTTTCGAGCCTCTGGACTAGTTTGTGTCTCCTGGTCTCGATACTGGTTTGCAGGCCAGGATCCTGACAGTTTCATCTCCTTGTAATGGTTTATTTTAGGGGGTCTACAGGGTACTCTCTTAAACATTTTGCTGCTCGCTCTACTGCTTGTTTTGCTGCTTGCTATGCTACCAGTTAGTGCTTGCAGCTCAGCTTCAGCTGAAGATGTGCTTTGGAGACTTTGGTTTGTTAAATGGCCAGTTTTGTTGTCACTAGGACTGTCCGCTGGGTCTGGTGACTTTTCATTGTTGTTATTCTGATCACGGATTGTCCCAGTGAGCTGCGGAGTAACAGGAACAGACACCAAGCAAAAAATTGTCTCACTAAGTCTCTTTTTCAGATTCTTGGATTTGTCTTTCTCCGGTGGTTCAGGCTGTTCCACCTTTTTTACTTCCGTCACAGTTTCAGAGACACCCTGGTCAGCCGGCTTGCATGGGGGAGGTGGTGGTTTACCCAGAATAGATGAAGGAAAAAACTGACTACGGTTTTGTTCAGAAGCTACACTATCACTTTTTTTGTTCCCCCTGTTGCACCATCGATTACTGCTGTCGTTTTCATTGAGAGCTGTTTTACGGCTGTCAGTATTGAGAGCTGACCCCTGTTGGGGAGGAAAGGCACTATCATGTGTAGATTGTCCTAAAATCTTAGCGGGCGGAGTCTCTTTGTTGATGTTTCGGATCTTGTCTGAGTCAGTGAGAGAATTTCCGCTAGGCCCTCCTGAGATTTGCTTTACTCTTGGGTCTTCAGTGGGTATTTGACGGGCATGACCTGGTTGTTCTTCATGTCCAGAATGTACCTGTTTTCGATAGGACGCACCACGATCTCCATAATATTCCAGCCATGAACTGCTTGACTGTCTAGAAAACCACCTTCCAGGATCTGAGCTCGGCATCTGCAGAGCCTCAGCTCTCCATCTTAGGTTTGCCATTTCATTGCGGTTGATTGAAACTGCTCTTGGGGGTGGGGCTCTTTTATAAGATGGTGGCGGGATGTAGCCAGGGGGCTCCATCCCAGAGATGGCAGAGTGTTGTGCGAAATAGTCTTGTCTCAGATCCCCACCCCTTTGATAATAGACAGACCTGTCTTTTTGTTTGGCACCCTGGTCTATAGCAAGCATTTCTGCGCTACCCCTAGTCTGCTGGTGAATCTCATATGACGGAGGCTTTAAAGGCCTGCTGAACCTGGGCTTTGGTAAAAGTGCAACATGGCTGCTTGGCCCAGCATTCCTACCCCACCGGTCCCTGACAACAGCACCACTATAGATATACCTACTATAGGGCCCAGAGAAGACAGTGCTGCTTATCCTCTGTTGTCTATCAGGTAGGCTAGGCCTGGATGGAATAAGATCTCTGCTTCCATCAGGTGACAAAACTCTAGGGAGAGACTGAGACTTAGCTTTAGTTCTAGGGTGAAAAAAACCCTCTGGTGTCCTCAGGCGGTACTGGTCCTGAGCCCACCTGTCCCCGTCCCCATCTGACAGCTGCCTTCCCAGGCCCACCGCAGGCCTCCACTCCTCTGTACCGAGGCTCTGGCACTTCCTTTCCCCAGTCACCCTTAGCTGGCCAGGGGCTGCATCCAGATCCCTTAACCAGGAAATGTCCTCCCATAGCTGCTGCGCTTGTCTCTCTGCTCTGTGTTCCTCTGCTGTAATCAGGGCCTGTGGCCTCCATGCACCAGCAGAGGCCCTCAGCTCCCTGCCATCAGCATAGTCCAGGAGGATGCTGAAGTCCTGGCCTCGCCTCCGCCAGTAGGAAACATCCCTCTCGTCATAGCTCAGCGGTTCTGAATAAGTCAAACTGGGAACATCGTAGAACCTACAAAGACAGAAAAGTTCAGTGTGAATGAGAAATTCACAGTGTTACAGAGGGAGTGTGAGGTGGACTCTGAATCTAGGTTGCCACTTCTTTTAATATTTCTGTGTAGTTAATGAAGATATGTGACATCTGACACAGTCATTTCACTATAGTATCTGAAAGGCAATAGTCTTTTATATGATTGACAGATGGCTAATAATGAAGGTAGAAAGAAGCACTAAAAATAAACTATTGATACATCTGCAATGAACAGACAAACAAAGTGAGTTAAAATGAGTATTGCATGTGTTTGGGGTTTGGTAGTATTGGCTTTCCAACGCAACTTAATCAAGGAGAGCCAGCACATATGAGACAGAAGTGCTTAAGTCAGCGGCTCCCAAGTCCCTTGAAGAAACCATGAAATTGTGATGCTACTGCAATATGATCTGCATATTAAATTGTGCTGACCTTATCTTGGAAGCTGGTCATCTGGACAGCGACTGTGGCTCTTAAAAAGTCTAAGCAAAACCATCCCATTACCTGAACTGACACAAAAGTGAAAGTATCTCTTTGCCTCTGTTTAAGTGATCACATAACTCAATTAGCCAGATCAACCTGTACCCTTCTAGAAAATAAAGTATGACCCACCTATAAACAACAACTTTCAAGGCATCACTCTGCCACAATAACATAATTCAAGAGAACATGATAAGCAAAGGGCCTTTTAGATTGTTGCTAGGGGTGCATATGTAATATCACAAGCATTAATATAATTTGAAAAAATGCTTGCTGAATTTAACATAAAATGGCAAGTGTGTGACAAGCGAATGTTGGCAGGTTCAAAACAGTGGTTCCACTGTGGTGCGATAAAGCAGTGCCTGGAGATGATTTTAGTTATGGTTCCATATTTACCTCTTATGTGCAGGATGTTGCTGTGATGCATGTTGCACTGCCAAAACAATTATCTTAGAAATAGCATACTTAATCATAACAGATCACGTCTAAAAAACAGAGCTTCACTTCTTTGCGTTCAATGGGGGTCATTTTGCAAAATTACACTGTGATTCTAATTTTATGATATTCTCATGCAGTCGTGATGCAGTCGTGTTAATTCTCTAGGTGTGGTGGAGCAGCACTACTTAACAAAGCATGAATATCTACATAGGCATGACATCAGTCATATAGAAACACGGTTAAAGCCACGCTTAGTCAGTTTTAAAGGAACATGGGGTTTGAAATCCTTATTGAAATTCAAATGTAACCATCAAATCTTTCAAATAAAATGAATCAATAATTGTATTTTTGCAGGTTTTATATTTATGATCCGGCCACATAAGACCATGATTTGCAGTTAGGAGTTGCATAAAAAATAATGAAAATCCAAACATAAAATACCCTAACCCTAACCCTCTAACCCATAAAATACCATAAATACATATTTCAATCTAAGGTTATGAAATATTCAGTCTAATAAACAATAAAAAAAAGAATTGTTAAAAAAGAATGAATTACAATAACCCTTTTAAAGAGCCTCATCTCATATCTGCACTGCACTAAATCACTGTGTTAGTCACTGTACTCATTCATTTCAGCAGCAAAGTCAATGGATCATCCTCAGCAGCATATGCTACTGTATGGCTGAGGGGAGCCGCGCTGTGCACACTTGCCCAGCAACATGCTTACATCACAGAGCACGTGCTGGGCGTGATTCAGTGTGCCAGTGTTTACAGTGGAGTGATTACGCGCCTGTCTTGAGGCATGTTCAGTCCTCCTCAGTTTGCTCACTGTCTAGTGCTGCTGTTTACATCTGCCTGCCTGCCTGGTTGAGGCTGTGGAGACGAAACCAGTGCATGGGTGGGCTCCACAGAGACGCAAGCCACCTCTCTGTGCAGGCACGTAAACAACTCAAATGAGCGCAAAGGCACCTTTCATAATTCCTCATATCCCGGCATCAGATATGTCAGTGGTGCTGCTGCAGCCACAGTGTTCTGCAGCTCTGGAATGAGGGGAAAGGGAAGAGGAGGGGAAAAAAACCCTGCGCAGTGCAGACTCAGTTTTGCATGCAATACCAAAGGGCCCCAGTGAGAAAGGAGGGGGGGGGGGAGAAAAAAACGGAAGGTAAAGGGTGTGGGGGATCGCAAAAGAGAGGGAAAAAAAAAAAACACTCACCCACTATCTGTGGCGAGAGAATCACCCAAGGGCTGAGCGTCACCTAGGATACCGATACCAACTTCTTTTCTCCTTTGGTTCCTTTCCCCGCTCTCGTTGTCTGTGGCGGGGTAGCCCTTCACCAGTGCCTGCCTGCTGCCGTAGATGCCTGTGATAGATGCCCCCCGGTCGGCCTCATACCCGTTCAGAGTCCCCCGGCCAGCCCTGTTGTCCACAAGTTCACGCTGGCAATCAGCAGGGCGCTTGTCATAAGGCGTGGCAGACGGATGGCCGCTCTTGGGCAATTTATATCCGTGTGAAATGAGGAGGTCCTCCACGCTGTACATGGTGGTGTCTCTCTCACTTCTGGGCAGGAGGGCAAAGGTGGGTGTGTTGCCTTATGCGCAGTGCTGCTGGTGGAAGCTGGAGCACGGTTGCTCAGCAGAGGCCATCACTAAAGGGAGGACAGGGGAGGGAAGAGGTAACATGTGAACAGAGCGTTTCTGCATGCGCCTGCACCAAGCATGTGTCTTTTTCAACACTCTGGCTGACGTCAGAAAATACAGATGTTTGCATCACCTTTCCAGATGTGTTAATGCGTTACTTTTTCCGCATGTGCTCTGCTGAAAGGCTCAGTGAGTGTTCTAAATTAAACATGAACATGTGCTAAACATAACACAGCCTTTTGTGCCGACATTAGTGTGTCTCCAAGGGCAACTCTGAAATGTACAAGCAAAGTTTTAAAGACGCACACTGCAGAATCTGAGACCCCATTATTTTAATTCATACTCTGAAATTCAGTTGATTTTCCAAAACAAATCTCTCCTCAATATAGAAACCAGAAAATATGTGTTGTTAGCCACACCCATCCTTCCTCCCTAAGACATTTTATCATCTTTCCAAATTGTCTAAAACCATTGTCTCTTATAAAAACTGCCAGATTGAGATTTGTTCCCATCCATCAAATCATTGCCTACATAATGATTTCTCTACCCTTTGTCTCAGATAAACACAGTGGAAAATGTGATTTAACCTCAACCACAAGCAGGTTCTAGGTGGAACATCCGTCATCAGTCAATACAATCACCGTTATTGTTCTCCAGACACTTAGAGCAGCATCAGAATGGCTGCACTAATCTGTGTGTGTGGATAATGCTGTACTGCCTCCAATAGACAAGAATAACTGCATATATTAACAGAAACTACAAAGTGATTCTTCAACATTAAGTAAAGAGAAGAGATTTAATACCTCACAATCACAGTAACGGTCGTTGTCAGTAACTCTTAAAGTAATCTCCTCCAGCACAGTTTGCATCATATATTCGGTAACTTAATACAGCTGCAACCATTTTCTGTGTGAAAATTGGATATTCAATTTAAATAACTGTACATAATGCATACTGCCCTTTGACTCTGCGCTGTTAGGAAAAAAGATGGTACATTTATTACATGTAATTAAAGTGATTCAGCCACTGATTCATAAAATCCAGTTCAAAGTTGAAGACTAACTTGCAGTGTTAACAAAAAAGCTGAGCATGAAATATAGGCTGAAAAGAGAGCAAAGTTATAACAGTAACAAAAAGTAACTCATAAAGCATGAATCTTAGCCAAGTATTTCATATTTTAACATGATCCACACCTCTGCAAATGTGTATATTCACCATTTAATTCATCCTAATTAAAAAGAGTCACATGTGTTTACATTTCCATACAAGTACATTTTAATGGGTGCATTATTTTGTATTTATTTCCCTGTTTAATCTTTGACTTTATCAGCCAAGACCAACCAAAACCAAAACTTTCCAGGCCACCACACCACAAAACTAAATCTGTTCAACTACAAAACACATCAACTATTTTTTTTAGTTTTTTAGCATTTTGACAGTAGTCAACATGTCTTAGTAGTCACATGATACTTAGATACTAGATAGCAAAAATTGCCAATATTGCAATTGTTAGAATATAATTAGCATAAATTAATCTGCCAATTCTTATTTAATAAATTATTTGTTTGGTCTGTGAAATGTCAGAAAATATACATTTCTCAATCCCAAGGTATTCTCATCAAAGTGCTTTATGTCCAGCACCCAAAGACATTCAGTTCACAGTCACAAAAAAACAAATCCTCATTTTGAAGTTGAAACTTTTTTCCTCAAAAAACGACTTAAAAGATTAACACCAAAATAGCTGATGGGCACTTTTCTGACTGTTCGCTTCAGCTCTAAATATAATGCAGTAGGTAAGGGAACAAAAAGAAGACTGTTGTTTTCTGACTGCTTGAACACAGACGAAAGAAGTTTCATGTGAGTCCATCCTCCTCCTCCCAAGTTCCTCTGCTGTTTGTGTGCTCATCCGTGTGTGTGTGAAAGCAGCCCAGCTCGTCTGATATATTAATTAGTGGCTATAACAGTCTGTCCTGGAGATGACAGTGGATGGCTTATAAAACAGTAACACAGTGATCAAAGGCTTTGCACACATTAGCATTTTGGCTAATCATGTTTGGACTTGAATAGTGGCTCGCTATTCGTTTTCCATTATGAAGGTGTCACTTACAGGACAAGTACAGAGTTGAATCAAAGACGTGAGTTTTAGAAAAGACTTACTCACTTAAAAGAGATGCTTTGCCAATATTTTACATATGAGACACCTTTATTTAGTTTTCTTTCTTGAAACTACAGAACTCTATCAGTGTTGATTATAGATTACAATATGAATCAGTGATGGAGGTCATGTGACCAAACAAAGATGCAATTAAATGTGACACTTGATCATCCAAAGATCGAATACCAACGATAACGCAGACTGAAAACATGTTATATTACTACATTAAACATAAGTAAAGACACGACTTCTCTGGAAGTTTCTCAGGCTAGAGGACCTGTTGTTTCATATCGTTCATTTACCTTGAACAAGTGTGATCTGAATAACAAATTAATACACTTTGAATAAACTTATATGACACTTGCTTCTGTCACTTTTACCTCAGAAGCCATTAAAAGGAATTTGTTATTATTTTCTGCCCAATTCATACTAACTACTTAAACTAACTAAACTAATACCTTATAACAGAAATCAATACTGTTATGATGTATTGAAAACATTGTATTGGACAAAATATTTACAGCACAAGGTATCAAATGAAACTTACAACTAACTTCGGTTCATGCTAATAAAGTTCAATAATTCTTTAAATTATTGATTATTCTGCCAATTATCTCAGTAAATGATTAGTCATTTAGAATAAGTAAGTAAAGTAAAAAACAAATCTCAATTTCCCAAAAGCCCAAAGTGACGTCCTTAAATCGCTTGATTTGTTCGAGCAACAGTTCAGAACTGAGGCATGATTCATTTAATGTGATATATGATGAAGACAAGAAGAAAATCTTTGAACATATTTTCCATTAAAAAGACAGAAATGATTCATCGATTGATGAAACAGATTAGGAAATAATGATGAAGTTGCAGAATAACTTGCACACAGTGAGTCACAGAATCGGCTAATTGTTGCAGCTTCAGTTCACATGTAGGAAACTGTTCCAAAAGAAGTTGACCTAAACTAAAAAATCTCTCATTATTTTTTGTTTTTGCTCCTTTTTCAACAATTTTCATTCAGATATAGTGTAGAAAATTCCCTCCTCTCCTCTTGACCTTAAGGTGACCTTAACATTTCTCACTCCATAACTTTGGCCACTCTGCAGTCAGGAGTCGCCTCTGGCCTGCGAGCTCATTTCATCCTGTATCATTCACTGTAACACTTCACATACAGCCTGGAGATAATTAATACTTTCCAGATGTAAAAGACTCAGCAGAAAAAAACTCCACCTTTAGACCACACTGTATGTAACCACATTTTCAAGGACAACAGATGTAAAAAGGGATTAGTCAGCTTATGAACATCACCGTAACTTCACTGACAAGACAAGCCCGAAATTAAAAATCAGCATGTTGTTGAAATCAGGGCTTCTGATGTCGAAGTCCTCCAACTATTCCTGGCTCTTCAAGTGGAGCGAGCAGGCAGGGTGGCAAATGCAGCAAAAAATCAACTCAAGGGCTTCTTGAATTAGACAAATCCAAGAGCAGCCATGACCAACGAAGATGGGACTCGTGTGGGAAAAGTAGCTTCCTTTAACGCAGGAGTTGTTGTTTTTTGTTTTTTTTTTCTTTTATCAGGGAGAACCAGAGTGAACCAGACACACATTGGCCCTTTTTTTTTTGACAAGGTCACAGCTTCAAATGATTGCAGAGGAAATGTAGCACATGAGCCTCTTTTTTTGCATAGCAACAACAAAAGTACCATCAATAATTACGACACAGCCGGATTTTCACATGCACATCATCCATAAGCAGGGAGGGGGGGGGCAACAACGAGGTCAGCTGTTGTAAAAGTTGCCGTGGAGGTCATTCATTAGCCGATAATCACCGCTATTAAGTCCTTTTCTGCTTTGATGGATCAATTTCTATGCGAGCAGCTTTCATTGACAACTTTCCCGTGCCGCCTTAAAAAAAAAAAAAAAACACAACTTCAGCTGGAAGGTGCAGCCATCAAACTCTCTTTTTAGAAATGTAGTTTTTATTGAACACCACCCTCTGATTAGGAGGGGTTGAGGGAAGAAAGACACACACACACACACACACACACACACTCCCTTCAATGTACAGCCAGGCCTTGCAGACTGCATGCACAGGTAGTGGCCACTGTAACACATCAGCACTAGCAGGCAGCACCACCCTAACTGCTAAGGGAGTGTACCTACATCTTACCTAGTGACAGTGACAGGGAAAACAGAGCGCCACAGACCAGGCTAAAACACACACACACACAAAATAAAAACTGCTTATGCAAACTAATTTAAAGCTCAAGTTCTGCACCTTTATACATCCAACTGCACTTATCCACCTAATCATCTTTAAAAAAAAAAAAAACCAAAAAAAAAAAACACCCTCCCTCCCCATCCTTTCTTGATGAAAACTCACTGTATGAATGAATAATGCTGTGAAATAGACCTCCTTGTATCATAACACACAGCTATCAATAATAGATCAGTGTTGTAGGGAATATCTGCCCGTGCACATGCACGCTGTGACCTGCTCCAGCCCTCCTGTGCAGCCTGCTGCAGCGTTATATGGCTCAGCCTACATAAAAATTGACTGCTATGAAATGATTTTTTTTTTCTTCCTCCAAATCAGCTCCCAATACCTGCTTCGCCCTCAGTGCCGTAAGTCCAGCCCCTGTAAGCACTGAGAGGGGTAAAAAAAGGAAGCTCTCTACCTGCACGCACTGCAAGTTGCAAGAATATAGTCATGTTTTGACGACAGCGGCTTGGCCAAATCATAACCTCGTTGCAAAATTTCACCCCCCGCCCAACACCTCCCCACCACCACTCCTCAATAAGAAATGCACGCAGCACGCCACATCCCCGCCTCAGCATCAGCAGCATCAGCAGCAGCTCGATCTGTCGAAGGGCGAACATCTCTGAGGTGTGTGTGCAAGTTGACGAGGAAGGGGGGGGGTAGAGGAAGGGTTTTTTTTTTTTTTGCAGATGCAGATGCGTCTTCTGACTGAGTGTTTACCAAGACCCCTCTCTGCCCCCCCCCCCATCCCATCATCCTCCTCCTCCCATGCGCTACCGTGCAAGCTACGTGAGCCACACACACATATATATCTATCTATACAGGGAAAAAAAAAAGCAACCGCTCCCTAAAAATAAGCATTCAAGGGAAAGGGGTGGGGGGGTGCAAGAGTGAGGGAGGGAGGCAGCATGCAGCAGGATGCAGTCACATTTTTTTTTTTTAATGCAAGATAAATAAATAAATAAGGGCGTATAGCGGCGGAGGAGAGGCGCATACCTGGTGGGAAGATGCTTGGCGCGGCCGTCGCAGTTTCCCCCCCGCGCCCGGCTCCGGCTGCTGAGACAGAGAGAGAGAGAGAGAGAGAGCACTGCACAGAGCCTGAGCCTGAGCCTGAGCCGAGCATGCCCATTGGTAGGCAGAGACGCGCTGGTTGCTGGCTGCCTGGACTGGGCTCTCCTCACTACAGCTGAGGTTGGGGTGGGCTCCTCGCATGCAGGCAGCCACAGAGAGACAGACAGCAGAGAGGAGAGAGAGAGAGAGAGAGAGAGAGAGTCATAATGTCATAATGGTTTCTTCCAAACTGTTTCTTCTAACTTTGCTTTTTCATAGCAACAGTCTTTTTTTTTTGGCATATTGACTTGCATGATAACTATGCAGATGTGTGGAGCAGCATCTCCTTGCATCTTAATCTCCAATGCTGTGTGCACTGATACCTGACAGGAGCACACCTTGTGTATTTCTGCAGCAAAGGTCAGTCACCGCCTTGCTGCATTACTCAACTGATTTTGCAATAAATAAAAAATAAATAAAAAAAAAAAAAAACTCCATAACCAGGGGACAGATTTCCACATAAACCCTGTCCTGTTAAGTTTTAAGATGTGCAGGATGGCAGTGAGCACCACGCCGCCGCGCCACTTGGTGATGTTGATGACTCGTCACTGTGTGTGTGTGTGTGTGTGTCCCTCCCTCCCATCCAATGCCAAGACAGCTTGGCTAATTAAATGTGCTGGGCTCAGGCCTTCCTGTGCCAACTGTGACATGCTGCACTCTGAAGGGATCCCTCGTTCAGAGGAGTGACGGGGCAACGCAGGCGTCCCGGAGAGACACTCACCGATGACGAAGTGTTGGGGCCTGACCTCAGGGGTCCCCGTTTTGTTTGGCTTTTTTACACTTACTGGGGGGGTTGTAAGTGACGTGTCTACATCTGGAGCTGCAACCAATGCTGGATGGTGCCCATAATGGATTAATTTATTGTTACTTTATCCATCTGTCAGGTCTAATATTGGAAAACACATAAACCAGAAAACATCAATAATTGGAGACACTTTCATTCTCTGTTATTGATAGATGATGGTTTGCTTTTGTCCTGTTTGACAAAGCAAAAGAAAGCTGCTAAAAACAAAGAGTTCAGGGGATCCAAAGTATCCGAAATACCTCGACCCAATGCGGGCCTGATTGTAGGACACCCGGCTGTCAGGCTGATGATAAATGGAGCACCTGGCTGACACCGGCCCAAAGATAACCTGAGTGCTGCTAACTGCGGTCCACATCTTTAACACGTAGCTGAATGTGGAAACCAAACATGGTCTCACACTCCAAAAATGTTTTCTGTCACTTCTCGCTGCATGAGAGGACGGCAATGTGCACAAAGTTTTGAATTGCTGCTCCTGGATCAGGTACTTTTTATTCAGTGTCGACCTTTCTTTTTTCTCTTATCTGCCTCCTTTACTGCCCAAACCACCTAAAGTTCAAGTTTTATTTGTTACATATAATAATACAGCGTATAATCATAGTGAAATGTGTGTCTTTAAGTTATGCAATAAAAATAAGAATAAAATAGAATAAAGAATAGAAATACATAATAAATTATAATGTTACGTACCTGTCACTTAGACAGAAATATTTTACTAAAACAAAACACACACCAGTGACTGTGAGCTTTTATTTGTTGTGTATTTGAGTGTTTGGTTATGTGTGCAACTTCCACATTCACATCATAATAGAAGTAATAGAGCGCAACAGTGTTTTGTCACGACAACTTGGAAACATCAATTTGTTTAACTTTTTAGATTTTATATATCCAAACTAATTTTTTTGAACATAATCTCAACTGTAAACTAAAACATACAATAATGGTACAATAATGTAAATGTGTGTAAGTGGTAGTTATGATTCATTAAGTTAAAGTAGTGACATTGGGTAGTTTGTTCAGTTGACTCGGTCTTTTTTTTTTACCTTTTCATCACAATCTCGCTGATGAAAACTGATATATGGTTTAAAGCTCAGTTTAAAGCTTGAAAACTAGCTTAGCTAACTAACCTGAGCTGAGTTTCGTTTTTAAACTCAGTGATTCAGACGTCAGGATTGACCTGTGATGCTTTAGACTTCCTGCAGTTTGTATCAAGCATTTTTAGAGCCAACAACAAATTCCCTTATGATACCTGAAAATAGACAGTCTGCTAAAGTTAAAGGTGTTAAACGCATAAATAAGTCAGGAGAGGTTTTTGCTAAATGATCTGTCTTTTTCTTTCTAATGCTGGAGGGCACGCCTACAACTTAACAGAGGTTAAAATGCCATCATTTGACAGCTGTTAGAGACTTCGGGGAGCTGCGTTTTTGTGCAAATGAGTGTCATCAGATTTATTTGTCTTCTTCAACTGATGGTGTCCTACACCACAATAATAATCTATTGACATTTCAAGCATTAAGTGGAAGATCACTCCCTGTTATAGCCAATCCAGTCCTGAACAAAACAATATAGCTTTACATTTAGTACTTCTAAACTCATTTATGTTCATTTATCTGATCTCCAATGTCTTTCCATTTTCCCTTCCTCTACTAAATTTCAATTTGATGCTGCACAATGTTCATTTTGTTAAAAAAAAACAGCATCTGTAGCTCAAATATGACAGAAATTGTTTTATTGTTCTATATCTGACTGTGCACATAAATTTTTTGACAGTTGCACAACCTCTTAATTTCACCTGACTGAACGTATGAACAAACTCAAACTACACAACATTCATTACCACGTTTCAGATGTCTCCTGTTTACAGCTGTATTATTACGCCTCGACTAATTGCATTTCTTCTCAGCCATTACAGAGCTGTAGAAAATTCAACTTCCACCGCCCCACTCGCTGGCATCTGGTCGTTTTAAATGCCGGCGGCCGGGAATACCTGCCGAACACAGACCTCTGCATCAGCTCCTCTCCTGCTTCCTGCCACACTGTCGAGGCACCGCCGGCAATGCCCATCTCTATGGCAACATAACATCTGTCATTTGGTAGATGCTCGTGTACCTTATAGTGCTGGAGTGCTTTTTTGTTTTAGCGCGGCTGCCCGAAGGGAAGCGAAGGAAGGCCCGACCGTGGTCTGAGCACAGGAGGGGGTCAATATTGGTGGAATATTTTTTTCAACGTGAGAGAAAAACTGAAGTATTGATTAGCAGTTTGTTTAGCGCTGATCTGATTTTACCTTTTTAACTTTCTTGAGAAGGTTTTTAGTCGATTTGTGTGGGTCTTTGTGCTGACTTTACAAGAATTGGATGCTTTCTCAATGTTTTTTTTTGCATATGTAGAATAAAAAGAAAACTATAATAATAGATAATTCATAATAGCATGGCATGATCTTCATTAGCATTACCATCATAGCTTGTTTCGTGTTGATTTTTTGAGTTGTTAATTGCACCTCTTGCTCTGGATCTTGAGTAAGACTTGTTTGCTCTGATGAGGGTTTGATCTCCACCACGTTTAAACCCGCTCTCGGTGCAGATTTGACCAAATGTGCTCTTGAGACGTACTTAGAGACAGTCTGCGGCTTATATCTTCCCGCTGTGGCCGCGTGATGTAGAATCATGTCATTTAGCAGACGAAAAATGACTTTGCCATTTCCGCGGCCCGTCATGCGTCCTGCCGCATGCCACGGTGGGTGGTCTAACACCCGTATCAGCTCTGCTCTACTTCACATGACAGGCTGACTTTTACTGGATGGAGGCCTTTTGTTTCTAATTTACTGCTTTTAAAGTAATCGACCAAAGGGCCCGTAGACATGTGAAAACTGCACTTCTGTTTACACCTCTTGAAAACAAAAAAACATGGTTTGAGATTTCAGTCAGACTTTTTTGGCCCCATGTCAAACAATCCCATATATATTTATTGAATGTTGCGCTTTAATTGTGCATATTCTTAGAGCAGCTGTTACCCGGAGGTGAATATCTCACTTTAGATTGAACTCATTACACATACAGGAGGTGTTGCTGCGTGTTTTTCCCATCAGTGGTACAGACGGAAGAAAAGATCTGACTCGGTTGTCTGAGGCTTTGAGGAGGGCTGGTGGCCGCGTTACAGAGTTAAAGAGGAGCCGTGCAGTTCTTAAAGTAAGGAAACGGCCATGAATGTGGACAATTAAAAGCAGCAGGAAAAACAATCAGCCAGTATTGAGAAGTTTTTTGCTAATGGTCACTTTGGTTAATTTCAAATCTGGTAGTTCTGCATCTGGAGATACTTGTAAATCGTAGACATATACTGTATAGAACTGCTATATTGTTTTCAAATGTGGTTGCCTTGTCTTGTGCAGGCTCTTCAATTACAGTAACACACAGATTTCCATATTTCTGTATTTCCATATTGGGTTTTTCTCACTCACATGCACAATTTTAACAGGATTTTTTAACAGGAATTGCATTTTTTGTCCACTTAGCACATTACATATTATAGACTGTACACAGTGCTGATAGTGCTGATAGCAAAGGACAAATTTCATTATACAGGGAAACTAACTTTTGACTGCATATAGTGATAAACACTTTGACTTGACTTGACCTCAGTTTTAAACACTTTATCATCTCGATATCACACAGCAAATGTCAAGAACTTAAGAACTCGGACGAAAGGTGAAAAGTCTTCAAAAACCTCAATCAAGACTTTCTTCAAACTCTTAGAAACAGCAAATGTGTTAGCAAATGACTGCAGACATTTAGCTCTGTTTTGGTCTCCACCTACGCCCGTGGAAAACATCTGGCTGCTAAATGCTCATCTATGTAGAGTAAATCTGTCTGTCACTTCATTTGTTTTGGACAGGTTCTGCACAGTGGATCTATCTGAGTTTATTTTGCAGAAAACTGCTAAAAACAGCAGTGATGAGAGCGAAGCAAAACAGTGAAGTTCCGAGCAGTAAAAAGCAAAAAAAAAAAATTAGCTAAAAGACGCTAAAACTGAGGGGAACGACAGATTCAGATGATAAGTATTTGATAGTTGATTGCTATTTTTGATATCTTTCACATGACATGTAGTCATTTGATCCCAAAGTTAACTTAAGCTTTAACCAATAATGTTTTCTACCAGCACCCATAAAGCAGATTGTTATAACGATCCTTATTTCAGGCTTGAGTTGTTCGTATTTACTTGGTTTATTTGGCTTTGAAATTGTAGATAAAAACAACTTCTAATGTTTACTATTACTGGATATATTGTGAGGAGTTTTGTGCGCTTCTGAAACTAGTTTAAAAGCCTCATTTTGCACTTTGTAATCGTCTCTGGTGGTCAGTCTGCTGTAGGTCATATTTTATCTTTTCTTTTTTTTTTTTAAAGATGTTCCTCTCCTCCTTCCGCTGTCTGCCTTGACTGAAGCAAGACTGTCATGACTTCCTCCCATGAAGAGAAACATTGATTTCAGCTCAGCGGGGATCATGCAAAACAGCCTCTCATTAAAATCATAATTAGAACTTGGGAAACGGCACATGGGGTTCAACTGTGGGGCGAAGCTGAAAATCACTGGAAACTATTAAACTTCACTTAGCCTTTCACTCGCAAACAAAGCCGTTATGACATCTCGTACGACTTGAAGTGAAAGCTAAAAGCATCATATCATCGTATCTGCCGGAGCATTACATTGAACTGTTTCTCTCTGTGGAGGTCTGGACTCCAGAAAACTCTCTTTAATGCTTCAGCTTGTCCTGTTTCATCCTTTTTTTCTAAAAACAATTACTCATTTAGAGACTGAAACATATTTCTGTGTGATATTTGTTTTATTATGTCAGGTTTAGAAAAGAAAACAGGAAAACATGTGAATATCCTTCATGACTTATTTCTCAATGTCAAGGACGTTCGTTCTTTTTCCACCTGAAGGTCACTGCTGTGCATCACCGTCACACGCACAAATATCAAACAAACGTCACATCAACTCTCTGACGATCCTCATAAACCCCCCCGTCAGTTGCGAAGGTCCGGTTCAAACACACATTAACACACACACACACACACATACACTCTGCCCTCTCCCTGTCCCCAGTCCCGGTTGCCTAGGAGACAGCTGAGACGGGGACCCCATCTCGTTACACACACACCAATAGGGCTGTGCGACTGAGGAAGAAGCGGGGGGCGGGGGGGTCTTTATCGCCATCTAGCAGCCAAGACAGAGAAAGGCACTTCTTTTTTTTTGTTTTCTTACAGCCAAGATTCTGCCTAGTAACCCAATATGCTGACTTCTCCTGGCGCTGAAATGCAGCCTGGAATTTCTAATGAGATGCATCTCGCATGGCGGCTTTACGTGAGAAGTTTAATGTGGACCATTAGACAATTTGGTGATTGCTTGTTCAAACTGTGAACATAAATGAGTGTGTGTGTGTGTTTTTTTATTTCAGTGAGGCAACTTAAGCTTGTGGCTGAGGAAATTATCACACTTTTTATGAGAGTGACTCCACTGATACTCCAGAAATAGACAGATGGAGCTGCTATCGCCAATAATGCAAAGTAATTATATGTATTTACTCAAGTAATGTGTCAAGTACAGTTCTGAGTTACTTGTACTTTAATTGAGTATTTCACATTTTATGCTACTTTATGACATATCAGAGGTAAATATTGTGCTTTATACTCCAATAGATGTATTTAACGGCTAAACAGTGCTTTTCATATTTAAATTTTACCCATAACACACATGATCAGCTTTTGCAATAGGTTGCATTGTTATAGATTAAAATACCCAGCTGTAAACAAACATATACTAAAGTAGATAAAATGAGCTCCACTAACACTTCTTTCCGTCCTTCACTTATAATTTTTATGTCTTGTACAACATAACATAAAAATCTTATCAGGTTCAGAAGGACAAAATGAGGAAGGAAGGAAAATGAATGAAGTAATAATTCATTATTAGAACAACACAAATTCCATTAAGTAGACTCTACATACTATGAATCTGTTTCACTGATTATAGATAAAATCAGAACTCCAAGAAAGGTCCAACAATTGATTTTCTACACAGATCTGAAATAAGTATAGTGAAATATAAATACCACAATGTAAAAACACTTCATTTCCATGAGAAAAATGGCTCCTGTAGTTGAATTATATAAATATCATATTATTTAATTATTAAAGCTGCAGTAGTGTCTGAGCAGCATTTTAATGTTGCAGCTGGTGAAAGTAAAGTTAATTTAATTACTTTATACACTGTTGAGTTTTCATCGTATTTTATAAGAATTGTTTTGTGTGTAAGTATCTTAATGTGCAAAGTAACTAAATAATACAGATTTCAAATAAATATAGTGGAGTAAAAAGTACAATATTTCCTTATAAAAACAACTATACTGGTATAAAATGAAATAAGCAAGTGAAGTGCTTTGAAATAGTACAAATACAGTACTCGTGTTCCTTGTTATTCCAATATTGATCATCTATTGTTAAATTGCATTATTGTATTATTCTAATAGACAGACCAGATAAATGCATTTTACTGTTCTAATCCATGTTCTTTAATGTCATTTAGGATTAAGCCTATTTATTAAGCCTGTTTTAAAATATGTAATTTTACTCAATTAAAGCTCTGTCCCTGAACAGCCTCTTACTATGTACATATAAAATACTTTCCTGTATGTAGCCCCTCCCAAAAATATCACACAGTCTGGGACAGCAGGTCTGGAATATACTGCAGTTTATTAATTCTAATTGACGTGTTATATTAAATATTAAAAACATCACGTAAAAATGGCCACATATATACACAGCAGCAGAAGCAGGAGTCTGGGCCGGACTGAGTGGGACACTGTTGTGCTTTTAATTTCTACTCAACTGGGGACGACAGACAGACGATCCTTGTGCTACACACGTCGGACGTGAGACGAAGCCACAGACACGCTCGTGCGTTAACCTGCCTCGTTTTTAAAGGTTTTAGACAGATTCACCATAATGTGCAGGAATGTCAGCAAATTCATATTGGAGCTGGTATGGAGTCACTTTACACTCCCTGAAAGGCTCATTTTGATGATCTCTGGAGGTTTAATGCCTTACCTTGCTGTGGTGATGCACAGGTGTACTCCAGGACCCGGTGACATCACTGATGGGTGTGGCTACAGGTGATTCTGACCACACCCAGCAGTGGTTGAATCTTTTAACAAGAGAGGGCAGCAAAACACTGTTTTTCAGCCTGGTTTAAAGTTGCTTTTTAACAAAGGAAACTGTTTCCAACCAGGGTGGGAAACCAGCTTTGTTGTCCACTGTTTACTTTTAGAATATTTCATCAGCCAAATATACTTTTCAAACATTTTTCTAGCACCGAATGATCATTTGTTGCCAAAGGAAGTCGACAAACACACCAGCGGCTGTGGGCTGGTGTTACTTTCTCACCCTGTTAACACCTGTTTCATGAACAATGAAAATCTCAGAACAATCTTTGCATCTAAAGAAACCCGAGGCTACTACAGTTTCAGCCTATTCCTCAGTATCATCTAGTGATATTCATGCGCAGGTGAAAATAAAGCGTCTATGCACTGCACCTCTTTTAAAGGTGAACGACCCCACAATGTGCACAAACAACCAAAGTGTCACCTTTTTTTATTTTTTAAGACAAAATTATATCTGTTAAACATTCTGCCCTGATCCACAGGATGAACTACTGCTGGACCCACCTAAAGCATAGTATTGTCGTTTAAATGTAGATATAGGCAAGGGTGATTGGAGCTAACACAACAGATCGAAAAGAGATCACACACACGGCACACTTGTAACAAAGATCAACGTGGAAATAAAAGACGAAAATATCAAGAAATAAACTCTCTCTTGTGGTAACATAAGATATGGCGTACCTGTGTACTGTAGAACCAAGCCTAACGAAAACTACTCATTTGCCTTGAAAGAAAAGGTCTGCAAACACTAACTGTGGGGTGGTGCTGATATACTGAAGGTCTCTGTAAACATTCTCCGTTCTAGGCCTCTGATTCGGATTGATCGGTGGCGACGCTGCCGTTCAGCTCGCCTGGTCCCGTCTGCTCCTGGATGTCGGTCATCTCCCCGACGATGAAGGTCGGCTCGCCCGCTTTGCTGTTGGCCGAGCCGCTGTCCGGCTGCTTGGCCGCCTGGTTGGCCAGGGTGGGCTCCTCGTCCAGCCTGCTGGAGATTGACCAGTAGAGGTGAGCGTCGAGTCGGGCCGCCGCCAACGAGAGCTCCCGGGCTGAGCAGGAAGGCGTGTCCACCTTAAGGCGGGGAGGGGAAGTCAGTGAGTAAATTTTATTCATCTAGCGCTTATCAAGAGCAGAAGTGCTTCACAAGAAAAGGCCGCCCACAATAAAAAGACAACAAAGGAAAGAGGAGAAACAAGAGAGTGAATCACTAAACTCTCTTTTCAGATGTCAACCTGATGAAGATGCTCGTATTGCAAAAATGGCATACAATGGAATGGAAATACAGTTCTGCATGTTGGGGAATTTACTTATTTACATTCTTTCTGAAAGTTAAAGAAGACTGGAAATGGGGAAACATCAAGCATGGCCCCATCTAAAGTAAGGAAAGGTTTGTTTAATCCATGCAAAAATAATGATAAAAATGATAAAAAACGGCACATTGGTCAGTTTTATAGTTTGTCTCTTGTTGCCACATAGAGGTTGAAGTGCAAACAGTGTAGACTCCATGCTAGCTGTTTGCCCCTGTTTCCAGTCTTTATGCTAAGCTAAGCTAACCAGCTCGGGGCGGTATCTTCATATTTAGCAGAAAAAATTATGAGAGTCTCAACAAGAAAGAAAATGTCAAACTACTCCTTTAAATGTTGTAATTTACCTGATCAGTCTACCTTTTTTCATTCCAACTGCTTGCATCTACTTCTAACTACCTGGGCGCTTCTAACTTTAACTTTTAACATTGAAGTTGAACAATCAGCTGCTTTTTATTAGGAAGTTCCTGCATTTTTTTTACATCACTGTTTACCGGGCCATATGTTATAAAAGCTTCTGCCGCGTGATACAGCATATCATCATCTCTACCAAAATAAACATGAAATAAACACTTAAGTTGGAGTTCCTGCGTTTCCCAGCATGCTTTTCAACAACCCCAAGAGATTTCAGCTGTAGGTGGAGACAGGAATAGGGATAACAGCAAGACTTGTTCCAGTTTCCTCACTCCAATACTTGCAGTTAAATTCTTATCTGAACCGATTTCTTTTTGTTAAATTGATTTAAAAAAAAGGGATTGACGCCATGTTTATGATTAAATAATTGAAGCATTTTCTGCATTTCTACAAAACTTCACTATAAGTAGAAATTAGGAAAGTTTGTGTTCAAGTTTGCAACTTTTAGCCGCTCACTCACGTGTATACATGTGTTTGATCCCTGCTCCACATGAGACAGCTCACCCTGGTCACCCAATCAACCAACACCACCCCCCTCTCCCTTAGTGAGCCTGCAGTTTGTCTTTAACAAGCAAAGGTGCACCTCATCTCATCTTCATCACCCCGGCTTCAAAAGACGTTACCTCAAACGTGTGATGAAAGGCGCCGTAGTCAACATCAAAGAAGCCCTCTGCCAGAGACATCATCGGGCTGAACCGGTGACCCCACAGCACCTCCTCCGCTAGATAGGAGCTCCTCGCCTGGCACGTCATCCCTGCACACACAAACACCAGCATACCGATGAGCAAATACATTCATAGCTTCTCACACATGTTTCGACACAGAAGAGGAAATAACTCAGCTTGTCCGTGTTTGACTGTGGCCAAAATCTCAAAATAAAACTAGCGGAGATAATTCATTCACCTGTTCAGTCCCAAGCATTTTAATTGGCGAGCTGTCTTTACTTTCCCTGCAGCCGAGTAATGACCGTCGGCTACTTTTTTTGCGACTCTCCACAGCGATCTGACTAAGGGAATCAATATTTTGAGTGGGCAGAGAGGCCACCTTTTCCTCACGGAGACGCATCATGAATAGCTCCGGTACAATGAATCCCTGCCAAACGGCGAGAAACGCTCGAGTGTATTATCCTCTCAGAATGAATTTGACATCGAGAAATATTGAGAAAGGGATAAAGAAAAAAAAGAGAGAGATAAACACAGTCTGTTAAAATCCTTCCAGGGTTCAGGTGAGTTGCTGTTTGTTCCCGCCGGACTCTGTTTAGAGCCGTTTGGATATTGTTGTTTTCAGTCAGGTATATTAAAAGCAACCATAAACATCAAACCCTGCTTCTAAATACAGTGTGTGATCTCTGGAGCAGCTGGTGTGAATGATTTAAATCCACACATTTTATAGTTTTGTTAATTCTGGTTAAAAAAAAAAACTTGAGACTGGTGGGTGTTTGGAGCTTCAGAGAAATGAACTGCGAAGCTAGAGTGAAGTTGTAAGTTAAGTCCAACATGACGCATCCAACGTTTAACCGATGATTTATTGCGTGACTAACAGCGAGTTAGCGCGCGAGGCGTCAGTGCTTTGCTCAAGGGCAGATGAGTGTTCGCTGACACACACTGGTCGATGTTGGGATGGATACAGCTGTGGACGGGCTCTAAGACGCCTTGTTGCATTTGATGTTACGCCTTTTAATTTTCCCTCGGCACGGAGGTTTTAAAAAGCCAGTAAAAACACACAATGCAATAACGCAAAATCATCCACTTGTCCTCTTTAAGATCACTCGCTCCAGTGATTACTCTCCATTTTTTATTCCCCTGTTATATAACACATTCACTGACATGCTTATATCTAAATATATATCTATATTTAACAATATCATAAGACTCTAAAAGCTTCCTGTGAGACTGAGAAGAGATGGAGAGCTCTCAAACAAAAAAAAAATTGCAGATCTAGACTTCCTGGAAGGGGAGATTCATTTTCTAATGGACGGTTTTGGACGCGGTTTGCTTTCTGTAAAACCGTGATGCTGTTCCTGTAATATCAGACAGTTGTATGCATCCACAAAATTAATTTCCTAATGCTCAATTTTTTTGTTGTTGCAGCCAAACATGCATTTACAACATTTTTTAGCATTTTAAATCACAAAATGGGCAAAAAAAAATCATATAAAACCCTTAAGTAGTACAGAGTTGTTAATGATATTACCTGCATATATTTTGAAATGTAATTATCATGAGTTAAATGAAGCTACTTTTATTTTCGTCAGTGTTTCCAGTGAGTAACAAAGCATTGATTCCCTGCACTGTGATTTTTAGCAGCACATGGTTTCTCCATCGCACACATTTCATATGCAAACATGGAAATACTTTCTTTCTCGGTTATTTTTATGTCAGATTTTGTGATCAAAATAACTGTTCAGATTACTTGCCCTTGATTGAACTGCCCCTAAAAGTTCTCATGATCTCTTATATCCAAATAATACTAATCAGCTATGGAGAAACTGATTCACCACAGACAGATGGATGATTTTGGAGTTTTGTGTTCTTTACTATATTTAACCCCTTCCTCACCGGTCGCCTCCACCATTCCCTCCAGGATGACCACAATCTCAAAGTCCTCCTTCTCCAGCTGCGACTGCGACATGTCCCAGAAGGGCGAGTGCGCATCGATCTCGTGGGAGATCACCAGCGGCGAGACCAGGAAGAGGCGATCGTCGCCCGTCTCGAAGCCCACGCTGATGTCCGTCTGGTCCAGCGGGATGAACTCACCTGAGGGAGACGGCGAAGTGGAAGGTGAGGAAAGACTGCCATGACGATAACATTCATTTTAAAAGGAAATTGGGTCATAACCAAAGGCTGATTATTTAAAAGCAGCAAAATACAATATCTGTTAAAGTAAAAGGAGAATAATTACACTCAAAAATGTGAAAGCACATAAAGATATTCTTCATTTGAAGAAACAAGAGCGCTTAAAATAAGGTAGCCATAGTGGAAGCAGTCGTAAAAATAGTAGTTGTAGTTGTTGTAACAGTGAGTCATATTAATATTGATAGTGAGTAAAAATCACATCTCTGCTATTATTAAGTGTTTCATCTGGTGCCTCACCCTCTTGAGTCTGTTTGGACTTGATGAGCTTGGCCCTCATGTTGGCCCCGACAATGTGGGAGCTCCGCAGGTCGCCCACCCTGAACATCAGGCAGAGCTTGTCATCTCTCAGGGAGATGACGGCGTGTTTGGAGAAGACCAGCGTCTCCGCCCGCTTGTTGGGCTGCGAGATCTTCACAAACATGCAGCCGACCTGGACAGAGAGCGGAGGGGAAAGTCGGACGCAAAATAACTGGAAATGCAGAGGATTGTTTGTCATAATTAACACAGAGGTAGTTTTGAACTTTCACTGTGAGCGCTGAATACACTGAATACAAAGCTCATTCTTGTGTTCAATAGAGCCATTTCCGGTTTTCAACATTTAAAAGACAGTAGTGACACTTGAATTAACCTCTCACTGAATCATTTTTTTTTTAAAATTCACAGTAAAACAGCCCACGTTTCCATCATTTGCTTGCGTGGCTTGTTTCCAGCTCACAAACATGCATAAACATGATTCTGCTCGGACGTCGCTGCGTGGATCCATCCTCATCAAAAGACTGCTTACTTTGTGGGAAAAATCGAGCCTCATCAGCACTTTAAAGTAAATATTCCTTTCCAGGAGGCGTCCCATCTGCACTGAATTAGTGTCACTTTGTCTGCATAGTGTTCATGCACACAGTTTTCTCCTCAAGAAAAGTGTTGTGTGTTACTTCCTTTTATTTGATTCAGCTGAAGTGACAGGAGGTCTCCATCTAATCAAACTGACTCAGGTCAAACAGAATTTACAAGCACTTCTCTCTTTGTTTTAGCTTATTTATGTGCCTTTAGGAAACGTAAGGACAAAGAATCTGAAAGCCAATTCTGTATGCTTTTTATTTTTCTTTAACCTAACCTGATGTGCTTTAAGAGCTCTGACAGTTGCTGTTACATCCACATCTGCAGACACACCTGACAGACAGGAGCTATTAGATAAGTCCTCAACAAAGTCAGCAATAATGCATTCAAGTTTTATATTAATAGAGGCTCTCATATAAAAAAGATGCCAAATATACACTCCTCAAATTAATATAATATCTACTCATCATCTACTTTACAATCACTAATCACAATACATCTTGTCTACAGAATAGTCAGAATCTGATCATTTTTACCAATAAATTTCTCATTTCTCCCGGTGCTCACCATGAAGGCATTGACCATTGAGCCCAGTATGGCCTGCAGCAGCAGCAGCATGGTGCCCACTGGACACTGGTCTGTGATTACGCGGTGGCCATAGCCAATGGTGGTCTCCGTCTCGATGGAGAAGAGGAAGGCCGAGATGAAGCCGTTGACATTGTTGACGCACGGCGTCCAATTCTCATCCTCCAGATGGTCCAGATCACCCCTCGGGGAGAAAAGAGGGAGAAGGTGTGAGAAAGTGACGGGGGGGAGGGTGACAAAGTGGGTGTCAAGAGGGAAAAATAAACAGAGAGCGAGAAGATTTATATTTTTAGAGTGGAGGTGCAGAAGTACATGTATGACGACTCGTCTCACCCTTTATATTTACAATCTCCTCTCAGCGAACTCTTACAATAAATTACCAGTAATCCGATTCCTCATATTAACCATAATCATTAACCCAACTTTCATGCTGTCATTTTTTCCTGATGCTGCTACTTTCCCTGTCATCTATCATCACATGCAGCATCCTCACTGCGTCTGCTGCTTTTTCACTCCTGTGCCACTAAGAGTCTGCAGATTTTCTTTGAAACTACTCACTACACAGCCTAATGTCCCTGATTAACACAGCTCCAGCCAGGGAGGGAGAGCTAATTAATGAAAGTGGTGTTAAGTCATTTATATAATCTATGACTTTTATTGACCTGTGTTGGTGACCGAGGAATTGCGACAACACCGACAGCTCTCTGGCACAGCTTAAGGTGGTCCGTAATTGATATAAAGAGGTCACGAGTTTACGAGACGAATACGTTAGCTAATTAGAGTGGGTATCCAGCAGACGCATCTTCCTGTGAAGAGGTAACACATCATGATGAAATACGCCGTAATATTAATACTGCTTTGTCATCTCCTTTTTTGGCTTTTTTTTTTTTGTTTTGTTTTTGCTTCCGTTGCAGAAACGTCTCCCGCTGCTGGTCACTGCTCGCTTGCAGCATCGTCCTCCATCTTTGAGCAGTTAAGCTTTGATTAAAGGAATACTCAAACATTTTGGGAAATATTATTATCCGCATTTTTTGCTGAGAGTTTGATGAGAAGATCGACACCACTCTCATGTCTGTCTGCTAACAATAAGGCAACATTAAAGCTAATGAAATCTGCCTGAAAGTACCTTTCACAAACTAACACGTTATAACTTATCTGTTACACTTCAGTTTTCCTATGGTTAAATAAAGCTAAGCTAAGCTTCATATTTGCCTTCAGTATCAATCCTCCCACGTAACTCTGGGCAAGAAAGTGAATAATCATATTTCCCAAAATCTAAAACTTTTCATTTAAGAAGCAAAATGAAACTCTCTAAACTCCTTTGTGGATCAGCACCAAAGAGATCTAAAACTAAATCCACTTCTTCCACCCCCCTTTCTCCACCATCTTACCTGCAGTAGGCTATGAGGTACCAGATGGCCCCGAAGAAGAGCCATGTGACAGCGTAGGCCATGACGAAGACGAAGAGCGAGCAGCGCCAGTTGAGGTCCACCAGCGTGGTGAAGATGTCGGTCAGGTAGCGGTAGGTCTCCCGCATGTTGCCGTGCTGCACGTTGCAGCGGCCATTCTTCTCCACGTAGCGCTGCCTCTTGCGCCGAGCCCGGGCTGGCAGGGAGACGAAGACGAAGGTGGTTAGAGGAGTCTGAGTCAGAAGTAAAGAAGTAAGTAAGGCTGAAAAAAGGGGGAGATCTTGCGATTGTGGAAAAGTTTTCTGATTTTTGAAATAAGTTTTGTTCCTCGCAGGTGTCTTAGCTTCACAACCCTTAAGCTTCAGGATCACCTCTCATAACCCAGCAGGAAACTTCAAAAACACACACAAGCCTGCCCTTTTTTTACATTTCTGAAAAGTTTCTCACTTTGAAGGAACTCGACTCCGGATGCAGTCAGAGGATGCAGGCTGGCATTTAGAGGCACTTTGAGAGATTGGAGGGTAAACAGAGGAAGGTGTCAGGGGATGAAACTACTTAGCGAGATGCCACGTGGCTCAGAGGAACGTCAGGCGGTCGAAGAAGGGATAACAGAAATGAAAACAGACAGGTGAGGAAACGAGAGGAGATGAAGCATGACAGGACGGTATCATCAAACACGCGAAGAAGAAACGCTGCAACTTTGGACTTTAGTCACTGTACAACCCTTTTTTTATTTGTAGAGAGATGTTTTACTATGTACTAAGTCAGCAGGAGGCAAAACTTTTCTGTTTGTTTTTGTCACTTAGATCAGCAGCAACAGTGGATATTAGTCAGTTTACATCCTTCTCAACCTATAGAGTCACATCTTTGCCTTATCTGTGACACGTCTCTCGCCGGATGCTGATATTCTGGTGCAGCTCGATGCCTTTTGATAAAGTGAATTTGGCATCTTCCGCTGATATTTTTGGTTTTGAAAAAGTCTGCTGTGGCACAAATGTGTAATTTTATGTTTTAGAGTTCCGGGGCGACCGGAGAAGCTTAAAAAAGATGTGCATGATCGTCAAAACCGCTGAGGGATGAAGCCCCGCAGCACGGTCCAAATTGAGGGAGATTCACAACTATTGCCAATGAGATGGGGAGAAGAGGGAGGTTTAAGTCAATAGAAAGTATGTGTGTGTGTGTGTGTGTGTGTGTGTGTGTGGAGAGAGACTATGTTGATTTGGACTCTGGAGTTGGTCAATAGCTTCCTGTCTCTGGAGGCGTTAAAGGAGTCGGTAATGATGCGCTTGCAACCCTCATTTAGTTTTCTCCAGTCTTGAATAAAGAGAAAGCAGCCATAACGTTCATCGCATCGTTAAACTGTCCATCAAAGACAGGAAGCGGCTCGTCACTCACCCCACCCGAAGCGCCCCCTCTCCTTCTCCGGCCCCTGGATCTTCTTCCTGACCTGGTTGGCATTGGCCTCCCGCTCGGCCAGCTTGGCCTGGAACGACCTGTTGACCTTGACCAGGGGAGGTGGGGAGGGCGCCGTCTCCGTGCAGTGACGACGTGGCCCAGCTCCTCCGACAGGTTGAAGACGCCGCCGGTGGTCGCCGTGGCCTTGGCGGCCACCTCTACCTCCTCCCCCTCCCCCTTCTCCTCCACGGGGAGCGAGAGTGAGTCCGGGCGGGAGGGGAAGATGGAGTTCTCCAGCGCCATGGCCTCCGTGTGTGTGTGTGTGTGAGGGGTATTAGCGTGTTATTGATATCCTCCCTATGGCAGACTCTGGTCACTGGCTATTGATTGGACCATTTGTTTGCTTGACTGAAGCCTGAAATATAGGAGGAGAACACAATGAGCTGTCGCAGTAATTCACTGACAGATGATTTTTAAAGGAAATACAACACACTCCAGGAGCCCTTCGCCTCCTCTGCCCCTTTAATTTCTCTTAGGATGCTTCTCTACAATAACAACGGGGCCTGCAGGTTCGGCGTGCTGCTTCCCGTACAGCCTGGACTTCCTTCCTGCCTGTTTCATAACCATTTTAAAGGCAAAATAAGCACAAAAAAAACACACACACACACACAAAGAAGGAAACCACTTACATTGTTTTATCAGTCTGTAAGAGAGTTAGTGTCCTGTTTCTCTGAGGGAGACTAATCCTGGAGCACTTTGTGACATTTGCACATTGGAGCCACTTTCTGTTTTGCATGTTTGAGAAAGCCCCTTAAGGTGTGTGTGTGTGTGTGTGTGTGTGTGTGTGTGTGTTGTGTAAGTGCACTCACTGCTATGATAAACGAGTCATGCTGCAGGCCTGCTGAGATTTCTTACATAAGTCCCTCCTAAGTCTGAGAGTTAAGTGTGTGTGTGTGTGAGGTGTGTGCACGGTAAAATGGAGTCAGGTCCTCCGGGTTAGGCTCGGACGATGCGCGGTGACAATGGCAGATGACGCACTACGCCTGATGGATCACAAACAGCCTCTGTTACAGGGGCGTCCGTCCGCCAGCCAATGAGCTCCAGAAAACCGCACACACACACACACACACGAAAAAAAAATCCTGGAGGATCAATGTGGAGACAGCTGCGGGAATGAATGAGATCTTACCTGCTCAGCAACTGGGGCAACTTGGAGGATGATGCGCGACACCTGGATGGATCTATGGGAAGGAAGGAAGGAAGGAAGGAGGGATGGAGGGGGGGGGGAGGGAGAGATTTTTTATCAGGAGAAAAACGAGGATCGGGTCCAGGAGGAGCGAACCGCCGTCGGCAGCCTCGGATCAATGACACCCATTTCTGGTGTTTAAGCAGCGACGCAGCATCAGTCCAGGAAAACAAAGACCACCTCGATCCGACCTCACTCACTCCCTGTATATATATGTATATATTTAAAAAAAAAGAACACCCCCCTGAATGATCAAGCTTAAATAATAATCTATAAAAACACAGATCCAGGTGCAGCTATCGGTCCGTCCGCTCAACATGTGTCGGGCAGAGTGAAATGGTGGCGGCGGCGGCAGGACGAGCCGGCAGCGCGCAGAGCTCCATCATCTGATGGGGGCGGTCAGGTGTGGAGCCTCTGAGCGGCGGAGGATGCTGTCATCGGCCCAGCCCCCTCCCCCCAACACCACCACCACCAACAGCGACCCTCCACATCTGTCCACACATGTGCAAAGACATACTCATGTTTTGTATTAACACGAATATGTCATAAGAGACTCGTGATGTGATGTGGTTTATTTCGATTGATTCAGGCAGAGCAGGCTCATGTGTCTGTAACAAGTATTATTACAGAGGGGATTTGCTATTATTTCTATTATTTACTATTTCTCAGCATTTGCAGTCTCATACGCACTGTTTATTTTATGATGTGCATGTTTTTACATATCCACACAGTTGCTATTTATTTGAGTATAATGCATATATATATATTTATATGCTTCTTATTTCTACTTTCTTTAATAAATGTGTGTCCCAGTTTCCTCCAGGGATCGATATATCAGAATCACCTTTATTGATCAGGTGTGTGATCACGCACAAGGAATTTCACTCTTGTTTTTATGACTTTTTCACACACAGTTTAAAACGAGGACAACAGCTGGACAAGGTGAAAAAAAACTGCAATGTACAAGTATAAATAAATAAAAAAGTAGAGAGAGTGTGGTAAAGAAATCATAATGGCAATAGTAACATGAAGCCAGTAACACAGCAGTGCAAAGGATGATGAAATAAATATGATAACAGGTAGTTTTATATCCATGAGGGAGATGGATATGACAGAATATCAGTGTGTATTTAAAAATGAGAATAGATTATTTACAGGTTCAGTGGAAATGTGTTACAATGCTGCTTAAAACCTGTTAAAAATAACTAACAGATCATATTTTTTATCATTGAAACACCCTCTGCTCATATCAGACACATTCACGTCCTTCCTTGTCTCATCGATAGAATAAATTATATTAATTATCATCATATTGATTAGCTGCAGTTCGGCCTCCGGCCTGTAGGTGGACAGCACATTTGAGCAGGCCTCATGCACTGTGTCAGGATCAGCCAGAAATTTATCAAAAAACCTGTTGTTAAATAAACTTTATTAATGCAGGGTTAACCAGGCAGGAGAAATATATCATATTCATGTACCAGCACACTCAGGAATCCCAGGAAATGAAAAAGTTATCAAAGGTCAAACTGTCAAAATCAGAGGGTGAATGTTTGAAGGGAAAAAATCAATCATCAATAAATCAATAATCAAATAATCAAGCAACATTATTTGGACAGTGAGACAAGAGGAGGACACTTACATACAAAGTAAAGAGGAGGAGCAAGAGTATATATATGGCCATTCATTGTAATCAGTGTGATTTCATGTAGAAAGTCTGAAGAGTAAAGAGGAGCGATGATCACACAGCTGCAGAGACTAAAGGAGGAGGTCAGGATCAAAGATGTGTGAGTGTATGAAAAAAAAACATATTTGGGTTTCTATTAACCCTGTATCACATTTCCACTCGACCTGTAAATAACACATTCTCATTTTAAATACACACTTTTTGTCATCATCAAACACCAATCTATGCATGTCGTATATACTGTCCCATCCACCTAATTCATGTATATAAAGCGACCTGTTGCAGTAATCTTATTTATTTCAGCATCCTTTACACCCTGCACCATTGCACATTTGTCTTATATTTTAGCTTCACATTTGTTGTTATATTTTACCCTGCATATGCATATGTATTTACTATATATGTATACTATTATATGTATTTATACTTGTACGTAAAGCAATTATTCTTATTATTATCCATCCGTCCATCCGTATTATTATTATTATTATTATTATTATTATTATTATTATTATTATTATTATTATTATTATTATTATTATTATTATTATTATTATTACATACTTCTTGAAAAGGCTGCAGCACAGTATGAGCAGTGGTCGATGTAAACCAGCAGGAGGCAGCAGTGCGCCTGAACGTCTGCAGTAAAGCACCACAGAAGAAGAAGCCTCCTCTTCCAACATGTCGGTGTACGGACCCGTGGTGAAGATCCACCCCGTCGTTCTTGCCTCCATCTGCGACTCCTACGAGCGGAGAAATGAGGGAGCGAGTCGTGTGATCGGGACCCTTCTGGGTGAGTACAAACCTGACATGTTTATTTTATTGAATCATCTTATTTTACGGGAGAGCTTTGAGTTTAGCTTCCCGGCTAACTGACGCATGCCGGCCTGCTTCAGCGGCTAAGCTACATCTGGTTATCCTCTGAAAACAGCTGGATGTTTGTTCAGAAAGTCACACAGGTGGAAACTACAAAAGTAATCCAACAGCTTTTTATGATTTATTGTGTTGATGGGACCTTTTACCATCAGTACTGTATGTTTTTTTATCAGCTGGGGTTAGCTTGTTGAAGCTAGCCTGCTAACAATGCGCAATAATAATAGCTGAGCAGTAATAATGATTATGACAATAAAATTAATAATGGTATATTTCTCACATCTGTCCTTCTCAGGTACCATTGACAAGCACTCTATTGAGGTGACCAACTGCTTCTCTGTCCCCCACAATGAGTCTGAAGATGAGGTATGTTGTTAAAGTCTTTGTATGGATTAAGGATTAATACAGTTCCGTCGTTTTTCATTTAAACAACATCCTTATATTTATATTTGTTATATTTACTCATATTATGGTCTCTCTTGTATTTAATCCATGCTCCTGACTTGTAGTGCTTGCTTACATCCCTTCTCATATTTTTCTTCTTACTATATTTATTGTTTTGCACCGTTATATCAAGATAAATTACTTGTATGTGAAAACCTACCTGGCAATTAATTAATCTGATTGATTATTATTCATTGTTGTGCTGTTGGACATCTCTAGAAAGGATATTTTATCAGTCTCAGTGTCAGAGCTGAAAGTCCACATCAATGACAAACGCTACATGGGCACGAGAGCTAAATAAGAAATAAATGAACAAAATGTTTCTTTTTGTTTTTGATTAGAAACTGACTGAACTAAATAGTTTGGGATTTGTCTTACACCGAACATTTACAGTAATTTTTCCTGGGTTAGTTACATGTTGATGCTCTATGTTAACGCCTTATATCAGAATCAGGATTATTGCCAAGCAGGCTTTCATATACAAGGACTTTGTCTTGATGTGTCCATTTTTAGACCTCGGTGGCTGCCTCATATTGGATTGCAGAATAAAAGATTATTTTTTTTAAAAAAAAGGAAATCTGAACCTCTTTTCCAACAACAGGTCGCTGTGGACATGGAGTTCGCAAAGAACATGTACGAGCTCCACAAGAGGGTGTCGCCCACTGAGGTCATCATCGGATGGTGCGTCAGTCAATCAAATTTGAATATTAAAGATGGCAATGAGGAAAACAAAACCCATCTTTTCTCACCATATATATCACTATCATGTGTCCTCACAGGTATGCCACAGGCTTTGACATCACAGAACACTCAGTGCTCATCCACGAGTACTACAGCCGCGAGGCCTCCAACCCCATTCACCTGACCATGGACACGGCTCTGCAGAGCGGCAAGATGAACATCCGCGCCTACGTCAGGTTAGGCCGATCTTTCTGTGTTTCTGTCTGTGCGATCGGCTGCAGCCTCGGCGTGTGTGTTTTGAATGTGTGTCTGTCACCTACACAGTGCACAGATGGGTGTACCAGGGAAGACAGTTGGTGTGATGTTCACCCCGCTGACTGTCAAGTATATCTACTACGACACTGAGAGGATAGGCGGTAAGAACACAAAGATTAGTTTGGAAACAAATGCCTCCCAACTGAATATCTGACTGTGAAATTGTGCTTTTTTTGTTGTTTTTTTCCAATTTGTCATGAAGGAAAATATTTCAATCGCAGTGTCTAAAAGAATCTAATGAAATGTCAAATGTTTTTAGAGGAATTCAGATTGTAATGGAATCTAATTTTGTGGAAAGTCAACTTGGATATAATATATTTTTCCTGTCAATATGTATTTTTCTGTCTCATCTTCACTCTCACTCCCGTCTGTTCTTTGCAGTGGACCTTCTGCAGAGGACTCGTCTAACTCCGAGTCGCACCAAGGGGCTGACCTCTGATCTGTCCCAGGTGGCCGGCTCTGCAGCCCGGGTGCAGGACATGCTAACCACCGTGCTTGCATACATTGAGGATGTTCTGGTGAGAAATTGACTTTGGAGTCCGATGTGATTAGCCCACTGTGTCCACATGTACAGAACAAAAGAGCAATACTTTGTGCTTTATCTGTTCCCGGTCGTGTCTCTGGAGGTCATTTGTGAGGTAATGAGGTTTAACACTGACAGTAAATCTAATGCCGCTCCATCTATCTCAGTCTGGCAAAGTGACAGCGGATAACAGCGTGGGCCGCTTCCTGATGGACCTGGTTAACAAGGTCCCCACCATCCCACCCGAGGACTTTGAAAACATGCTGAACTCCAACATCAATGTAAGTGCTCCTCATCGGATAGAAAACCACACACACATTCATTTCTCATAAACAAGTTTTTTTTTTTCTAATTACTTCTGATGGTTGTTCATCCTCATTGGATTTAGTGCCTCTCCATCAGCCTCCCATTCTTTATTTACTCGCTGCACGGTGGGACACTCATTTGATCACAGGAAGCACTTCATTAGATGTTGTTTCTTGTTATCAGTGCTCTCCTTCCTCATACTACTTAACATCGCACACAGCCTTCTTGTTACATCTGTCAGAGGTCTGCCTTTCTAAACCTTAACCTCTGGCACTGTTGGAGTATAATCACATTTTACTGTTCAACTTTTTACACATCTGTGAATAAAATGTTGATCAAATGTAAATGCTGTGTTGTTGTTGTTGTTGTTGCAGGACCTGTTGATGGTGACCTACCTGGCCAATCTCACCCAAGCACAGATAGCTCTGAACGAGAAGCTGGTGCTACTCTGAGCAGATTTCTTCAAAGTCATTCGTATTTAATTTTTGTATACTTTTTTTTTTTTTTTTGGCAGAGATGAATAAAGGTGTTAAACAGTCATACAGTGTTAAGCTCTGAGTGATGAGTGATTTCTGACAGAATTTTAAAGTATTACGACTATTTTCATTATCCATAAATTAGCCTGTATATTTCTTGTTTATTTGGTCATTTAAACATAATAAAACTGTCCAGAATAATTTCCTACATCTCACTGTGAGGTCTTCAAATTGCTCTTTTTTTTTAAAAAAGGTCATTACAAAACCCAAATAAATTCAAGTTACTATCATGTAACAATGTACATATTCAGTTAATAGGTTTTCTTGAAAAATCCTGATTAACTTGTCAGTGTAGTAGCTGGTTATTTCTTTACATTGAATAATTGTTTCAGTTGTATTTGATGTTTGTGATTTGATTTGTATTCATGATTTCTGACAGTCTAAAACAAAAAAGTAAGACAAAAAGATTTTAAAGTAAGACAGTTGATTTTTTTTAATCAATTCTCTACATAAATATATATTCAGATCAGAAGCAGAGGTACAATCAAGTCAGGTTGCAGACCCTCTCTGTGACAGGCCATGCCCGGCCTGAGAAACATGAGGCTTTAGTGCAACGAGTGGGCATGAGAAAGTCACACACATTGCTGCCTGTCTACGAGTGAGCACACGTCGATCTACAGTATCAGGAGGGTTTCTTTTTGCTGGGCTGCTGCAGGGACCCTCTCAGGGTTTGGTGGTCGAGGCGGCCCCCCTCTCCGCCTCTCCGGGGGACTTGAGCATCCTCTCCAGGGCGGCGTAGCCCTGCACGGCCCGGTCGTAGACGGTGTCCCGGGTCGACCTGGTGATGACCACAGCCTGCTCCGGGTAGTAGAGGGCGGCGCTGACGGCCACCAGGCCCGCCGGGTAGATGAGCTTTTTAATCCGGGAGCCTCTGGCGAGAAAGAGCCCCAGGACGCCGCTGAAGCTGATCACTCCCGCCCGCGGGTAGAAGTCCTTCGGCGGGTTCTGCAGGTACTCGAAGGCGTCGGTTCCGAAGCGGACGGCGGCTTGAACTTTGGGTTTGATCTGACCGTACGCGCCCTGACACCGCTCCGTGTACGGCTCCACGGACTTCCTGAAGGCGGCGACACTCTGCTCCAGCTGACCCGCTTCGGGCTCCACGTACCGGGGCTCCTGCCGGGGAGCGGCGGCGTACAGAGACAGCTCGTCCCGGTGCAGAGGAGCCGGAGGGGGGGCCGCCGTGTCTGCCTCCCCTCCGGCGGCCGCAGCGAACACGGCCCCCGGCCACAGCAAACTCACAACCCCCGGCATGGCGCTACCTGTCACCTTCAACATGATCCCTGCGGGCCATGCGTGCACTACGGCGTCCGGGGAGGGACACCACTGCTACTCGAAGCGAGAATCACGCCGCCTCGCAGCTGATGTTTGCTTTTATTACACCTCAAAGCACAGACATCAATAAAAAGCCTATTCAAAAGCATGTGAATGATTTTTTTATTCAGAAATAATTATTAATGAGCTATAAATGCTCGTTAGGTTCTTATTACATTATATATCATAATTAACAGACTGGTATAAGTGGAAAATATGTCAGTATTTAATGCTACTTTATACTTCTATTTTCTACATTTTATTGAGGAAAAATAGCTTAATTTGACAGCTACTTTGCAGATATAGGAACTAAACATGATCTTATAATACATGGTTCCTCATTATAGATTAAACTGTATATTAAGTACAGAAGTCAAATTCAACCAGCTTCAGTATTAAAATGCTGCCTCGTGTTAATGCATCAGTAATAATATTGTAATTTTATATATTGATATAATACTTGGAGATTGGGTTCATTGGTTATTGATTATTACTACACTTGCGTTCATTTGAAAACGTCCCCCACCACCGGATTTTCCAGGTGTTTTTTTTTTTTTTTTTTTTTATTTAATTGACATTTATTGTCGTCCTGTTGATAACAAAGTTGCGGCTAAAACCACTCTCCTCTCTGGTTTTCATTCATTTTTTGAAACGCTTCTTTTGTTTTTGTTTTGTATTCACTCTCTTTTTTTTATCTGTGACGTCACTGGTTCCCATGGCAGCCAGAAAGCCAGGTCGTCTCCAAGGAAACGGAGAGCGTCAACAACAGACACGTTTACATCGTAAGACTTTTTTTTTATGGGATAGTTTTTTAAAATCATTTTTACCTGTTAACATTTTCGAGGGACAGGAAGCTGTTGCTTTTTTGTGTGTGAATATAAAAATAATAAATTATCTCTGTTGTTATGGAGTGCCTCGGAGCATCATCTGCTCAGAACCTGCAGGCTCTGTCAGCCCTGTTATCAGCTCAGCAGGAGGAGGAGGATGAAAACTACAAAGTAAGATCACCTGAACATGAACCATACCTGTTAAGATGTTCGCTGTGTGTTTTTAGTTCAGTCAGACTCAGTGCTTCAGTTTTTACACTGTTTGTCTGAACACGAGGCGGTGCTTTTCTGAAAATCTGAGTATTTAAATGTAGATTTGAATGAATTCCCTGTTGGCTCACGGTAACATCAGTTATTCTCAACAGAATAAGACCCCTTCTGCAGGGCTGGGTCCTGGACACATTGGACCACCTACCAAAAAAGAAGGTAATATTTTTTGTTTATTGCAAATAATGCCTAAAAATAAGTCCCAAGTTAGTGTAGTATGAGCTGGCATTGTTGGAATTGTTTGTTTCTGTTTATTTAGTGTCAACTGCATACGTGAAGAAGAACAGCAAAGACATCTGGAGCGAGGAGGAGGTGGCTGAAGGCTCCCAGTATGACGACTTGGCTGACCCGCGGCCACAGCCCAAGTAAGACTACAAAAAACACACAGCCGAGGGTTTGTTGGTGATGTGTAAAGCGGTCAAACGCTGGGAAAAGCAGACCTTTATTACCCATCCCCTTACTGAGATTGAACCTTCCACCGGTGTGAAAAAAAGTCCTCATCCTCACACTCAAGTTTATTTGAGCCTTAAAACCAAAACACCAGTGTCCCATATAGTTTAACTCACAACTTTCTAATTCTGTAACTTTGCCCCACTTTCTAACAAAAAAACAAGCCAAGACTTTAATTATTACAAATCCTTGCCACCAGAAGTAAAAGGTATCGTGCAGATATAGGAATACACTATAATATACTGTACACAATAAAATATAATACTTATGTATTAGATTTAATTTTACATATATCATATTTTACTCCACTCAAGTTTATCTGAGCCTTAAAACCAAAAATCCACACCATCTCACATCTTGCAGTTAAACTCGCAGCTTTCCAATTCTGAAACTTTGCTCCACTTTTTTTTCAACAAAAAACAAGCCAGAGCTTTAATAATTACAAATCCTTGCCAACTCGTGCTACAAACTATTCATAGAAGTAAAAATAGTGGCCGAGGCTGCCTGTGGAAAAGTATTTATCTCAGTTAGATACCACATTTTCCACTCTCCACTGACCCCGGCTGACACTCACCTGTTCTTTTTGGTTCCTAATGTTCTTTATTGATTCTTCCTAATGAAATGTCAAATGTTTTTAGAGGAATTCAGATTGTAATGATCTGAGTGTGTGTGTGTGTGTGTAACCTTTGTGTTCAGGTATGAAATACTCCTGAAGCAGAGTGTGGGGACGGAGGATCTGTTCTTGGGCTTGAGCGGAAAGGACCCGTCCTCCATGTGCTGTGAAGCCATGCTGGTAACTCAGCGCCCGCCAAAGGATTTTTATACTTCACTCACTATGCTCTAAAATGAAATGTACAAATATGTGAACGGGGTCAGAAAGAGACACATGACCAGGCACAATTCACCTATTGCTAAGTGAGGGTCTGTGTCACAGAATACTTTTTAAGAATTAGATGATTTCAGAAGCTCATAAATATTTTGAATCTATTTGTGAACAGTAAGAAAAATGTTAACAAAGTCCAATGGTTGAACAGCAGAGATAAGGCAGAGTAAGTCTGAATGGAAAATTAAATTAAAGTTAAATACAGAGTAAAACAAATCTTTCTTTCTTCAGGAAATAAATGTCAGTACTTTTATAGCCTTAGATAGCTTTTTTGGGTGCCTGCATTAGAAGTGAAAAGGTAGTGTGTGTTATCCATAATGAGAAAATCAAATAACACAAGTAACACAATACAAGTGGAACATTAGTATCCTGGTTGAATAAAAGTGAAGATTAGAATATGCACAGTGTATGATATTAAAGATGGTGACTTTCCTCCCCTACTTTTAGGTGAAAATCAAACTGCCAGACACTAAAGCAACAGATGTCGTCCTGGATGTAAAAGAAAAGTTCCTTGATCTGCGGACGCCAAAATAGTAAGGGATGCTTTGAAAATGTTCTCTTTCATATTTAATCCCCACAAGGCGGAGCGGCAGCAGACCAAAAGCTCCCATTTCCAGACGTTTCCTTTTAATCGGAGGCTCACATCACGATCTGAGCTTTGATTGCTGTTTCACGCCGCTCCTAACATCCTCCTCTCTGGCGTACATGCTGTCTCCCTTGTGCTCTCTCCGTCTTTTTAACCTGCCTTCTCTCGTCTCTTCAGTAAACTGGGCCTACATCTCCCACATCCGACCCACAGCCGGGGGGGAAAGGCTCAGTTCTTCAGCGAGAGGGAGGAATTGGAGGTGACTCTACCCACAAAACGCCCGATGGATTTTATCAACCTGCAATAAGAAAGTATTAAAAAGATGGAGTGAATCTGAAACCAGTGTACAGAGGAGATGACACACACTGTTGATAGTTAGAGAAATGATCAGCATCACCTGTTTGTCTTTTGTATTTTTTTCCATTTTTACATCTATGTGTATTAAAACATTGCTTTCTAATCAATAATTTGTCTTATTATGTGATTTTTTTATTATTACTTCAGCTGAACTCTAGACTGTATTTTTGCTTAAAAGAAGGCTGTGGGTTTTTTACACCAGCTCTTACTTTGTAGTTAAATTAGGAAAAGACAATTTCAGGACCTGTTTAGACAGCACATCTTTGTGTCTGAATTTAAAATAATTCACACACATGAAACTAAAGATGAAAATGTAAGACCAAAGAAAGTATGCGAGGTTTAGAAACAAGAGATAATGGCATCCATATCTCACCAATAGATTGGCTACTTCCATTAACTTTAATTTACAGTGACCAATAACTAATGTGCATGTAAGTGCTTTATTGCTTCTGTTAAGTTACATTATTGACCTTGAATTTATTGTTTTGGGGCCAGCAACATCTTCGCATATCTGTATCTCTAACATATCTCTATTTCTGTGTAAACAGACAGTGAGAGCATTGTAGAAACTAGAGTCAGGGTTAGGGTTATTTTTATATTAGGGGGTTAGGGTTAGGCTTATAGTATGTAGTGTATACATACTGTTTATTTGGATCCCAATTAGCCACTTCCAAGGTAGCAAATACTCCTAACCACTTGGTTGTGTAAAAATCCAAAGCAAAATGAAACAAAACAAATATAAAGAATACAATAAAAAATAAAAACAACAACAGAAATAACTGCACAATACAACAATACAATACATCTGCTAATGCCAAGGACAGCATCACTCCACAGTATATCTAAATAATAAATGAACTGCCTGTTGTTCTTTGTATTGAAAGGTACTATACAAATAAAGTTATTATTATTATTGTTGTTGTTGTTTATCTGTGGGTGTGCAGTGCCACACCTCCGGCCATAGTTACCGCAGCGGCAGACGCGGTGGCCTGAGCGGCAGAAGCGGCGGCGCGGCGCGGAAGCGGTGGTGTGATCATGTGACGCCTGCATTTCCGACACAACAATACAACAACCGTGTCGCTCTGCACCCACCTCTCTCCCCCCACCCTGCACGCCTCTCTCTCGGTATGGCGGACGGCGAGAGGTCCCCGCTGCTCTCCGACCTGGGAGACGGCGCCCTGGGCAGCGGCAGCGGCAGCGGCAACGGCGGCGGCAACGGCGGCGTGTCTCCCGGCGCGGCGCCTTACGGAGCGCCGAGCAAACCGCAGAGTGAGTATCCGCGCCGCTCGCCCCTCCGCCCGGCTCCGGCTTTAGCCTAGCTCCCCCGTTAGCCCTCCACTGACTGGGCGCTCTGCTGAGCCTTCAGCCGCCTCACCTGGAGAAACAGCCTGTTGTAGGTCTGTGTCTGTGTAGAAAGAAAGCTGTAATCCTCTAAATCATCCTCCTGGTGGGTTAAATGTGCTTTTTTTTTCGCAGCGAAGTGAAACAGACGCTGAGCATCATGCTAACTAGCTAACATAGCAACCGTTGCGTTGACTTCACTTAGCACTTAGCAGCTGAGCAGTATTATCACTAAAATACATTTATTATGCACACACCGTGGCAGGGGTTTAAACAGCTGAGTGCTGCACACTGTACTCAGATAGGTAGATAGATAGCTGTGTCTCTTAGCTTGCTAGCATTAGGGGAACACCTGCTTTGATTGACATGTGAGAGGGATGCTGCAAGAGAAAGCTGCAGCCAAAGAGGGCACTGTGTCTTAAATCACAGACTGTATGGGATATATATAATTATATACAGTCTATGGGCTTAATACAGTAATGGAGAAAAGCTTTAATGTGGCTTCTGATGGTGGTTTGCTCCCATAACCTGCTGCATACACTGTGCTTCAATCCTGCTTGATTAAACATGCAGGTAAGATGAGGTTAATTAAGATAAGATCAGATCCTGAATTGATCCCTCAGTGGGGAAATCTGCAGTGTTACTACTTAAAAAAAGGGATGGTGCAATGGCAAGAGGTATAAGAAAGAAAAAGCAAGTTAAAAATAAAATAAAATGAATGAAAATATTTTCAGATTTAAGATTTCATTTTTTATTCAACAAGCACAACCATTACACAGAGCTGACATTCACAGTGAAATTATTTAATACACAGTATCCCTCTGTAACAGTGCTCAAAAATATGGAAAAAGAAAATCACACAAGTAAAAATGACTTGAATGAAGGTCAAGATATTGGAAGATAATAAAGTATATAAAAGTAAAATAAAATGTAAAAACAATATAAATACAAGACAAATATAAATGTAATACAACTTAACAACAGATATGAATTACACTGTATATAGAGAATAATGTGTTGTACCATCTATTATACATACTGATGAATATTTTGGTGTGTGTGGTTATTGAGATAAGTGTTGGCTGTAAATAGTATATAACCAAAAGTAGGACAGTCATCGGTGAGCGGGAGCTGCTGCAACAGGCTGCCATCTTGGATGAGGAAGCAGGTAGTGCTCCTACATGAAACAGTCCCCATTCACTGGCCCACACTGATTCCTCTCTCTCCCACCAATACTCGGCCTCCTGTTTGCTGAAACCCGCTCCACATTCCAGAAGTGTTTTTCTTCTAAAGCTCCTTTCAGTTGAACTCGAGACCAAATCTTATTAACTTGTTAATCGTAACGTAAGAGGTTCCTTGTCATGGGAGTTGAGGCCTTTTTTTTTTCACTGCTCAACAATTCTGTTTATTTGTCACTGGGCGTACTGCTGCTTTTGTACTCATCATCATTGCTCTCCCTTCCCCGTGCAGGCTTCGCTCCGTTCCCCGGCCCCGCTCAGCCCTCGGTGCTCCTGGGGGAGGACCCTCCACCCTACTCCCCGCTCACCTCCCCGGAGAGTGGCAGCGCCCCTGTTATCAGCTGCAGGGTGTGTCAGAGCCTGATCTCCGTGGAGGGCAAGATCCACCAGCATGTGGTGAAGTGCGGGGTTTGCAACGAAGCTACGGTAGGTTTCTGGAGGAATCTGTGCACGTAGTAACATACAAACACACACACACACACACACAGAGTTTATATACTGTATGCAGTTCTCTGCAGGGTTCCCAGAAATTATAAAACCTTATCATCTTTCATAAATCTTCAGCGGTGTCTACCCACACAGGAGTTTTTGGTTTTATTTGACTCAGATGTGTGTCTATAAGATTTCTGCTTCCACCCCAATACAGTACAATGCAATGCAATTATGGTTTTGATGCTTAAAGCAATGAAAGTTTAACAGCATCTGTCTCCAGAGTCAGTATCCTCTGGATAATCCACAGAGCTCACAGTCAGGTCACTAATAGTCTTTATAATCCCTTTGATTTTGCAGAAAATAATTCAAATGAAACTTCTGTGTACCCTGTATTGTATTTAAACATCATGAACATGTCTAGAAATTTGATTTAAAAACATGAACAGTTTGTGTAAATTTCTTCTCACTACTCACCAAGTTAGATTTGCAGAAAATCAGCTGGTTAGCCCGATTGCATAAAACAGTTGTCTTTCCAGGAGATCCAAGGACACATTTGCTCCTACCTGGTGTAATGTGGTTTGTCCAAATATGAAAGCATTTACTTATAGTTGGTTTGGTCAAGTGAGTGGATGTTATTGGAAAAGAGACATAGGTCTCCTTCCAAATGATTGAATATTTAACACTTATATGAAGTCAAAAGTGAAACGATCATACCTCGCTCATCCTATGATCGAGTAGGTCTTCTTGAAGTTAGGTCTTCTTTTTCTTCATCTTTGTTTTCTTTGTGTTTGATTTATTAATACCTGTGGTCAGAATAAATTGGATTTGGATTAAGCCATGCCATAAAACTGAATAAAAAAACAGTATGACAGGTAACATACTGGAAATAAGTTGTTTCTAAGTTCATATGAAAGGATTTCTTTCCATAACTGAGTGAAATGCAGGTGAAAAAAAAGTGACAACAGCTTGTGCAAATGTTGAAAAAAACTAAACCACCAACAAAACTAAAGGTGCAGAAAGTGGATAGTTTACTTCCTGACATCTTGACAATGCTCTCGTTTGTTTCTGTTGAAATTACAGAGGGATCACAGTCAATTTGACAGTGATACACTTAAGTTTTCCATTTGCTGCCTCTAACTGAAGAAAGCACTGTAACTGGTCAGGTGTGACAAGACACAACAAATAAGCAGATGCTCAGCTGCTCTTTAAGCTTCCTGAGACATGAAAAAAAGTTTGAAGGTAAATTTAGTTGTCGTCATCATCTCTTTGAGGGGAAAAAAAGGCCCACCTAGGAAAAGGATCTAAATGATTGTGACAATTGGATAGTTGTGCAGAAGATAACGCAGCATGTAATTTCAGCAGCCATCACTGTCAGATTCACAGGTTGAAGGGGCTCCTCGATTGTGCATCACTAGCTATGCAGATCTGCGTGCAGATGGAGGAGGAAACAGAAAACGTGTCCAGATGTACCAATTGGCAATATGAGCAATTTACAGATGGAGGGAACATATGTACGTGTACAGAAATGTGTCCGGGCTCTGCAAATATACACTGTTGGCCACAACCATAGAAAACATACAAATGAGGTTGAGCTCAGACTGAAATTAGTCTGGATGTGCAAACTCGCTTCACAGATGGAGGTTTGCATCATACAGAAGTGTTAAGATCCAAGTAATGGCTCATTTCCAAAGATTTGTACAGGAATGTGGAGAGTAGGCAAAATATCCCACTGTAATATCTGTGGGACGGCAATTTTTATTTGTTAAAGTAAATAGGTTTGATCTTTATTGGCGGTAATCAGACATTCTTCCTTGTGACAGCTACCCATCATTAATTTGGATGGTAAATTAGACATTGTGACATAACAATTTTAGCTTTACTTGGACATTTTGGGTGAGATGACAATCAATACATGTTGTCGCAAGTGAAAAATTGTTGTTTCATTGCCAAAGATGTAGGTGGCTGTTATGTTAAAGTTAATGGCTATAGTCATGAGGCGGAGTTACTCAGTAGCAGCAACATGAGACAAGCCAAGATAGTGGAGGCAACGATGGAGACATCAAGTTGCATGACTTATTGAGTAGAGAAGAACATCATACATTGATATTGTGGAAAAGGTTAGTTTCTTGTGACTGCACATTTAATTTATTAAAATTTTAAATAAGTTACAAGTTATAAAAATGGACTGAATAATGAAAACACCTGTCAGTGTAACACAATACAGTTCAACAGCAACGCAAACTGCAGCCTCCAAAATGATGCTGAAGTTAAATTAACAACGCTCTGAAAGGGTTTCAACAAAAACAGAAAATTATAATCTTCAAAAAAGCAGGATTTTTGTATTAGTTTGTATAAAAGTAATATAATCATTAACAATCACACATCTGCATTTGACAGTAATTTGAGTCACTAAAGGTGACTGAAATGAGACAATCCTCTGCACAGTGATTACTTGTAATATTAGTTTTCACTCCCTGTCACTGCCTCCCTGCCCACAGTGCAGATACAGACCTGACTCCCACAGCTGTTGTAAGTGAAATTGATAATGGGGCAGGAAACTCACAGGACTCAGTCTGATCTGGTGAGTCAGAGTTTAATGATGCAGCGGAGAGAACCATCAGCAGGACAGACGACGGGCTGACAGCGGGCGGTTGTATTAAGCCCAGAGGAAGGTGTGTGATTCCTACTTGTGTGAAACACAGATTAAAGTTTTCATTCTCTGTGTGAGCTCAAATGGTGTCCTTGACAACTGATTATCGCCTGCAGTATAATGTGACCTAATGAGATGTAAAAAGAAAGGTGCACTAACAAGACATATGCCTGCTTGTTAAAATAATATTCTCATGAAGTGTGTACTTCATAAGAATGTAATTGGATGATTGGGCAACCACCCCTGTTGTACTTGTCATTGTTTTATGTAACTGAACACAGCATACAGTCACAAAAATCCTCAAATATTCTGTAGGAGTCTACAGAAAAGGACCAAATCTCATCCCAAACATCTTTGACTCCTTCTATCAGTCACTTTACAGTTCATTCAATTCGATTATGATTCAGAGAGTCATGATTAGATTATTAAATGATTTGTGATGCATTGCTATGTTATTTTTCCCCATCTATACAAACAAGTGTACCAAAACATCTGCTTTAAAAAAAGCCATTGGTGGTTTTATTTATTTATTTTTGTCTCTTGCAGCTGCTCTGCCATCTTCAAATGGTCTACATGTAAAAACGGGTCACACATTCTACATAGCAGCATCGCCAAACTCTGGAAATGGCAATCGTTGATAATTGCACTGATAATCTATTATAGACTTTACTGCATTGACATAGAATAATTCAGCAAAGCATTGCGACACATCATAGAATCAATTATTTGACCCACCCCTGATTCCCTCTATATTGATATTAAGGTTAGAAGTAGCGCTAAGTAAACCTGTTGCTTTGCAGAAGGCCTCAAGGGTGAACCTTTGGTGCCTTATGTGTAAGTTCAAGTCTTAAATCAAAAGAATTGTATAACTATGCTTTTTATGTTCTAGCAGCAACAAGCAGCCACTAATCTGTTAGGGACAGCGAAGCAGCAGCAGTATCATGTTTCATGAATGCCGTCCCTTGATTCCTTACCTACAACTGAAATACAGGCTGCTTTCCAATATCACCCACAATACCTTTCTCCCTTCTCGTCCGTCAGGAATAATTGGCTTTCCAATTCACCCCTGAATATCCTTGTTATCTACTCCCGTTCTAATACACTGTTCTACTGTCGCCTTATCTCTTCCTCCTGTGTGTCTCTGTCTCCCTCTGCAGCCCATTAAGAATGCCCCGGCAGGGAAGAAGTACGTTCGCTGTCCCTGCAACTGTCTGCTCATCTGCAAAGTCACTTCCCAGAGGATCGCCTGTCCCCGGCCTTATTGGTGAGAAAGTGTGTGTGTGCGTGCCACTGTGACACCGCACCTGAGTGTCTGCATGAGAGAGAAGTGAAGCAGAGGAAACAAGGTGCAGTGGGAGCAGCAGTCCTTCAATTAAGGCTGTGCTCCCAGCGCAGTTTACATGCAGTGCTCAGCGAGCCAGATGAGGAAATAACAGCCTCATTAGAAGAGCCACATCACGTGTTTCACCTCAGCATATCGTTTATGTTGTGAGAGGGGTGTGTGGGTAAAATAAAATACAGTACGTGTTGGGCCAAATCTTATTCAGTAATGGGGATTATGTTGAGGTTTAATTTTCAATCTGCACCTTGCAGCTAAATAAAAAAAAAATTCATTCAGCATGATGCTGCTTTAATTATTCGCTATATTCCAACAGAATAGCTTCTAACCAAATCCACACTTAACAGATTCATTCATATTATAATGTCAGAGAGCAGAATGAGCACAGAAGCCTCTTAAGAACAAAAACAAGAGAAAGAAAATTGGAAAAGTCCCATGATAGTTACAGTCAATATCTCGTGTGTGGCATTTTTTTGTGTTCCCCAGTACAAAGAAAAAAAACATCACTGAGTTGGTGAAAGTTCAAACACAGTTTTGGAAAGAAAAGTTTCAGTTACTTTCTCTCAGGAAATTAGCTAAACAAAAAGCCATAAAACATTTTTCGCAGGTCAAACAGATGCCAATATGATGGGATTTTTATCATAAAAAAACCCACAAGGCTGATGTCAGTCACTGAAAATGTTCGTCTTTGGCAGCTCATCTGAACATCATGCTGCTGCAGCCTAGTGTAATTGGTAAGGGAGATAAGATTCCTTGTTTATGCCCGAGGCGTAAAATGTGCAAGAGCAACATTTTTAGCCATTTCTTTGGGTTAATTTTCCGCTGCTATGTAAATGCGATATAATTTTAAAATGTACATCACAGAATCTCTCGTCATAAAGACCTGAAGCTCGTAATTCACCTGTCAGCTTCAGTGTAGATCAGGAGGTACGGCGGAAAGCAAAGTGAAGTCTGCAGCTTTAAATGTTTTGCAGTTTGTCACGAATGCACAAGGCAGAAAATAATTTCGTTTTTCAAACCAGATTAAATGTTGTAATAGAAACTTTAACCAGCAATTTGTGTTGATCCTGTTGTATGTTGTTGCTCCTCAGGAACAAAGGAGGAAGCTTCAATTTGAACTTTCTTTGAAAATACTGTCTTCTGGACTGTGAATTTTGAGATGCTGACATTTCTCGGCTGAAACTTTTTCTTTCATAGTTGACTTGTGGGAGTCTGATGTAACTGTTCACATTTCCTGGTTTTCTTACAGTTCGACCAAAGGTTACCCATCCAGGTTAAAGTGATGCCAAAAGGTTCTGTTCATTCCTCACTGACCACTTTTCCCGCATTAAATTGCTCTGGAGAGTTTACCTCCACTGTCGCTGTTTTGCATTCAAACCAGACATGCTGACTAAACCAGACACGTCTCTGTGCTGCCGTCTGATCAGTGATTCTGAGCTGCCGTTGTCGTCTGAGGAAAGTAGAAAAATAGTGTTGGTGGTAATGAGAGGATCGGCTGCTGATGGATCCCAAAAAGTGAATCTGTCATCAGCCTTTCCACAGCGTCAGAATGAGACGCCTGCTCACAGCATCACCAAGTGATTATTAACTTGCGCTCAAGCAGAATAATATCTTGGGTCATTTGTGGTGCGGACGTCGACTCTGTGTGTCTTACTCTCTCTCTGTCTGTCTCTTTCCAGTAAGAGGATAATTAATCTGGGCCCAGTTCATCCTGGTCCGGCCAGTCCTGACCCCCAGCCAGCCGGGGCCCGCGTCTCCTGTGGACACTGCAGCAACACCTTTCTGGTACCCCTCGCTCTCTGCTTAAAGAACATTTATTCAAAGCTGAACAGTTATTTTTTTTATATTTCTGTGACTTTGAAGAATCACCCTCAGGATTTGGCATCACAACAGTTTCCCTTAATTTCACAGTTAATGGAATAGTTTTATTCTCATTAGCTGTCTTGCTGAGAGTTGGATGAGAAGATTGTTAACACTGTTATGTCTCTGTGTGTCGAATGTAAGGCCAGCAGCTGGTTATCTTAGCTTAGCATAAAGACTGGAAACAGGACTAGCAGCTAGCGCTGTCCCATTTTAACACAATCAGCACCTCCTAAAGATCACTAGCTAACACATTATATCTCATTTGTTCAATCCATACAAAAAGGAAAAGTGTAAGAATGATGAGATTTGAACTGGGAATTGCGTTCTCTTTTCCACACATAATCCCCAGTAAACCTACAATGCACATGGGTATTTTTTATTTTTTTTTTACACAAATATGAGACTGATTTGGATCATCTCATTTCTTGGCAAAAAAAGCAAATTATTGTTGCTTTAAGACAAAAAAAAAAAAATGTGACTGGAGAATTTTTCGATTTGGAACACAAACAAAATGTAATCCTTTGAGCAAGGCAGCTTTCTTTTGCCTTATTATAGTAATAATGTAGTATGTTTTTAAGATATATCGCTGAAATACAGAAAATCTAATTGAAATTATCTGAGTGTCAGTTTAGAAAAATATGTTACATAAGAAACTTTTGAATTGGTGGCTTTTGAAACATAGGTTTGATTTGTAAAGCTATCAATTGATTGTTCAATCTCTCTGAGCATCAGTAGGGATTGCAATGTCATTACAGCTACTGTTTATTAAGTCTCTGGCTCCAGACCCCACCTGTCTGTTCTCTGAATGGCACATATCTGAAAAAGACACAACCAATAAGATCACCTTCACTAAAGAGAGCCAAGAGCCAATAAAAATGTTTATGGATTACTATGCAGATTACTTGAATAATAAAACTGCTGTGGCATTTGCTTTTTTTGGCTTTGGACTGAAGCTTTTATCATTTGCGGCTGAAATGTCTCGTGACAGTTTCAGTGGGCCTGCAGGGGTTTTGTTTTGAAATGTACTGTAGCACAGCCAGAAAAGTAAATTATTGAGAAGCCAAAATATCTCAGCACCAGGCCAAGTAAATGTTGAGTTACTGGTGTAGATCAATAAGCCTATCAACTCTCTGCTGATATATTCTGCACTGTTTTGTGCTAAGGGGGGAGTGAAACTTACTGCTCTTTAACAATGCGCGGGACAGGTAAAGATGGTTTGGATATATGGTGAAAGAGAGGAGGGCGGCAGAGTCTGAAAAGGAGAAGAATAGAGTTATAAAAAGAGGTTGGATGGATGGTTCAGGGTGTTTTAGCATTCAGCCGGACCTTTCCTGCCTGCCTGAAGACAGGGCGGCTGAATGAAAATACAAATCTGTGCCCTGGGTGGCGTCGCAGTGATCCTTTCGTGGCAGATCTGGTGATAATGTACTCTGTGCTTCCCATACAGAGTGTTTTTTTTTCCCAGAACAAGAAGAATGTACAGCATGCACGGTGTATTCAGCTCTACAGGGTCTACAGATGTATCACACCCCAATGTTAGAAAGGGAATAAATGTCTGCACCCCGAGAGAAGACTATTTTTCTTTCTCGTTTTTTTTTTCTTCATACGGCATGCAGCCCCTGTTGGCTAGAACTGGGATGGTTGTGTTAAATTTCTTTAAATTTGTCATCAATCCATGCAGCAGCAGGCGTACTTAAACAAGACCATCTGTAATTCGACGAGGAATTTATCGGAAAGTTGTACCATCCCTGTGGGTGCCGATTTGCATTCGCATCGAGTGGAGTTGTCGTTTAATCGATTTGTCACTCAACAGAAAAGTTTGATCGTTTAAGCCATTTATCAAGAAAAAATGCGAAACTTTTGCTGTTTGCAGCTTTTCACATATGAGGATTCTTCCTTTTATACATTTTATATGAATTCAAGTTGAATATCATTTTGGAAAACAAGCAGTTTGAAGGCAGCACGTTGAACTCCAGGAAAAGTATAATGGACACTTTTGTCTTTGCTGGCATTTTACAGACAGTTAATCTATTCGTCAGTTGTTTTACTGCAGTACACAGGTTTGATCTCTACCCCCAGTCAGTTACATGGAAAATTACCTTCATCATGGAGGGCCCTTCACACCCCCTCCATAAGTCACTCCAATATAAAGGTCACTAATATAAAAACCTTCTGGCCCAGACAAACACAGAAAAATGCCAACACATTACAAACAAGCAGTGAAGGACTTTGTACCTTTAACACCTACATATTTTCATTTCCTGTGCACTCATACTTATGTGTTTTGTTTTGTTTTTTTACCCAATATGTTTTAACTTATTTATGCATGTGTCTTTATTGCGAGCAATGTCGGAGAATATTTCACATTGCCTTTCCATAGAAATAACATTTTTCTGAATCCATGGGAAAGCTGTAAGCAGAGAGCTGACAGATCATAAGTATTTGTTGTTAGAATATAGTTAAATGAGAATTTCAGTGGATGTAATATTGTGTTTTTCACCATAGCTGATAATTTGACAAACACACACGTTTTTTTGTTTGGCTGCAGCTGAAGGTCACACGTCTGTCTCTTTGTAATTTCAGTGGACAGAGTTCACAGACCGGACGCTGGCAAGGTGCCCACACTGCAGGAAAGTGTAAGTAGCTCACAGCAATTCATCCATCACATCGCCTCACTCTCACTGTAGCGATTTACATCCGCAAGCTTTTAGCCGAAGCTTTTTACTCAGTGAAACCTACAAAGAGCGAGCAGGTAGTGGCTGCAGGGTTGTTTTTTTTTTTTTTCCTTAGGGACAGGACGCACACTTGAAACCTGTCACATCCTGTTTGTGTGACTTCATCTCTAACTTGAGACGCTGTGACATGTTTTCCAGGGTGTTTACGTGCGTTTCATAACATCATGAGGTTTCTGATCTGTGGGATTTAGCTGCATGTATGATTTGTACCTCAGGATTTTCCTGAAAACCACATTCCTCTATCACTATCGCCATAAGCTCCTTAACATTGAGCAAAGTGCTACGGGACTTTAGGGGGACGGGAATTAGCAGGCTTAACCAGATATGATGCAAATATCAAGAGTTATTATTTCAAAGTAAAACAGTGATTCGATATTACTACAATTATAAACTTCTGACAGACAAGGTAGAACTACAAAAAAAGAGAGAGAACGAGTGTTTTCAAAGTTTTTAGTTTTCCATTTTTTGAATAATGAGGACAGACCTTCCAGGCGTGTCTCTGGAATCTGTCAGGCACACAAAGAAACAGGTTGCCTTGCTTCTTTTCCCACAGCATTTAACTTCACGGGGCGCTGAAAACAGACGCACGAGTCTGCTAGTTGTATTTCTGCAATACACAGGTGTGCCATGACAGTCTTTCTGAACAGCTTCAGTCATCACACTTAAGTTCGTCAAATTTAAAATAGCCCCAGAACCTGGATCGAACCTGGACAGGTGCTGGTTGAAGTTGATTTGCTTTTTTTAATTGGACTTTTTACAGAATACCTTTTTTACAGGTCACAGTGCAGGTGTAAATAATACAAATAATGATGGATGAGTACCATTTGGCTGCCTCAGTTTCAGGGTCTTGCTATTGTGTGTCACTGTCACTGAGAGCGAGAATATAATTGAGCCATCATTAATGGTATTAGTAATCCTACTATGACAAGTCAAAACGCCTGCTGGGAAATAAGCTTAGGCTTCAGAAAAACACTGGGTCATATCTTCGCGTTGTATTTAACTCAATTTCCCTCTAAAAATGAATTTTGACACTCCTCTCCTCTGTCGGGCACGCAGCTCCTCCATTGGTCAGAGGTATCCCCGGAGGCGGAGCTTGTGGTGTTTTCTACTATGCTTGCTATTCAGCATCTCCACCGCTGGGCTGATGGTGAGTGGACGACACCCTTGACACCTCACAAACATTACAGATAGAGACCTGATAGTATCAATAGCTGCTGTGTAGCCAGCCAGCAGCCTTAAAACCACAGAAAACCTTAGCTATTGTCTCATCTTTTCTGAATGTGTCCTCCCTTTTTTTTTTTTTTTTTTTTTAAATAATATAATGTCAAACCTTCAACTGACAGATAAAACAAAGGTGGGAGGAAGAAGCAGTGCGATTACAATCTCTCCTTTTTGGCGTCGCTTGTTTAACATGGAGGGTGTGCACCTCACAACCGCTCTCCGCACACAATGTGACAGGCCTCTATTTGTCAGCGAGATTTAGCACAAACACAAACTGCTTTAACTGTAAGCAGCGTTCATGTGGCAACACCAGCTTCAACGCCCACTGAATAGCAGAACAGATTATATAATTCCTGGCTGGCTTTGACCTTCGGTTTTTCCCATTTTCTTATTTTACTCTTAGTTATGAGTGCATGCAGCTGTACAAGCCTCAAATTGCTTTTTGTAATTTCAGTTTTTAGCTGTTTCTCTCATTAAGTGGTTTAAATACGAGCGCAAGAGTGATCTTTAAATTATAAATCACCGTGATGTCAGTGGAGAATAAAAGGAGTCTAAAAGTCTAAAAATAGCCATGGAAACAGAGAGAGAAGCAGATAACGGATACATTCTACTTCATAAACAGCAGAGGGTGCAAGATGAGCATGAAACGGCGACCCGTGCTGTAGACACTGAACACAGGATGCATACGTGCCTGCCAGCATGGGGAACAGTAAGCAGTGAATATGCTGTATTGACAGCATTGCGTAATGCTGGTGTGGTGGCAATAAATGTCACAACACAAGAGCAGCTTATTTTAGTCGTGAGAAAGGCACAAGAGCAGCAGGTTTTTTGACAGTTTAGTCTACATTGCATTAATAAATTTTATAAGGAACAACCCAAGACAGATCAGACTTCATAACAGCGGTAACGTTGCGGTGCTGTGGCGTGTCCCGGCTCTGCAGCTCGAGCTGAGATGCCAGTTAAAACATTAAGCTCTTCGAGAGCAGCCTGAATCATTAAAACTTAACAGGTCATTTGCAGGAGAAGAGGGAAGAAATAAAGGCTAATGTGTAAGTTCCTTTAATAGTATTTGATATTTTTTCAGTCTGCACAACGTGTTTTTAATCACCTGATGGTTAAACTGCCATCCGCCGTCACTTTATGCAGCGATAAAGAGCATCTGCCTGACAGTTTCTGTGTGGCCAGCCGTAACATACCTGTCACATACATAAAAAAATATATATCTGGTTGTCTAGACTTGGACTTAAACATGCCTTGTGGTTTATTCTAGATAGCATTAATCCTCCAGGAGATATCTGGCTGCCAAAACAGGAATAAGAATATTAAATATTTCAGGCATTTATGATAATCCTGAGAGCAGTACAACAATGTATATGAAAGAAAAAAGCCTCCTGAATCAAATTTCACTATTTTATTTAACTTTTTATGCCCATATTAGCTTCGCTCTGGTGTTGTGACTTTGAAACAGGATTTCATATTTCCACATTCTCAGAAAATCCCTGTGGGTTCTCTCAAAGTCACTTTTGCCATCTTCATTAAATAATTTTCTTCTGAGCAGCTGCACACTTAATACTTGATGGCGAAGCTATTTTCTCCCTTACCCCTCAGTCACTCTGAGGGTGTGTGTGTGCTCTTCCATGACAATGTGAAACTGTAAAATTCAGCGTCACAGCGTCTCACGCAGGTGGATTAATCAAGGATTATAGATACACAAGTTGTAGTCTGTTTTGCATTAAAATGTCTCACAAGCGAAGCAGACTGGTTTGTCTTTTAAGTGTAAAAATCACTGGATCCTCACTGGCGGGGGAACAACATAAATGGGTCACATAATAAATGCACAGAACATTTTCAAGCCTAATTGTAGCTTTAGCTCTCCGCGTCCTTTCATTAAAGCCTGATTGGACTTGAGCTGGCTCATTATAATCACCACAACACGCTCCAGAATGTGCTGATAATTTCCATGAAAGGCTTTTTGAGCAACAAAATCAGAATTTTCTTTGAAATAAAAAAAAAAAACAAAAAAAAACTCCCTCTCTTGCGTTCAGGCAGGAACGCATGGGCTAAGGCTCAGACCTACCAGGGGATCTACGCCTCGTGGGCCGTGCTGCTGCTCCTGGTTCTCGCATCACCCTGGCTCGGGCTTTCTACTGTCATTGGCCTGCATGAGGGTCAGCCAGCCCCTCCAGAACTTCACATAGAGCCCACCTCCAACCCCCGCCCTCCCGCCGACGCACCCTCTTCTTGACCCATTGCGAGGCAGGAGGAACAAAGGCTTTAAAGAAAAAAAAAAACCCAACAAAAACCTGATTATTTATTTAAATCCAGAAAGAAAAAGGTTCCCCTCCTCTTCCTCCTCTTCTTCCACCTCCTGTCCCTTCCCTTTTAGTCAAATGTGTTTCTAAAACTGGACGGCGGTGGCTGCGACTGCTATATATCTATCGATAATTATGATGACGCGTATAGCCTAATGTACTGTTTATCTGTTCTAATCTCGTGGCCAGTGTGGGGTTCAATTTAACATCAACAACTTCTCTTCTCCTGCTCCCCTCGGCACTCTTTATACATTTCAGATTGAGTCTGTGGCACATCTGTTGCACTCTCGCAACTTCTGAAAACGAGGGCTCAAAGTGAAGTCTTGGATGTGAATATCGCCCTCGTTTTTGTGTATTAGCGGGGAGGCAAACTCCTCCTTCAGTCCTAATTTGACATTAGGTTTAATGTGCGAGCATTTAACAATTTCCTTTTATTTATTATTTCTTTTAAAATTGAAATTATTTTGGAAAGTAGAGGATGAGCGGCCGAGGGGACATCAGCCACTTTTTTGTGAATCAAAAGATCAAGTAGGTGTTGAAATGTGTCTGAAAAAATTGAATTCAGCAGCATGTGAAAGGTAGGCTATGATGTTTCTGAACCCAATGTTTATGCTGAATTATCCCCTGGGACTGACTTTGATCCAAAGCAGCTTGAAAGCCTTAAAAGGAGGTGTGATAGAAGGATTCAACACACACACACATGCACACATATATACACATACATCTATACGGCGACATGAATGCATACCGGCACACAACAAAAGGAGGGATGCTCTTTTGGAGTTGAAAACAGCTCAGAAACCAGTTTGTCAAAGGCATTCCAGCCTCTCTCTTCAAAGACACGCCGGCACACAGATTTTTCTCCACACTTGTCCTTATTTCAGCAAAGAAAAAGTGACACTCATGCCACTCTCATGAAAGTTGGATTTATTTTGTTCTGGTCCCATAAGAGCATAATCACATCTACAGCTTTTTCTTTTTTTTTCTTTGATCCAAACTATAGCCAATAGTTTTACTCTTTTAAACCTTTAATCTTTTTATTATTTATATTCTGGTTATGCATAGATGTCAACTTCAGTCTCCAGCTGACGTATCATAAACAGCTCAATGTGACATAATATGACAGGTTTACATTACTACATATCTATAAGAGGTGCGTATTTCGCTACGCCTGATTTTGTTCTGCTCTGCTTTCTGAAACAGACCAAAATCTGAAAGAAAACACAAAAAGCCACTGGCTGTTAAAATACTCGTGTCTGCCTCCTTATACCCGTAAACCCCTGCGAGCACAAGGGGTGTTTTTGAATCATTTTCTGCTGTTTCGCAGTAAGTTTTCATCCATACAAAGCGCACTACATTTGTCATGGGAGCTGAATATTTTCTGTCGCCACGATTTGCTGGCTAAAGTTGAATCTGGGAAACCAAAACAGCGGTTAAGCGTAAAAACACTTCATGTTTTTATACGTCCAGATAAAAACTCTAACATGTTGTACAATCTAAATGCATCAGAGCTCAGATAACAAACTGATAAGAAAGCGCCACAATTTCTTAAGTCTGTCGGTGCTTTATTGCATTTTGGGACCATTGGTGGTGAAACTACGTCCAGTTTTTTGACATTAAAGATGGAGGCTGGTTCCTGGCCTTTCCTATTGGTTGGTACCAGCGTTCACCTGAAGGCCAGTGTAATATTTTAAAAAAAAGAAGAAAAGCTCTGCCTACTTTACAAATCCAGTAACACCAGTCAGAATAGGTCACTAACACACACACACACACTACACTTTACATTCTCACTCTGTAAGTCCCACGATGAGTTGTCTGTGGTTCTGAATGTGGTAACACTACTTTTTGTTTATGAATTATGTGTTGTTTTTTGTTTTGGTCTGTATATATATTTCTTGTTTACGTACAATGGGAGTGACTCAGCGAATTACGTTGCACTCCGAGCTTAACACTACTACTGCTGCGATGGCCGCGGGCATGTTTTATTTGTCGTTTTTAAGAAGGTTATTTTTGCAGCTCATTCACCTGTTACATATTTAAGCGACATGATGAACTTACTAACCCGATAAGCCTCTGGACGCCCGGTTGTGTCCAAATCCTCAATGCGAACACATCGACATACATCGTGACCGAATCACATTCCCACACACAAACACACACACACACACACCCAGCACCTTATACAGTAGTGAGACACTGCATACACCAAGTAAGATGAGGTGATGTTACCTTGCTAGACTGAACTGAACAGTTCATGTGGAAGTGTCATGTTATTTATTAAACCCTGCAAGAAAAGGTCCCTTTAACAGCTCTGTCTTTCATCAAGTCCTAAATCTTATTTATGGTTGGAAAACTGATCATTTCTCTTTCTTCAAGACTGAATCAATTGCTTTTTCCCCCCATTTCTTTCCAATACAATCATCAATACAGTGGTCTGCCAGTTTCAAGACCTTATCAGTGCATCCATTTCAAAGACTTTGATGGAAAAGAGTCAAAGTAATGATAATGATAAAGTAATGATGAAAATAAGATTGCAGGACAGAATTTAAGATGTCATGACTGGTTTAAGGAGACCTTTTTGTCGCAGCGGAGTGATCATGTTTTATCCATGACTGCAAAAGAAATCAATCATGTTAACGCCAATAATCGAGAACACTGGCTGATGCTCTTTTCAGAGTTTGTTTACACACAAATAAAGACATGATGATGTTAAAAAAAAAAAAAACAGCTGACGGGAGTGTTTTTTTTTTTTTTTTTTTTTAATTTGCCAACACAATCTGACTCTGAATCTCAACTTTAGGCTTCACTTAGTGTTAACCTGTGATTTTATGACGCAATCTTTTGAGGTAAACCCGTCTGATGAAGATCCTGGAGGTCAAACTGTTGCATCAGGAATATTTTTTAACTTTGCAGTCTTGCATGTGGAGCACTTCTCTCTTTTTTCCTTACTTTGTATGCGGCTTTTGTCCTGCACCTGTACCATACTGAATTTGGACGTGCACACCAGTGTTTTTTAATGTTTCAGCTCCACACAGCACGATCGGGTGAGCTGCACTCGATCAGCACCGCAGTCATGTTTTTTTAGTAGGTTACTTGGAATGAGTCCTGAACTGAAGCGCCTGGTTTATTACACTGAAATGTCAATGTTAAGTTCAGTTTGGTGAAATTAGTACCTGCGTTTTACAACCACTTGGAGTAACAGAAGCTGGACTTCTTTAATCATCTATCCAGTACCTTTAGCTAACTATTTCAACTGTTCACCCATTAGTTTTAGTGTGTAAGTAAATAAAACAGTTTATAATAGCACCTTTTTAGCACAGGTTACAAAGTGCTTCAGAGTCGGTACAGAAAAAGACAAAAGCACAAAGCACATACAAGAAAATACATTCTGACAAACCACCCAGAGCAAGCACGTCTTTGAAATTACAGAAAGGCCATCCTGAAGAAAAGTCCGTTTTTAAATGTTCAAGACAGTCAGCAGACTAAACTGGTCTAATGGGATCCAGAGTTTGAGCTCCAGGATGGCAGAAGATCAGTTTGGTTTTCAAGTTTGTCCCGCAGTGAAACTAGTAGTTGACCACTTGTTGGAGTACAGACTAAGTGGCTTTGAAATGTAGGCAGGAGCTGAGCCACGCAGTATCGTGTAAGTAATTAAAGGAACCTTAAAGTCGATCCTGAACTTCGCCGGCAGCCGACGCGGTGAGGCTCAAATAGGACTGATGTGAGATCCGTGTCCAGTCCTTGTTAACAGCATATCTGCTGCATTTTGTACGAGCTGAAGCCGTGCCCGGACAGCTCGACTAAAACGAGGGAAAAGGGCTTTGCAGCTGTCAAGACTGGAAGAAAAATTGTGGGTTTTCTTTTTTTTTTTTTTTTTTTGGCCGTCTATTGAAACTATCCCCTTTTATTATTAACAAGTTCATTATTGCAACCATTTATTTCAAAACTTAACTATTGCATAACTATCATTTATTTAACCAGATTATCTCTTTCAACTGATACTTTTAATTAAAATTAAAGTTTGTAAAGGTCAGCAGTTTCAACCATTTATTTAACTCTTTCTCTCTACCCTTTGCTAAGCACTTCAGTCATTAATCCATTACTTTACCTTACAATTTAAACTTGTATGTTCCTTCCTAAACAAACTAACAATCACGCGCGGTGTCAGTATGTTTGACCTGACTCATGTTGGCGTGTGCTGTGCTGGCAGCTGTAAACTTGGTGGTTATTGTAAATATACTAAAGATTGTCACCAGTTTAATCCTATTTTAATGTTTATTTTTAACAAATATGTAGATATATTTTTAGTCAAACCATAATTAACCATTTTCAAATTCGTTGAGATGAAAGTTATTATCCCTCCGGGTACAAGTGCACCTGGTGACACGCTGACGTCCACACCTTCTTTCCACAGACCCAAAAATGGACGCAGCCCCTGTCTGTGATGTTTTTCAGATATATCTGCACATTTTAAAGTGGAAACAACGCCTGCCTACAGAGGTTTGCAGATAGTGCTGGTAACAAAAACCTGTGATTAAAGCTGTCATCCGCTCTCTTAATTGGGATAATTCATAGTTATTAAAACGAGCAAAATCAAACCGTTCCTCTTTTTGCCGAACCCGAATGACTTTAGAACTGAAAAAAAGTCAAATTAGCTTTTTTTTTTTTTTTGAAGCCTCTCTCTCTGTCTCTGTTTTTTTTTTCTGTTCCCACAAATGGTTGGAAAGAAGCTGCTCGTTTTCTCACACGACTTGGCCCCTGTCGGCCTCTTGAGTTTCATGCGGATATATTTTTTGCCTGGACACAAAGAGATGGAGGGATTAAGGACATTGAGAAACCTTTCAGAAACCACAGCTCCCCGGAGAGCAGCACGAACCGAGGAGGCCGAGAGACCAGAGAGTGCAGGGGAGGAAAAAGGAAAGGAAAGATATAAAAAGAAAACAACCAAGGAAGTGAGGAAGACGATTGGTCCTATAACCTTCTGGCTTTAAATGCATTATTATTCAGTAACACAGCAAACACACAGGCAGCCTCTTTCTCTCGTGGTCACGCTGCTTCGGCTCCATTTTATTGTCATTTTATTGACTTTATTTTTCATTCATGATATTATGCTGCTTTTCCTCCCCCGGGAAACGTCTCTGTCTCTGCTCTTCACTTCTGTTCTCCCTTTTCCATCTTGATAGTTTTCCCCTGTGACACTTCAGTGACAATTCAGCTGATGTGGGGATTCAAAAGATTATATAAAGCAGGAAGGAGAGAGGAAATCTCATTTGGTGGAAATCTTTGTTGTCTTATTTGTGCCTTTCTTACATCATGACTGTCACTGCTGCTTTCAGTTTGCCTCATACAACAGCCAGCATGCTGTACGTGCTGTACTGCCATAGAAGATTTTCATCATCGTAGAATTTGCTCATCACTTAGCTGATGAGCCATTTGGTTCAACCAATCATGAGGAAATATGCCCCTTTTTAATGAGATTTTGTTTTTCTAACGGCGCGACTCGAGCACTTGAAAGTGCAGCAATACAACAAATCTAGTGTTTGAATGGTAATGGGCTTTTGCGTCATCCACATTTCACAAAGCTCCTTTTTATTTTGGCGAGAGAGAAACCACAGAATAATACACTTCAGAAAATGTCACAAAACACCAAGCTGGACAATACGGCTGAAATAATACCATGGTAGTAAAATTTTTTAGATGCTTCTGTTATTTATCATCTCTCCTTTTTATTTATTGCTTTTTGTCAAGCACACATACAAACTTATATATTATTTTATGATACACTTCACAAATAAACATACAAACACAATCCATTAGCACAAATAAAAACATAACTTCTGTTTCCTCCCTTTGTTAAACTAGAGCCACTATTTTTACTTTATCTGTTTATTTTTGTCACCACTGGTATGTTTCACCTTCTTTTTTCTTTTGTAAAGTAAATAAAAAAAATAATATTTTTGCTCTGAGTCAGTAATTTGGATGTAATATCATCATATCTGTTTGTGTCTCAGGTGGTTGAGCAGGTCGTCCTTTAATTAGGCCACATTTTGAAGTGTCCTCAACAAGACACCGCAGCCCAAAATAGCTCCCAGTTGAGTGCTTTTGAGCAAATATGTCTGCCAGATGAATGTGTTGTAATGAAATGTAATCACCGCTGCTTAAGGGAACATTTACTCAGGTATTGTGCTTGAGTTCACATTAATCACATGCACTTTACTTGAGTGTTCGGTACTTGAATATGCTACTTCTAAGGTTTACTCCAGTGTATTTCAGAGGGAAATGTTCATAAATATATGTCAACCTCAGTTCAAAGTTACTTTGGAGATTAAGTTTCTTTCATACAAAGCCTGAGCTCATTTTATGTCAAACTACCCAACAGTACACTGTATAAAGTAATGAAAATCAGCTTCATTTACAGACTGTTAACATGTTAAATCATCAGTAATTATAATCCAATAATGATATAAAACAGCACTCTGACAGGGGCTGTTCTGAAACTTTACTTGTAATACCTGAAGGTACTTTTTGTTGCTGATATTTTAATAACTTTTACTGAAAGAATCTCAATACTTCCTTTATGACTGGGGATTATGACACCAATTTTATTTGCTGTGATAAATACTGTGATTGTAAAATATGACTGATATAGAAGTGTTGTGTTTCTTGATAAATTGAGATGTGTACATATTTAAACAGGTGTGCAGGTTTTAAAAAAAAAAGTAAATGGAGTTCACATCTTTGTTAGACAAAAATGGATCCTTCTCACATTTATGTTGATGAAGTTTGGTCCCATGATTACATTATGAGACACTTTATTTGTTAAGTGCCCAGTAATTTGCTTTTAAAGTACCACAATTAATTAGTCAAACCCACAGAACTTTATTCCAAATGTGTCTGAATTTGGGAGAAAGTGTGTATAAAATGATGCAAAACAGCAAGAATATTTCACTTTTATTGATTGAAAGTATCGGGTTTGAATATGTCGCTCTGTTTGAACATCGTATGAAGAGCTGGAAAAATATACAAAAGTGTCCGACAGAGTGGAATAAAATGAGTTTAACCTTAAAAGGAAAGAAAAGGGGGAGTTTAAGGGGTTCTTCTTCTTCTGTTTGCTTTAATCTCACCTCGGCAAGATGATACATCCCAGAGGGGCTTTTTACCCCGATACAAGACATCATTTTCTTCTCTCCTGTACCTCTGTTTTAACTGAGCTCAACCAAATCAAACTGAGGGGTTTGAAGCTATTCTGCACACACACACACACTCACTCCTAGAGCTCTTCTTGCACAGTGTCAGTGACTATTGCAGCAGTAAAAAAAAAAAAAACAGCGCCGAGCTAAAGCCTTGATCCCTCTTACGTCTAACAGGATTTGACCCGTAAGTCCCGGAGCATGACCCTCATCTGCTGCAACACCATCATCCTGTTTAACATACACTCTCACTATTGTCCTCCTGTCTCCCTCTCTCTCACACACACACACACACATTTAAAGGCCCTGACACACACACAAGGACACTTTTCAGGGCCTCCAGCCATCACTGCACTGCTTCCCATCCTCCCACACACACACACACACACACTCATATATAGACATACACACTTTACTGTATGATGTAACAGCGCTTAATTTTCCGCGTAACACACAACCCGATGGATCCAGTTAAATGTAAATTCGCCAACAACCGCTCCTGGCACCGCGAAGAAAGTGGAGAGAAATACGGAGATGACAAGGGGATGGAGGATGGAGGGAGGAGGAGGATGATGGAGAAGGGAGGGGATGGAGATTGTGCGGGTGGGGGTAACTCGCTGCGAGAGGATGATACGATTGAGTGAGTGAGAAAGAGAGAGATGAAGGGAGAAGGGGGGGAGACGAAGGAGAGGAGAGATTGAGCAGGCAGCTAAGCACCAGATTAAACTCCGGGGTCGTCAGCTGTAAAACAAACAGTCCTTTTAGTGGGGATCAAATCCAGACTTAACCCCCCCCCCAACACACACCCTCATCCTCATCCTCCTCATCCTCAATCCGCACACACAGTTCGTCACAGAGAAGATAATGCCTCTTGCTGAAGGAGAAGAGGAAAAAAAAGGATGACAATCTCAGCGGAAAGCAAATTCCTGCATCAGAGCCCCCCCCCCCTTTTTTTGTGTGTGTGTATGTGCGTGTGTGTGTGTCGCTACCTAAATTAGCCCTCAGGGAATGTGAAGTTTTATTATACCCAGGCAAAAGTCCTTCATTATATTTGTTTTTTTTTTTGGTTTTTGCTTCTTCCTTCTTCTCCTCCACAGTTTCTGTTGGTGATAGACTGGGCTAATATCTGGCGCAGAAACACTGCGGCGTAAACAAGGCGGAGGAGAGGGGTTTTCTTTCTCGCAACGCCGTGTTTATATTACATCTTTACTGTAATATTCCCCCGACAATGCTGCTCGCTTGGATATTTGGCCCGTTTGTTTAAATCTCTCTTTCTGTCATCTGGTTCTAGAGGCTGCCCGGGCGGCTCCATCAGTCCGAAGGCTCAATTTCCAAACTGTCAGCTTTTATACTCACTGTGAGGCCTCTTCCTTTGTTGTGTGTGTAGTGTGTGTACAAAGATATGTTTGTGTAAAATCCATGAGCAGCAGCAGCAGTGTCTTTCTGTTGTTCTTCTATCTTTGAGAGGTCCGATTTGGGATTTGGTGGCGGAGGTTTGGGACGATTTTGGAGAGCGAGGACGTGTCTGCTGGTCTTCTTTTCCCTCGCAGGGCTGTTTGAGGATCGGAGAGCAAGAAAACTGACTAAACATCTCAACATAAAGTCAACATCTGCAGCACACCGTCTTCATCTCAAAAGTTATTGATTATCAAACCTCTATGTTGTTGTAAAAGTTAAACTTGGCAACAACTGAGGAAGATGAAGATGGTTGAAAGCTTTGACTGGTGGTTGTTTTCTCAAATGTTTGTTCCAAGCTCAACTTCTACACCAAAATGAATGAGAAGTCCTTAAAGTGCTCAGAATATTGGAAAGTTTTGAACCTTTCAATGGCGCCTGAGCAATTTCCCTCCGCTCCAAAAGCTCCAACACAAATGCTTAAGTGGATCTCGAATGTTTGAATGTTTCGTCAGCTGCTGTTTCCAAGATGAGGAATAATCTGTCAAACTCAACAAGAAAACTTTTATTCCTAACCTGAAGCATTTCTCTCCTATTTCTATATATGTGTGACTAAACAGTTAATGATAAGTAGTTTTTAAAAAAACATTCCTAATGTGTTTAACTTAACTTGTTCAGATTTGACTGACAGTGGTGTTTCCATGGCAACATAAGTAAACAACATCACAGCTGTCATCAGATGTGTGTGTGTGTGTGTGTGTGTGTGTGTGTGTGTAAATGTCTTTTTTCACATTTTTAAGTAGATTTGTGTCTGTGTGTGTGTATTTGTGTATGACGTTGTAGCTCAGGCTTGCAGTTTCCCCCAACTTCTAGTCATTATGCTAAGCTAAGCTAATCACCCCCATCCTTCAGCTCAGTGTGACATTGTGTGTGTGATATTGATATTCTCATCCAATTTCAATTAAAAAAAAAGTGAAAAATGAAGCTTATGTTAGGGTTGGATTTGTGGATCACACTTGTCTTTTTGCCCTCTTAGCTGACCACATGGTCTCCAAAGCATGCTGTATATTTTCATATTTGCAGCTCATAAAACTACTGATTTAAGTAATCCATCACAGTGCATGAATTTGCTTTTTTTATTTTTAGCATACATGGTAATGCAGTTTAAGTGCAGCATCTATCTGCACTGATAAGCAACACAAATGAATGCAGGATGAACGTTTACTTTGATGGATTACACACTCCGGTTCCAGGAGTATGCTAATTGATTTTCATACCATGTGAAAACGAATGTAAACCAAGTGGCGCCCACAGTTTGGAAACGCCACAGCATGGTTTGCAAAATCATCATCAGTAATTAAAAAAAGGGAAAGTATTCTTAATGTGTGGTAAATGGGCTAAAATATGTAAAAATCAATGCTACGGTCTATTAAGGTTAAAGTTAGAGGCAACAAAATTTACAAGGTTTTTATTATCAGTAAGGGTCCTCACAAGTATATATGGGTAAATGTGTGTGTGTGTGTGTGTGTGTGTGTGTTTTTGGTTTCAGGCTTTTTGCATGTGACCCAGGGTCCCTGGGCTGCTAAAAGCACAACATTCAACTCAATTAGCGGCATGCATAATTGATAGCTGTCTGGGAGAGTATTTGTATTTACACTGGAATTAAAAGCCTCCGGTGTCAGCTATCGCATCTGAGTGGCGATGAGTGTGTGTGTGTGTGTGTGTGTGTGTGTGTATTATTAGGGTGGATGTATAGCGATGCATATAGCCTGTATCATAAGCCTAAATGGATTGCCTCTCTCTCTGTCTCCTCCTCTTCTGCAGTGAAAACTAATCACAGCTAATCCACCTCCAAACAGCAGCACAGCACTTTGTCTGGGTTAAGTCGTCCAGAATGATCTTGTCACCTACTTCACACTGAAATCACTTCCATTTATTCTGTTCATCTAAGTACCAGTGTTTTCACCTGTTTAGCTGACTACTGCAGCTCTGATAAGTGAGCTTCGGTACATTAAATACAATAGAGGAACATGTATATATACATATATAATACATACATATATGATGTTTGAACATGTCTTTCCACAGAATCCTTTATTTGAAGGGAGATATTATAATTATATTACACATAATGAAATATTAAAGGAATAGTTTAACATTTTTGTTAATATGCTCATTTGCTTTCTTGCTTAAGATGTTAGGGTGAGTTATGTGTAGATGTACCTTAAGTATTAGCAACTTTCCCAAAATAAAGATGTCCAAAGTGATCAGAAGTTTGATTTAAATCAGGAACTATTTCATCAAAAAATCAGTAAACAAATATTACAAACCTGTCCAGCCATCATGTTAACTTTCAGTACTTTAAAGTGTTTAATACTCTAAAATGAGCTGTATTATGAACAGTTGGTAAAACCCAGAGCTGATGAATCTGTTTCCCTTTTTTACATTTTCTCTTAATAAATGTAGTGAACTATTCTTCTTTTGTGCATTCTTGTAATAGTACTAAATTGAATTGCTTGTGTGTTTTTTCATTGTTCGTGTATTGCACCGTCCATACATTTGTGATTTAGCTGTGTTGGAAAAGCACTGCTCTTAATGTAAAATTGTACATCGCAGATTTAAAAAAAAAAAAAAAGACACATGAAAAAAGACTTAATGGGCCATTAAATGCTCTTACAAATTGTTTCTGGGGTGTTTTTTTTTTTTTTTTGCAGGAAATTTAAATGTGGAATATGAATCCTTAACCGCTTTTCAGTTCTGTAATGTTTCTCCTGGTGGACTGAGGGAAAAATTCACCCGCAGATTTGCCGGACTCAGACACTTGTGACTCGAGTACTTGAGGGACCACTGGTCGGACGCCCGCCGGAGCAAAATGTGTGTGTCACCGCTGCCTGCACCTCTGACAGCCTCCTGAGCCTGCAAGTATTGAACAGCCTGTTGACCTCGGCCAAGGTCGGCCTCGTCGAGTGAAAAGCTGTAGTGGAGTAAAGTGCGGCTCTGGTATTGAGTTCATCATCTGTTTGACTCAGCGAGGAGAAAACCTCCAGTCACCTTCACTCCACTCAATCGTATCTTCCCCCCTCGGCTCACTGTAATACGCAGCAATCCTGAGCGTATTAGAGTGCACTCACCTATTTTCCTTCTAGCTTTCTTTCTTTTTTTCCCCCTTTTTCTTGTGCTTCTTTTCAGGTGTGACCCTTTATACTTTCACTTGTAATGATGGTAATCTAAGCCTATTTAACTGTTGGCCTTTTTCACTCCGGGTCACAGCAGCCGCTGACCTGGACTCGTCTCTGCTTAAAAAACGACTCCAAGTCAGCGTCTCATGCAGGGCTGGTTTCCAAAATCTCTCAGCTGTTTATTCAGATGATTGATTCATTTTTAAAATATCGAGATAAAATGGAAAATACCCTGCAAAATCATCCATTTTGTTAAACTATGGCATAAATATTCAATTTAGGGTGATGTAAAGCAATAAAAGCAACAAATCATCACACCTGAGAAGCTAGAACTGCTGCGTTCTTTATATTTTTGCTTTATTAATGACTTAAATAAAGCTGAAAGTATTGGTTAATTAAGTAATTAGTGGATTAAAGGAGATTCATTTGAAACTATTTTGATGATTGATTAATCATTTGGCCTTTTTCAAGCGAGGATGCCAAAAAAAATCTGTGATTTCAACACTTCAAATGCCAAAATTCCCTGCTTTTCTTTGTGAATTATGACAACGAAGTGCCTTACATTAATATGTCAATTATCAAAACTGCTGCTGATTAAATTCATGTTGCTCAGCTAATTGATTAATCCACAGATTGATTCATCACAACATCCAAGAAAACTATTTCTGCAAGGGCTTTTTTTTCTTGCTTATTAAGGTTGAGACACCTTTGAAGGCGCAACATAATCAGACACACAAGATCTTTTAGTTTTGACCTACTCTTCTTAATTCTGGGATGGGAGATGAGAGGGAGGGATGTTGTAGGAAAAGAGAGAGAGAGACGGGGTGGGAGGTGAGGAGGGTGGTGGGGGGGATTGTAAAGTGTGTGTGGTTTTGGGGGGGGTTAGATGAGATAGAGGGGTTTAAGATTCGGCCCGTCCGTCCTTCAGTCCTCTCAGACTTGAAGTGGGCCGGCAGACAAACCGATCGCTGTCATCCATCTAACGAAGCTCCCTCCATCCACTCCTGCTCCAATCAAGGTAACAGGACCAATTGAATTATTATCACAGTTACACAGGAGCCTTTAATTAGCTCACTCTTTGTAAATGAGATGATTGTAAAGGGAGAATTCTGGTAAGTGATTAGTTAAATTACAACTACTTTATCTACTTTAAAATACACCCCCATATCCTCCTCCTTTTCCTCCTCCTGTCAGAGCACGACTGGCATGATGATTTTTACTTCTCATTTCTGATTGTGGTATTCAGTGTAATTCTGCCTATCATTAGACTGATTCAGATTCAGATTTGCTTGTTTAGGCACTTAGCCGGCACTCTTATCCATTAGAACGAGCTTTAATTAGTAGCTGACCGGCAAAACAGCCAATAAAAATGGGAGAATTACAAATGTCAGAGCCAAAGTTTGCGTATAATTGCAGAGGAGATGTTGCATTTTACTCGTATTTATTTGCAATCCTCTCTCAGCATGATTGTATTTTTATTGTGTTTTTTAAAGTCTTTTAAAAGCAAAGCATTTTGGACAGTTTTTTTTTTGTCTAAATGTCACCCTGAAAGTAAAATGTCTCTCCCAGCTTCCTGATAATGTCCCAGTGACCCTGCAATGATCATGTGTGAGTGTAGAGCTGCATGGGGAAAAGGAAATAAAATAAGAGCCAAGGGGAGACATTTTTTTTTTTTTTTTTGTTGCTCTGAGATAAGAGGATATTACAGCTCGTGGAAGAGGGCTTATAGGAGAGGAGACATCATTCAGTCGGGGGAAAAAGGGTTATGTGAAGTACTTCTCCAAGAGATGAGTTTTCAGCCTTCCAGGGAAGATGGTGGGTGTCTCTGCTGCTCCGAAAAAACACCCAGGAAGGTCATTGTGTCTGTGGGAGGGCGATGTGTGTGTGTGTTTATACGATGAAATGATAGGAAAGTGTCGAAAAGCACCAAACAGTATCTGCAGGGGGAAAAATTTATGCTTTGACACAGCCACCGCAAGAGAATCTGATTTGCTCTAATCACAAATCAGCTATCGAATTAGTGAACTTCATTTACGAAGCAACAGATCTGTGAAGCTCACGTTTAATCACATTGATATTGATGCAACTCACAGTCTGGAGATCTTTGTTTAGATTTGTCATTAAATGAATCTGAGCGGAGTTGATGTTGTAAGTGATGCTGAGAGCAGAGGACGCCGCAATCAGGCGCATCTGGGCCTTGTTGCGACGGCAAACCTAACAGCACATGACAGCTGATTAATACGTCCTTTAAGAAGCTTCTCCCTCGCCTCTCTCATTCGCAACCTGATGATGATGATCATGGAGACGGCGATCTTATCTGTGTAAAAAGCGTTTTGGCGGTGTGTTTTCAGATGCAGTGCAGCTGCGGCTCTTCAGTGGGACACTTTTCGTCGCCTTACTGGAGCCGAAGTAAGTGCTGCTGGGTTTTTATTTCGTGTCTGCGTGTGTTCTTGTCTCAGTTATTTACACATGTGTGGGTTGCCGTTTGTGTGGGAGACTGTTCATATTTATGCAACAGTTACATATTCTGTTTCTCCCTGCAGTGCAGCGCCATGATAAATATTAAATCATGAGAAAACAACAGTCAACTTATCTCCCTTAACAGGGGAGCGATCAGCTAAAGGTGTTCTGATTTTTAACTTTTAAAGTTAAAACTGGAGCACCAATACATTTTGTTTATTTCTAATGAGTCTATCAAAATAAAAGCACGTCTCACAAACTGTTCGTCAGGTTTTACTCACCAGGTATTTTCAGCTATCTTCCTTTGATCAGTGTGGCAGCTGAGGCCCTCTCCAGTTTCCTGATACACAATACATTGATCTGGCCTGTGATCGATATAGCACCATACATACCATGTATTCAAAACTTATTATCTGTAGTTCATACAAAAGCTTTTAGAAAAACATCTGTAAATACATCATTCCCTCATAAAAACACCTTTATCTCAAACCATCAATGGGCAAAAAGTGTACATTTCTTGATACAAGTAAATAAAGTCTTGATTCTTTCTATGTCTTTTTTAAAAAGACATTTAAACCTGTATTAAAATCATCATAAATCATCCTCACTGCTGTCAGTCCATCTACATTTGAACCCAAAGAACCAGCGTGTAGGATTTATGAGGCAGAAATGGAATATAGTATTCATAATTATGTTTTCATTAGTGTGTAATCACCTGAAACTGAGAATTTTTGTGTTTTTGTTAGCTGTGTTTCTACAGTTGCACAAAAATAAACTACACACTTGCTCTGAGTGGTTGCAATCTGCAACCTCACCACTAGGTGTCATTAAATCCTGCACATTTCTCCTTTAATACATTCATCTGAGATCTACACATCCAATTGTTCTCAAAGAAATCCTGTTATTGGAGAACCGATATAAATGTTCTCTAGTCTTTTTCCTCATTTAACCTTCTCAGGTCCAGCTTAGAAATCCAAATCGCCTCCCTCTTAAGAGGCATCGTCTCCAAAAACTCCCACTCAAACGTACATCCATGTGTTTAAAAGACTGAATGATTCATTTGAGCATTTCATCTCCATAAAATGTGCTACAGCTGGATAAATGTCTTATTTGCATCTTACGTTATCTCCATGTTCTTTTTCTTCATTTTATATCATTTTATTCAAGGCAAGACACATTCCTTGTGTTCCTTGTTTTGTTGACATTTTAAAATAATGATTTCCTTTTTCACATTAAATGAGTTTGTCTTTTTCTCATCACACACCAAGTTCACACATCACACAGAGTCTCCAAGAATTATTTGTTGCTAAGACAGAAGATATATTATCTTGCTGTGAAATCAGTTTCTCTGATGAGTTAAACTGAAGAAGCAGGATGTGAGCTGCGTGTTTTCACACAAATCTGTTTTGCTGTGAGAAACCTCAACCTTTGTGACAAACAATCATGGCGCGAACTCAGCATAATGAGCTTGAAATTGTTTTCTCCCAATGAAGGAGAGATTAGTTTGCGCACAGAGGAAAACAAAGCTTCATGATCACAAGAAACGATAATGGAAGAAATAATTACACATGTCCTCTCTGGCCCTGGATGAAACAACTATTCTCCAACTTCTCTGCTTCAAAAAACGTGCTAATTGCTAATTTTGAGTCGCGAAATGTTTCGATTTCCCACGTTTTGTCAACATCGAATATATAGTCATTCGTGACGCGCTCTTGTACAAACTAATTAACAAATGAACGAACAAACAAACAATGGAGAACGAGGATCAAGGGATCTCAGAACATCGGCCTGCAGCACGAAAACATCACAATAAAGTGCAGCAGCTATTTTATTGTTTCGCCGTAAAGCCTTATCAGTCAGCTCATGTTTAGTTTACTCTGATGGAGACATGCATCATTTTCTAAACATCAGTCAAAATCAAAAAGTTGTATCCAAGAGATGACATTATATAATACAATGAAATACACCAAAAACCCATCTAACAAGTGAACAAATGTTGGAGATTTAGAGGTTCAAGGTGCTCATTATGAAGCATAATGTTCCCGGTTTGGGGGTCATGAGAGACCTGCAAAACCCTTTAACTTTTGCTGATGATTTTTTATACGAGAGATATATATTCTCTAGATTCTTATTGGAGCAAATGATTGACTAATGTCAAACTCTTGAGCCATATGTCGCCTATTAGGCACATTAACTCATTAACACATTTAGAGTCTGTGATTTGCTCTGGTTTGCTCAGTTGGATCATATTTACTGTACAGACATGAGAGTGGTATCTCCTCATCTCATATCACTGGTAAGACAGAGAATAAGAGCACTGATGTTGCTTTTCCATCAAACAATAGTTATAAGCTGAGTTTTGGTGATCTGGGAAGTGCCAGAGACGCTCTTAAAGGTAACAAACCTGCAGAAAGCTTGTGCACATTTGACTATTTGGATATGACCTAGATGAAGACTGTTGAAACTGAAACCTTTACGTTAACCGGAGATGGTTTTAGGCTGATCAGAAATTTTGTTTTCGTTGCCTACTCTTGAGAAGTTTTTGTTCACTCTGAGGTTTCTGTAATGTTTACTCTTTGTATTTATGAAACAGTACTAACTTGTATCTGTCATAACCAACCACATGGCTTAAAACGTTTAAAGGTTGTGGTTCCTTTTTATGGTTGTTACTGTAATAAAGTTAAAAAATGTAGAACTAAAACTTCTTGCTACTCCAAGTTTCTTCAAACTGTGATCTGTGGTTTCCCAAAGATAAGAGAAGTCTAAGTCTGATAAACTCGCTATCAGAGACTCATCACTGCCACACCAAACCCTCCTCGTGTCTCTCCAGCAGTGCTGTTCCCCGACTGGGCCTACAAACCGGCCTGGTCGCCCGGCTCCAGGCAGGTCCAGCTGTGGCACTTCCTGCTGGAGCTGCTGGGGCGAGGCGAGGGCGGCGCCATCGGCTGGGGAAGGGAGTGGGGCGAGTTCATCATCCGGGACCCCGAGAGGCTGGCCCGGCTGTGGGGGGAGAGGAAGGGCAAACCGCACATGAACTACGACAAGCTCAGCCGGGCGCTCAGGTACGTCCACGCTGACACTCACACACACATAAACACTCGTGAGCCGCAGGGATTCATGGGTAAATGTGTGCAATCCTCTCGCTCTGTGCAGCCTCTCCCCCTCGGGCTGCTGCTGTAAATAAAATGCACTCCTCGCCAACATATGTCGTCAAATTAAAAATTTAAATCTAAAACACCCCGCAGATGCAACACACACCTTTTGAGGGAGGCACTTTTATCCTGAGTGCCCTTCAGGAACATGAGTGTGTACGCCGCAGATCATCACCCGCCTGCCACTGACACACACACACACTGTCTGACACAGGGACATTTTCCTTTCAGATACTACTACAACAAACGTATCCTGCACAAAACCAAAGGGAAGAGGTTCACCTACAAGTTCAACTTCAGCAAACTCATTCTGATCAACTATCCAGGACATCCACCACCACCTCCACCTCCACCGGGCCATCAGGTCATAACCGCGTCTTTACATCCCACATCAATACTTAAAGGACTTCACTGTTTGGAAAACTGGCCCCGTAGGTTATATTACTTTTTATATTTTTATATTTTTATTATACAAAACAATTTTAAAAGAGCATTTCATTTGTCTTCACGTGTAATTTTATATATATAAACCATTTTCCTCATCGCAGAAGCTGCAATTTGACCAGTTTTCCAAAACACGGGTTTAGTCCTTTAAGAAGAGTTTTATTCCAAAAAAAAAACCAAAAAACACTTGAAGTAAAAATAATTACCTCAACCGTATTATTTAATATTTAAAAATGGGCTGACTTTTAAAAGAAACAATTACTTCAGCTTTATCATTTAATATAAAACTGGCTGACTTGAATGGGAATCGTTACTAAACCTTTATCATTTAATATGAAATTGACGAACTGACTGAAGTTATGTCACGTTCGCGGGGCTTAGGTTACCTCCTATCTTTTAGACAGCGCCATACTTTGTTTAATTATATGATTAATTCTTGTAAGACTCGGGATTAGTGGGGATGCACTTTGTCTGTCAACGTAGACGAGGGCGGCCCATTTAAAGATTTACCGTTGTAAATGGAAATCCCAGTTTGGAATAAAACTCTTAATATCTTGTGTTGTAATTAAGTTTCTACCATATTTCAATTTTAAATGAGGCCTCCGGTGCGGAAAATATCAGGAACACCTCCCAGCTATTAAAGTTGATTAATGTCTTAATCATCCAAAGTGCTTCTTGAACTTTTTTCAGCCTCCTCTCAACCACATCGACTCTGATCTCCCGAATATTTAATGAGTCCGATCGGTCACAGATCCAAAGCTTCGCCTGGTGTTCTTGATGTTTTCCGCACAAAGCGTCGGGCCACGTTTGCACCAACGGATCCGTGTTCTCATTTCAACCTCCATCCTCCCATCTCGCACTCCATCCGTTTGCCCTCCAGCTGGTGCAGTGCGGCCCCCTTCCCTTTCCTCTCCTCCCCTCTGAGAGTGGTCTTCCTCTGTGCGGAGGGGCGGGTTCGGTGATGGACAGAGGTAAGAAAAACACCCAGAGGTGCTTCAGGTTCACCCGCGGGGTCACAGGCAGATCTCACAGTGCGTCTGTCGCGATGGGAAAAGTGTTTTTATCATCCCTGTTTTTATTTTTCGAGAGTGAAGACAGCGAGAAAAACAGATACTGGGATGAAAGGATTAAAGGATAAAGTGTCATTCTACACTTTTCCTACTGTCACCAAATCCCATAAAAATACAAGTTTGTTCTGACTTTTCTAACCTGTGTGTGGCTCTTATGAAGATGTAAACCTTAAAAATGGATCGTAAACATATTGTGTCATGTTAAAAAAATAAAAAAGGAACAAGACAGGTTATATATACGATCACAACCAAAGACTGTGCAGTGCTTTACAAGCAAAAAGACGGAAAATACAAAAACAAAGTCATATAATGTATGTATACAGTGTGATATGTACATATTACATATTCATACATACACTGTTGCCCATAAAGTTGGAATAAAATATTTTTTACCTCTTCTCTTCTTTATCTATCAAGAATAAATCACATTGTCACAATCACTTCATGAGAAAAGGTATTAAAAGGTATTTTATTCCAACTTTATGGCCAACAGTGTACAATGATACATTAAATTTACTACATAACAAACCTGCGTACATACATATACAGACATGCAAGCATATTTTTTAAAATGGTGATTGTACTGGACACTGTAGTTTTTAGCAAACATTGCACAAACAGGAGTAAAGTGTATTTTTTGGGGACTACTTTCAGCAGCGGATTGATACACACTTGATGGTCCTGTTAGTTTTTACAGCAGCAGGATGTGTTTGGGTTCCTGAATGAAGGAACACGTCACTGAGATGTGTTCTCAGAAGTTTTTTTGACATGTCAGAATAATCTTCATCTTAAAGAACAGGAGGAACACTGAGGAGAAAACAATCACTTTTCCATCCTCCTCTTTATTCACTCAGTTCGACATCACGTCACACTTAAAACGCTCGGCTGCTGCAGATTTCAAAAGTCCTGAAGTTTCTTTTAGTCCAAGTCACAAGAAAACTGTTTTCCCCACCGTGACTGGCTCGTATATTCTCCTCTATTTCAAGATGAGACTCGATGTGCTCGATATGAAATGAGTTCAGCCTCGACCTTGAACACAAAGTCTGGGTTTTTTAAAAAAATGAATAAATTCAGGAATTTGGGATTTAGCTGTGGTATGTTTTGAAATTCAACACCAAAAATAAAAAAAAGGTTTACATCGCACCTTGGAGATTTTCATTTTTCAGGTTTATTATTCAGAATTTATTCAGTTATTGGTTTGACATCAGTTCAGAGCAAGAACTGTGCAGCGTCTAATGAAATAAAAGCAGCAGACTTTTGATAGAAAACATCAAGATCAAATGAGATTTCTTCTTCTTCGCCTCTTTTTTAACTCGGCGTCGCCTTACGTGTTTCTTTCAAAGTCTTTATCTGCAGTTTGTTGAGCCGCCATGAGAGTAGCTCTGTTTAAATCTCCACAAACGAGTGACCCTTGAGTTCAGCTTTTTTTTCTCTGGCAAACTACCGAGGTCAAGAACGAACATTCACACGCAAGATTTTTTATTTGATTAATTTGACCATAAAAATGTCAAATATGTTTAATTCATATCACACAGAATCAGCTAACGAGGTGAAAAAGATTCATTTTGCTTTAACTCGAGTTAAAGCCCATTCAGTGCTTCAGCTGTATTCTGGAAAATAATTTTGCTTTGTATTAATGAATGAATATCGATAAATGAACATTTATCTGAGCTCCTGCTGTCTTTTCCACACACGTCTCACTGAGCGTCATCCAGTGCTGGAATGTAACTAAGTACATTTACTCAAGTACTGTAATACAGATTAACTTTTCTACTTCTACTCGACTACATTTCTACAATTTACAGTTTGTACTTTTTACTCCACACCTGTTTTGACATTTCTAGTCACTAAATGAAAATATGTGAAAATGTACGACTACAGCTCAACCAATTAGTCGATAAAGTAATTGATTTATTTGTCGATTAGAACATTCAACTGGCCATTATTTTACTATTGTGCTATTGTTTAGACATTTTGAAGGTTTCATTTTGGGTCATTTTCTGATTTTTTACAAACCTAACAATAAGTCGATTAACGGAGAAAATTATCAGCAGATTAATCCACAATCAAAATAATCAGTCTGATAGAAAATAGTTCAAAATGAGCTAAACCTCAGTAAACTCCTGATTTTACATGAATGCATGAGGAATAATTATGAAATGATATAATGTGTAATGGGGTCACAGTCACTGGGGACATTTTAGTGCAGTGAGTGCTTTTACTTAATAATAAAAATAATAAATAAAATAATAATAATAATAATAATAATAATAATAAAATAATAATAAAATAATAAAAAACTTAATAATTTAGGTGCTTTTTCTTGATTATAGTTACAGATGTTTAGTCATGTGCAGGACTTTTACTTGTAATAGAGTATTTTTACAGTGTGGTGTGGCTACTTTAGCAGAAGTAAAACATCTGAATGAGGCTGTCAGGTTGAATTATTTAGTTTTTTCTGACTGATGGGGCTTTTTTTCTGCCTCCTGACAGCAGTCCAGCCGGTTCCTTACCCCTTCCTGCTCCCCTGCTGCCTCCCCACGCCCGTCCCGACGCCCCGCGCTCTCCACGGCCACCGCCTCCCCTTCACCCCGGGGGCCGACCCGAGGGAGCCGGGCCTCCCTGCTCCGGCCTCGGCCCTCCACCTCGGCTGTTGGCTGCAGAAGAGCCCCGCGGGGTGGGATCATCTGAGCGCCATCAGCTGAGGCCTGTTGGGTGGAGCAAAGCTGAATGAAAGTCACGGTGAGGCGAGGAGAGGAGAGGAGAGGAGAGGGGGGGACGTCCCACAGATGAGAGAGTGAAGAAGAGGAAGAAGAAGATGATGGATTGTGACAGTGTTGTTTTAGATCATTGTACAGTAGTTTATCATCCACTGCCTCGTGTTTTGTATTTATTGAGCTGGACCGTGACGTGTGTTTTCTCTTTTCATAGAAATACGGAGGAAGATGCTTTTTTTGTTTCTTCTGTCAGCACTTGTAAACAATTAACAACGCGACACTTGTGTTTGTGTAAATAAAACAGTGCGCCCGGCTTACATTATTCAACTGTTTGTCTCGTGTTCGCCCTCCTTTCTTCGAGGCTTCGTGAAAAATAATAAGATGACGCATGAATCATGCATCGAAACAGACGCCGTGAAAATTTGATGAGAGGAGGTTTTTCATGTCTGCAGCATCAGGACCAGCTGCTGTTCACACCCCCGCACAGCAGGGGGCAGCAGCTTCTTTGGAGGGGGGCGGGGTCACACGCGTTTTCCCGGGAGAGAGTCAGAGCTCAGATCACAGGAAGAGGTCTCACTCTGTGAGTGTATTTCGAGTACCATAGATAGAAATGAGTTGGGAAAACTGCAAGATAGGTTTTACTTCTTATTTAGTTTGCCATCAATAAACATTTTTATATCAATAATCAATTTATGTTTTGTGTTTATGTTCATTTTTTTTTACTTTATTTGATGATATCAACTGTAGTTTTGTGACACACTATGCTGTTTTCTTTATATCAACACATCATATTTCTACATCAGTGGTGAAAGAAGATCAGATCTTTTAATTAAGTAAAAATATTAATACCCTGTTAGCAGTAAATGTCCAGCATTGAAAATTTTTACTTGAAATATAAAAGTATTTGCATCAAAATATTCATTACTTTCACGTTGCAGCTGATAAATGTGGAGCTAATTTATATTTTGCATTTCTTTACATACTGCTGTGTATTTTCCCCCGGGGACCAATTAAGGCGTTATTGATAAAACAGCATCATATTTTTTTAATTATTAGTTAATGTGAATCTGAGAAGTAACTTAAGTTGTCACATAAATAGTGTACAATACAAACTTTCTCTCTGAAAAGTACCAGAAAATAATAACAGTACTCAAGTAAAGTATAAATATCTCAAATTGATCATTTGTTTAAAGAAAATATATATTTATTTTTCTCTTTAACTCTACTTTTATATGTCATTTTTTCTATGTACTGTCTTTTTTATTTGTACTCAGAGTCTAAAATAAAGTTTGAACGAATTAATCAAGTATTAAATAAAGCTGAATATAAAGACCTGACATCCTTTCTGTTTACACAGATTAATTTAGATAAGATTTAATCAGAGCTAACCACAGACTACATATAAACATATATACAATATATGATGCTAACATGCTTACCTTTGTTTAAGTGTAGTGTTTTAAGTGTTTAACACAAACTTATTACATTTTTCATCATTATTATGTGTTTATATGTTACATCTCAATATAACTTTCTATGTCACACACACACACACATATATATAACTTTATATATCACATCTTCATATAACTTTATATATTATATCTGTATGTAACTTTATATGTCACATTTTATAACTTTATATATAGCAGATGTGTATAACTTTACAGTCTATGATCGTGACGGTGAGTTTCGTCCACGTTTTTTCCCTCTGAGTGAGACCTCCTCTCTCTCCGCGGTCTTTGGCTGAGGCGCAGTTTTGGCGCCAGTGTTTTGTGGCTCTGCAGCGCGGGAGTCGGTGTGTTTTCACTGTGTGTGTGTTAACGGTGTGTGAGTGTGTGTGTGTGGATTTACTTGCACTCTCAGATTTTTTTAAAAAAAACTAACTCATCGGCAGGTGAAGGTGAAGACAACATGCAGCGGAGCATCGCGTAAGTACGAAGCTAACAAACATCAACACTTCCTGTTTGGCTAATGCTGCTTTAGCTCGGTGTGTTATCACTAATAAAACTCAAATAAAGTGCGAATCCAGCTCAGGCCTCATATAGTGAACTGTTACCATAAATAAGTCTGGTTTTGGTAAAGTCAAACCCCTCTCCTGTCACATAAATGAAGCTTTTAAATCATCTTGTCTGCAGGCTGCTAGCTTGTTTGTTCAGTCTCCACAAACACCGTGACCTGCGTGATTCAGCCTTTCACCTCCTCTTAGCTTCAACACACTGTCAAAACAGTCAGCTCTCTTCTTTTTAATGAGTGTTGTCAACCCGTCCCTCCTTCCTGCAGATCTTTCTTTCAGGCCAAGAGCAAAGACACTAAGAAAACTGCAGATGAAGCAGCGAAAAAGTGAGTTTCTTCTCAGTCTTACACGTTATTGGTGGTGTTATATAGAGTGCAATATTATCAAAAGTATCTAAATGAACCTTTTACATTTGAGATTTTTTGCAGCTTTATGCCAATCCTCACATAATCTTATATCTGCATGCAACTTGTGCAAGACTTACTGTTTTTATATTTTGGACTTTGTGTATGTTTTGTATGATTATGAATGTTTTTTTTTTATTTTTGCAATGTTTCTTATATCTTGCTGCAACTCGGGATAGTTTTAAGTCTTACCTTCTCTCATTCGGTCTTATCTTACATGTGCAGAGTCCACTCAGATGGGGAGATAGTCGTGTCAGTTTGCATTGAGTTTGTAGATGCCAGCATCTCCCTCCTTCACTCAGTCTTGCTGTTTTGTTTATATGTGAAAGTGTTGGGTGGTTTGAGGGGTTGAGAGTTCATTTTTTAAGGTGCTGCTTGTCAAACAGATCGGCCAAACAGTGGAAACATTCATACCTGCATTTGTACCGAGACAGAAGTGCAAATGGAGATGAAGAATAGTATAAATCGTATCAGCGCATCGGCTGATTTTCAAACAGATTTCTGTCTTTGAGTCACAGATCTGTGTTAGTAAAAGTTTTAGTGGCCCGTCCTTATTATCCAAAGAGGTGATAACTTCTCTGTCTCATCTCCGAGCTGCTTTGATGATGCTGTTCATTATCTGCCGACTGTATCGTCTCTGAAGCGCGTCTTAAAACTCACTTTAATGCGCTTGTCTTTACGTAACTATCTTCTCATCATTGCTTTGACCTCCCTCTTTACGGCTATTGCCTTGATTTTATACGTCTCACTTGTTTTTTTTTATTGCTTTTGCAATCGACTCCTTCCTCTTTAGAATACTTTTCAACAAGCGACGAGGTTCATGGCTTTATTTATTAGAACTGCACGGCCAATTTTAACTGTGCTGCTGTGCTCGCCCCCCACCCAGGCCTGCGAAAAGCCCGCTGAAGGTGCAGAACGGCGTCCAGGAAGCGGATTCACCCATCAAGAAGGTTGCCAAGCGCAGCCGTCAGATCCTGGACAGCGACGATGACGAGGCGCCCGTCGTGAAAGAACAAGTTGCCGCCACCACCACGAAGGGACAAGGAGACAAAGACGTTCCTGTTAAAGCGGAAGAGGTAAAAAAAAAACAAACAAACAAACAAAAAAAGCACCTTGCGCCCTGATTTGGACATCAGAGTCACTTATTAAGTCACATTTGTGCAAAAACAGCTTCAAGGGGACATCATTATGATTAAAAAGAACACAAAACAGATGTACTTTTTTATAATAAATAATCAGTGTTATAATAATTTACGATCAATGACTCGTCTGTCCTTGCACGGTGTAAAAGTCATTAAATCAGCGTGTGACCCATCAAATGTTCTAAATCCACATTTTACCCTCACAAGCTGAGTCTAATAAGCTCCTGTAGGCATATCAGTGCTTATTATTGATGCGGCGGTGGGGACAAACACCATCGCACAAAGGCGCAGTAATTGTACGGTGAGTGAGCGAGCCGAGTGCGTCTGTCGATAAGCCGCGTAACGAGGAAACCCCGCCCACGGGCTGCGACCGCCGCTCGGCCACCTGTTGTTTGACAAACACTTCTCTGAGCCGCCTTGTTCGTTCGGTTTGTAACCCGTCAGGAGTGACTCATTATTTGTTCACAGAGGGGAAAGACTGTGAGATGTTTGTTTGTTAGCATTGACCCGCCATCACTTTCACTTTTTTTTTTTTTTTTTTTGTGACAAGGTGCTGATAACGGCGGCTCCACCGGAGATAAATGTAGGGCAGCAACTAGCCATTATTTTCAGCGGCGGTTTTGTTCGTTTGATTAATTGTCGGTCTGTAAAATGTAAAACAATCGTGTGAAAAATGCTCAACACAGGTGGAGGTCTCAGCGGGTCAGGGGTGGCTTTCAGGTCGGCCACGAATACAGAGAACTCAATAGAAAATTGACAGCAGCGACTTTAATGATCGATCGTTTTGATGGTTGAATCATTTCAGCAGATCCACGTCAGAGTAAGGATATCTGTCTTCCCATCTTTGACGGTCTGTGGAAAGGGAAATCTCCCGCAACACGTGAGGCAGCAACCTTTTTTTTTATTCAACTTTCCCCCACAGCTCATCAGACGAGCTCAGATAACCCTTCATCAACGCTGCCTGTCACTTCCTAAATGTGCTCATTTGAAAGGATTTTAAGCTAAAATGTTCCTAACTCTTATTAGTTATGTAAACGTAGATGCTCTCGCAACATTATTCTTACATTAGACATTATGTAAATTCATCCAGTATTTTTTCTTTCTAACTGTGTTTATCATCTTCTCCTGGTCGGTGGGAGAAGTGTTTTCATCCCGTTGTCCAGTCTTTTCTCGCGTTTCTGCGTGTGACCTTCATCAGGGTCGTCCTCATCAGGGGTTGCGGAGCTTTAACCACCCACCTTACATCCCCCGTCGTTCGCCACAGCGCTCAGGTGGTACCTCGGAGTTATTAATGCTTTATAAATTGTGATTATGGAAATTGCGGTTCACGCCGGAACAGTCCAGCAACAGTGATTAATCAGGATTATTGAGACATTTCTTGTGCAGTCCACTGACTTTTTACAGTTTCCAGCCTGCTGTACTGCTCCCGGCCTCCTCTGATGGGTTTTTTTTCCCCTCCAAGCAGCAACCCTCTCTGAACGTTTCGCTTCACCGAACAACAAACTTGTTTCCTCACTGATGGAGGTGTGTGTCGTTCAGGGTTCGCCGCGTTGTTTTCCAACACTTCCTAAAATGACAGATAGTCCGAGATAGAGATACTTTGCCTCATAGATCCTGCTGAGGATTCTGCTTTTTCTGGATTTCGCTTTTAAGTTGACGTGTCATTATGCGACCAATGATTTTAAATTGTTTTTTCTTTTTTTAACCTTCACTTCACAACAACTTTTAAAAACCGAACACTCATTTGGTGTGGCAGAAAGGTGCCACATTGAGGACGGGTTATAAAAACAGTCACTGTCGCTTCCTTTTTGTTAATCGGCTGTGGCTGGAAGGAGTCAAGATGTTGATGTAATTTTAAAAAAAAAACAACTCAAATCCAAACCTCGATCTGCAGTATTTGTATCCTTGAAAGTTTTTGTTCATGCAGCCTCTCATCACCAAAACCGACATTGCTTTCATTCTTTTTTTTTTTTCTTTCCAGAAGGACGATGTGTTTAAGGCTGTCCCCACCCCCCTGTCTCCTCCACCTGCCCCCACCACACCCGCCACCCCCATCACTCCGGCCACCCCGGCCTCTTCGGCTTCACCAGGGACCCCCGACACCCCCAACTCCATCTCTCCCTCCGGGATTGTCAAACGCAAGACGGGTCAGTAACCAATCAGATTAAATCTATTTCCTCTTATTTATTTGTTTTTAAATGATTTTTTTCTCCATCTGCAACTTTTTTCTCCCAAATTTGCAGCAGTTTTGAACTTTGACACCAGCTGACGATTAATTGTTTTTTTTTTTTTCTTTCTTTCTTTTTTCTGCCCGGAGCGGTTTTACTTGATTACTTGTTAGCAGGAGCTTAATGGCTCCAAATACCCATTAATTCACAATGAGGGGAAAAACAAAACATTTATCAGGAGCTGAACGCGCGACAAGTTTCGTTCACCGCAAACAGCCGAAACCGAGCTCTCGCGTTTCATTTTCATCTCTGCGGACGGGTCTCGACCCTTCGACTGACCACCTGTGTGTGTGTGTGTGTGTGTGTGTGTGTGTGTGTGTGTGTGTGTGTGTGTGTGTGTGTGTGTGTGTGTGTGTGTGTGTGTGTGTGTGTGTGTGTGTGTGTGTGTGTGTGTGTGTGTGTGTTCATTTATCATTCATCTCATCTGCTGAACCACGAGTACACACACCTCCAGCCCATGTCAGTATTTTTCTGCATGTATTTCCTCCTTAGCAGCATTTTGACCGCTTCATCATTTTTCGACGTCTCGTTTCTGCAGCCGATCAAAAGTTGTCAAAGTTTATTTGCTTTATTTCCTTTTTACAGGCTTTGGTAACTTTTTAAAAATAAAAGCATGAGCATATGTGGTGATATTCATTCTGTAGTCCCAGTCCATGAACGACTGCTTGAACGTTTCACACGCGCACAAGAGAGCTGCTGCGCTTCTTCCCGCCACACATGTTCATTATGTGTAAATTCAAAGTGAGAATCGTCGTTAACTATCTGCATTTAACATGAAACAGAGCGGCCGAGGGATTTTAAGTGGAGCCTTTTGTACTCGCTGCATTTTTCATGTCACACCGGGAATGTAGGCCTCTGAAAGGAGAATCTAAGCTACTTAGAGCGCAGTTTTGTTTTGGTCCAGGAAGCACCTCCTCTCCCACTTTGTTCCCTTCATCCTACTTTTGCAGCAGGAAGGGAAAAAAAAAAGCGTCTGATTCTCTTTTATCATCCTGCTCTCATTGTGTTTGATGACTGCAGTGTTTGCTTTCAGTGAGCAGCGCGTCGCCACAGTAAGAGGCCCCCGCCACCGTCACCACTGGAGAAAACATCACATTAAAGTAACACTCTAATTTGACCAGAAATTGCGTTCTTAATGTCCCGAGTTAATGCTTTCATTATAATATCTGAATGGAAAAAATACCAGCAGTGCCACCTGTGCTAGAACCCCCCTAACAAGGACCAAAACAGAGGCGAATGTGGAACCAAAACTAAAATTACCCTCGAGCACTGCTGCTGCATAAAATTATGTTGGGAAATTAAAGTGGAACCCTAAGCTGCTGTGCTGCATAATATCTTTCAGGATGGAATTAGTGTTTTCTTTAGCAAAGTATGTATCTGTGATTCTCTCTCTTTCTTTTCTTTTTTTTTTTCCCTCCCCGTTGCCCTACATCTGCAGTAAGAGAGCCGACTCCTCACTTTCATCTCCACATTCTCTCTCTGTTTGATCATGGCGTGATTTCACTTGCCTCTCACTTACTTTTTTTTTTTCTCCATTTTTTTTTTTTTTTTAATTTAATGCCTCTTCCGACGTGCTCAGCGAGGAAGATGTTCCCCAAGAGGAAGCTGGATGAGAGCCGGAGCGGCAGCGAGAGTCAGAAAGAGGAGGCCGAGGAGGCGCAGGGTCAGCAAAACAAACGACCCCGTGTGGAGAGCGGCGGCGCAGGTACGCCTTCACCTCTGCTGCGAGTCCGATAACAGCGCACGGCTCCTGCGCGGGGCTGGAAGGTCGCGGTGAGGGTGGAAAATTAACTGGAGGCTTTCGAGGGTTTTTCGAAAAGTTGGGAAGTTGCACAAACAGTTGGTTCGTAAACATTTTTAGGAAGAACATGATGCTTTATTAATGATCGACAAGACAGACAAAGATCAGTGAGTGACAAATATATAAATATATCTCCATCAACATACGTCCTTCACTGCAGCACAGACTGGCGAGGTGTATTGTGCATGAGGACAACATTTCCTTCGACTGGTCTCTCAGCACTTTATTAGAGAGCACCGGCTTAATCTGCCTGCAGTTGTAGAAAGTGTTCACAGGCTCTCTCTTGCGTAAATGCTCTCCGTACAGCTTTCCAAGGAAGTAGAGAAGAAAATAAAACAGTTGCTGAACACCACGTTAAACATGGACACTGTGTATTCACTTTAATGGGAGTAATCGTTTCCACACAGGTACTTGGACAGTTGGAAACACCGGCAGTGTTAACGTCCTCTAATAAGACGCCGCTCAATACAAATTGGATTTTTAGGACTTTTAGGATTTAGGACAACACATACAGTTTCACATAGTGGAAAAATGTATTCATGAACATTTAAAGTCCTGCTTAAGTGACAGATGAAGTCACTTTTAAATAGTTTAAATGACCACATGCATTGATGACATCACCCATGGCCATTGTTGTCTATGAACTATGAAAGCTCACACACCGGTGTCACGTTGTTGCTCGTCTGCACGTTTTGATGAGCAATTTGACAGAAAAGTAACTATTTTATAACATTTGCACTTTCTTTTTTCCGTGACACAGTTTGTGCGTGATTTTGCAATCTGTATACCGTCAGAAGAACTTTTATCAGAATTTATCAGCAACATATCTGACAATCAATTAAATGTTCAAGTCCGTTATCAATCAATCAGAAATTCCACATGTTTACTTCCAGCTTCTGAAACTTCGATTCGCTGCTTTTGTCTTTGTTAAGCTGTCGGATCAGATGAAACCACCAATTTGTAGCTGTCTACATGAAATTACGTTTTTCATAGATTCTCTGGCATTTTTTAAACTAAACTATTAGCAGATTAATAGGAAATAGTCAGCTCTATTGATCACCTACGACATGTAGCGACAATGCCAGAAGCCTCCAAATGAGTGAAGAAGATGCCTGAAAACAGCCCAAGCCGATGAAATTAAAGCGTCAGTTCTCATCTGTCATGCTGTCGTTTAATTCCACTTTAATCTTTCTGTGAGGAGCCAAACCCTGTCAGTTTCACTCCCAAAAAAATGTAGCTGCTGATGTAAAAAGTTAAGTAAATTGCAGGGACTCCTCACCCTTCTCCGTTTGTTTGGAGGAGCATCGCGGGGCCTTCGCTCCTCACCAACATGGAGAAGCAGTCTTGGAAATTTAATCATCCACCAAAGCCACTTTGGCTTTGCCTGATCTGTTTGTCTACATCACAGTAATGAGTGTGCAAAAGCAGGCCGCGAAATGATTAAACCTGGTGTTATTTTATTTTATTTTTTTTCCTTTTCCCACGCAGCGTTTTTACCTAGAGCAGCTCAGCAGACAGGTAAAATGGCCCCCTCTTTTCCACAATTGCATGGTCGGTAAAGCAACTGTCGGGTTGACCAGTCCGGCTGTTTTAACTCGAGGACGGGAGAATTAAAGTTTCACGTCTGGCTCCTCACCTGGCCAGTATCGCGACCCCCGGCGCCGTCCGCTGGGACTCCGCGCTATGAGTTTGTCAATAGCAATTTCTCCCTCATCTCTCTCGGGTGAAAAGAAATCCTCAAAAATATAACCCGCGGCATTTACCGAAGAAGGCTGTTATGTTGAAAAGCATCTTCAAACGTGGGCTCAAAAAAAGAAAAAGAAAACGGGGTCGCCCTCAGTAAACTTGCTGGCATTTATCTCTTCAGTGACTCCGCTCCTATTCTGTCTCACCCTCTCTAGGAAACCCCGGTGAACCCATGGAGGAGGAAGTGAAGGAAGACGGAGTTGAAAAGGCGGCGGCCGAGGCTAACAGCCCAGATGAGGAGGTGGGCAACGAGAAGAAAGGGGAAGGGGTGAAGGCCGCCGCCGACGACAACAACAAGCAGGAGCGGGCAGAGAGAGAGAGCTCCGATGAGAAAGAAAAGAAAGCTGAGGGGGCGGCAAAGAAAAACGAAGCCGAGGAGAAGACGGATGATGAGAAAGGGCCCGCTGCCGTTGCCAAGAAGGGGGAGGAGGAGGTTGAAAAGGACACGAGAGGGGGAGAAGAGAGCCCAAAAAGTCAAACGGCGAAGAAGCAGAAAGAAGCAAAAGAGCAGAAAGATAAGGAGCTGCCCAAGAAAGCCCCCATCAGCAGTTTCTTTGGTGAGGTGGAATTTGCATAGCTCTGTGCTTGCACATAAAGTGTCCGTAAATGTGCTTTTATCAGTTAGGAAAGACAGCAAAATATTTCTCTGCCCCAACCCCTGGTCTGCCCTCACCTTTCCTTTCTTTTGTTTCTTTTCTTCTTCTTTTTTTTTTTAAACAGCTCCCAGAAAAGCCACAGTGAAGACGGAGAAGCCAGAGAAGAGTGAAGGCGAGAAAAAGACGAGTGCAGAGAGGAAGACGTCAGCGGAGGAGAGCAAAGACGTCAAAGGGTGAGGCGGGAGTACGACAGGAAGTTACAGACAACACTGGCTTGACAGGCCGCACGCCGCCACTTGTTTGTTTACTCGTCTGCACGTCCAGCAGACCTTGACCTCTGACCCCTTTATCGAAGTACATGCACGCTTGTTGCAAGAGGGAAGTAAAGGGAGAGATATTTGACACTATAGAGGCAAAGCAAGGCTGCGATTGATGCTTATTTTCATGAATTATTACCCGATTTCTGCTTATTTATTACTTTGATCACGTCCAACAGGATGGTTAATTTTGGTTGTCTGCATCTTTTAAATGAATCTTCCAGACTGCGTTAAATCATGCTGTCTTAATCAGCTTTTCTGCAGAGCCAAAATATGACATCTACGCTCACACAGAACTTTCGAGCAAGATGGCAGCGTGTACGCAAATATTGGCCAGATGAGGAAGTTAGTTTATGTTTTTCTACTTTGAGATGAAAGCAAGAAAAAGAGATCTGCAGGTGGCTGAACCCGGCTGCAGACAGTGTTGAGAAAGTCTTTCTTTTTTACGTTTTGTCGTATTTTCTAAAGAACTTCTGCCATCACTGCTGGATTTTGTAGCCTCAGCTGAGCTGGACGCCCCGCGGTGCTTCGAGCTAATTCATTTTTGTGTTCATTATCATTATTACTACTCTGCCATCACATTATCCGAGTCTGTCTTGCATAAAGCCGTGTTTTTATTACTTGTAAATAAACCAGCAGCAGCAGCACATTCCTGCTTTGTCATTTCGAGGTCACGTTAACTATTCTAGCCACAATCTATTTTTAGCTCTGCAAGTGAGGAAGTGTATTTTTCATCCTCCAAACTCTTTATTTTTTAATCATTTCTGTGTGAGTGTAGAAGTGATAGGCATCTCATACAAAAGAGAGCTCACAGCTATACTCTCTCCTTGTAATGAATTCAGGCAATAATATTTGTTTTGCTGTTTTTTTTTTTTTTTAAACTTGTCTGAGAAAAAGAAAAACTCAACATATCTCGAATGTGCTGCAGTAAAAAAATAACTTTTAAACCATCCAATCAATGTGTTTTACAAGAATAAATGATCATATAAAGCTGCTGATGTGGTAAAAACTCTTCTGTTAAACATGTTGAAGTTTTTCTTCTTTTCTGTAGTTCAGCTTCTTCCTGTGTGAAGAAACCAGCGACGCTTCCAACATATCCTCCAAAACACTTGTTTCTTTTCAAAGTGTCTCATTGTTATGATAATAGTGTGCATGACTTTCTGTCTGCAAAGAAATCTGAGTCAGCTGCTAACAGCTGTCACCATCATTTAGTCAGACGTCTTCATTTGTTGTTTTTCTCGCCGTTTTCCTCCTCAGCGAGTCAACCTCAGTTCAGACGGACTACAACCCGTCCAGGGCCGGCTACCATCCGGTGGACCACGCCTGCTGGAAACAGGGCCAAAAGTAAGTCCAGCCCGCTTTTTACTCGCCCTGCTCAGCTTTTATCTCAGCGCCCTGCTGCAGAAATGGAAAGTGTTAGATGCATCTCTCCAACCTGTGGTTCCTGTTAGCTGTGATATTTCTGCAGCTTTGTAGACTTTGGTAGATTTTGAGGGTTTGAGAGTTTGTTGAGAACAGGTTACTCTACAGGAATGTGTTTTAAAACTTATTTTTTGGGGCTGCAACTAACAAGTGATGTCAGCAAGTCCCTCTCACCTTTCCAAGCTTCATCTTCAGATTGCTTGAAATCTTTGGAAATTAATTTTAAGGTGATGTTTCCAAGGTTTGTACTTGAAAGTGCTTGAAAATCTAATTGCATTAATATAATAAATCACTCTCTGATTGAATAGTTGGCTCTTTCGATAAAGAAGCAATATAAGTCAGAAGGGTCCTTAATGATTTCAGTATATTTCACCTGTCAGTGCTGGAAAAGCTTGAAAAAGTTAGGAAAGTATTTGAATTTGACTTTGGTCATCTCTCTCTCTCTGCAAATATTTGTTGTCCCTCTTCGCTTCTGACTTTACTTTTGTGACTTTACTTTTGAAATAAAAGCAAAAAAATCCCTCAAAATATTACATCCTGAAACAGTCCCCAGTATTTGAGATAAAAGTGACGACAGGTCTCATTGTATTAATGTTTTTTTTTTCTTTTCTGCACATAAACCAAAGTACGGTGGAAACCAACCTCTCTCTCTGTGCAACCGCCCAGAGCTGAGTATTATGAAACTCAGAGGAAATAAAAATTTCAGACCAGGGAAGTGCTCTGACTTAGTAATGGGACATCATGGAGAAATCATTGGATTTTACATCAAGGCCGTGGTGCTGCTTAGACCGGGCTCAGACTGAGGTCAGCCGCTCTGAACACTACAACATGATTTCTGGGTGGAGTTTGTCGCTGCTGGACAGCTGAAACTTCGTATCAGTCGCAAAAAAGTCTCCGATTTAATTTAAATGCTTTTTCTGTAACTGAATAAACATTTTGGCTCCCAGATGTTCTCATACCGCAAACAAGACACATCTCCTGCTCCAAAGAGAGATTTAAAAAAATGCTAATAGTTATTTGATTTATTTCTAAGGCTGCAGTGTTCAGAATATTTAAAATGCGTCGAAATCCCCTGGTTCACCTGAGCAAAGCTCCACAGAAAAATCTCTTTTGAAAGCTTTTTTGTCCTGTTTGTTCTCCCTCTCCCCCCACCACATATGGAGCATAATAGACTTTTTTTTCCTGCATATCAAACACCATTGTAAGGACAGTTTTCCCACCGTGGCAGCTCTGACCTTTGTCCCCCTCGCTGTTGCTTTCATCGAGTTTTTGATAACCCAGAATCAAAGCTCGCACTACTGTTGCACTAATTGCTAGTTGCCCCCGAACAGCTGAGTCAGCTAAACGCCGTGAATGTAAAAATCTGTCAGTGTGGATGCTTCGCCTGCTAACTACACGCTCATCGCTCTCCAGAGTGCCGTACTTGGCCGTGGCTCGCACCTTTGAGAAGATTGAGGAGGACTCTGGCAGGTAAGAGCTCCATATGGAGGAAAAGGTTTTTATTTATTTAATTTTTTTTTCTTTTAATCGCAGACAGCATTTGGTGATCGGTGAGGATTTGGTGTATACTGCTCAGTTTTACTAAATTACCACTCAGCTCCCACTAAGTTTCCTGCTGGGAATTTCTGGAATATAATTAGAGAAGTGTGTTCCAGCCAGGGAAAGTGAGGAAATTGGATTAATTTTCTGGGGATGGCAGGAAACATGAAGGAATTTTACATTTGGGTCACTTTCTAGGAATGCTCAAGAATGTGTTTTAATAACTTTTTTACCCACACTCAGGTTTCGTTTAGCGGTAGTTTTATTCTCTGTATGTTTCTTGGACTCTCAGCTGATGACTCGTTTTCCAACTCCCCAGCTAAAGAATGACTGAAAAACAACAAGAAATACAGTCTTTGACGAAGGAAATGCATGTGATTCTTCACTTGAGGAAACCACATCATACGTTTTAAAGGATAATTCACATGATTAGTCTCTTTCCGACAAATTGAAAGCACCTTTTACAGCCTTACCTTTTACAGAGGATATTGAATGACGAACACCCCGAGATGACTTATATTTTTCCCGCCCACCGCAATCGATGTATAGCGTTTCATAAATGAACATCTGCCTCCCTGACTTCCATTTCCGATTAAAACCTCCAGACAAATCTCATTTCCCGCCTCCCAGTATTTACAGGATGGCTTTAAAATTCGTTTAACTCGTCTTCCTTGTCTCAAAGCAATCCCGTTGTCATTTCCCAGGCTGAGAAACATCGAGACGCTTTCGAACCTGTTTCGCTCCGTGCTGCTGCTCTCTCCAGGTAAATGGTATTTTATCTCTCCCATAATGCATGCTGATGTAGCTACACAGGCAGCTGGCTGCCAGCCACTCTATCAAGGAGATGATGATGAAGCCAGGTTGCACATAAAAGTGGGAGGATGAGTCAGTTCATTGATGTGTGTGCGCGTGTGTGTGCGAGTATGTACCTGTGGGATCCCAGTGATGTGTGTTTGTGTTGATTTGTGTGTGTGAGCATCTTTTTGTTTTGTTTTTTTCCGGGCTGTTGTCTGTGTGTGGCCATGTGTTTATCTGAGTGTGTCTGTTGGTGTTTTTAAGAGTGTGTTCCTGTGTCTGTGTGTCCATGTTTTTGTGTGTGTGTGTTTTTGCATGTGTTGGGTTGTGTGTGTCCATATGTTCTTGTTTTTGTGTTGTGTGTGTGTGATTGGTATCACCTCAGAGTTTGTGTGTTTGTGTTGTTTTTATTTCTGTCTGCGCTTGTCTTTGTAGGCTCGTACTTGTGTGTGGTTCTTGTGTGTGCTTCAGTGTAATAACGTGTGTGTTTGTTCTTCCAGATGACCTTCTGTGCTGTGTGTACCTGTGTTTGAACCAGCTGGGTCCGGCCCACCTGGGGATGGAGCTTGGCGTTGGAGAGACAGTGCTGATGAAAGCTGTAGCTCAAGCAACTGGTAATAATCACACACACACACACACACGTTCTGTTGCACCCAAACACATGCTTGTGCATTCCCAGCCGAACTGCTAATGCCACCCTTCTCTGCTCATCAACCGACGCAGCGGCTGCTATTTACCATCCCCACTCTTGTTTCCAGGGCGACAATTGGACAAAATCAAGGCGGAGGCGCAGGAGAAAGGAGATTTGGGCCTTGTGGCCGAGAGTTCCCGTAGCAACCAGCGCATTATGTTCCAGCCGGCCAGTCTGACAGCAGGGGGCGTGTTCAGGAAATTGAAGGAAATCGCCAGCATGAGTGGGAACTCGGTGAGCCGCGGAAAAACATTTTCATTAGGGAGAAGCAGTCTTGGACAAATATTGTTTTCACTCTATTTGCTTTTCTGTATTGGGATCGGGGAGGGAAAAGAAGGGAAATGTTAACGTGATTGTGTATCGAACAAGGAATTATTAGTTTATTTGTCTTCTTCCTGAGGGAAGTAGTTTTTTTTTTTTTTTTTCTTCCAGTCTTTGAGTAAGTCGTCACCTGGCTGGAATCTTTCAAGCAATTAGTTCCTTTTTCTTCTCCCTTTTTGCCGTTTTTTTTTTTAATATATATATATATATATATATATATATATATATATATATATATATATATTTTTTTTTTTTTTTTTTTTTTGCACTCTGGATTGAACATGGAGTTTGTACTCGCTGGTGACCTCAGTCTTTTTGCATTCTGTCTCTTCTCGCTCTTCTTCTGTGAATCTCAATTTCCTCCCGCCTGCCTCAGGCCATGAATAAGAAAATCGACATCATCAAAGGCCTCTTTGTGGCGTGCCGCTTTACTGAGGCCCGCTACATAGTCAGGTAAAATAACACTCTCACACTCAAACACACACATGGTGCAGGCTCGGCTGTGCGTGTGACCACAGGCGCACACACACACACACACACCCCTGCGTGTACATAGACAGATACAGATGTTGACTCCCTGTTTGTATGTTGTGTAGCTGTTGTCGTGGCCAACGAGCGCAAATGTGCTTCAACGCTGACAGCTGTTGGTCTTGCGGTTTTGATTGACAGGTCGCTGGCCGGGAAGCTGAGGATTGGCCTGGCTGAGCAGAGCGTCCTATCAGCACTAAGCCAGGCTGTGTGCCTGACCCCCCCTGGACAAAGTAATGTTGGATTTTTTTTTAATACACAGTTTTTCACATCAGCCTTAAAACTGTAGTCAGGTGCCGAATGAATACTGAGCCAGTTTCTGCTCGCTGTAATCATCCCTTCTGTTCATATTGGCCATTAAGTGATGGAGTCCCGTTTCTCTCCATCACAGCTCAACCAGAAAACGGCACCCAAAAAAAACAGAGGAAAATTCATACTAAAAAGACCATAACTTTTGCAGCTATCCACTTGATTAGCCTAACATAAAATGCTGAAACGTCACATTAATGACAGATAAACTTCATATTATGTTTTTAAACGTATCGCATTGTCATTCGTATGAAATCTGAATAACAAACTAATTGGGAGGTCACACTAAAGGAAGAGGAAGGTGAGGTGTTAGAGCAAGTAATAATAGCTTTTATATATAGAAAGCTTGTTAAAACAGTGGTAAAATATTCATTGTCTTGATTACATCAGTTACAGCTGAAACATTAAGCAGTTTAAGTGTGAACACGACCGATATGCAACCTAATGTGCGCCTCCAAAACATGTTGAATGAAGAAGAGTTAACAAACCACGGTGACTTCGAGGTGTGTAATTGGGACTAGAAAAGCGATGCCGATCTTCTCGCCATTGTGTTGCTGAATTGATCACTTTCTCGAGGAAGCTTTGGCAGCGATTTCTCACCAACATCACCTGCGCCAAATAAAATAAAATGCATTTACCTCCCACTTATTAGTATTCGCGGCTGACTCACGACTGGAGGTATGCTTTAATAAGAGTCAATTAGACCAGAGGCTCGGTGGGGAAATTTGCATTGATCTGTGGTCTGGTCTGGAAATGTTTTTCTTAACATTTTTATTTATTTATTTTACCATTATTTAATCAGGCAGGTCAACTCGGAGCAAATTCGTTGTGGGGCTGAAGTGGATCGTTGCCATGAATAATTTATTTTAATAAAACAAGTCATTTTGAGAGCATCGTCATTATTAACGTCGGACAGGAGAACAAAGAATTCATTTGACCTTAAATCTTTTATTATCTTAAACATTTTTACCACCGTGGAGGCTCAGACTACATCCACAGGCTGAGTTTATTGTAGAAAAACGCCGACATACACGAGTAATTGCGCCGCCGCGAGCCTTGTAAATTTCCCAGGCTTTGAAGTGCCTCTGAACTTTCATCCCGCAAATGTCGGGTCATACAAATGTTCAAACACTTGCACAGATCTGTTTTTTTGAAATGCATTTTCTCTTCCCCCCCTCCTCCTCCTCCTTCCTTATAGGTTTCCCTCCCGCTGTGATCGACGCGGGGAAGGGGATGAGCGCTGAGAGCAGGCGGGCCTGGATCGAAGAGAAGAGTCTCATTCTCAAACAGACTTACTGGTAAGCGAAGCCTAAACAAACCCCCCCCACCGCCACCACTGCTGCCACCACCGCCTTTATTTCACTTTGCAGTCTCTCCTCGGCACCACTACAGCGCCTCATCCCCCTTAAGCCCTGTCCCTCATTCTCCCTCACTCATTCTGCTCACTTTCTTTCATTTCGGATGATATTGATTTTTTTTTTTTTTTTTTTTTGTTTCTCTTCCCAAACGTCCATCCTCATCTCCCACTCACTCCCGTCCAGCGAGATGCCCAATTACGACGTCATTATCCTAGTCCTGCTAAAAGAGGGCATAGACCAGCTCCCCAATCACTGCAAGCTCACTCCAGGTAAGCAGCCAATCCAGAGGTGGGGGGCAGGGGAGGGGCGGCTCCTATAAAGATCCGAAACGGTGACTGGTGTGTGTTTATTGATCCGTTCAGTGGAGGTGAGTCAGTTATTTTAGTTGAGTCATTTATCACAGAAAGATAAAAGATACCCCTAAACTAAAGGAATTAGCTCCCAATTACACCGTTGTCAAGCTATTTGTGATAAGGAGCCTTGGCACCAAGGTAGGAAATTAATACCAGCCACCATCTGAGCGCCACTAAATTGGGAAACTAAATTGGCCCTTGTTGGTCAGTCGGACAAATCTAGCAGCTATTTTGGCAGGTAAACAAACAGTTATTCAGAGGACTGCTCTGTTCTAAAATATGAGATAGTTTAAAGGAGCTGCTGTGTTTTTTTTTTTTTTCTTTTCTTCTTCTTTGGATCGCTGCAGCCAGTTTGGACAAAGCGTTACTGTCCTGTCATATCTGGCTCCGCGCTCTGAAAGCTGCAATTAAAAGAATTTATTTGTTGTATATTTTATTATATCAGTCTGCAGCTTTTTAAACTTAGAAGCACAGCTCAAGGGGGAGGGAGGGGGGGAGGGAGGGAGGCGGGGAGTGAGTCAGAACTTTAAAATTGCGGCCAAACGATGAAACAACCAAACTAAATTCAACTTTGGTTTTTGTCACAGAAACAGTTGTGGGTGTGATTCGGATGTGTCATGTGGGAATGTTGGCTACGGCCCCGCCTGCCGTCCCATCCACGTGTCTCAGAATAGTTGCAAATAAGAAAACTTCTCCTCCTGACTCGCAGCTAGCTTCTCACCAAATTAGTCATGAAAAATGCACAACTGTTATTATTTCTCAGGTTCGGCTGCTCCGGCGTCCCACTGTTTTTCACCTCTTTCACTTTTCTCCGATCCTTTCGCCACCTCTCCCTCTCTCAGGTGTGCCGCTGAAGCCCATGCTGGCTCACCCCACCAAGGGTGTCGGCGAGGTGCTGAAGAAATTTGACGAGGCGGCGTTCACCTGCATGAGTACAAGTACGACGGAGAACGTGCGCAGGTGTGTGTGCTTGCGTGCATGTAGGTGGCGTGAAGTGACAGAGTGCAAGTGTTTGTTTTTCTTGCGTTTGGCGCCAAACATATGCCTGTTGAATTTTGCATGCATATACCTCTCGGCTGTGTTCTTTGAGCGTGAGGTATCGCTGTTCTGGGACTCAAGCTGTGTGTTTGCTTGACTGTGTGCTCACATGCATGGTGTGTTGGTACCCTGTGTGTGTGTGTGTGTGTGTGTGTGTGTGTGTGTGTGTGTGTGTGTCTATTCTTTTAAGATAAACAGTAGTGCTGCTTTTGCCCTGGGCCTGTGGGCAGAGCAAGCTACTTCTGCCGTTATGAACCGGAGAGAAAGAGGAGGAGGGGTGGTGGGAGATGGAGAGAGGTGAGGAAGGAGGCTCGAGACAGTGAAGGCGAGACGCATGAAAGGAGAGGAGAGGGAGAAGACGACGAAACGCAATGGGGAGACAGTAGTAGGGGGATGTGGAAATTGTCAAGAGAGAGAGACATAAAGCGACGCGGCCAGAGAGAGAGATTGTAATGTAAACCCCTCCAGCTGTATTGTTAATTTTGGACAGTCATGCCAATAAAGTCCCTTTGAACTGAGTTTGAATTGAGGCGAGCAAAGAGAGAAACAGAGAGGGAGGATGGAGACAGAGTGAGCGAGCCCCATGACGTCCTCCTCCTCCTCTCCGGTCTCACTGCAGTGGACGTTACCTCCGACCGCCAGCAGAGGGACTCACGACACACTGCTCTTTGAAACACTCCCTACGTGTGTGTGTGTGTGTGTGTTCAGATTTTGTGATTAGCCATGACAAAGTGAGTATCAGCCTGTGTGGCATGTGGTGACTCAAAATAACTATGCATCCACAGACGCGTGTCTCTGATGTAATCAGTCAAATGTGTGATTTTTGTGTTTATTTCTTTTAATTTTCTGAGTTTATTTATCAGATACAGATGCTCATTTATCAATATTTAAAAAAAAAATGTCCTTTGATTGGTTGGCAGTTGTTTCTTCTGCACTACATGCATTATTAACACACTCATCTATCAGACTACATAATCAAATCTGAGTTTCATCTGGATTAAAATAATCGTCATTAGATTTTGTGTCTTTTTTTATTTATTGTGTCGCTTTTGCGTTTGTCACAGATTCACATTCTGGAGAGCGGCGTGGTTCGAGTGTTCAGCCGCAACCAGGAAGACACCACCAGCAAATACCCCGATATCATCTCTCGCATTCCCAAGGTAAAACACTTGAACACACAGAGCGCCGCGGCTCAGCCCCCGAAGGGAGAGAGGGAGACGGGTGGGGGTGGGGGGAGTGTGACTGAGCTGCCATAGTCAAACGAGGGCTCTCACTGTGGCGCGGATAACAACTGCACGCGTTTATCTCGCTCGCTCCGTCTTTCATTTCAGGCTCCTTTTTTTTTTTTTTTCTCATCTCGCCTGGTCTCTGCGCGCCCGCTCCTCCTCTCCGCCTGCTTGTCTCAGTTTGAAACCTCCAATCCTTCAAAGTTTATTTGCTCCTTTTGCTTGTCCCCCCCTCTCATCAAGGGCTGCCACCGACCATTAAATATCTGTTGTTGTTTTTTAATTCAGAGAAGAGCCTGTTAATGATGGAAATTTAAAAAAATCAGCTTGTCACAAAACCTCATCCCTCTAATAGATGTTAAAAACTCTGCTCGTCCAAATTAAAGCCGCAGCTGTATGCAGGCTCGCCAAATTAGCGAGCTTCTGCCTGCGTGAGGGGGCGGAGGCGAAGAGATCTCCAGTACCTGAAGCTTTGGCACTTGGCCTGGAGGGGGTCATCCGAGCACGCTCACCACCTCGACGCCTGCTGAGTCTGTTTTTCTGCTTTAAAGGAAAAGGAACTGCAGCGAGGTACCAATAAAGCTGTATCAGTCTGCTCCTCTCCCCTCCCCGGCTCATCCGCTGCTGTTGTTTTCAGCACTTTGTGGAGAACACGACTCAAAATTCCCATCTGATCTGTGCTAATCAGGTCAAGTTACTGAGGCTGATAAACTCAGAATAGTCTGAGTTTTACTAATGGACCCCTTTGCTGGGATCATTAAGACGTACGTTATAACTCGACTATTTAACAGGGAATAAGTGCAGATCTCTCAACGGGTATTCTGCTTTTTGAAAAGTAAAACTGCAGTGTTTTTTTTGTTTTTTTTTTTTGGTTGTTTTTTCTCTCTCTAACCAAACAGAAAAAAGGCAACTCTCCAGGTGAATTTTATTTTGATCTAATTGTTTAAAGCAGGTGGCGTTTTTCTACCACGCATATAGAAAGGTCAAAGCTTCCGTTGGCAGACAGTTCACTTATTTTCCCCTTACCGCAAGCAGTCATCTGAGCTGCAAAACAAAGCAAAAGGCAATTAAATGTTGGAGAAACAAAGTGTTTTTACTCATCAGACAGACTGTTCAGCTTTATAGAAATTATGCATCTCAATATTGCATTTAAATTTGCAGATTTGTATCTTGCCTCTTAATCTCTTTTTTTTAATGTTGTTTTTTTGTAAATGTTCAAACTTATTTGAAGGTATGGTTTGTACGTTCAAGGTGGGTGAATCTTATGGAAATCACCAACACACGTGTAATTGTGTTGGCGACTCGAGAGCAGGATGTTTTATAAAAGTCTCTCAGTTCTTTTTTTCAACTGAGCTCCGTTTCATTTCCATGTTTCTTTTCACACTTAATGTTCATAAATTCTTACTTTTGTGTTTACCGCTCAATCTCACAGCACCGTCAGAGCTGTATGAAGTTCATGATTCTGCAAAACGAACATATCCTGCTTCACGTAAAAGGCTTTTGTCAGACGCCAGGCACTAATGGCCAAGCGTCCATGAATTGCAGCGTCCTTGGTTTGAGTATTTTTAGGTGTGAGGGTCACTCCACTCTCCTCTTGCTTATAAAGAAATATAAAAAGAATCAACAACAAGCCAGTGAGAGGCTTTTCTTGTGCAGGAGCAGAAGTATTTGTCACGGCTTTAAGTCGGTCTCCACAACAGACCGTGGAGCTATTTGGCACCATTTGGTCAGTGGACAAGTTTTTTTTTTTTTTTTTTTTTTCATATCCAGCAGGGAGTAAAGGTAGAAAAAGAAACAGCCACATTGAGATTTTTGTTTGTGTGAACCAGCACACCTCCAAACACAGAAAGGTAAAAAGCTTCTTTTACCTCGCTTTGGTGTCCTGTGGAAAGCCAATAGCTCCGTGCCAGCATGACTTGAATGGTTGTGGTTGTTGCTCACAGCTCAGCTCGGTGTGAATACACTCCCCACACCCCTCCTACACACACACACACACACAGCGTTGCGTCTTGGCAGCATATGAAAAGTTTACTTTGAAATGCTGTCTGCCCCTCTGCCGTCTTTCTTCCTCTCTCGTGTATCTCATCATTCCGTGCAACATCTGCCTTCTCACGTTTCTTTCACACTGATTTTAATATCTCTCTTTTTTTTTTTCCTTGCTCCATTTTATTTTATTTTTTTAACCTTCCACAACTTTAAAAAGCTACATCCCTCTTTGTCTCTCGCCCTCACCTCGCTGCGCTCTATGTCCACCTGTCGCTTTTTCGTACGTCTCTTCGTCTAATCATCCCCCTCTCCCTTTCTTCTTCATTACTTCTTGATGATGCCTGTTCGGTCCCTCGCGGCTCGCCGCTCTCCTTTCACCTCTCTTTCTCCCCACTCTTCTCACTCTTGTCTTATTCATCCCCTGTCTCTCTCGTCCTCTCATCTTTTTTCGGCGCTTTGATAGAGCCCGTCTTTTTTTTTTTAACCTTTTTGGTCGGTCTCTCTGCCTCTTGTACCCTTCCTCTCACCACTCTCCTCTCTCCCTTAAACTTCTTACACGTTCGCTCTCGCTCTTTTCTTTCTTCAACGCCTGTCGCCACTCCTGACTGCCGTCTTCTCTCACCTTTTTTTTGTGTGTTTCTTCCTCTTTATCCTCATTTTTCTTCTCACCCCCTTGTCTTTCGCACTCTTTTTTTCCACACATCTCCCTCCTTTCACTTTTTTTTTTGCCGTCTTTTCTCTCCTCTCCCTTCCCCTCATTTTCTCCATGCTCCTTAACCCTCTGCATGTCATTCAATTTTTCATACCATCTCTCGCCTTTTCTTCCATTCACCTTTCTTTCTCACCATTTTTGCTTCTTAAGCTGTGAGGTTTTTGTGCCTTCTGCTCCAGCGATAGCTGCGGCCGGAGGGATTATGTTTACGGCTCGTCCTTCCATCCGTGCGTCCCGTTCTCGTGAACGCGATAACTCAGGAACGCCTTGAGGGAATTTCTTTAGATTTGGCGCAAACATTTTGGAGTCGAGGATGAGTGGAGTAGTATTTGGTGGTCAAAGGTCACATTTTTGGCCATAACTGAAGAAATAACCTCACAATTATGACACAATTTCACATGAATGTCTAACAGGATAAAAAGTGACATTATAATGTCCTGTAGAAACACTTTTTTGGCCATTATTCCTCACCATAACTCAGGAACAGAAGGGGGATTGTGAAAATATTTCACATTTTATCAGAAAGTGTGATAGAGATAGGCTGCCTACCTTGAAACTGAGGTGATTGTAAAGATCTTTTGTACAGCGAGGTTGAAGGTGTGTGTGTGTGAAGCGTTCAAGTTTTAGAAACAAGATCCATATTTGAGGCATCGTCTTCTTTCATGGCTGCCATGTTTTCTTCTCATAGAATCAGCATTATTGGCCAATCACGTGAGCACATATAGAAAGTTTGACTGCGTGTCTTGTTTCTCTCAGTGAACATAGACACCAATAAGTCAAGTTAAATCAGTTTTATTCATTCAGTGATGTGAAATGTACCAATATGAGTCCCCTCTCTTCACTTCCTCTGCCTGCCTGGTCGTCCACCACAGGCCCATTCGTTTTTCTGATATTGTGTTTTAAGGTGATTGTTTTTGCACCATGTGATGAAGCTCTCCTCTGTACTCGTCTGTACAAATAGTCTCTAAGTGAAAACAGCATGTTTATGTTTGAAAATGATGAGTCATGAGTCCATCCATCCATCCATTTTCATCCGCTTGGATCCGGGACCGGGTCGCGGAGGCAGCAGTCTGAGCAGAGATGCCCAGACCTCCCTCACCCCAGACACTTCCTCCAGCTCTTCCGGGGGGATCCCGAGGCGTTCCCAGGCCAGTCGAGAGACATAGTCTCTCCAGCGTGTCAGGGTCTTCCCCGAGGCCTCCTCCCGGTGGGACATGCCTGGAACACCTCCCTAGGGAGGCGTCCAGGGGGCATCCGAAATAGATGCCCAAGCCACCTCAGCTGACTCCTCTCGATGCGAAGGAGCAGCGGCTCTACTCCGAGCTCCTCCCGAAGTGACCGAGCTTCTCACCCTATCTCTAAGGGAGCGCCCAGCCACCCTGCGGAGGAAACTCATTTCGGCCGCTTGTATCCGCGATCTTGTCCTTTCGGTCATTACCCAAAGTTCATGACCATAGGTGAGGGTGGGAGCGTAGATTGACCAGTAAATCGAGAGCTTCGCAGCTTTCGACTCAGCTCCTTCTTCACCACGACGGTCCGGTACACCGACCGCATAACTGCGGACGCTGCACCAATCCGCCTGTCAATCTCACGCTCCATCTTTCCCTCACTCGTGAACAAGACCCCGAGATACTTGAACTCCTCCACTTGAGGCAGGACCTCTCCACCCACCCGGAGAGGGCACACCACCCTTTTCCGGTCGAGAACCATGGCCTCTGGATTTGGAGGTGCTGATTCTCATCCCAGCCGCTTCACACTCGGCTGCAAACCGCTCCAGCACATGCTGAAGGTCCTGGCTTGAAGAAGCCAACAGGACAACATCATCTGCAAAAAGCAGAGATGAAATCCTGTGGTTCCCAAACCTGACTCCCTCCGGCCCCTGGCTATACGCCTAGAAATCCTGTCCATAAAGATTATGAACAGGACCGGTGACAAAGGGCAGCCCTGCCGGAGTCCAACATGTACTGGGAACAGGTCTGACTTACTGCCGGCAATGCGAACCAAGCTCCTGCTCCGGTCGTACAGAGACCCGAACAGCCCTTAGCAAAGGGCCCCGGACCCCATACTCGCGGAGCACTCCCCACAGAATACCACGAGGGACACGGTCGAATGCCTTCTCCAGATCCACAAAGCACATGTGGACTGGTTGGGCAAACTCCCATAAACCCTCAAGCACCCTGCGGAGGGTATAGAGCTGGTCCACTGTTCCACGACCAGGACGAAAACCGCATTGTTCCTCCTGAATCCGAGGGTCGACTATCGGCCGAATTCTCCTCTCCAGTACCCTGGCGTAGACCTTCCCGGGGAGGCTGAGAAGTGTGATCCCTCTGTAGTTGGAACACACTCTCCGGTCCCCCTTTTTAAAAAGAGGGACCACCACCCCAGTTTGCCACTCCAGAGGTACTGTCCCCAACCTCCATGCAATGTTGCAGAGGCGTGTCAGCCAAGACAGCCCCACAACATCCAGAGATTTGAGGTACTCAGGGCGGATCTCATCCACCCCCGGCGCCTTGCCACCGAGGAGCTTACGAACCTACCTCAGTGACTTCGGCTTGGGTGATGGACGAGTCCACCTCAGAGTCCCCATCCTCTGCTTCCTCATTGGAAGGCAAGTCGGTGGGATTGAGGAGATCCTCGAAGTATTTCTTCCACCGTCCGACAATGTCCTCAGTTGAGGTCAACAGCTCCCCACCCGCACTGTAAACAGTGTTGGCAGAGTACTGCTTCCCCCTTCTGAGGCGCCGGACGGTTTGCCAGAATCTCTTCGAGGCCGACCGATAGTCCTCCTCCATGGCCTCACCGAACTCCTCCCAGACCCGAGTTTTTGCCTCCAGGACCGTCCACCTGGCTGCTGCGGCTTGCTTGGCCTGCCGGTACCTGTCAACTGCGTCAGGAGTCCCACAGGCCAACATGGTCCGATAGGACTCCTTCTTCAGTCTGACAGCATCCCTTACTTCCGGTGTCCACCACCACCGGGTTCGGGTTGATTGCCACCACGACAGGCACCAGAGACCTTGCGTCCACAACTTCGAACTGCCGCGTCGACAATGGAGGCAGAGAACATGGTCCACTCGGACTCAATGTCTCCAGCCTCCCTCGGAATCTGTGAGAAGCTCTTCCGGAGGTGGGAGTTGAAGACCTCCCTGACAGAGGGCTCGGCCAGACGTTCCCAACAGACCCTCACAACGCGTTTGGGTCTGCCAGGTCTGTCCAACTTCCTCCTCTGCCAGCGGAGCCAACTCACCACCAGGTGGTGATCGGTTGACAGCTCAGCCCCTCTCTTTACCCGAGTGTCCAAGACATACGGCCGGAGATCAGATGAAACGACAACAAAGTCGATCATCGACCTCCGGCCTAGGGTGTCCTGGTGCCATGTGCACTGATGGACACCCTTATGCTCTGAACATGGTGTTCGTTATGGACAAACCGTGACTAGCACAGAAGTCCAATAACAGAACACCGCTCGGGTTCAGATCGGGGAGGCCGTTCCTCCCGATCACGCCCCTCCAGGTATCACTGTTGTTGCCCACGTGAGCGTTGAAGTCCCCCAGTAGAACAATGGAGTCCCCAGCCGGAGCACTATCAAGTACCCCTCCCAGGGACTCCAAGAAGGCCGGGTACTCTGTACTGCTGTTCGGCCCGTAGTGGCACAAACAATAAGCAAGAGACCTATCCCCAACCCGAAGGCATGCAGGGAAGCGACCCTCTCGTTCACCGGGGTGAACTCCAACACGTGGCGGCTGAGCTGGGGAGCTATGAGCAAGCCCACACCAGCTCGCTCGCCGCTCACCCTGGGCAACTCCAGAGTAGTGGAGGGTCCAGCCCCTCTCAAGGAGCTGGGTTCCAGAGCCCAAGCTATGCGTGGAGGTGAGCCCAACCATCTCTAGCCTGGTACCTCTCAACCTCCCTCACACGAGCTCAGGCTCCTTCCCCCCCAGCGAGGTGACATTCCATGTCCCTATTGCCAGAGTTTTGGTCCAGGGATTGGGTCGTCGAGGCCCCCTGCCACGACTGCTACCCAAACCACATTGCACCTGCCCCTCATGGACCTTCCTGCGGGTGGTGAGCCTACTGGAAGGCGGGCCCACGTCGCCATTTCGGGCTGAGCCCGGCCGGGTCCCGTGGGCAAAGACCCGGCCACCAGGCGCTCGCCTGCGAGCCCCAACCCCAGGCCTGGCTCCAGGGTGGGGCCCCGGTAACGCCAATCCGGGCGACGTAACGGTCCTTGATATTCTTCTTTTCATGATGGGCTTCTGAACCGCTCTTAGTCTGGCCCGTCACCTAGGACCTGTTTGCCATGGGAGACCCTACCAGGGGCGTAATGCCCCCGACAACATAGCTCCTAGGATCATTCGGGCACACAAACCCCTCCACCACAGTAAGGTGGCGGTTCAAGGAGGGGGAGTCATGAGTCATGCCTGTCAAAATAGTGACAACTTCCATTTTTGCCAAGAAATTCACTGAACTGTTAATTAGATTCCTTCAGAGCCTTCACTGCATATATTAAATGAGTTTGTACAGACACGGATGTAAACTTGAACTTGACTGGTTGACGGAGGCACACAACAACAAGGTGGTAATTTTCCTTTTTTTTTTTTTTTTTATTAAACGGAGTGAAAAATCTGGATGTTTTTTTGCTTCATTTTCATGCTGTGAGAAATCACATCCTCTTTTTAAGTGATGGCATCATTTCCTTTTATTTAATTAAAGCTCGAATCAATTTTCTCGTGTTTATTTAACGTGCGACTCCTAATTTATGACATTCAATTTACCACGATTGTGTTGTTAAAAAATAGCCCCTGTCATTTGTTTAAATGGAGCTTTCGTCGGGGAAATCGATTGCCTGTTGTTAATGTGGCAGACAGTTGATTCAAGAAATTGCTTAAATTTGCATCCTTAGTGCTGACATTATGTTGTCATGGCTGCGTCTGTGTATGTCGACGTGTTCTTCTTGTGAACACAATGGATAAGGAACGGCTGAGAGAAACTTCACACCAGCACACATCGCCTGCACAGCGGAGATGGTCTGATTAGATTTTACAGCACCTTGCTGCATTATTTTGCATATTAATGAGGGGGAAACTCATTTTCCCAAACGCACCATAGTGCCTTAATGCTTCTAATTATGAATTAATAATGATATATCAACACATTAATATTAATATAAATACATTAATTAGTCATAAATGTATTACTTAGCTTAATGATCTTATGAGTTTAACTGCTTATGTTTGATATATTTGACTGTTTCCAAACAACCTGTTACCTCTAATACGTCTCTTGACTCTGATTGGCTCTTTCCGATCACCTTTCAGATTTCTCTCGCTGATCTGCTCTCGGTCTGGTTCGGGTTGTAAATTTAAAGCATCCTGGCAGCCGCAAATCGACCAGGACGGAAGAGATTAACACCCTTAAGCTCCGCGCGCAGGATTTGGTGGCTTAGATAATTAGCAGCCACTCTGTTTGATCTTAAAAAAATCAGTGGGGATGGTCAGTATAATCTGCCCACGGATGGTTTATCCAAAGCCTCTATCTTATCAGTGTTTTTCCTGCACAGGGAGATATTTCCCAGCTGCCCAAGCCTTTTTAGCTAATGCAAAAATTAAAGGGAGGGGAAAAAAAACTGAGGAGCAAACTGCAAAATGTCTCTGAAGCATTTGGCTTTTGGCACAATGTGGGCATCCAAGCAAAGGAGCGGATGTGTTTAACACTTTGGTAACTGCTTGAGTAGAAGAGACAGCAGCGGCAGTCACAGCTACTCGGGCGTAACGATAAAATATAGTGCAGTGGGGGAAAAAAAATGTTAATGTGTTGACTTCCAAAGTATTTGGCAACAAATTAAGGGGAAGCTGCAGGTCCTGAAACAGTCTGAACATGTCTTCAATTTGATTGCCTGTATCTGTGCCTTTTTTTTTTATTTATTATTTTTTTTATTTAAAAAGAAAAGCCTCAAGTTAAATCTTCTGCTCAGTTTAAATCTCCAAGTTTGTTACATCTACTTCAGTGAAACTTCCAGGCTACTCATCCTCCGATTGCTAAGGCAGATGTTGCTTTTATGCAAATGGAAATAACATTATCTCTCCAGTGAATATACATTTTTATCTCTTTATTCATTCACAACTCCCTTTTTTCTGTCTCTTCATTATTTCTTGAAAAGGTGAAGGAGGACTCGGTGGTGTCCTGCATCCTGGACTCGGAGGCGGTGGCCTGGGATCCTGAGAGGAAACAGATCCAGCCCTTCCAGGTGCTCACCACTCGCAAGAGAAAGGTATGAAACGGAGAGCACTATATTAAAGCAGCCGAGGATATACGAGGAAGGATCTATGAAATGCTCACAGCGTTTTAAAATGGTAGAAAGTGGGACATGATGAGAGAGGAAAAAAAAAGAAGTAAAAGGTTGAAGAGAGAAAACAAGACAGAGATAAAATCCAGAAGGTAGAGAAGAGGTAGATAATAGGGTGAAATGATCCGGCAGATGGAGGGAGATGGACGGAGGAAGAGCAGACAGAAAGAGGGGGAGATTGATAAGTCGGAGACAGGGGAGTCAAATGGATCGAGGAGAGAGAGAAGAAGAAGGTGGGGGGGATGGCGGCGGCGGCGGTGGTGGTGTGAGATTGCAAATGTCAGCGAGGTGTTTTTTTTTTCAGTTTTGATCAGAATAACGGCCTCTTTCCGCTACACCAGTCACATCGGAGCCAAGCGGCCCCCTCTTTACCTCGTCTCTTTGTATGCATGATGACATCTTTGTAAACCCGGGGAAAAGGAGAAATGAGAGTGCAAATATGGAGAACATGATGATGAAAATGGCTGAAAATGATTATCCTGATGATTTTTTTCTTTTTTTTTTTTTCTGGATACTTTTACCGCCACTATGAAATTATTTGTAATGATGGTTTGATGCACAAGCTGATTGTACTGCCCTTCTGGCGGTTTTTGCAACAACATCACCACTGTTTTGCCACTGAGAGCTTTCTTCGCCGAAATGAAACACTTCAGTTGAGGAGATGAAACCCGATATGGACTAATTAAACATCATTAATGGACGGAGGGGAAAGTAATGAGGGAGCGAAAGGGAGAATGAAGGAGAAAGGGAGATAAATCTTTCAGGTTTGAAGACTTGCAGAGCTTTCATTGTGGATGCCGTCAGTTTGTTTTGTATTTCATGATCACATCCACTCACCACCGGTCCCTCATCATAAAAGTTTAGTATCGTCAAATTTTGGAGAAATGTTGCATCAGCTCTTTGGCCTAAATATAACATTGGTGTTTACTAAATGGACTAAATACAAACAGATTACTTCGCAAAAACTAGTCCATATGTAGACATTAGTTGGTGTGACCTAGCTAAAATGGTTTCGATAAATTACTTGATTTTTATAATCTGATAAATACCACTAAAAGACTTCATGCTCAAAGCCCATTTCGATTAACGCTACAACACGCTGCAGTGATTTCTTGTTTGCATAGTTTATTGCGTTTGATGGGAGACCTCATTTCTTCAAGTTGCCCGGTGGACTTTTCTTGTAAACAAAGTTTCTCTTGAAATTCAGAGTTTGTGTCCTTGAGGCAAAAGAAATTTACTGAATGCATTCCCCCTTTTTTTTAAATTCGCTCAAAATATGTGAATTTTCATTTTTGCTTTCTTTACATCCATATGTAGTTTGTGGGAATCGTCGCCTTCCCTGCGTTTTGTCGCTGCAGTTCTGCGTTTCTTTGAACTTTTGGTGGTGCAGCCTGATTAGGAAAATGACTAGTTTGAAGCTACCAAGCACCTAGAAAAGGAAGGACTGCGCACAAACACAAGAAATGGATTTTCAAAGAGCTGGTGCAACCCAATCTAGGAATTCAATATTACTTCGGTAGCTGCAGTTGAGGAAAAGCCGTGGAATTTTACATCAGGGCCGCGGTGGAAATGCCGTAATAAGGCAGAGTGGAGAGTCTGGAGACTGACGGGAGGGGTAAACAAGAGCAAAATAAACAGGATGAAGTGCAAGAGAGGTGAGAGCAGGAGATGGGAGACGCACGAGAAGTGAGTCGAAGAGCAGGAAGGAAGGCATGAAGACGAGGAGGAGGTGCGATGCTGTTATAAGGTGTGGAGGGGGGGAGGCGGGGTGGTTAACTTTCAAGATAAGCTGGAGCGAAATCAAAGAGCTCTTTGTAACAAGTCCCAAGGTTGGATGTAGCGATTTGTGAATAAGATGCGTCTATTTGCATATTTTTGTCAAGGGTAAAATATTAAAATGTATTTGTGTGTGTTGATGCCTCCCTCCCTTCCCCCTCTGCAGGACGTGGATGCCTCTGACATCAAAGTCCAAGTGTGTGTGTACGCCTTTGACCTCCTCTATCTCAACGGCGAGGTAAGGCCTGGTGCTGATGAGGAAAATATTGGCCAGAGATCTCTCTCAGCGCTCCCATTGTCATTTAAAATCGGCGCGTGCGTGCGTGTTTATTGTTTTGCGAGCGTCGCCGCGTGCTCATCGCCCCGCCGAGACGCCAGCAAACATCCCTGAATGCCAATGATGGTGCTACTGGAGGCCGTAACTAGATAATGATTGTAACGCTCATTGTAATTCCAGTGGAGTGTGTCTGAGTGTGTGTGACTGTCTGACACTGTGTTTGAGTCTGTGGGTATGAGAGTGTGTGTCGCTGCCTTTTTCAGACTGTGTGTGTGTGTGTGTGTGGTGGGTGGTAATTGTGACTGATTGTGGGATTCAGAGTGTGTGTGATTCCATCCAAATAACAGACGACTTTTTAGGCTGATTTCCGTAAAGACACCCAGAGAAAATGCAAATCAGTTCAGTGTTTCCATCAGCCAATGCCATACGAGTTTTCCCAAGTGGACGGAAACAAAATTACAGAATTAAAAGAGCGCCAGCGACTCTTAAATTGTGCCATTTCATTTCTGCTTCACACCTAATATGGCATTTATGTAAATGTAATGAATTAATTTGTCTCTGTATGCACATACTTTGTTTCTGTTTTTGGCTCTTTTGCCCTTTTTTTTCCTCCCCAGACTCATTTATGTATTTATTTTGAATTGATTCTTTTCCTTCTCCACAAATTATGACAGTCCAATTCCCTTTCGCGCCACAGTCCTTCACTTCAAACTCTGCTGCAGGCCTAGAGGGCTCTTCATGACTCCCGACACTTAGCCGACCATCAGGGGCTTCTAACAGGAACTATAACTGCTGCTGAGGACACCAAGGTCGTGTCCTCTGTGACGATTTTGGGTTTAAAGACCAGAGGAGGAGTTGAAATTCTGCTATAAACACTTTTTAGGCAAAAGAATGGAAAGTGATATTGTGGCAATGTGGTTAAAACTGAAACAGCTTGACCATTACAACACTTATTATACATTATACATACCACAAATCCTCTAACCACTAATTCAGTGTGCGCTTTGTCGGCGTTTTCGAGCGTTAAAAATGTTCAGCAACATCGTAGAGTCATGTTGAAATCGGTGAAATGGACACAAAATGTAATCGAAAGTTAAATCACACGTGAAAGAAGTGTCTACTAAGTTGGGTAACGACAACTGGGTAACGAAACAGGCCCCACGACGCCATCATTGACTGTAAACACCTGCATCTGTTGACTTTTAGTGTTTCTCCCCTCTTTAAATGTGTGTGTTTTCCCATTTCTGCAGTGTTTTCTTATCTTTACCATTTCCATTATTTTTTTTTTTAATGTACAAATTCAAAATGCTCTGAAAACTAAGTGTTAAGTGTTTGAAAACGTATTCAGAGTGAGTGTGTGCAAACGAGACTGTGTGAGCGCCGCTGTTTAACACTGTATGTGTGCGTGCCTGTGTGTGTGTGTGTGTGGGTGTTTGTATGTGTGTCCAAAGCCGTCGTGACTGTGTATCTGTGAGTATACTGTGTGTGTGTGTGTGTGTGTGTGGGTAGCTAGTTGAGATGGCATTTCATCCTTGTCATTGCAAGGCTCCAAGCTATGAAGAGGAAATGGTTGTAATGATACACAGTTTTGCCATTTCTAATGATGTGTCTGTTTTTTTTTCTTTGTGCGTGTGTGTCTGTGTGTGTGCGTGTGTGTGTGTGTATGTGTAGTCCCTGGTGCGACAGCCGTTGTGTCTTAAGGCGTCGGGCTCTGCTGAAAGAGAGCTTCTCAGAGGTAGAGGGAGAGTTTATGTTCGCCCAGTCCATCGACTCCAACAACACTGACACCATCGCAGAGTTCCTGGAGCAGTCTGTCCGAGGTGTGTGTGTGTTATTGAGACAGAGACAGACTTTCTTTCTTGTTTTGTCTTGAACTTTCTGTGTGTGTATTAACTGTGTACTAACTGTGTACTTGTTTCCTCGCCTGCTGTCCTTGCACGTCTTGAACCTTTCCGTGTGTGGGTGTGCTGCGTGCCAGTTTCATTTCATTTGTGCCCTTGCCTGCTGCCTTCATGTGTAAATTGTGTGAGTGCTGTGTGTAGTAGTTGTGTACTTGTTTCCCTGCCTGCTGTCTTTTTGTTTGGCCTGCATGTTGTTTGTGTAATACTGTGTTTTCCTTAGTGTGTGTAACAGAAACAGAACCTCTGACTTGTGTAATTGAGTTTTCCTGCATGTGTCTGACTCTGTGTATAAGAACCAACATAGAAACGTGTGTCTCTGTGTGTATTGTATGTGTGTGTTTAGGAGTTATATGCCTGTGTGTCCTTGTCTACTGTCTTCCTTTGTGTCCTGAACCCTTCTGTGTGTGTGTTTGTGTGAGGAGACAAAGACCTTCCATGTATCTGAGAGATAATCTGTTAATTTCCTTTCTGCACGACTCGAATCGTGTTTTGGTGCATTAAGGTGTGTGTGTGTGTGTGTGTGTGTGTGTGTGTGTGTGTGTGTGTAGACTCTCTGCGAGGGCCTAATGGTGAAGACTCTCTGGAGAAGGATGCCACCTATGAAATTGCCAAGCGCTCTCATAACTGGCTCAAGGTGTGTGTGACATAATAACTCACGTTCACTTAACACACACTGACCACAACCAGCATGTGTTACACAAACACAAGTGTTTTTATGAAGGTGTTCACTGACCTCTGTTCACCTTTCACTATTCTTGTTCATTTTATGTGAAACACAAGTAAAAGAATCATTTTACACCAACGTCTCTCTCATGCCGTCGTCCTCCCCTCAGCTGAAGAAGGACTACCTGGAGGGGGTGGGCGACACGATGGACCTGTGTGTGATCGGCGCCTACCTGGGAAGAGGCAAGAGGGCAGGCACCTACGGGGGCTACCTGCTGGCCTGCTACGACGACGAGAACGAGGAGTTCCAGTCCGTCTGCAAGGTGTGTGTCTACACAGTGGGTTTTTTTATGCCGGCACAGGGTACGGGGTTCATGATAATATTTAACTCATTTTTAATGAATAAAATTTTCCAAAAGAATAAAAGGTACAAACAAGGTTTTTAAGTTTAACCATTTTTTAGAGTTCTCTAGTTAATCTCTTGGATCGCACAATTTTCTTAACACAGTCGACAATAACACAAGTAATCAACTTTTTTGCAAGGAGATACTTATATAAACCCTGACTGAAGAATGAAAAATGGCTGGATGACAATGTCCTTCATTTTTTTCCGTCTCAGAAAGCAAACTCGAGCAGCACTTATAATATAAATAACAAAGTCTCTGTCAGAAGAAAAATGTTTCAGCGTGTGGCCTTCACCCGGGTAGCGTTGCTTCTCTTTTTGATGCACCGCAGAAAGAGGTGATGTTGATGTTAGAAATCCCTCCTTTCATTCTCTGAAAACCACAGAACAGTTCAGACCAACTCAGAAAAAAACAGTTTTAAAGTCGGTGTCGCTCGGCCTGTAGCTTCGATGTGGCCTCATTATTTTCATCAGTTATAAAGATTCACACTGAACAACATGCTAATTGATCTCATTCCAATCTAATTAATAATAACAGTGGACTGGTGCGCATTCAAATGCTGCTAAAAGTCACATATTTCAGAAAAAAATCAACAAACTGAACATAATAAACGTAGTAAAGGTAGAATTTATTACAGAGCTGTTGTGCTGAATCGCATTCGATTCTACAGGTGGACGTAATAAAGTGACCACCGAGTGTTTGTCATAACTTTGCCCCCTAACAGTTCATCTATATGCACATGTAACCTTTAGGAGGCAAGACAGAGATTTTCAGCTCCAAAAAGGCTCATTATAACATAACGTTTTGTGTTTTTTTATAATCATTATCATTCATTTCAGGGCTTAGCTTTAAGGAGCAACTAAGTGTTGAGTGTTTTCAGTTCACGTCTGTCTTATAGTTTGTGTGTGTGTGTGTGTTTGTGTGTGCTGTAAAGGGGTGGTTTTATGTCTCAGTGTGCTTTTGAACTGTCACTTTTGTCACTTTTCCCCTCACACGTGTGTTGGAGGAAAATCTCTGTACAAGCGTACGTGTGGAGGCACGACGGGGTGCATCTTGGTGATAAACATATATAAGAGCGTGTGTGTGACAGTAAAGACGCTGGAGTACGACTTCACCACAGAGTTTCCTTTGTGGTGAAGTCTCCTTTTTTTTCCTCCTGTAGTTTTTATTATTTTATCCACAGAAAAGTGGTTCAGCGAGCAGCCAGGACACACACACACACTCTTCCCAGCTCCGCCCATGCCTTACTTTAAAACACACATTCACACCGGAGAGCTCCACGCTGGTACAACCGCATGGCGTCCCGCTGTCGACCACTGTGCAGCTCCCACTGAAGCCGATGCAGATTAAAAGGCCTGTTGGATGACAGCGCTAAAGGGCTTTCCTGCCTCTCTATGCTATTTTTCCCCAATAAAATAGAAAAAAAAAATCTTGTCTACGAATGTTTTTTTTTTTTTTTTTTACACTTGAGATGACTCTCCTGGATAAGTGAGACGAGGATGGATGTTGCCTTTAAATAACACAACACAAGACACCACTCACTGTGTAAAATGTGAAAAAAAAAAAAGACAGATGACGAGCGCCTGCCTTTTGTCTATTATTGATTTTTGTATTAATCTTCCTTTGCTTGGGTAGCTGCTAGCTTTAGGGGCCTTTCAATGTCCACGTATCCTTCAAAGTAAAAGTTTTTTTTATTCGCATTGTCATTTTTCTTTAAACCGTCAGCTCTAAACAAATGCTGACTGAGCTGCAAAGGATTCGATCACACCGGTCAGTCGGCGTGACCTTTGCTCAACCAATCACACCACTTTTTATTAACTTAATCACACACACTCTTGGCCGCATTAAGAAAGAGCCTCACACTCCCGTCCCGAGGTGTCCTGGCAGGCATCCCTATCTGATCTGGGCTCTGCGTGGATAACTTGGCAGTTACACTTTGTTCTTAAAGTTGTGTTGGTGCATCACCTCCCCCGTGCACGGCAACGTTGGTAATATTTAAAAAGTTAAACAAGAGGCCTGCAGTTTTCAAGAGCAAGAGCCAAAATCAGTTCATTTCATAATGAAGTTGCGTACCGACGCAACCTCTGTGTACTTTTGGTCATATTGTTGGACATGAAACCTGCCACGATGTTTGATTTTGTAGGCGATATTATTACTTTAGTTTGCCACACATGCTTTCACAAAAACACAAAAAAAACCCCACAAGTTGTAAGTTTTTACGGCACCAGTGGTGAACATTTACTACATTGACTTATGAGTTGCTTTTTACTTGGCAACATTTATCTGATAGCTTTTGAAATATGCATCATTATAGATTAAACTATAATCTATAGTTTATGCACAGTATAAAAGGTTTATCGTCACTTTTACCTTGACAACACTGAACGCTGCTTACGTTAATGGATCCGTATTATTCCAATACATAAACATGAGAGATAAATATAACAGTCTGATTGGACCAATGTGCATAGTTAGCACTTTTATTTGTGAAGTGTTTTGGTGCTGTACATTTACTTGAGAAACATTTTGATTGCAGGACTTTTTATTTTTTTGGAGAATTGTTTGATCTAAATGACTCTAAATCCCCCCCTGACTGATCGTGTCACTGCAGTCAGGCGCTCGACAGTCAGGAGAGTATTTGGATTTTTCTTTTCCCCACTTTGTCTTTCATCGCAAAAAATATCTGGTTTCTGAATCCTAATTCATAAAGGTCTGTGTCCACTACATGGGACTATAAGGAAACTGCTCATTTAAGGAATTAAGAAATCCCTGTGTCAATCCAAAATTAAATCTTTGCTCTGCTAATCCTGTTGTCCTTGACACGGTAAACTCGAGCAGGCCTCAGTGTGAGAGGCTCAGCTGCAGCTCAAAGCAGAATTTAACCCACATTTCCTTTTCCCAAATGTCATCTACAAACTGTACGTCCTGCTTGAAACGTCCTTGAGCAAGTCCTCGGCAGATCCAGGAGCAGCCCCGCCGCTGACCCGCTCCACTCACACACTGCTCACATAGACGTAGAAATCACACCATCGCACAAACGACTTGTTCAGTGTGCATTAGGTTGTTAAATCCTTTGGCAGCAGATGAAGCTGAAACATGAGATGAAATCGCTTCAGCTAAACTTAATGAATTCATTTACGCCTTTCACTGTACTGTACAAGCATTAATGTTGGCAGTTATGTATGTTTGTAGCTTCATATTACAGGAGGTAGGAACGACTGAGCGACAGGCTTGTATGAAGCTAAATGTGCGACGTCGTCCTTTCAAATACCACAGAAACTTTAAACTGGATAACAAGAAATAAAATCGCAAACAGCCGTTTAAATGTTTCCTCTCTGTCAGGCTGAGTATTGAACCTCGACACTTTGGAGTACAACACAAAATTAGTTTGCAGAGTTGAGTATCAATTTCAAAATCTTCCTTTTAAAGTCATGTTTGACAAATTTACAAGAGACAAATAAGTCTGCATACATACAGATCTTGTAGCATTGCAGTATTTTAATTTTTTTTCTGGATATTCTTTGGCAAATATCTGTTTTAATGCTGTGATAATTTTGATTGACTTGCAGTAAAGCATCTGGATTTCTCATTTAAAAAACCTACGTTCAGCTTTGATCTTAAGTATGAGTGAAGCAGAAAACCATGTAAACACAGTGATTTTGTAAAAAAAAAAAAAAAGACGTGGAAATGATCTTATCTCTAAAATAAAGACTCAATGCAGGTGATTGTTCTTGATGGTTATGTGAGGTTATTGCACTTTGGGACGCACTCTCGCCCAGGCCTGTGGGGAACTGTGCCATATGAACGACGCCACAGAAGCTTTTAATTAAAGGTGTGAGGAATTAATTGCCAGGCACATTGCAGCTGCAGCGTCACGAGTCCCAGGCTACATGTTCGGCTTCTCCCACCGTTTAGTCCTCAGAACTAATCTGTGTTACAAGACTTTAATCTCCTCTACCATCGCTGTGATCCCGTCTTCTAAAACATTCGCTTTTCTCTTTCGGTCCCTGGTTATTCCTGACTAAAGTCTCATTTGTGCTCTCAGTTGATAAGAAATCACTGATTTTTTTTTTTTTTTTAATGCACGTGACGTCACTTTTAAGTTGATTTGAAATTTACGTGTACAAATAAGTGTCTTAGAACATGCATAAGCAAAGTTTTTGATGGTCAGTATCTTTTAGTGACAATAACTTTTGGGAAAATTACCTTAAGACAAAGTTCAAGTAGGTGTTCAAAAGTGTTATTCTCATTGGTGCTCACTGTATTGGCACCGGTATCTAACATTTCTTTAATGTTACCCAGCCCTGCCTCTTGCCTCTTACTTTCGTATGAGGGTCTTACTCCCAACAAAATGCGGGGCAGTCAGACGGCGGAGGACTTGGCCTGGACAGATAGATAAAAGCAAACACATAAAGGTGCCACAGATGAATGAAACACCTCAGAAGCTTTCGTTTCAGGGACCGCAGCCTCAGAAACACAAAGCATCTGTCGGACACCTGCTGAATTCATCTTTAAAAATACATCTGTGAGCTGGAAAATGCTGTATTTGCATGGTATACCAGCCTTTTTTTTTCTTTCCCTTTCTGTGCGTGTCAGCCCACGAGGTGATTCTCGTGTCTTAGCGGGTTCGGGTCTTTTGAGGGGTGACACGACGCTCCAGGCGAAGCAGGCAGACAAGGCTCTCGTGGTGTTGGGGGGAGGATTTGCTTGCTGTTCTGTGTTCTGCCGCTCGCCGCCAAATGTCTGCCGTGAGGGAATATGTGTATATCCGAGAACTGTGTGTGTGTGTGTCTTTCTCATCTCCTTTCGTCTCTTCCAGATCGGGACAGGCTTCAAGGATGAAGATCTGGAGCAGCATTACAAGTTCTTAAAGGTAAAGTGGCACAGCGCGACTGTCGCACTCACCGACTTTGTGAAAGTCGCAGCTCGACACTTATTTTCCCACGCTGAGGGCGTCACTTTTTCATAACCTGGACTTTTTACATTCTGCAGCTTCAGACACTTCTTTTTTTTTTCTTTTGTAACAGAATCTGAGTCATTGGTTAGGTTAAAATTGGGGCCCTTTTATTCTACGAATAATCACTCCCTCATTAAATTCTTCATTCATTCCACCTTTTCAGATGTTAATGGACATTTTCATACCAAAATGAGATGGCCAGTGTGCGGATATTCTCTGAAAATACAACTCGTATAGTGCAATCATTTTGTAAGTTTTTATAAGCCGCCAAAAATAGAGAAGTTATAGAAATAAGCTCAGTTACTACATGATATATAATTTCTTCCCCTTAAGCCTTCTACATAGTTTCTATTATTCTCACTGCGCCGTATATCACCTAAAATAAATGACAGAAATATGAGTCGTTTGGCTTAAAATCTCATGTTTCTGCTCACACTCCCTTTTCCTAAAGTATCGGGCTGAGATCATAAATGATTTCTGCCTCACCAGTAAAAATCTGCATTTGGAGTAACGTCCGGGCGTGCTCTGACGTCGAGTAATGAATCGCTTTTTTTTTTTTTTTTTCAATTTATATTTGAAGACGTTCGTTCGTTCCAGAGCAGCGGAGCAGCGGCATTTGAAGAAATTGACAGCTGCTCTCCGAGAATGATAGCTGTCGTGAGAGTCACAATTAATTTGAGCACCCTGTTGACTGTCGGCTAAATTTAGACCTGCTTTTACACAAACAAGAGCGGAGAGGCTTTTAGAAACGCCGTCACCTGTTTATGAAAATGACTAATTGTGAGATCACATTACTGCACGGACCAAACATGGCTCCCGCTGCGGCTTAGTGGAAGACAATAACCTTAAAGTAATATTGTTAAGGTTAAGGGTTTAGACTCTGTGGTACAAACTGCTGCACGGTGCAGAATCAGTAATTGAGAAGGCGGTGCAACCTTTCCTTTTTTTTTTTTGTTCTTTTTTCTTTTCCTCCCCCAGACCAATACAGCCTGTACTGTAGTGCTTTGTAATGAAGCCCTCCATCTGAAAGTGATGGATGGTGAATTAAGGCGAGCCGCCGGTGTGGCCGTGTTGCTTTAGCTGCAGTCCTGCAGGCCGATGGGAGTCCAGACACGGAGACGATTGGCTCTTTCCACACTCCTCTGGGTGGCGAGACGGCAGTGTTGTAACAAGGGACACACTGATTGTTTCTGTCCTGATATTTCTTCTGTTGTCAAGTCTTAGTCCAGATCTTCTTTTTTTTTCAACTCACTCACCACAGCAGGAGTATCCTTCAGTGTGTGTGAGCTAACATGAGGTGATAACTACAGTAAACACAACATGATGATGAGTCATTTAGTTGATAGAGAGAAAGAGACGATGTAGATATTTTGACAGGAGCTTAATTGTATAAGTGTAATTCCCAAATTACAAGCCACTCGCTCAGATGTAAATATTTTCTGTTTTTTTTCTATTTTACAGCTAAAACAGTTAATTGTGAAAATAATCATCAGATTAAGTTGTGATGGAAATAAACTATCCTAAACCACAGCTCGCAGCTCGAAGGAAAATCTCAGTTTATTGGAACTTATCCATCATCTCTGTTGGTTACGATAACATTGTGCTCCCCGAGTAGACGGCTGAGATCTGTGAACGCTGCAACAAAGGCGCACAGCGAGAACCGCACACTGGAACCGCTTCATTTTTAGAGGCAAGACCGAAAGAGAGGGTGCCCAAAATGTCGACAGTAATCACCAGCCAGTACAGCAGAAGTTAAAACAGGAAGTCGGGCTGTTACCTGCGATCAGTGTGCTTGTAACTTTATGGTTCACCTTTCCAATACCGTGTTATTATGAAAAATATGAAAATACCATAAATTCTCAGTGTTGTGCACATTTCACAGCATCGTCTCGTCATCCTCGTCTCTCCTCTCTGCTGATCTGCAGTTTTCATTCTCCGAGAGAAACACACTCTTCATTCGCTCGTCATGTCCTCCCTCCTCGAGCGCTGTTAAAGCTAAAGTCAGCACTTCTCGCACAGATGTTTCACGTTTAAACTTCACCAGGAGCCGAGATTATTCTTCGCGCTGCCGGCCAAAGGCTTTTAGAGGAGAGCGAAGGAACCAAACTTGTGTTAAACTGGGATTTAACTTTTAACTATCGGGCGACGTCATGTAGTTAACATTTGCTTAACTTAAGCGCCCACTCAGGGGCTGTAACTGAGTTCCACTTTTTTCCACTAAACAAGAACTTATTTAGTTAATCTTTACTGCTGCATCTTCAAAAACTGTGTGCTTCCCTCAGCAACGCCACCTCTACTTGATTATAATTACTCCCCTTAAATAAGTCTCTTTACATATCCCCTCAAAGAAGCTTGTTTTAAATGACACAAATATTTGCATATTAGTGATTAAGGTTGTTTTTTTTTTAAAAATGTTCTCAAAGTTTTCTACATTTTTTTTTTATAACCCTAAAGACTGAGAGTGCAGATTTAATGTGGATCAAACACACGGCGCTGATGCCTGACCTGTCAGATAAAGTATAGCTGAATCTCTAACTGGGGTCTATCGGCAGCAGCGTTTTATAAAACTCCACACGCCTACCAGCTCACTCGTTGTAATTCACTCCGTATGAGAGTGTCACTTGAATGCCTACAGTATAAATAATGTGTGCGAGGAAACCAGCACCACTACTGCTGGAGCCTTATTTTCCCAGCAATACTTAACAATGACCCAGTTCTGTGGACACTGCGGCAGCTGAGTTAAAGTTGCCCTGTTTCGGAGTCGCATCCGCCGAAATGGTTGTTTTACCGCCAAAACGAGATTGGGTGTCATTTTGTTTAAAAAAAAAAAAAAAAAGCGTGACGTCTACGCTGACAGAATGATTGCTCGTGTTGAAGTTAAAAAGGCGCCATTAAATATTTTACAAGTTGACACTTTCCTCAGTTTGGGAAACAGCTTAATGGAGGGCTGAGCTCGGCTGCGAGGTTTTTGTGATTTATTTATTTTTTATCTTAAGAGGTGAGTACCGGGTAACAAAAACATCGTACATCAAGGTGTTTCAGCAAGATCTTTCATGTAGGTGTATGATAATGTGGTTTGGAAATCACCCTCTCATGTCGGCCCTCAGGCAGGCAGCTATCGTTTGAATAAGAGAGCATACGAAACTCTGCGCCGTCTCCTGGGTGGGGGCGATTGTGAGGCGGCGGCAGGATTCGGCGGGGCAACAAAAGCCACTCTGTCACTGTCTCTTTATCAGGCTCCCTGTGAATGCACTGACCTATTTCTTTACATTGTATTTACAGTATTTACTATCTGTTTATAGTTCAAAATGTGATTTACTGCTTTTTTGTATCATCGTATCATGAATGTCTTTTGTGTTTTGTCACTTGTGGTTGACTTCTTTTTTTGATATTTTACATTTAATACAATAAACGTAATATAATGTGGAATGAAAATGGTTTTATTTATTTGTTCCTTGTTCTCCAGGAGCACATCCTGCCCAAGCCGCGCGCCTACTACCGCATCGACCCGTCAGCCGAGCCCGACGTGTGGCTGGACGCCGTGCAGGTTTGGGAGGTGAAGTGCGCCGACCTGTCGCTGTCGCCCGTCTACAAGGCTGCCATGGGAATGGTCAGTTCAGCTCCCTCTCCCTCTTTATGTTTCCACTGATAAATCCCGCCTGCTATGGTCTGTTGCCTACAATGAAAAGTTGCAATTAGCGCCTCTTAATTGAGTTATTAAAAACGTTGTAAAAGATGCCGGATTTAATGGAACAGACACTCGTTTATTACCAGGGGTTTGGCCGCATGCTGGCCTCAATCCCACAGTGCACATAAAGCGTTCGCCACAACATCAACAGAGAACAACTCTTCGTTTTAAACCACTGCTGAACTAAAATTCGATCCATCTGGAAACATTTACAGAAGGAAAGACAAAAGAGTTTTGCATATTTTTATTGCTTTTAGTTGGAAAAATCATAATTTTTTTTTTTTTGTTTTTGTTTTTTTGTTTTTTTGAACGCTTGAATTTGAGGTAGATGGGTGAGTGTTAAAAAATTAAGAGGAGTAATAATATCCACACTCTACCTGTCAAAACTAACCCTGTGGTTGACGATATGATATAAATGCAGTTTGTCAGATTTCTTTATTATTTAAAACATGTAGATACAGCTTTTTACTTTCAATAGCTGGCGGGGGAAAAAAAGTCTAAGGCCAGAAAAGAAATGACTTCAGAGGGCTTATGTTTTATGGAGAATTTGAGCAGTAACCGCACCGCTTTACAATCACCATTAATTCTCCAGTAGCATCAGCTGATGGGAGGCTTAAACCAGTTAACGTACGTCGCTGTCAGTCGGTATATCAATCACTAATCAATCGCTTTCTGGACCAAATGAGCAAAATGTGCCATCATTTTTGGTTTTGGCTCATCCTTGTGTAGTTATGGACGTCCAAGCAGCGTGTGGAAATCAAAGTCTGGTTCAGTCTCCTTAATGCAGAAAGAGACTGTTCACTACTATAGATAGTTGTGTCTGTTATTTATTGTTAAGGCGGCTTTTCTAAACTATCCACGTTCTCTGTGTCGACCTTTGACTATGAACTATAAGTCAGAATTATTCGCAAAACGACTCGAGCTTCTTGTCAGTGTTTCGCTGTGGCATTTTTCTTATTTTCCACCATGTTATTTATTGGTACGAGGCCGTTGTCGGGCCCACGGTTGCTGCCGGTTGCACCTGAAATCTGAATCATGACTTTCCCTGATGAGTTTGATTATTTTTCTGTAGTGGGTTATCGTATTTTAACACCTTCTGTATTTCAATAAAATGCATTTTGTAAGTGGATTATTCTTGGTATCCTCGTGTTTGCACACATATAATCCATCAAAAATGGAATGCATTTATTCACATCCAACATATTTTCACTGTCAAACGGCTCTGGTTATCGTAAAAAAGAAAATGTGCAATGCATCCACATTTGAAGGCAATAAGAGCATTTGAGAGGGAGATAAATAGAAATAGGACAAAGGTGCAAATATTTTAGTTTAAAAATCATTCTTTCTCCTCTTTTTTAATCAGTTAATGTGTGGTGTTTTAAAACCTTGAACTGAAGTGTTTTTAATATCCTCCAAAGTATGAAAATAAACACATCAAGGAGTTCAATACAGTAATGGAAAAATGCTCGCATGCATCAGTGGCTGTACGCTGTGTACTAACTGCGAGTCTGTCAACCTGTCTGCCCTCAGGTGGATCCGGAAAAGGGCATTTCTCTGAGGTTCCCCCGCTTCCTTCGAATCAGAGACGACAAGAAGCCCGAGGACGCCACGACCGGCGCTCAGGGATTTACTGACGCTTTGCCTCGACCATATGAAAAAAACATGAAATCAGCAGTGTGGTGAAATACAGAAATAATAATAATAATAATAATAATAATAATAATGCCAGATACACATCTTAAGCAGCAAATACTGTCTGTAGAGCGAGCGCAGAGGCCCGGGAGGTCAGAAGGCCCGGGAGGGCGACACAACTCGACCTTGAGCGGCGTTACAACAACTACAAACAACACACAAAAAAAAAAGCAATCATGTTTGTTTGGTCATGTTACTCCATGGTCAGGAGCCTGGGTGATATACTGTGAGGCAGCAAACAGTGAATTATATCGTACAGTAGAGATGTGCAGGTCAGCTCTACCTGCTCCTGAATACACACCAACCTGCGATTATTAACGTAAAACCTTTTTATTTCCTAATCAAGTCTCTTATTTCTCTGTCTATGAATCGACAACACGCTCTGAACAGTGGCAAAAAAAAAACTCCCAAAAACATGAAATTTAATTTCAGTTTTTTTATTCGTTGTAAAATGATGTTTACTTGTCTGTCTCCGACCTGCCTGCCGACCCACCATCACTTATTTATGATTCAACCCAACCAAACTGATTACAAGTCAGCGCACACATCAGTATGTTATTGTGGATGAGATAGAAGAGCTTAGATACATTAACTTTATATCGAGAGGCTTTTAAGAATGACATAATGGTGTTTAAACAATTAGTCAAGCAACAAAAGAAATAATGTGGCTGCAGCAAACAATCTCATATTTGGTTTGTTTGATGATTGTTTTCTAAATTAATGGTCTATAAAATGTCAGAAACCAGTAAAATATCTTCTAAAGCCCAGTGTGACGCCTTCAAAACGCTTGTTTTCTTGGACCATTAGTCCAAAAGCCAAAAATATTCTCACATTAGGGAAGCTGAACCAGCTAAATCTCTGCCTTTGTTGTTAAAGAAAATGTATCAGAATAGTTGTGGATGGACTTTATATTGACTGACTGATCGATTAATTAATCTTCCACCAGCTCTAAAAAAATAATGATCAGTTTTACTTCATGAATCAAAATTGTTGTTCTTTTGATATTTCATAGATTAAATGATGCATCATGGAAATAACTGTTCAATTAGTTACAGCCCCACAAATACAGTATAACATGTTGTTCAACCTCCTTGTGGCAACCAAAAATGTTTAGTTTTCTTTCACCTACTGCAACTCGTACTTTTTAAACTGTGGGTCTGGCCCCTAATTCATGAGAACTAGAAACAAGGAGGGAAGAAGAGAATTGTTGACTGTCAAAACTCAAATGGTCTGTAAAATAAGTTAATAGTTCGGCCTGCAACGTGTCAGAAAATGTTGATCACAGCATCTTTAAGTCCAATGCAATAAAATAGCTTTTTCGCCGGACCAACAGTCAATGAAAAAAAGCATCAATTTCTCACAGTTAAGAAGCTGTAATTAGGAAACATTTGCCATAATCATTCCCTTGTTCGTCTCGGTCATTAATGCTGAACAATAATTTCCTCATTTTTGATACACAAAGTGCCACAGATGTGCAGTAAATGGCTCATCTGACTATCGTTTGGCATTTTATCTTTATAGCTGTACGTTGCATAAAGTATGTCAGTGTCCAGAATCGGTGTCCATATTGGAAATAACTCTTTCCTGTGCAAACATTAACAATCCGAGGGTGCTTTTATGTCCCAGAGTCAAAATCTGTGAATCACTCCAGTGACTCGACCACCAGCAATTGGACAAAAAGCCGCTATCATTTAACTTTGTTTGCAAAAAGGTGCTCACTGTCCACCGCTTGTCAGACAGCAGACTATCATTTTGATTCTCTGCTAAAAGTTTTAAGACGTGCTTGCCGGCATCAGGATTTTCCCCTCGACGGACAAACTCTGACTGACAACCGAACCCAAGCGAGGTTATCGTGCAAGCATTGCTCAGTGTTGTGTAAGAGCACAAAAATTCGGTGAGGTTTGTTTTACCCGAGGATAAACCAGGGGAACCTCGTCATGAAGTCCGAATGGTACTATAATGTGAGTTTTTTTTTTCTAATTTGAGCTCAGTAGGAACATCAGCTGCGTTTTAAATGATATTTCTGTCCCCGTTATTATTGGCGAGGACGCAGCAAACGCTCATAGTTTCACATTCAGATGTTTAGCAGATAGCTTAAATGAAACCTGGCCTCCTTCAGGTCCGAGGGAATTCAGAAAACTTGGAGGCAGAGCAGGTCGTTCGGTCTTTCTCCGAGGCCGAGAACGAAAAGCCGCACCTCGAACCTGAGAGGGAGAAATAATGTGATGTTTCACTGTCTTCCTCCTCGCTGTGCTGCCCTGCTGTAAAAGGGTACTGCTGATTCTGGGAGGGCATGCTGTTCGCATATTATTCATTGTCCCGCCTCCCCCACCCCCGCCTCTAAACCCTGATGAGCTCAAGTGAACACAACCTCTGTCTCCCAGTCAGCGGCTGGGAGTCACCGACTTCAAAGCCCGGGATATGAATAATCAAACTGTTATTTTTAGCTTTTCCTCTTCATGTTGCTGACCTGACTTCATGATCCTCCCTCCCTACCTCTCTCCCTCCTGCCTCCTCTCTTTTCATGCGAACCCTCTCCCCCTCCCTCCCTCAATATCTCTCTCTCCCTCTCAATCTCCATCCATCTCTTCTCCTCTCTGCAGATCGCCGACTTGTACAAGAAGCAGCAGCAGATTCAGAATCAGGGGGACAAAGCCGACCTGGAGGACTACTACTGATCGTCTGCGGTCATCAGCGGGGAATAATAAATAATTGCAATTTCAAAAATAATTGTAAATAGGTTCTTTTTTGTAATGTTGAACGGGAATAAAGGCTTTCGCCAGTTTTAAAGCGTCCTGTCATTTGCGTTATTGATTTACCCAAAGCCGCCCCCCTCATGATTTCCCTTTCAGAGCCTAAATTGCATTAACGTCCCGTCGCATGCGGTGCACGTGAACTCCAAAAACTCCCATCGACTCGGTGATTACAGCTTACCTGCCAGTAATAGATTCCTATCAAAAATTCACCGTGCAAAACCGCCCAGCAAAACATGAAACGTATGTGCGGCATACCAATACTTTTCAGCTGGCCTGATTTCTGCTGGAGCACTGAGAAAGACGGCGGTGAAGTGCGTTCAGCGTGTGCTGGTAATAAGAGGACAAGCCAAGGAGATTGCCGACTGCCTGAAATGTTATTAGAAGTAGAAAAAGACCCGGGAGCTGACAGTTGCTCAAACAGCAGGACAAAAGAGAAGCACTCACAGCTTGCATTAGATGGAAATCCACTAACAGTCCAGCCTGAATCAATCAGAGACTGTTGGAGATATGTGAAGGGGAGGGCTGAGAGTGGGGAGGGGGTCAGTTTGAAAGCCAAGGACGGGCTGTTGTCACACGGGAGACGCAAAGAGGAATTTGAGAGTTTTCTGCATAGTGACGCCATGCGTGCTCGCGACGTGTTTGTGCTCTTGTTTGTGTGAACAACTCGAACTTGCATTGAATGCAAAGTAGAGCGAATGTATATAAATATTTTGTTCAGATTGACATGCATGTGCTCACGGCTTGAGAATTTCCCTTTGTATAGGTGGGCATCACAAAAAAAAACAGTTGCGTTATAATAAAAGAATTGATGTCACTAAAAATAAACTCCTGTGACTTTGAGGATCGTGGCGGCGGTACTGACTGAGTTAAAACTACACTGAGATGGTAATGTAGGTGGGTCAGTCCACCATTTTGGTCTGCAGCTATTGGACCAATTTGTACAAATGTCCACAGTGCCTAGAGGATATCATCAGGTCAAAAGTTAAATTTGTCCAATACCTGCAGAACTAATCACATTCCCACCAGCCTGTGACTCCCGTGCTTATTAGCATCATCACATTCATGTAAGCATTGCCATTGTGAGCACGTTAACATCCTGACATTAGCATGTAGCTCCGAGCACCCACGGTAGGCACGTGGTGTCGCCTCACAGCTGCGAACACGGCTGCAAACTCTTGATCTTTCTTTGATCTTCAGGAACGTGCACAATGTGGCGGCAGGAAGTTGAGCCGAACACAATGAGATGCAGGAAATCAATTACAAGCGTCAGTCGGCCGACGTTCTCGTGGATGTATGGAGGCATACATCAAGCATACAATTTTCCGGCGCTGGCTCGCCTGCAGTAAAATCCCGCCCGTTGTGTGGAGGCTCGCGCTGCGTGTGGCGTGCTGTTGTCACTGTTTTCACATGCAGAGTGGTTTTGTGTTTTGTATACTGGAGAGCCTGTGAGATCACTGTTTGTTATGCTTTCTCTGTATGCAGCTATGCGTACTGCACGACTGGTGGTTTGCCTATTATTTGTGTGTGTGGGCAGTGTCCTGTGTCTGCTGAAGGGGAGTTTGAGAAGGACACCATTGTGGTGGAATGGAAATTCCAAATTCATATTTGCCTGCCCTTTTCGTCTGCCACTGTTGTTTATCTGTACCATACTCTTTTTTTTTTCTCCTCATCTGATTTTATTCACTTCTTTCCCTTTATGTGGAAATGTAAAGGTGTCTTTTCCCCTCAGTTTACTCTTTCAAATAAGTTTGTTCTCCCACACGCTATTTTGGGCGCAGCTGACACTCATCTTGAATGTGATCATCACATCATCACGTCTGCTTCTTGAATAGAAACGAGGGACTCGCTGGTGTTACTAAAAACTGAATTTCAAGTAGCACTTTGTCGGCAGCACCGTCGCTTTAGAAGTTAGCTTGAAACAGCAAGTGTGAGGGATGGAAAGGGCCCTAATGGAAATCAAACAGGCAACAGAGCATGAAATATTGAAAATGCAAATATGTAATGAATTCAATTCCATATTGTGTGTGCTGTGTGATCCCAGCTTTTGTTGTGAATCACTCTGAAGGTTGACTGGCGAGCATTGTCTCTGCCTAATTTGTGTACGTGTGATTGTGTAAATGAAGAAGCGGCATGAAAGTCTCTGTGTATCGTTGTGTCGCCTGCACGCTGAGACGTTTCTGTGTTTGTATCCTCTTTTGTGTGCGTGTGAATGGGATTTTTGTTTTTTTATCATCTGTGTGAAAATGTGTGTGCCTGGTTAAACCGTCCATGTGTGTGTATATGTGTCACTGATGTTTACCGAGGGGGGCAGCTGGTGCACATCACACGCCTGCGGGGCACTGCAGCACAGCGGCCTCAATCTCCACCGAGGTCCTCGCCCATGTTCAAACAGCTGTGCTGTTAGTTCACATCAAGTCACCCGTTTTGCCCCGGGTCCTCTGTGTGTGTGTGGGGGTGCAGTGGCAAACCTACCTGCTCTGCCTCCTGTGTTGAACTATATTTTGCTTCATCTCAAGAAGGGGGGGGTGTGGAGCGTTATTTTTATTTTATTTTATTTTTTTCAAACAAATGCCCCAGAACTGATCTCTGTTGTTGTGACAGATGAAAGGCGAACTGAAGATGGCTTCTCTTTGCTGAAACTGTCCCTGCTGTGGTGCTCTTTAAAGTTTTAGGAAGTGTCCCCTAAAGGAGGGTTATGGATTACCTCCAACTGCAAAAAAAAAAAAAAAAAATGGGGGCAACTATAAAAAAAAAAGAAAAAAAGGCAGGTTTCACCTTTCTCTGTCCTTTCGTGCCCCTCTCTCTTCCCCCGGCCCATTCTCCCACATAAGCTATCTGTCTTGTTCACAATACCCCTTTCTCCACCCTGAGAACAATGTGTTTGTTCTCCTCCACCTTCTCCTCCTCCCCATCCCTCCATCCCTTTCTATCCCTCCATCCATTTGTTTGGCGCTCTCTGTGACATCTCTGCCATGCCAGGCTATGAGGGAGAGAGGGAGGGACAGGCCCTGCCATTGTCCCCGGCCGAACCCACGGAATATCAATAGTGTTTTTCTTGAGAAGGAGCGCCGAGCGTTGGCCAGTAACCTTTCAGATTTGATGATGTCAGGCCCCCTCTTTTTTGGGCCCTTTATATGATTTCCCTCGTCCTCCACTCACCACTCCAGCGGGGTATTAGGTCCTCGACATAAGAGACAGTGCAGAATTGTATGCGCTGTGTGACTCATCGGGGCACTTCATCGGCTCAGTTTAACCGGGACAAGTTGTGTGCGACTGGGCCAACGAGTCCAAGTTAAATGAGAAAATACAGCGTTTGTAAATGCCCTCCAAAGTGGCCTCCTGTCGGGGGGGATGACACTCGTCAGTGCCTTCAAACACCATTACAACTCATCACTGGAAAAAAAAAAAAAAAAAGAAACCGCTCTGTTATGGTTGCTCTAGTTAAGCTTTCTTGATTTTAGTCAAAATAACTACTTTTTAATTAAGTTGAGGAAGGATCATGGTCTTCCTTTACTCTTGACAGACTAGACTCACACTTCCTACAGCTGCTAGCTCTTTGAACGTGAATATTTCTGAGCTAAGAGGCTGATTCTCTCGTGCGGTCGTAGGAGGTCTCATCGGTTGAACGTCACCATGTTCATCAACAATCTGCCAAACGCCAGTAAGCTCGTGCAGATGACCGTCCTCCAAATAAGTTGTTCCCATACATTTTCTGTCAGATGTGACCTTGCAGACCTGTAAGGTGAACTCAAATGCCCCCGCACTGACACCACGGTTTATTTCCGCTGTTTCTCCATTACTTTAAACTAACCGTTTAAAATGTTGATCCTTTACTTTGAACTGTCTCGTCTTCCCTGCTCGCTCAGTAGCTTGTTTTCATGCACTCCTGATATGTGGATACAGATTAAATTCACATTTCTGTGTTTTTTAATGACTTATGCCCCCTGGGATACAAGCGGGCCTGTTTGGGAATCACTCTTAAGATAACAAATGTATACAGAAGCTTTCTAGTCATGTTTTTTGCGTCCATTTCCAGCTCGAGATCCTTTTTTATTTTAGTCACCAGCCTTTTAACCTGCGTCCTCTTAGAAAAAACCTAGATGGCATAACGCTGCTGTATTTATATTTAATCCTGCCTTCTAGCCTTAACTTTTGACAGTTTTCTGGCCAATTGCTCACCATGGCTCATTTGCCTTATTTGGCTATGGAAATGTTTCGTTTGATTATCCGACCCCTGCAGCAAAAAAAACTGAGAGCTGATCTAGTCGTTTACGAGACCACTTTATGATTGGTTTATGATGGCGGCGGTTGTTGTTCCCCCTGCTTGTCAGTGCTTCACTTTGGCTCACACTGAGAGGCTTGTGCTTAAGGGGGTAAGACTGCGGCGCACTCCATTGGATCGTCGTTGCCAGCCATTAGTCTTATGACCTTGGTGCGAACCGGCCGCCGCGGCTCGTATCTCCTCCGTCCCTCTTCGCTCTTCTCGCCCGTCTTGACCGTTGAGGAAAAACCCTCCAGCTGCCCCATCTCAAAGACGCTCTCCCATTCACAGAAGCTCTCTGTGCGTTTCGAAAAAAGACATTCCCCTTCTGCACATCTGCCAGCCCGCCTTGTGATCAGGGCTGCACTCCAAGCTGTGACAAACATTCTCAACATTGCAGAAAAATTAGACATGGATAGAGCTGACAAGAAGCCCTAACATCTCCAGCTCGGGACGCTTTCCCAGAGCCTGATTATCCCTGCTCTTTTGAATGTGCGCTTGGTATGTTTTTTTTAATTTTTTTCCCTCTCTTCTCTCCCCTCATCCCATTGGAAATAATTCTACGTCAAAGGAAATTACAATATAACAAGAAAATATGTTCTGTAAATTTCTACGGGTGTCTAATGACATGCCCTCACCGAATGCAGCCGAGGCCACTACCGTCTCAACCCGTGAAAAACGAGCTTGATGAGTTACACGGGCAGACAGCTGAGATGGTTTCATTCACACAGCGGCTGAAGCCGGAGGTACTTTGCGTATTCATGGGCGCAAAGGCAATTGATATGAAGCCTTGTCCACCTCGATATCACTAAAGTGCAGCTGAGGACTTGTGTATAATTTAGCAAAAATCTCTAAATGGCTCTACAGATCGAGTTTTTCCTCTGTCTGCTTCTCGCTGGTACCTCTCTCCTCTGTCCTCCCCTCTCCTCTGCCTCTCCTCTCTGTATAATTTAGCAGCAGATAAGCTCTCCCTCTCCTACATTAGTGTGCTCTGCCACTGCCAGCTGAAGGAATGGGGGGCCTTCGCTCTATATGTGATACAGTTTCAGCCTGCCAAGCTCAGCCGCTGCCACCGTCACTCGGTGCTGACGAGTTTGGGCGCTTGCCACGTTCTGCACCTGCCAGGCTCATAAAGAATCCCCCTGTTTCTCCGGGGCCTGAAGGCAGGATCTGCCATAATTGTTAAGGATGTCGCGATTTAGACATTCAAGCCAAAGCTTAGACAGTTGATGGCGCCAACAAGTTGGCAGATGGTTCCATTTTGTTCAGCTGATCCGTCAGCGGGGTATTTGAGGTGTTAAGATGAATGACTGGTTGCGATTTATCACAAGTGGCAAGAATTTATGCCGCGGTCTCGAATGTAAGCAAAAGTCGATCTGTCGCTAAATGCCTCGCCACTGTCTCGGCCAAGAGCCCCCCTCGTAAAGGAGATCCTTGATTTCTTTTTTTTTTTTTAGCATTTGGGGGAAAAAAAGCTGGATAAGTGGGCTCAGTGAAATAACAACGTGAAGTGGATGAAGTGGACATCCTTGTCAAGTGCCTCCTCTTCTTACACTCTCATCATATATAGGTTCCCAAAGGGTGGGTAGGAGGAGTCAAGTCATGACTGATATCATTTACACTTCACGTTGAGACTAAGTGAATCTCTGCTTGTGTGATTGCTGAAGCTGCAGGAGCACCGTGGACCATTAATTTGTGCATGTTTTCACCATTACAGTCCGACGCCGGCGGCTAAATGAATGCATATTTATGACATGTGACAAAATGATGGAATGAGGCCTTCAGAAATTAGCCTTTTTTATTTTTTTCACCAATCCCACCCCGGCCTGTCTGCTCATTCACACTGCCAGCTCTTCGCTCATTTTCTCCCCATGCATCTGCCGCCATCTTCCTCTCATGTCTGCACGTCTCGTCTTGTCCTCACATCAACCCATCTATATATAGCAGGTCTCTCCCCACTCCCTGGCTTGTCTGTGTTACTGGAAAAGTGAGGAGTGGGCGCCGTGCCTTGAATGCCCATCTTTGTCTGGGCGGAGAGGAGAAAATGAGGCCGGGCGAAAGAAAGGGAGAGGCCTGGAGAGGAAGAAAGCGCCATTGACAGACGGGCAAACACCAGTCAGCCCCTGTCCCCCCCTCTCCCCATTGTCTCCAAGTGCTAGACGTCAGCAAACGACAGGAATCTGGAGAGAGGGAGGACGGAGAGAGAGAGAGCAAAGAGTCGGGGCTTTGTTTGGGCCGCTGGCCTCAGACCCGGTGAAAGTGCAGGGAGAGGAGAAAGGGTGAGGGAGGGTGAGCGATGGTGGATGGAGGAGAGAGCACTGGACTGACCCCGCTGCAGGATCCCCCCCCCCTCCCCCACTGTAAACATGCAGAAACGGGCCGACACAACCTCCCACTGATCCCCCATGTAATATTTACATGTGAGCCGTGACCACATACAGAGCGGCTGCAGATGGTCGTGATTCCCCGTCACACACCCCTCGCTCACTCGCTCGCGCCTACACGCCAAGCGTTGATTAGCATTTCCTCTCGACTCAATCACATCACAGTGAGGGTGTAATCTACCACATTACATTCATCATGGCGTAATGTTGCACAGAGTTTGCAAATTTGCCCCAAGTTGCCCATTGTTTACCCAATTAATTCACCAGATACTGTACGACGCAGGTGCCTCTCGCCTGTTTTTTTTTTTTCTTCTTCCACTTCAAAAGATAATCTGTATCATTTGTTTCAATGAAAGACGAATTGGAGAGAAATGACAGGAGGAGGGGTGGGGCTGTGGAGAGGGGGAATGGGCTGGGCCGGGCCTGGGCGAGGGGTGTGGTTGGGTATAAACCAGGGGACAGTGGGTTTTCTGTTGTTGTCTTGTTTTGAAGCCCTCTGTCCTGGCATCCTGCACCCCTCCACTCTCTTTCTCTCTCTCTCTCTCTCTCCTCCTTCCACGGCGGGACTCCTCGTCGTCCGACTCCTGTCAGGTCTGCGGCATCAGTCTTTTGGGAGCTCCATAGAAGCCAGAAACCATGCTGACGTTCTTGGCGCTGGCCTCGGTTGTCCTCCTGGGAATAGGTAAAAAACAAAAAAAAAGATAAATAAAAAAAATAACGAGTCTTCTTTGAACCTAGCTGGGTTTTATTTTGACGAGGTCTCAAAGAAGCCCATGCTGATTTTCATCTACAGAAAGTGAAGATGTAGAAATTATCTTTCCACTGATGCAGGGTTAAAGGTTAAATGAGGATATGATGAAGAGGGATTATTTTTTCTGTGTTTTTTTTCCTTTTTCTTCAGCACTTACTCGAAAACTGATGGACTTGATGATAATAAGAAGGGTCAACAGGCTTAGTGGCCAATTAATTGATCTCACTGAAATGTAATATCTCCCTCTATGCCGGCTTAATACTAAACCAAAGCAGCTTTATTAATATCTTAACATTTAATTATTAATTCCACTTTTTAAAAAGCCATTAGGACACCTGTAGAGGATATTGTTCATCCTCGGGTGCATTATGAGAAATGGCCCGTGCTTTATGAGGGAATCTGTGCCCCTCTTTTTATAAAGCAGGTGTCTCTGAAGTTAAAGAGCACTAATATTGTGACTTTTAAACCGACACTTGGCAGAGTTCTCGCTCTCGAGCAGACGTCTTTCTCTGCTCCCCCCCTCCCCTTCCTTGTCAGATACTTGCACTTTTTGTCAGAATTTTAATTAAAAATGTCAGGCGTGATTTCATTGACTCGTTTTTCGTGGGGGCCGGCTGCATTAATGGCTCTCGCTCAAGGACGCTCGCAGTGAAAGCTGTGAACTTTACTCTGCGGGTGTTAAAAGAGGCAGAAAGCTCCAGATCACTTCGGGGGCATTAGTGTGAACGTAGCTGCGAGAATACTGTGACTCATGGTGGCCCACACGTTTTAAGCTAAACTGAACAATACAAATATGATGCTGTTTCCCAGCTAATGCGAGAGTGGCAGGAGTGTGTGTGTGTGTGGCTCCCGGGGGGGAGGGGGGTGGCTTCGGTGGTTGTTTGAGATGCTGAGTGCATTTTCAGGGGAAGTAAAATATTGATTTTGCAGCCAAAACCAAATTAACATCGATCATTAAATATTATTCAAGCATAAGCAGCGCACATGATTAAGCCAACATAATCCATATTAATGGAGAAAATGATGTTCCCCTTTGACTTTTAGAGACTAGCACTGATATTCCAGTAATAATCCAAATATTTACTGAGTGAGAGTCAGAATCGATGGCGGATCTGGCACCACTAAATGTGCAGTTTAACAGTGTGTGTTTGGTGCATCTATAAGTAGCATGTAAGTAGTTAGGTTTTATTTGACCGATTTCAAGGAGAAAACTAATAAACTGAAATGTGGCTCAGGCTTTGTGTGTCTCATGGTTGCAGTAAAAATGTTCAGGAATGCAGTGGCACAATTGATAGTCAGACCATGCAGTGAATGCAACACTTGAGGCAATATTAAACCAAAAACATGTTAAACTGCTGGAATGTTTTAATCCCGTGGCCGTCTGGATGGGTGTGTTTTGCTTGTGAATTAACCATTTCCCTCTTGATTGGTGTCTCCCAGTGCCTGAGCAGTCCCAGGCCATCGTGATCTACACCGGCTGGGAGCGCCACGCCCTGGTGGGCTCCGACATCCGGCTGTCCTGTTCTTTCTTCTCCTGGCGCTGGACCTCCGAGGACGTCACCTTCTCCTGGACATACAGGCCTGATGGATCCCGGGACAGCATCTCTGTAATATACAGATTCACACACACACACACAAGCTAAACACACATGTCATCATCCAATCATGTCTTAACTGTATAAAGAAAAAAAAAAGCAAAGCAATCAGTAAATCTCTACAAAAATTTCAACATTAAAGCTGCACTTGATGAGATTGTCATTCATTTGTTTCACTCACGGTGCCCTCATCAGTGTCGAAGCAGACATCTGTTCAGGGGGAAAAAAAAGCTCCGATAACCCCCACTGTCAGTCCAAAAGAGCCAGACAGATGTTTGCAACTCTATGGCGAAGTGAGTGTTTCGCATTTAGAAGCCAAAGAGCCAGATGAGCGAGGGGATGTACGCCTTTATATTCCTCCTAAATGAAGTTCTCATGTCATGAACTCCTCCTCGAAGTTTTATTTTTCGCATTCAAGAGCCGCAAATAAATATTTAAGAAGGCAACACAAAAACGTCTTTTGGAGCAACAGAAATGTGGTCTTGCCAACAATGCAACAAGATTTTTCGCCATCTACGCCTTTAAAGGGCACAACGAGGGACAAGAATTTAGTCAGAGGAGGGGGGAGGTCTTCTGATGTCGCACGGGGTGATTTTAAGATAGAGAAGTCCTTCAAACTATAGAAAACAAGTTTTCTGATTAATTGGCGATCAGCTGCGAACTCGACTTGTGCAGCTTTAATATCAGGATCACTGGATTTTAACAGCTCGTCGTTTTCACTACAAAATGGAGCAAGTCATGCATTTTGAGCAAATTTTAGAGTCCTGCTTCAATCTGTTTAATCTGACAAATACACGACTCTGAGAACATCCAAAATGTCATCACACACTCAAGTGTCGTATTCATGTATTAACTCAAAGAAGGAAACAACAAGCGCGCAGAAACTTTCTCGTCTAATCTTCCCCGCTCCTCTCGCCGCCTCACCTGCCTCCTTGCTCTTTAATTTCACTCTCCCTGCCCTTATCGTCCTGCCATCTCTCTAATCTCTCTATCTCCCCATCCTGACTGCGCCTCCCTCTGTCCACCTCCCTTAATCCCCCCCCCCCAAGCCCTACCTCTTTTGTCCCTCCCCTCCTCTCTCATTATCTCCTCCCTTCACCTCCTTCCCTTTCATCCGTCTCCCGCAGTGCCCTCACTTTGAAAGTAGATTTCTTGTCTCTCTCTCTCTTTTTTTTTTTTTTGCCCCCACACTTATCTTCTGTCGCTCATTTCTCTCCCCGCCTGGACAGATTTACAGTTTCATACGTCTTCCTGTTTTCACGCCACATTTGTCCTTTTTTAAAATGTCGCATTTGATTTTCCGACATGTTCATATCATGTAAAAGGCCGGCGGGTGATTCACGGGCGGCTTGCCTTTTGGCTAAACGGGCCTCAAAGCATTAGTTAGACGTGCGCCGATTTCAGTATTTACTAAAATATCAACTACATTCATCCTTGACCTTGTGGAGTAGCTTCGGCATCTGCTTACCCAGGTGTACCCCTCTGCTCCCAAATCAATTCACCTTTAGTTTGGAAGTCATCTGCTCTTTTACAGACACATTGTGAGGGCCGGGCATTGTTCAGGATTTGGTATTATACTAAATTAAAACTTTTTTTGTATATCTCTTTCAGAAATGCAACAGTAAACAACCAAACTCTTCTCCATTCAAAGGAATAAAGACACTTATCTGATGTCTAAACACAAACTTAAAATAGTCTGAAATGGTCAAAATTGTCAATATTGACTTTTATATTGAGGAATTTAATTGGAGTTATATGAAAGTTAAGGAGAAATGATCCACCTGACTCCGTAGTTTCCCTCATCTCCAAGTGTTTTTAGCACCTTTGAAGTAATTGTTTTAGTTCCTTCTGGCTCGCAACTTTGCTGACTCTCTGTGCCACCATACGATCATTTCAGCAATTAAAAACCCACTGCAGACCAAACGGCACACAGACAAACACAGCAGGTGAACATAGCAGAGAGTTTAGTGGAAAGGCCAGAAAAAAACGACATGTTCCCTCAGATGTTGGTGGAGACCAAAACAGAGCTAAAGGACTGAATATCTAAAGTCTAATCTAAGTCTAATCTAAGTCTAAATAAGCAACTATTAGTCAGTTTTGCCAATTTAACTTGGATGTTAACAGTTTGCTCCTACCAGAAAGAATTGGGTTAAAATCAGGAACTATCTAATCTAAGAACAATTAAACAAGATTAATAAAATGACCAGATTTGATTTCAGCCTTTTGCTATTTTAAAGTTTGAGTTATCAGCTCTTCATATTTCATTTGGTGCTAAAAAAGGTATTGTGGTTTGATGCCCAGCTGAACTATTGGTGATTAGATTCCCACATTTTTGTCATGATCACATAAGTTTCTCTAAAATATGAATCCAACTTTAACCAGTACGAGATGCAACAAAGTAAGATCCTCCATAAAAGAGCAAAATTGAACTTGAATACAAAACACTTCAGTATAACAACCACCCTTTTTTTTCAGATCTTCCACTACACCGGTGGTGCCGCCTATGTCGACAACAAGGGCCCGTTCAGGGACCGGCTGGAGTTTGTGGGGAACCCGGGCCGCCGTGACGGCTCCATCCTGATCAAGAACCTGGACTTCAGCGACAACGGCACCTTCACCTGCGACGCCAAGAACCCCCCTGACATCGTGGGCAGGCCCTCCAGCGTCCGCCTGCTGGTCTTTGAGAAGGGTGAGATTGGAGGGGGGAACCGTGTGGAGGGGGCTCTTCAGCAAAATCAAATCTCCCAGCGTATAAAATCCAACGCCTGCATTGTCTTACATCTGTGTCTGCTCATTAGCTTTCCACTGCACCCATATGGTGTGTTTTGGTGAATTTTTTTTTTCATCAGAAGCCAACTGTTCTCAATTGTTGTTATAATCATTCCAAACTCTGAAATTAATCTAAATTCGCTCTGTGCATCAGACTAAAGCGAGTACTGTGTTCAGACCAGTCGTCGCACTGCCTCATTTAGAATTCCTCGCACCTCCTGTTAAATGAAATCAATTACAATTTTATCTCTTTCTCTATTTAAGATAGCTATCACTGCCTCCCTTTCACTTCTTTCCTCTCCCTCCTCCTCACCACCTCCTCCTCCTGTTCCTCCGTTCTTTCCCCGTCACCGTCATCTTCCACCACATCGTCCCTTCCCCCACCGTCTTCTCCCCATGACTCTATCCCCACTCTCACCTTTATTCTACCTTATCTCTCCTCCTCCTCACCTCCTTCTCTGCACTTGTATTCTTTATCTTTCATTCAACCTTTATTTTGCCTTAACTCTCCTTTTCTATCCTACTTTCATCTCTTATTCCCTTTCCTCACAGCTTTGTTCTTCTCCCGTCCATTTCCTGTGACGACGTCTTTTCTTCTCCCGCTCGCTGCCTCACGGTTTCCCTTTCTTCTTGTGTTCCTTTGTCTCCAAACCCCTCTTCCACTTGCTTTCTACCCCTCTTCCTTTTTAATCCTCAAAGTCTCTGCATCAATCTCCGCTGCTCCACCTTCTAACGCTTCCTCTCCTCTTTTTCCTCTCCTCCGCCCACAGTGCCCATCCAGGCTGGCGTGATCACAGGAGCTATCATCGGGGTGGTGCTGGGCCTGCTGGTGCTCATTGTGGTCATCTACTACCTGATGAGGTTCCTGGTGGCGCGCCGCGTCTTCAGCCTCAGTGTCAGGTCAGTGACCGGCCTGTGGCATGCGGCGGCGCTCTGCCAGGCCAGTCGGGTCTGTGCCAGGGACTGGAGCTGAGGCCAGAGCCCATCCCTGGCACCGATACCTGTGTGGCCAAGCTGGCATAGCTGCTGAGCCACGTTATGATTTGGTTTGGTGTGGGAGTTTTAGATTTGGAGTCAGTCAGCTGGAAAGAAGTAGATAATGATCTTTCATTTAGATTTAATCTAAAAATAGTACTGCATAGGTCTAAAGCAAGATGATTAAAAGTGATGAAGCGGAGGTTTCTGAGTGGGTAATCCACCAGATCATGAAGATGATGGATCCATCATCTGGCTTATACCTATCCAATTTTATGAGATCTTAACACATCTTGCACCTGGGGGCTTTGTTTGAGACAGGGCCAGTAGATTAAGTTGATGTTCTCTTTATGATGGCTGCCAGGCAATGCTGCCCTGTGACCACTGGAGGGAGAGATAGATTCGACATCCTGACATTGTCTTTCTTTTGTCCCCTCCAGCAAACATGGCAAGAAAAAGAAAGAGGGATCACAGCAGAGACAGGCAAGTTCCTTCCTCTCCTTCCTCCACATCCCCCTCTTCTTCCTCCTCTTCCTCTGCCTCCTCTCCTCACATGCTCCCTCACACGCACACACATCCAGCTGACAACACCAAACGCAACAGCTTGCTTTGCTGTCATATTTGGCGGCCAAATAGTGAAATGACGTCCGTTTTGGAGAGATTACAATAGCATTCAGTGTTTGAGTATTTGTTAGACTTGGGAAGCGTGTTGTCAGGAGGAACATTCATCCATTCTGTTGCGGTGCTGCCGCACAATAGCACACATCCAACATGACAGTGCATAACGGCACAGTTTCATAATCGCATTCCCCCAATGCCAGTCCAAGCAGCTCCAATATGTCCGCACACTTAGCTGGCTCCTCCTCGAAGCTACATATCACAACAAAATAACGTGTCATTCAAACTCTGCCCAGCAAACACTAACAACAGTGTTCAAGCTGTTAAAATTCTAGTGCCATCTCAGCGTTTGAGGTGCAAACAAAAACTTTAAGGCCTTTATTGCACTGTTCCTCCTCTCTCTCTCTCTCCCTCGTGTCACTCCACTGTTCCTCTCTCTCTCTCTCTCCCTCAGCCCTCACTCCAGAGAGAGAGGGGCAAACAGCGCTAAACGGTGCGAGTAAACAGCCACGGGGTAAAAATCAAACCAGCGACTGTGAAATGGCAGAATGGCCGAGGCCATGTCACGGCCCTAATGCTATTGCTGTATTGAATGGAGACAGTGATTTGCTCGCAGTGGGGAAATGGACGGGAGCTGCTGATTTCGCTCACTGGGAGTCAAATGAAAATCACTGGGCCTATTATGGTCTGGGCTGTTATCAGTGGTTTTACACTGCTGCACGCCAAGGATTTGGTTTTTTTTTTTTTTCTTCCTCCATTCCTCATGGGGGTGTGATAGCCTCAAGTGGTGGATTAATCAGACATTTTGGTGGCTTGTATTCTTTTGTGAATACAAGCCACCGGGGCAAGTTCTGTTTGATTACTCCATGGTAATGTGGGGGCTGGATGGTTGCGGGGGTGTATTGTAATCGACTGTACGCCTTGCATGCTGATAATGAAAATAAGGAGGGCATGGGACTCGAGTTTGAGGCTTTTTTTTTTTTTTTTCCTGAATCAGACATCAGCTTTTAAAAAGGGAGACAAGCGAACAGATATCAGAGGTGTGAGATCAAAAGGTGTTGTGACAGCGAGTCACTTAGCCGCAGGTAGAAGCCAATGTAAAGATGAAGCGGCGGCGGCGTCTGGGGGGGCCTCCGCCGGTGGATGGGAGCGCTCGCCACCTCGCCCCCGTGGCTCAAACCTGGGGGGCAACGCCGGCGAGGGCCAAGCCTTCCTCTTCAAACAAACACGCTCGTTCTCGTCTCCCCGGAGCCCCTCTTCCTCCCTCTGTCTTCTTCTTTCCTTTCTACTGTCGTGTGATTGTCAGGTTACTCTTGAGCTGCAGTCAGTTGCTCTCAAGTGCCTGCGGCGGGTGACAGTGCATATATGAATAAATAACTCGCCGCCAAAAGGACACTGAAATATTTGACAATGTTGTCATTTACAGTTACTCTCCTGCACGCCTCGGCTCGGAGGAAAAATACACAGCCAAAAACAGCTACTCCATCCGAGCTCGCACTCCCTTGTTTTTTCATTTTTCTTTTTTTCCCCCACCCTCCGAGCTGATTCCTCTCTGGAAGCTACGCCGCACGCAGAGGACTCGTGGGATTTTACAGTGCGCTCATAAGTGGTTGTTTGATCAAATAGCCCTTATTAGGAGGCTCTGCTGACACAACACAATTTTGTATCAGCCTCACCATCTTCGTTACTTTCCGTTTGCTGGGCTTGCACTACAAATCTCCAAAAGGCTGTGGGTGGGTGGGTGAGGGAGGGGAGGGAGGGAGACAGAGAGACAAAGGAACCCTGTGGTGTGTGCTACTCCCCATTAGGTGGAGTTGTGGGAGAAGAGTTTACCCTGCAGCCAGCCACACACACACGTGAGAGACAGCTAACACACACACACTGTACTGGAATGATAATTGAGTCCACTCTGTATCGATCTGAGTTCACACGCACACACGCACAACCCACCCATTCTTCTTTCCATCCCCCAATTGCCTCCCCTCTCCATCCCTCCCTCCCTCACTTCACTCCACTTCACTCCACTCCCTCGCTCTCTCATTCACATTCCCTTTATCCGGTCCCCTGTCTCCCTCTCCTCAGTCGCATCCTCCTCCTTTCCTTGCCTTTGACTTCCTCGCTGACCATGAGAAGCATCTATCTGTCTGTAATTCCCCCTCTCTTCCTCTTCTCCTTTTTACTCCCTCTCTCGCTCTGTCGATCCTCTCTCTCACCCCCCCCCCCAGCTTTTCTCTCCACCACCTCCTCCTCCTCCTCACTCCCTTTCCAGTTTCTCTCCTCTCCCTCCTCAGGTCTTCTGGGTTCCGATCAGCTCCGGTTCTGGACAGAAAATCACTACCTCTCACTCTCCATCTACCTCTCAATCTCCCTCCTCACCTGTCGCCGTCTCCTTTTTAGCATGCAGCGGGGGGGGGCGCGGCCACTACCATACCTGCTACCCCCCCACCCCCCGTCCCTCCTATTTTTGCCACAGTACCCACATTTCCTTTGAAGTGTGTGCAGCCCCTGTAACGAGGGCGTTCCTGCGTTCCTGCGTTCTGCCTAAGCAGTCTCGAGTGTGTTTACGAGGCAGCCCCGTCATTAGCGTGGGAGCTCTGCAATACATTGCAGCAAAAACCGAGCCCACCGTGGGATGCATAATGGTAAACAATACAATGATGTATGAGGCAGTGTAAGTATGAGCGAAGGTAATGACACCGGATGGGCTGAGCAGATGCCCCACCGAGCCGGATGGTAGCCGCGGTGCACGCCTCAATTGCTGTCTTATCAGGGTTGCGTGCTGCTTTTGCACAGTGCATAATTAAAGATGATAAATTTTTCTAATGCAATCAGTGGGGTATTATTAGTGGAAGCTTCGATGGGTAGAAGCAGCCCTCCGGTGTGCTTTCCGCTGCTGACTAACCTGACGTATGAGGGGGAAGTATTTCAGTCTCTAAACTTCAGATCCAGTATGCTAACTACTCACTCTGCCCGGCCCGCGGTTCAACCCGTGCATTAGAGAAACACAGCGTTGTGAAAACTATTACACACGAACAAAGTTTCATTAAGCCCCATCAAAGCATTACCGTGTACTCGTGATACTTTTCAATAGGTTAACTCGCAGGTTAATGCACGGGAATACAGCTATTGTAAAGTTAAGTGTTACCTTGACCTTATCTCCACTCTGTCCGGCCCTTCCTGATGGATTTGTTGTGCTTAAGCGAAGCCTCACTTTGCTTCCTTTCTCCTCCTCTTCCTTTTATAGATTTCTCCTTTTTAGAGATGTTTTTAGACACTGCACAGACAATATACAGAATGAGTGGGAGTGAATGGCTGTATTATATAAGTGATAGGTGAATATTTTAAGCTGATGGTTTATTTATTTTTTTTTTTAAAGGAAAAAAAGTCACATAGTCAGTCGAGCAGGTCCATCCCTGACAGTCCACAGTATAATGGTCTAGAAGATCTTTAACAAATTATTCATTCCCCTCTAAACTTTAGTTATTTATTTTTAAAAAAAGTTATATGATTTGTAAACAAATATTTCATTTCCAGATAGTCCCTCTCTCTAAATGTGATGGAGCATCAGGCCTTTTTAGTCTTTCCCCAAACGTCTAAATGTTTCAGTGACTCAGCATTCATTGGTTTGTTGATTTGAGGAACAGTCAGCATTTACAGTAAGTTTAACTAAATCTGGATCCATTTTTTTATTTTCGCCAACAAGATAAGGAGGGTCCTGATGAGACAGAGCATTTATGTGTGCACAAAAGCGCAAGAAAAAAAAGAAAACGAGGAAATGACAACGGCATAAATTCAAAAATGGCACCAAATCTGAGGTGCAATTAAATTATAATCAAGAGCGGCTTTGTTTACAAGTATGAAAAGAGGGATGGATTTAAATAATTCAAATGAGGATATGGATTTTATGTGTGATGTTAAATTATCTATGGAAGCATTATGTCGCGCGTCCTCATGCCAAGCCTTTAAATAGTCACTGAAATTATGTAAATGCAACGACACGCACTTTTTAGTCAAATTTCTTACCCGTTTTAAAGTTTTTCCCGACAGATTTCTAAATGAATACTTACTGGGGACTTAAAAAATGATATTGAGGCAAAACGAGAGCTAGTTTATCCACAAACACGGTCAAATTTAAAGATGTTGGATATCTAAAATAGCCGCATAAGGATCCAGTCTGGTATACTGTGTGTGTGTGTGTGTGTGTGTGTGTGTGTGTGTGTGTGCTTGTGTGCATTGTGGATTGTCACTCAGTTGTCACAGGTGTATGGAGCCGACCTGTCACTGTGTCCCATCTTAACGCATGGTTACCTGTTTTGTCACCCCCTTACAGCTCTGGACACCGCCCCCTCTCACTTGCTACCCCCTCCCCTAAAAGTACTGTGTCTCTACCTCCTCACCCCTTATCTGTCTCTCCGTACGTCTGACTCTCACCTCCTCCTCGTCCTCCTAAATGTGTTCTTCTCTCCTCTTCACACAGCTCCAAGCGTCCTGCTAACCACATCTCTCATCCTCATCATCTCGTAACGCACCCATCTCACCCCTCCCTCCCTCTCTCCATCTCCCTCCCTCTCTCTCTCTATCTCCCTCACGCTCCTTTCCTCCTGAAGTGACTCTCCTCCCCTGTTCTCCCCCCGACCCCCTCTCCCTCCTCCCCCACAGGGCCCCGCGCCTCCCGCCGACCCCTCCAAGGTGAAGGCGGCCGCCTCGGAAAAGAAGAAGCAGGAGTCACGCAAGGATAAGAAATAGGATACGGGGAAGGGCTGGGGCGGGCTCGCTGGCCGACTGCTCCAGCCCATACGCCAGGCTGCAGCGGCGGTGAAGCCCCAGCCCAAGCAGAAGCAGCGAACCGTAGTCAGAAAGACAGAGAAGGTGGGGGGAGGAGGGGAGGACGGCTCGGGCCGGGTGCTGATGACCATCGAGCTGGAGCTGACCAGCAGAAACGGGGAGGAGGGGCCCGGCGGCGAGGGAGGGCCGGGGAGCTCCAAACCGCTCGGCCTCCTCTCCCGCCTCGCCAACCAGCTCACTTTCAAACAATAGACCAATAGGGAGGCAGGGGGGAGGAGGAGGGGGGAGGGAGGGAGCCACTGAGGGATAAAGGAGTGGGAAGTCTACTGAGAAGACAGCAGGAGAGATAAACCGCAAACCTATTTTACACCCACCACAACGCCAACCTGAGTCCCCGAATAAATGAGTCAAATCATATCTGCTCTTGTCACAGGCCGACGACCGTAGACACAGCTATACGGGCCGAGATCTAAGATGTCGTGATAATCTCTTACACCAGCCGGCACCCCGAGTGCTTTTGTCAGGTCATAAGATATGCCATTTGAAGCGAGACCCTAAGACGGCTGAGTTTGATAACAAAATCTAAAAAAGCTGCTCCCCGGGTTTTGCCTTTCTGGTTCCTTTCATTGTGATCCTATCCCGCCGAAAAAGCTTTCTCCAAGTGCGTCCGATACGCATCACGAATCCCAAGCTGCGGGGACAAGCCAATTTGCTTCTTTTTCTTTTTTTATTTTCTGGAGGCACTGTGTCAAACTCTAACTTTCTCCCCCCTCGCGCTGATCTTCATTCTTTCTCCTCTCCTGTTCCATTTCTTCCTTCCTCTTTCGCTGTGAATTTTCTTGACTTTCTTGTTAATTCAAATTACAGAAGTGATTTATATGCTAACTGCTCTATCCTGTCTCTCTTCTCCTCTCTCCTCCCTTTCCCTCTTTTCCTCCTTTTTTTTCCTCTTCTCTCTTTCCTATAGATAAAGGTCTGACTTCTCCATGACTGCCTCCACTCCTCTAGTCTGCTCTCTCCTTTTCTGCCCAGCCTGATGCAACCCCCATTATTTCCCATTATCTCCACTCTTTCAAGACAGCACTGGCTGTAAGAGTAGTCCTACTACATCAGTGGCAACGGTGTCAAATAATTTTTACAGCGTCTCATCGGAGCCCCCCCCCCCTCGTATGCGCTCATTGGGCAAACTGTAAAAGTGTTTAAGGCCTAACTACGCACATAACCTCCTTAAGAGGAACCCAAAAGACATCCCTCTGTGTTTAGAGGCCCCTGAATCTTCCACCCCCTTAATGTTTACGACTCAATCACAGGACGCTGAGCGGAGCTGTGAGTGCACTCAGACTTCAGATAGAGGGGAAAAAAAAATAGAGGAAAAAAGAGAGAGACAGAGAAGGAGGGGAGAGTGATAGCGGGAGAGAAATATGATTCCTGCTCTCGGCCGGCGTAGATAGAGGTTCAAGCCCTCCAGCTCGGGGTGATTCAATCCTCTCACATTTGAGCTAATGGAGGTTGTCGCCGTGTCGCTGCCCCGGCTAAAGGGGGCTATTTCTGGCCCTATAAGAGCGCGCGGGCTTACTGTAACAGCTGCACATTTTTCAGCCGACAGGGGAGGCATTGAGGGGTGGGAGAGAGAGAGAGAGAAAAAGGCGAGCATTGGGCGAGTGAGCTGGGGGGCAGGGGAGGGCCTGCTGTGCTTGAACGCACGAGGCCCGTCCGATGTCGACTCGATGGCCGTCGACTGACAACCTCGAATGACGTCACGGCCACTTCCACCCCGCCCAAACGAGGGCGGCGGGTCTGACGAAAGGGCTTACCAGGAAGAGGGACAGCCTCCGTGCTCTCAGGAGTTATTTTAGGTCCGGCTAATCCGCCCCGCACGTTTCTCCTCGCCGAACCCAGGGCTAATTATTTTAGCACGTGCTGGTAACGAGATATATATCGCTCTCTACTCCTCTTCATCTCTGCTCCCATCCGTTCGTCTCTCTCTCTCTCTGTCCTTACGTCTTTGGCTTCCTTTATCTCTTCCTCTTCCTGTCGTTCTGTGACTCTGCACTGCATTATTCCCCCACAGAAAACGGCCTATACACAATCCACTCCACTCTTTAAGCCTCTCCTTATCTGACTGCCAGGCCTACAGCTCAATGCTCTGCTCCTCTCTTCCTCTCTCTGCTGTCCTTCCTCCTCCTCCTCCTCCGTCTTCTTCTTCTTCAAATTCGATGATGGACATCTCTCTCTTTCCCTCCGTTTCGCACAGTGATCGACGAACGCCCTCTCGCTTGGCCTTCAAAATGCCGCCCCCCTCCCCTCCCCTCTCCTCTCCCCCCCACCCCATCAGAGGCACATCCCCTGCCTTCCCTCCTTCCTCCGACCCCCTTACTCTCTCGTTTCTGCTGGTTCGAGTGCCGAAACGCTCTCCTCTGCCTCCCACCGGCAAAGGACGGAAACCCACGGGCCGAAATCCGCCTTTAGTCCTCACTGAAGACGCCAAACAGAAACTTATAATCTAGCTAGCTCTCTTCTGGTCGCAAATACGACGCGTGTTTTATGTATATGTGTGTCTAGTTAAGAGTGTTAAAAAATTAGATTTGATATAAAGCAACAAAAAAAAACAGACAACAGTATGTCACCCTAAGTAAAGCAAATAATGTTTTTTCTTGAGACATTTTTTTGTTGTTGTTTTTTTTGTTTTTTTACATGTAAGAAGGTGTTTGTCGAGGCAGGGATGAAATGTAATTGTATTCGATGGAATATGTCATTATGTTTCTGACCTTGAGTGTTATGGAAGGTGCTGTGTGGCTGTTTCTTCGGTGCACGTTTTATTTTATTTTCCGAGGCGACGGGGGGAAAAACCGATGTTGTCGCGCGGCGTCAGAGAGAAGATGAGGGGTGGATAAGGGTTCGGTTAGCCTCAGATTCAGCGTGATGTGGCTGGGGAGAAAAATATAAAAATAAAGAGAAAAAAAAAAGAGGGGAGGAAGGTGCTTGCTGTGGGAGAAAGCTTTGGAGGAAGAGACTTATCTGGCGTGTTAAGCCAAGCCAAAAATCCATATGTATCACCACAGATAGAGCCTGCTCTCCCCCCAGAGCTTTCTTTTAAAGGTGCTCCTTCCCCCAACCCTGAGCCAAAGATGGATTGCGATCTGCGCGCTTGATATGCAGGGTGGATAGTGTAGACTTGAATGTTCCTTTAAAATTCATAACGGGAAATGGAGGTGCTAAAATCCACATCTTTATAACTGGAGATCTGTTTCACTAGTCGCTGTTTAACTATCCAGTCAGATGGATTAGTTAGAATGTTTTCTTCCTTTTTTTTCCCCAGCAAAGCCACACAGACACCTGACATAAGACAAACAGCATTAAAAAGTGCCTTGTTTTGTATGTATCGTGAACTGTATTAGTCATAGTTGCGCAATAACCCTCCTTTATTTGAAATGACTGGAGCTTCTTCCGTTTTTTTACGTTTATTTTTAATGCTTGTGGTAATTCCAGCGCACTAACTTTTGACTTTTGATGACTCTGTATGAGATGTTGTAAAGAGAACGTAAATAAATATTAAAGCCCCAAAGCGCAGCTGTTGTCGACGGAAGACAAAGTAAACCCAGCTGAAAACGTCTGCCGCCTCCTTTCTTTCTCTTCCAAAGTCCCGGGCACTGGGTAAATCTGGGCTGTCTCTGCCAAGATGTACTTTCATGAGCTGTTCAAAGGGAGAAAGTCCTTCATGAATGAGAGATCCAACATTTGAAATACGAGAATACTCTGATGACTGCCATCAAAGTAAAACTCCTTATGGAATAGCACTCCCTTATTGATGATATAAGACGTAATCTGGATGTTTTAAATGCTGAACAATTACCAACAGGTGTTATTTATTATTTATTTATCTAAAGGAATTATACTTTACAACTTCATGGCAGCAGATCAGGACTAAAATGGTTTCACCTCCTCGTGGCCTCTTACCCCGCTACAAAAAAAAAAAAAAGTAATGATGATGAACTGGAAATAAACGCTCGGTGGCCATTTACAACCTTTTCACATTTCGTGGGGTGACAAAATGAGGTGTAATTTTCAGAGGGGCTTAATTTTTTCTGACTCGACTTGCAGGCCGGGTTCAGTGAGCACGCGTAACCTTTTCAGAAACGCTCTGCTTCGTATTCAGACAGTTACACACACACAGACTTTAACTGAAGCCCACTGACCTGCTCAGATACACCACCTGAATGGAGGGGACGGTCGGGGGTGTGATTGCAGGCATTGCCGTCTGTCAGAGTGTCTGTTCTGATGCGGAAACGTGGAGCCACCAAAGTCAGAAATGTTCAGATCTTACACCCAAAGGGCTTTAAAGTAGAATATATAATAACTCCTTTGAGAGAAATAGTTTTAGACTTATCTGTGGAGACTGTTAGCTTAGCATAAACACTGGAAGCAGGGGGAAACTGTAAGCCTGCCTCTCAAAAACACGTCTAGCAACACCTTTAAAGCTCACTAATTATCATCTCTTATCTTGTTTCTTTTCTACATAAAGAGAAATGAAGAAAAGACAGTTAGTGGTTTTAGAGAAAGTTTCAACTTGTAACTATTTCCTAAAAAAAACTCCCGGTCTTGTTGTCACCATTGCTGTTGCCAGACAACAGCACATAACTTTTTTTCACATTTACGAACATGTGCAAATTAAACAAAAGAGAGAAGTGTAAATGAGTGAGCTTTTTAAGAGTTGGAAGACTTTTTTTTTTTTTTTTTACTTTTTCCCTCCTACACCACAGTTCATGGTAAGGTAGGCTTTGGCTCCACATTTAAGGGACATGAGTCATAATTATCTTATTATTACCTGAATCGTGGCAAGAAATGGAATAAACATATTTCCCAAAATGTTGAGCTAGTCCTTCAAACTATTCTGTTGATGACATTTATTTGTCGACATTTAAATACGCTATAACAGTAGTGAAGAGTCTTCAACTGCACAACAATATTTAAAGCTGCTTGTCTCACCAGATCAAGTGAAGCTGTAGGAGCAAAACCCGTCAGTGTATTGAATTAAGTGAGGGCGTATTTTATTGCTTATGAATTCAACTTTTCTTTCTTAATGGGGGATTTTTATTTCTTCTCTTAAAAGCTACACATTCTTTAAATTAGAGGCAAGAATACCAAGTTAACAGTGTTAGCGCTCTCATTTTTGACCTCTTTGATGACCTCTCTTAATTTATATCTGAAATTTTCTCTTGAAATGATAAAATTAGAGTCAACATGTTTTTTTTTTCCTGTTACCGAAGACATGCTCAGCTTTAGCGATAAGGACAACCAAACAGGCAAGCAGGCATATCCTTAGAAAAGCCTTTTTTTGGGGAGGGGGAAACTAAAGGAAACCTTGAAAGGCAGCACACCACAGGAGTTCATACATAAATCAAAGTATGGCGCTCATTCAGGTTTAGAGGCACAGCAGTGTAGGAAGAGTCCAAACGTAAAAAAAAAAAAAAATCAACTCTAAAAGTAACTGGCAACTGGTGAGAGAGACATTTGGTTCTTCTCTGACACCGGATCATTCGCTGCATCTGTTGTGTGGGCGCAGTGGCGACGACCCGCCTTATGTTGTAAATATGTTGGACTTAAAGCGAACTGCGCCGTCGTCGTGGATACGATTGAGCGTCGATTAACACATTATCAAACCTTTTATCACAGTGGGGGGGATTTGCAGGGAAAAACAAAAAAACAGACCTGAAGGATTCGGCCTGTGATCAGAATCCAAACAGCAGAACAGTCCGTGTCCTTTTCATTGTAAAATCTCGAGGGCCGGCACCGGTCCCTCATTATCACGTTTGTTATAAATACTGGATGTTATGTAGGGTGCAAGGATTCATTTGTTGAGCTGACAGCAGTGATTGATGGGCTGTTGTTCTCCATGAAACTGTGTGTGTGTGTTGTGGGGTAAATTGAGCAGCTGCAGGTACACACACACACACACAGGCCTCCCTCTGTGCGTGAGTGTGTTTTTGGTGGTGGTGACGGGGGGGTGCCTGAGTGCAGAGAAGCCCTGGGATGTGTTGGTGTGTGTGTTGGAGGGGGTAGGGGGGGGGTTGCGTGGCTCATGTTACCCTGACAGGAGGGAGCAAGAAGAGAGGGAACAAGATGTTTGGTGTGGGGGTGCCAGGCCCAAAAAAGCCACCAGTGTCTCCCACGAGGGAGGGGAGCCGTGGGTGGGAGTGTGTAAGGGTGTTTGGTGGGGGTGAGGGGTCTCAGCGGTGACGGGGGCCCCTGAGCGCTGTCCTTCACATTATAACCTGCCGACATCTGAACGTCCAGCATGGGGAGAGGGGTAAGTTCTTTTCATTTCTTTTCTTTAAAAAACCTCCAGAAAATCCTCTTAATGTTGCTGTTTCTTTTCTTTTTTTTTTATTATTATTATTATTGTTGTTATTATTATTATTATTATTACACTCAAGCTCTTCCTGCTGAAGCTGAATGGACGAACATGACTGTGATTCTGCTGTAGCCAGTGTACAGTAGTAGCATATGGCGTGGTCATGCATCGTGGAAAAACACAGATTTCTAAACGTGTCTGTGGGGCCTGATATCTCTCAGCTCCTTTTTTTTTTTTTTTTTTTTTTTTAAAGACAGTAACATCTCAAGATGATATCCCCCACCAAACCCACAATAAGTTTTGTTCCCGGCTCGCTGTTTACTCGGTTAATTACGTAATTTCGTTTTTATTCTCTCCATCAGGCCCATTCCATTTAGCTTTATGGGAGGACAGGCTGGTAATCTTCCTCACACACAGTGGGGGGAAATTGCTATGCCACACACATTTCAGGCACTCCGCTGCCTCTGTGCTCCCTCTTTGGCTCTTTTTGATTACTTTTTCACTGTGTCACTTGCTCGCCCCCCCCACCACACTCATTCTCTCTGCGCGTCCCTCCTTCCCTGACATGCACACGTGCTGCTAAGAGGAGACTGACAGCAGCAGATGATTTCCATGATGCGCCATTCTTCCAACTGTTCATGACACACACACTCCCCAGTCTCTCTCTCTCTCTCTCTCTCTCTCTCTCTCTCTCTCTCTCTCTCTCTCTCTCTCTCTCTCTCTCTATTGCACAAATGAGAAACTTGCACTATGTAGAGAAAAAAAAAGTTTCCTCCTCCATATTCAGTGAATGGTTTGCCAGTAGTGCCGGGTAGATTGTGGCCACACTGATGTTGTCATACGTGGCTGTGAGTGTAAATCCAATGTGGCTACAAGCACGTGACTGTATGGACCTGTAATCTCTCTCTCTCTCTTTTTTTCTTTTTCTCCCTCCTCTCCACAGTGTGGTGCCGAGAATGGGGGGAAGAGGAAGAAGGACAGGGACTTGGACGAGCTGAAGAAGGAGGTGGCCTTGGTAAGAAAAACAAGCTGTCACCGCTCCTGCTCTCAAATGATCCCCGGACTGAGCCTATAAGACACTAGCTTATTTAACAAGGATGTAAATTAAAACAGTGGCCCGTAAACAAAATGGGAATTCAACCTGCTTAGAGTGGTGGGTTGTAGATGAGATGGGAACCGGCCCGTCCTCTCCCATCTCAGGCTGCTGAATAATTTGTGGGCCACCAACAGTGTAGTGAGTATTTTTTTTTTTTTTGTCTTGTGCTGAGCTGTAGCTCTTTGAGGTGCTGTCAAAACGCAGCCGAGCGATGCCCATGAAAGCTGGGGGAAGTTTTGCTGCACCTCTGATCAAGAAAGCCGCTCCTCGTCAATTATCAAGTCGCCCCTTTACTGATTAAAGGGAAGGACTCCTCGGATGCTGTCAACACTTCAGGAGCGGTTTCTGAGATTAAGTGTCACACCAGTCTGCCTCATGTGCTTCTTCAGTTTGTGATTTCCTATGTTTTTTTGTTTTTTTTGTCCTAGAAAGCCTACAAACAGCCACCGGACAATGGCTGATCAATAATGGGTGGAGGGGCATATAAATAAAGCCTAACCAGCACACCGTTTAGTGAAAGCTGGGACACATCCTTGATCACTTTGCAGCTACATTTCATTTTGCTCCTGTGAGGATGCTGCTGCAGCTGAAGAGATTGGTGGATTCCTCCCTGTGTCATTGTTGAGTGGAGAAAGTTGCCCTTCCTTCTGTGGGATTGACACCATCCTGACAGCTGGGATGATTTTTTATTTTATTTATTTATTTTCTTTGCTGCAGTACCAAACTCCATTTTAGCAACAGTGGAAAATATCTCGGAGTGGCACATGGCACAATCGCACAAGAATATTAATGACAAAATGATCCCATAAACACAACATATTATATCACTTGGATCTTTTTTTGTGCTGCAGGATGTATTTTTATTCCACGTACAGCAAACCTGCAGCTTTTCCACGGCTCACATTTTCACGACCACAGAGCAGAGAGTTCGCTCACCCCTGGTTCAGCTCTACCCTGGGATGTAGGGAGAGATCACATCAGTCTTTGACCTCTTTGATCTGTCACAAGGAATGAATCATACATATAAAGCAGCAGGATCCGTGTCAGATACAGAGAATAAAGTATTTTCTCAGTAAGATGGAGGCGTGTAATGCATCAAAGCTGCGTCCTCGCCATCTGTGACCATCACCTGGTCTTTATTAAACCTCCCTTCTCGACTGCAGCCATGCTGCTTCAGTTCACATAACATAACAATGTGTAAAAGTGTGATGCTGTAAAATGATATGTGCAGTTTCCCTTTCGTGCTGTATCAAAGACAAGTCCCCTTTGATGTAATTTTGCCTGGTTATTTATATGATTCTGAATCTGTTTATTGTTTCTCTTCCACTAAAGTACAAATATAAAAAAAGAACATTTTTATCCCCACAGGACGACCACAAGATAGCTGTGGATGATCTGGGAAAACGCTATGGAGTGGACCTCATGCGGGTAACGACACACAAACGCAAAGGGCTCCCATTTTCACGTGCACACAGGCGCGTCAACAAAGAGCCGCCGTGACGTCTCCTACAGAGATGTAATCTGCTTGCTCACACCCAAACCGAGACCAAGCGTCGCTTTGGTCGAGCTCGATCCACCGCGGCGTCCCCGGCTCACCTTGAGCATCATTCATCTTTAATCCCTCAATCACACACACACACAGGCGCACAAACAAACATACACACTTTTGATGCAGCAGCTCCCACAATCTCAGACACATCACAAGCATCTTTATGCTGTAACCACATTTGCTGCTTACCTTAGGTTTGACATTGCAAGGTGTAGTGAAACTGATTTTTATCTTTTTAGGATCAGTGCTCTGGGGGGGTTGGGAGATGGCAGGACATTACCCAGACATAACCCTGCTAAACCTTAAAAAAGAGCCAGCTGTGTGTTTGCGCAGTAAAATTAAAGTACTTAAGTAGTTAGTGTTTCAGGTATTTGCATGGATTTTCTGTAAATTAGACCTTGACACTATTAGGCATTAAATCAGGAAAAAAAATTCAATAAACTTCACCCGCTAGTTTTATGGTATAAAACCTTAGATGAGCAGAGTCACTCGGTTTATTATACTTGTGGTCTTAAATAGGCCAGGCAGGAATACTTGATGTTCTCCAACTGTAGCAGTAAAATTGCTTTTTAAGCCGTGGTGAAAATGGGGCCGTTGTGTGGTAATAAGATTCCTGGTGCATGCAGAAAGACATTCATTCCTAAAAATTGCTCCCCCTCAGGGCCTGACCAACGCCAGGGCTGCGGAGATTCTGGCCAGGGAAGGTCCAAACGCCCTGACCCCTCCCCCCACCATCCCGGAGTGGGTCAAGTTCTGCCGTCAGCTGTTCGGCGGCTTCTCCATCCTGCTCTGGATCGGCGCCATCCTCTGCTTCCTGGCCTACAGCATCCAGGTGGCCACGGAGGACGAGGCGCCCAATGACAATGTGAGAAACTGCTTGTAAAACACGCACGCGCACACACACCTTACATGCTGATCACACACAAGAAGAGACGCAGGTATGCAGACACAGCTCCAGCTACAACACAGGTACAACAGGCACAAATAAGGACAAACACAGGGGCAAATTTATGAGATATTTTCAAGTTACATGCCTATATAATATATGCAGATAAAACCTTATACAGATTTACATGCTACACATATGCAAACCTTATCTAAACCCAATTCTAATCTAAACCCTAAAAATGTTAAAATTGCATTAATTTGGGGTGTTTTCTTAAATTTTACTTCTGTACAATACCAGAATATCAATACTGATATATTTACAACATCGAAATGTACATTACAATATGGTAAAAATCTAAGGGAAAATGACTGGATCTGTGTTTAAACACAGTGTTTTAATGATCTGCAAATCAAACAAAACTCTTTACACGTATCAAACAAATCCACATTTTTCAGTCTTCTTTACTGACGCTTTGAATCAAGTAAGTAAAGACAGCTTTATAGTCTGTTCCAGGATTTTTTGTCAGGCAGAAGGAAGTCCAGCTCAGAGGGGTCCACTTCTATGGCTGATTGCCTTATCTTGAGTAATCTCTTGGCATTTAGGCTGTGGGTCAGTCTCTCTAAGAAATATCTTCCACTGTAGGTGCAGCTTTGGAAATCCAAAATGTAGGGCTCTTATTTGCCATTTATAACCAGTATAGATAATATTCAAATTATTTTTTCATTCTTTTTGCACCGTTCACCTGAGGTGAAGTGAATGTATGGAAACTGTTCTTGTATATTTTTAAAACATGTGCACAATTTCTGAATAACATTGAAAACATTGTGGTGAGTTTAAGGCCAGCTCTCCTCTCAATAAGCGTCTATAATGCAACTTGTGTAATATTAATGTGAGCTTCTTCTAAGAAAGATGCATCTTCTGAGCAAAAAAAAAAAAAAAATCATCTTAAATGATTAATTTGTTTTTAATCAGCATTTCTGTGGAGTCATTAATTCAGGCAACCGAATTTTGTCAAATGATAACTCAATAAGATCACACCATCTGTCAGTGAGACAAGTATAATAACTCCACTGAAAATCAAGAGACAGTAATATCAAATTATTTCAAAACCCAATGGATATGCACATATTTTATGGACATACATCCTCTTCATGTGTATGTCCTTAAACTAAATCCTGAATCGAATCTTAATCTTCAACTATAGACCACAAATTGTATAAATACTATGTGAATTTTCCCTGCCGATCTTTTCATAATGTGACCTTTAGTTAACCAGGGTGGCCTCTTGAGATCCAAATCTCCTTTTCCGAGAGTCCTGGCCAAAATGGCAACATGACAAGGTCACATGGAGCAACACAGCGCCAACTAAAGGAATCAGAGTGAAGAAGGACGAGGGAAAAATGAAAATGAGGAAACCTTGAGGGCATCAGAATAGAAAAGGAAGAAAAGAAAAAAGAATATAAAATGCAATAAAACACAGCAGCGATCGGTCATCGTAAGGGCAGAATTACAAGCAGGCGCTGACACCGACTCCCTCCCCACGTCAGAGAGCGTGACGTACCGACAGCCGCTGACACTGGCATCCTTCCTGGCATTAGCACAGACAAATACTCAGACCAACCGCTGATCAAATGGAGCCAAGCAGCCATCCATACTGCACTTTATGGCCCCGAGTCATTATGCAATCATCGTTCAGCGCTCTCCAAACCCCAGACAGCATTAAACTCTTGCATAATATACAGTAACATACAGTGGATAGACGCACGCATGTATTAACTTTAATCTCCCCAAGATTTAATCTCTACATTCAGTACTGAGTATGTACAGCTGGATGCTCTGGTGAGCTGCTTCAAAGCTACGACTGCCTGCAGCTTTGGCACTTTCAGCCTTTGCATAATGTACAAGCAGTTATTTAAGATGAAAATCCACCCTAGCAGAACTTTACACATCGCTGTTGTCGAATTAAAACTTAATTTTTCGTTATTTTTTTGTTTGTGTTTGTCGAGCTGAGCGGCCGCATTGTCTCCCTCCGTTTTGAGAAAATGTTTCGGCGTCCCCCGGGCTTCTGAAAGCGCTGCTCAACTTTCATAATTTACAGACAAGTTTTAAAATTCATGTCTGCAATCTGGAAATTAAGCATTTACTCTTTAAATCCTTTAAACTTTAGGAGATTCAAATGTGTCACCTGTTTGGCCAGATGTTGCTTCGACAAGTCTGTGCAGCTGGTGAACAAGAACAAGCGTCTCCTGGAGCGAGGAGAGGCAAAAGAGCTGAGCTTAAAGTAAAAAAAAAAACAACATGTGTAGACAGAAGCAGGAGCTGGAAACTGAACTCTGAATTGGAGGCAAATGTTGTAAACACTGACAATTGATTTTCTGTGGATACAGATGTATTTCCTGGTTCAGAAGTTTTTGCACTGCTACGTAAAAAAAAAAAAAAAGGCATTCAAGTGTAAAAGAGCAAAACACTCTGCTGTTGCTGTCAAATGAAAGCAGCACCTTCCAGAGAGGAAACTTTTTCAGGGTTTAGGAATTTTCTTTCACTTTCCAGGAGTCCAGGACGTCTATGGCGCACCAGCTGGCAGACACTTTCATCCAAAGTGCCTGGCTGTCTCATTTGCATCAACTGAAAGCTGAAACCCGTAACAGCTTTTTCACCAGTAAAACTGAACATATTCGCTGAAAATCAAATAAAGTACACCGGAATAAATATTCGATGCTTTAACACAGGCTCCAGTTCAGAGAGTATCTTCTCGGTGGCCTCGCAGATCAGAGCCCGAGCTCTCTGCGCTCTGCATTCAGGGAGACAGATGTTCACTTGGACTAACGCTGAGTGAACTGCCCAAGATGACAGGAATAGTACACGAGAATTCAGCTCCAGGACGGCTTTTACTTTTAAATCTTCCTCTAAGACCGAGAGCTTCTTCGGGTTTGCTCTTCTCTCGCACCCTGCGTTTAAGGTTTGGCTCCTTTTAAAACCGTTTTGGAGGTTTGCAAATCCCCTTTTTTTTGCTACGCTTAAACATGCCTTAAGTCGATAATGACACCGACTCCCCCACCGCCTCCTCACTGTTGCCCCCCCTTTTCAGCTGTATCTGGGTGTGGTGCTGGCGGCCGTGGTCATCATCACCGGCTGCTTCTCCTACTTCCAAGAGGCCAAGAGCTCTCGAATCATGGACTCCTTCAAGAAAATGGTGCCACAGGTAAGTTGACGCGTTTTGGTGTTTGGTGTAGTCTCAGAGCTTTGTGAATCAATAAGCTGTCCCTCAAGTAGGGCTTACACACTCACTTGAGTGGAAACCTAATAAGCTTGCACAAAGGAAGAATAAATGTTTGAGCCAACTTTGGATTGTGAGTGTGTTTGCATAAAAACTCCCCTTGCATTATCCACCTCTAGCACTTCGATTGCCTAATGCTTTAATCTATTTAGGCTCTTTTCGCTCCCTCCTTGTCTCCTTTTTCCCCTCACCTGTCTTTTCTCTCTCTTTTTCCTTTTCCTCTCTCTATCTCTCCGTTTCACATACCTCTACACCCTTTGGCTTTTGCTTTTTTTTTATCACTCTCCTCTCTCTCTACCTCTGACTAAATCCTCTCTCTGTTCCCAAACTCTCTCTCTCTCTCTCTCTCTCTCTCCCTTCTCGTCTGTCTCTTCTTTTTTGTCCGTGCCAGCAAGCGTTGGTGATCCGGGAGGGGGAGAAGATGCAGATCAATGCTGAGCTTGTGGTGCAGGGGGATCTGGTGGAGATCAAAGGGGGAGACCGCATCCCAGCTGACCTTCGAGTGATCTCCTCCAGCGGATGCAAGGTAGGGGAGGGGTGCTGGGCCGAGCCCCGGGGAGCCTGGAGGTCTCGGCGGAGCTACAGAGGCTCGACCGACCTGCTGTTTGCTTTTTAATTTTCCACTTTCTTTCTTTATTATTTACTGACTTTCACTCGGTACTTTCATTTATATCAGTTAGTGCGTAGGTATGCTAACATCTGCTGCTCTGCACTAAAACAAAGTGCATCTGAAGGGCTGATGTGTCAACAGTTCTGCAGGTTTTTGGTCATCAAGCAAAGTGCTGTTTGAAACTTTCGCTTGATGAGAAAATCATCACAATTCATTCTAAAGTCACACAAATGTTTGCTGAAGATTTCCTGGCAACCAAAGTCATTTGAAAATACATCCTCTGGGAAGTTAGTTCCAATTAATCCCATAAATTTGGGGATATTTTGCTGGATTAGATCAAAGTTTGACCTACTGGTTATGCTGGACAAAGATTCAGGGAATGAGCAAAGTTAGTAAGACTACTTCTTTGGGGATCTTGGGGATTTTGTCACCGAATTTCACGGCAATCCACCCAACAGTTGTAATATTTCACTCCTAAGCCAAAATGTCACAGTCGAGGTTGCGTTAGAAGAAATGTCAGTAGATCAGTGAAGGCAGCAGACTTCATCCTCTCGAGGCCACAAATGTCTGTACACAATTTCATGGCAGGCCATCCACAAGTTGTTGAGATATTTCAGTCTGGAGCAACGACCCACATTTCTCAGAACGAACATTCGGTTTTTCTCACACTTCCAGTTATTCCATATTTAAAGAATCAGTTTTACTTTTTCAGCACTGTGATTCATGTTAAGCATCCTCTTTTTTACAATTTCTGTCAGAAACATTCTCCTCTCTACAATTACTCTCAAAAGGTAGGTCAGAGTTTTCACAGAGTAAAATTCTTGAATCGTATAAATTTCTTCCTTTGAAGGATTAACCCAATTTTATACCAAGTTTTTGGTGAAACCTTTTTTTTCCGCCAACCTGCAATATTTCACGCAGATATAAATACACATTATTTGCATTGCAGAGCTGTTGTTTCGACAACATATCACACAATTGGATTTACATCACCCTGACAATGCTTTAATTTTATGCAACATGAGGATGATTTGCCTGCAGGCCTCCAACACAATTTCTTTTTATGTTTTTAGTAAAAAAAAATATTGTTCACATAGAAATTTTTCATCATCTTGAGTTAAAAATAGGACATTTTGTTAGGCACAGTTTTTACTCATCTTCCAGTGTCATTTTGTTCTTTTTTTTGCTTATTCTTACTCCAAAATGTGACCCCATCACTTATATTTAACTTTATCCCACTTGATTTTGAAGCAGTGTAATAAGACTGCGGTGATTAGTGGTATATGTTTCCTCCTCCTATAGAAGAACGTGTGAAAAATGGCACAGCACCGGCAGACTGTTTTGACATGACAAGAGTGTTACATCAGTGCACTTGTTGCTGATAAGTGCTGCTTCTTTCATTTCCACCCTGTCAGTCTCAAAACCTCGCTCTGTCCCTCAGTCTCGCTGGTCTAACGCTGTTCTCTCCTCCTCTCTCCCGATTCCCCCGTGAAGGTGGACAACTCCTCTCTGACGGGGGAGTCAGAGCCGCAGACTCGCTCCCCGGAGTTCACGCACAACAATCCCCTGGAGACCCGCAACATCTGTTTCTTTTCCACCAACTGTGTCGAGGGTCAGTAGGCCACATCTGGCCAAGATTTTCTCCTGTCGCCTCCAAATGTCTTTTTTTTGCCATCTGGAGATCAACGTAGATTTGCTTTACTGCCCAACCACGAATGTTTCGGTGCATGATGAGAGCAGCCATCCACCCCACAGTACAGTGCAGTTATTGAATTTTGAATGCATGGAGATTATTAATGAGTGTTTCCATTTGAGATTGAACCGATGGGGGTTTAGTTGGTATTTCATCTTCTATCCATCATCAAATGGCGATGCAGTGAGCATTTCAATGGGATTTTGATACAAGTATCTGCCACTTCATCAATATCTGCATCAAATTTCTAACGCACGTTGTATAGAAAGTGAACATTTTGTCTCCAGAGCACAATATTCTTTTTTTTTTATTCTTTTTTTTTTTTTTTTGAAAAAGATTTAGTTGTAATAATAATACACTGAGGATCCAGTCTGTAAACGCCATCATTCAGCAACCACTGACTCAGCTTGAAAGTTCAATCTTTATCTTGGAAATGGTTGAGAAAATCCCACTGCAATGTCCATTAAGTGGCTGTTGGGGAGCTTTCAATCATATCACAATATCTTCATTAGTAAATGGAGTTACCCGGTTAGACTTTTTTTTTTAGCACTTAAAGGATTCTTGTTTGTGTGATGTAAATTATTTTATGTATAGTATATACATAGTATATGCCAGCTTTTTAAAAAAATTAATATCTGAATCATTGATGAAAATGGTGTATCAGGAGCTCTGTTTAATATGCTGTATATAAAATATTACTCCATTTGGCTCCCTCTGTGTAGGTTGTGTTAAAGGATCAATTCACAAAAATTGCAAAAAAACCCCACTTTATTTTCTCATGTAGCTCTGGTGATGTTGAACTGTGCATGCAGTTTGGGTTTTGTGTCTAAGTTTTGAAATATCTGTCCTTGAAATGTAGAAATGACATTTTAAAAAATCCAGTAGCTGCGTTTCCTTTTCAGACACGGTGACGTCTGTTTACTCTGGATAATCCACAGATCTCACATTCAACAGTTTTCATTGAAACTACTTTCCACTGAGAATCATAGTCCCTTTAAAAAAAAAAAAAAAACTGCTGCTAGTGAGGTCTGTGCATTTTTTTGTATTTAACGCAATTCAGATTTTTTTTCCTCGCTCTCTCAGTCCGGCATCTGCCAGTCCACCTGACCATCAATCACCGGCCAACACCTGTAATTCCCCTTCATCCATCATCAGTCTTCATCCAGCCATCACCTCCCTATCAACCCTCCTTCCTGTATACAAAACACGGCACTCAACTCCTGTCTGGCACAGTGTTAACAGTCATTTGTCTCTTTACATATTGCTCTGAGAAACGCACACACTCATTTCAAAAAGCAGTAAAAGCGTTAGGTCAACCCGCTGAGAGCTTCATCTTACACCTTGATATCTGTAATGTCGTGATGTCACATTTAAAGAGCTCCCTTCTAAAAAGACAAAACATTGTGTGAAAAAAGCTCGGCCTAATGTGACTCACTGATGGTTGCTAAAAAATACAAAAAATGCATCCAGGACTAAGAGTGAATCACCTCCTTCCCCTCTCAGGTACGGCCCGGGGCATCGTGATAGCCACCGGTGACCGCACGGTGATGGGTCGCATCGCCACGCTGGCGTCGGAGCTCCAGGTCCGCCGCACGCCCATCAACATCGAGATCGAGCACTTCATCCACATCATCACGGGCGTGGCTGTCTTCCTGGGCGTGAGCTTCTTCATCCTGTCGCTCATCCTGGGCTACACCTGGCTGGAGGCCGTCATCTTCCTCATCGGCATCATCGTGGCCAACGTGCCCGAGGGACTGCTGGCTACTGTCACTGTGAGTGCATGTGGACCTCAAGGCTCAACATAAGACGTTTTTTTTAACTGATATTCACCCTAAAACCATCTTTTTAAAGAAGCATATCAGTTTAAACGGTTTATAATGGGACTTTATGTTCCTCCTCTTGTGTTTGCTGCAAGAAAACTATGTGCACTTCAGTGAACAATAAACAAGGTCCCTTTGCAGCAAGGACAGGTCGTAAAATGCTTCTGGGAATAGTGAGCAGAACTGCGGGGAAAGTAATAAATTGGCTGCTCTACACAAACAAACAAAAAAGGTCAAAGAGTATTTGTGTTGCACACTGAAATTTTAATCCTTTCTGTATTCATTAATTGTTTTTTTTTTAAATAGATTTTAACTTTGACACTGAAAGTTTAAACTATAATAAGTAAAGCACTGAGTTGTGTAAAGGTGGAAATACCTGGTGGGTGGACTGTAGTGTGTGTTTGTGGTTGTTTTTGTGTAAATGTTGCACATGCGTAGCCTTTGGTTGCACCTTTCTGATGGCGGTCATATAAAAACAGCAGTGTAATTAATTGGTTGCACTCCATTTGCAGCTTTATTAATTTTTTTTTTGCCCATTTGCAGGCACAGCAACAAGCTTACAGTGCATTTGGCTTATTTTCATTTTCAGAAGTTATGGAAGTCGTGTTAGCAAATTACTGCATAATTATATGTCCAGCAGGCATGGAGCAACATGAGCTCATTTCATTTGGGGTCCTATTTCTGGCCACCCAACAAATATATGTCTAACATTCACTATCTTTACAAGCTACTTGCTAACTTTGGCTGTCTGCTGTATGTTCCTGGGTTAATGAGCTTATTTGCTGCAAACAGCTGCCTGGGGCTGCTGGAAACAGGGCTGATGAGACTGTAGTTTAAAGGCCTGAAAACCAAAATATAAACTAAAGAAATAAAGAAATAAGAGCTAAAAAAAGGCTTAAAAGCTGTGTAGAATCAAGCAGGGAAGACAGAGTTGGGCCTAAGTTGGGTGGTGTGTCGTCTTGAGCAGCTGTTTCCTCGTTACATGCAGTAATTTGAACCATTGTTAACATAAATATATTGATTAGTGCAGCTTTAAGTGTTCTTGAGCCCTGATATTGTGCCTGCTGGGACACCTAAATGGAACGAAGCCATCATCTGTGTTATTAGTTACACCTGTGCTTTCCCTAACACTAATTTACCCTCCACGAACGTTAGCTGCGACTCTAATGATACCGCAGAACACGGCAAAACAGGTGATTTATTACACACTGTTGAAGCTGCTCAAATGTTGAAGTGCATCTAACTTTTTCTGCAACAATAAACAAAGTGCGAGCTGAGGTGGATGCCAGCTGGCATTTGAAATGCCATCAGTCGACATTTCACTGGTCCCAGAAAATAAATTAACTTCCAGTGACTGGTTTCTTTAGTTGCTTTTGCTTTAAGCACATCGTGAATAGCGTGTGGAAATGTTTGTGTGCATGTGTTTGCGCAGCATTTGTTGCAATGTGAGTAATTTGGTCAACTTGAATTAATGTGTGTTGATGTGTCTCTTACAACATATGGATTGTATCTGTTCATCGTATTTTTATGTCCCTGTGCACCTGCTGTTAACCAGCCAACCACACACATCTATACGCACACAAATACAAACTAACACACACACACGCGCGCGCTGTAAGGCACCTGCACCACGCATGGTTTCACATGCACAAACACTTGAACGCACCGGTGCGTACACATGCTCTCTCCCTTCGTCGACTAACAATCATCCAGCCTCCTCTCTCCTTCCCTCCCTCATCCTCTTTTCTCCCTCCTTCACCCCATCGCCCTCTCCCTCCCCTCCCCACCTCCCGCCATTCTCCCAGGTGTGTCTGACTCTCACTGCCAAGCGAATGGCCAAAAAGAACTGTCTGGTGAAGAACCTGGAGGCCGTAGAGACTCTCGGCTCCACCTCCACCATCTGCTCCGACAAGACGGGCACGCTGACCCAGAACCGCATGACCGTGGCCCACATGTGGTTCGACAACCAGATCCACGAGGCGGACACCACCGAGGACCAGACTGGTAAGACAGAGAGAGGGAGGAAGGGATGAAAAGACAGGGAGGAGGAGGAGAGAGAGCGAGAAAGAGTGGAGGGAAAGAGGGAAAGGGCCTGCAGGCAAGATGGAGAGACTGAGAGATATGAAGGAGAGATGAAGAGTGTTTGGAAATGCAGAGAGGGAGTGGGACCACCTGCCGAAATTCATCTGTCCAACGTTTCCGCTGCCAGCCGACATTGCAGTTTGCAGCACCGTTTGGATTAATTGAGCAGCGGTATGCGGTGGGCGGCACAACCCTCAGCTACAAACATTTTTTCCCAGAGTTCCTCGGCGAGGCTGCTGCTGCGGAACCAATTGGATTCCTGTCTTCCACCAAAAATCGAGCCAAATTTTCAAAGAAGCTTTTAGCTATAACCGAAAGGTTTGGAAGAAAAAGAAAACAGGTGTTCTATGCATACCAATGAGCACTGAGCAGGACGATTGTGCAGTAACACGATGAATAGCCGGCAGTGCTGACAAAAGGCGGCGTAGCTAAAACAGTGCAACTGTTGAACAACAACACGCTGTATTCATTTTTCAGGGGTACTGACTATTTTTGCAGCTGTTGCACGTTTCTGGGCCTTTTACACCTCGCTTTGTCGAGTTCAACAACTCCAGCCGCAGTTTGCCACAGCGTACTGTATTTTGCATGACGCTCCTATTCTGCTCTCACAATAACAGTGACAGTGACCACTCTAGAGAGTCGAGGCAAAAATGAAAAATGAATGCAGGCGCTGGCAGCAGAGTCAGGGTCATTGTCAGTTCGATAGGTTGGGAGGGATGAAATTTTGATGAAATTTCCGAACAGACTGTATTTTTCGAGACGTTCTCGTTAAAAATGAATACCATTTTTTTTTTCAGGCCGGGGAATTGACAGTCACTTTTGTCAAGGAGAAAGTGATTACTCAACTTAACTGACCTCTGTTATTTAGCTACAATACCCAGTGCTACTCTGTGAACCGAGAGTTAAGTCAGCGGCATAAATACTGCATGAGCCCTACTTTTAAAAAAGTCTAACACAGCTCCCTCCACTATTCTCTCAGGTTTGGGTTTTGACGAGAGCTCTGCTACTTGGACTGCTCTGTCTCGCGTGGCCGGCCTGTGCAACAGAGCTGATTTCAGAGCCGGACAGGAGAACCTCCCCGTCGTGATGGTATAAACCTGCACCACACACAGACACCACAACAAGCAGCTCTCCGAACCTTCGCATCGATTCTTCCTCCTTTGGTCTCTGAAGCAGTTGTATTAGCATCAGATACGGCTGCACATTATTCATAAGACATGATTTTGCCTACATGGTTTGCTGGTAGGGGGAAGTTAACAATGTCAGCACAGCATTAGGTGAGCTGTCACTCAAAAATAAGCAGTGGTAGAGGAAATGTTCAGATCATTTATAAAGATAAAATAGCTATATTATAGCATTGAAATCCATCCTAATCGAAAGTTACAAGCAAAATTATGCTTAATTGTTTTGAAGGAGAGGCGTATCTTCAGTCTTCAGTCTAAATCTTATCTTTGATGGGACTGAATACAACTACTATTTATTCTACTATCAAGTATTGTTAGTAGTATTAGTTAGTGCAGCTAAGTCCTCCAGAAGACAGACCTCCTCTGTATGATTAACAGCTTCAGTAGTATATCTTTTTGAACGTTAAACTCATTGTTGGTTTTAGTCTCTGTCAGGTGTTGTTGATAATACTGAATGGATAAAGTAACATCAGGTTAAAGTTACAGCAAAATACAAATGTACTTAAGTTTTACAAAGGAGCAAAAGTACTCATTATGCAGAGTACTGTAACACTTTCCAGAAAATTACATTACTAATAGTAATGAGCAAAATTTTAATGTAATAACTGGTCCAAATGGAGCTAATGTAAACTCTATATACTATTGTACATAGCACATATTGTACAGTGCTGGAGGAAATATTCAGATCGCTCACTTAAGTAAAAGCAGCAAGACCACACTGTGAGAACACTTACAAATAAAAGACTTTTATTCACAATTTTATTTAAGTAAAAGTATGCATATATCAACAACAAAATGTAAGTAGTAAAAGTAAATGACTCATTATGGAGCAGAACGGCCCTTATCAGTGTTTTATTGTCATATATTCAATCGTCTAAGCAGCTGGTCAAAGTGGAGCAAATTTTAACTGCTTCACATCCCTTTGGGCTCTTTAATCTTTTTAAATAAAAAATTTATGAACTGAAGGGTTTGTATTCAACATCTTAATCCGAAAAGTAAGTATACAAGTTGTCAAAATAAATATAATAAAAAGTAATCAAATAAAAAAAGTTCAATATTTCCCATGTAGTGGAGTGCAATTAGAAACTGTAAACTTTATGAAAATACAGCACAGCACTTGAATAAAAGCACTTAGTTATATACCATCACTGATATTTGGCACATAAAAATGACTGTTTTATAGATTTCATAGATCAGAGTTTGTTTTTTGTTCATCAAAGTACCTAGTAATGGTATCTATCAAATGACTATTGTGGAGGAAAAAGTACATTATTTCCCACTGAAATATTGTGAAGTACAGGTACGGTATGAGGGAGCATTACGTGGTTATACTCCAGTATAGTTTAAGTACTTCTAAACTGTATATAAGTGCAGTGGCTGAGTAAACATACTTTGTATTCTCTTGTGTGGCCAGCCGATTCTCACCCACTGAGAAAAAAACAACCCATAAAAATAATTTGTCAATACCACTTGACACAGGTGCACTGCACACACACTGGCTCGCACGCTTAGCCTCCCTCTCGCACATAAACACACGCACACTGAGGATAATCCAATGCACCCCTGGAAATAACTCCCCCACACTGATACACAAACGCACACACACTGCTGGGTTGGTAAGTCAATAATATTCCACCGACTGCTACCCTCCAACCTGTGCTACACTGACCTGAAGAAATTCTCCGTGTGGCTCTCAGCGACAGGGATTACAGCTTCTGGACTCCGGCGGGAGCAGCCTCTCTGCTCCTCGAGGTGCCCGGGCTTCCTCCCTGCATTAAGTAACAGCCATATCTCCTGACAGCACTCAAACACAAGGCTCCGGCTCCACTACCATTACGAGAACAAGTCCCCATCTGCACCCGGAAAAACAGAGAAATGGAATTTCCTTGGTCTATTTATTCATTCATGAAAAGGCACAAACAAGGACAAATCTTGCGGAGCGCCTGTCCTTGTTTTTTTGCGGCTGTTCATGAATGAATAAACAGGAACAAAGAGAAATCTCTTGTCTTGGTTCGGTCCCATTGGTGTCATCAGGTCAATCAGTTCAGCATGGATTTTAATAAATTGGCTCCAGGAGCAGGGTGAATTGCGCTGCGTGAATTTTTTTCCTGGTGGATTTTACAGGTTATCAGAGGAGAATTTTCTACGAAAATGATTCCGGCACCACCCGAGCAACTTTTTCACACAGGTTGAGGCACATAAACCTGCAAAAACCACAAAAACAAATATCAAAGACTGTGCATCCAGACAGGGGATAATTCACTTCTGAGCCTTGTAAAATCGGCCTTACCATCTTGTGTATGTTTGTATTTAGAGATCACGTGTTACTCAGGAATCAAATTTAGCCTCCTCTCCCTGAAAAAGCACCCAGTGTCAATATAAGACTTATGCACAATAAGCAGAGGTTTAATGTATTCCTCCTTTTCACATCCATATTCTCTTAAGAAACCTTGCAGATGCCATACATGGCTGACGAATCAGCTACGTTTTAATCAAATTATTTTTCATCCTTTGAACTGAAAAATAAAAAAAGGATTTGCACCTTCATTACTTTTACATTAAACTGTTACATAACTTTAAAAAACAATGTTGTGGCTGGATTACAAGTGTGTGTGAGATGCAGATGATACTCGCAGCTACCTGCATCATTAATGAGAGCCATAATGGAAGTAAGGAAAGTCCTCTCAGGTGTCACTTTAATCGGCTGCAGCTCCCTTCCACCAGTGTGACAAACACAGGCAGCAAGACAGACAACACGCATTTTTTCAATATGCAAATGTGAGTGACTGTGCTAATGTGCATCTGTGTGTGTGTGTGTTTCCCCAGAGGGAGACAGCGGGGGACGCATCAGAGTCAGCGCTGTTGAAATGCATCGAGCTGTGCTGTGGGTGTGTTCGAGACATGAGAGCCAGAAACCCCAAAGTGGCAGAGATCCCCTTCAATTCCACCAACAAGTACCAGGTACGGCATGGGGCTGATGTCACCGAGTGCTGCAAGTCTGCGATAAAAATCCTAAACACCCCCATCACAATCCTCTGGATTCATGGTCACTGAACATTTTATACTACTTTATACCATCTTTTACAATCATAAGAAGTTTAAAAGTACCTAAAGTATTCAAAGTATGTCAATCTAAATGCCAATTCTTTAATGTTTTTACATTGATTTAAATTTATTTGCACGTAATTTCCAGTGAAATTTTTCAGTGTATTTCATTAATATTTTTTTCATTTTGTATTTAATGTTTTTTTTTGTTTGTTTTTTGCAATTATATCCATGCTCCTTAAAGTCACTGTTTTAAAAAGTGCCTTTCCAAGATTTTTTATCTTTTTTATTTTTTTATATGCTCTGACTGAATCATGCATATTCATTTTTAACCTTTTTCCGTGCGGGGGAAGGCAGCCTGAACATGCATGCTCTTTTGCAACGACAGCCTGCTTTACATTCACACTCGCACACATTTATACTTGGCAGCGGCCCAGTGGGCCACAAACACAACACTGTTAGCCACAGAGAGGCTGGGGCAGCACTGCGATGTGTGTTATTTATGATAGACGGATAAAATGTGGAATACAAGCTGGTTGCTTTTGGACGCTGTATTGCCACCTTTCCGTGGACAGAAATCCCTTTTGTTCGAATCGGATCTGATGAACAGCTCGACGAGGTTTGAGCGGGTTTATGAGACTTTATGAGGATGTATAAATGCTTTAAAATACCTTGAATAAAAGAGTCAAAGCATAAGAAGCTCTAAACGATAACTTCCGTTGTAGGCAATATCAGAATTGACAGCTGGATTCTGCTTTTTTTTAATGACATTAGACAGTAAACATGCATGTTAAGCACAAAAAAAAACATAATTTCCTGAGTGGTATTGCACATTTGTGCTATTTTATTGGACATCATAGGTCACAATAGGCACTTCTTGTGTCTTAAGTTAGGATGTGTGCTTTGTTATGTCTTGCAGGAGTTGACAACATCGCTGTCAAAAATTAAAGGTTAATATCATGAAAAAGTCATCATATTGAGATTTAACACCTTGCTCAAGGGCACCACAGCAATTAGGGCAGGGAAAATGTTTCTGCTTTCCACACCCAGTCTTTGCCATCCTGTCTGGAGATTTGAACCGGCGTATGAATAACACAACAGTCATGTTGAAGCAAACAAAGGACTTCCTGCATGTATTTTGTGCACCTGTTCCCTGACTTAAAATAGGAACGTCTGTGTTGAGGGGAGGAGAAAAAAAAAGCAATTTTGCTCTGGTTTTCTGAGATTAGATATGCTATGACTCAGATACAAATTACCTGGGGTAGTGTCTGTGTGTGTGTGTGCGCTTACATGTGTGTGTATGTGGGTGAGCATGTTTGTGTGGGGGGGAAAGGGAAATGCAAGGACTTTTATTTCAAACCATTTGGGGAAAATATGACACCAACTCCCAAAAAATGATTGCTGTTGTGTAAAACTAAGGTAAAGCACGTCTGTGTTTCCCAGTGAGATGGAAATATTTCATACCGGCCACATGTTGCTTCTTGTTTCAGCATAAATCCTGTTAGTCACGTTGTGTTCTCCTCCTCATTTCTTCCAGCTCTCTGTCCATGAAGCGGAGGACAATCCCTCTGGTCATATTCTGGTCATGAAGGGAGCCCCAGAGAGAATCTTGGACAGGTTGGTTAATCAATAATGGATCGATTGTATGCCTCACAAGTAGGGTAGCACAAATATATATATATTTTTTATTCTATTTTATTTTTTTCACAAATATTTACCTATTCTTTCCTTTCCAGGGATGGAATATTCTTTTTTTATTGTTAATAAATCTCATAAAAAGATTAAAACCAACAAATTTATCTTCATAACAGGTATCATCTGTGTATCAGAAATGTAATACAGCTCATAGTGTGATGCACCTCCACTGTTGACCAAAAACAATTAAAAACCATATAGAAACTCTAAAAATGATCAAAAAGACATTAATAAGCTGCAATGTTGACATGTGTCTTCACCACCATTAACATGGGATCTGTAGCTTATTTTGAGTCAGTCTGACATACAGCATCCTGCTGCAATAAATACTCTTTAGAAAACCAAATGTGTATTAATCCACTGGTGAAAATAGTCCCCAATAAATTCACAGTTTAGTCCTGTTGGAGTAATGTTTGCTAAAAACTACAGTGCCCACCTGGTTGTTAATTACTTACCCTTTTTAACAAACAATTAAACTATATATTTACCACCTGTTCTTAGAAGAAACTAATGGGAGTGGCAGATGCGACAGGGAATTCAGAAAGTATTGGGAGACACACTTCAGAAGTCCTTTCACAGGATATGTTAAAAAAAAAAAGGAAAATAAATAAAACAGTCTTAAACTTTAAATGTTTGTGTTATTACATATTAATGGTATGGGTGGAGTTGACGTGCCGAACCAAGATATTTCCATGACAAATGGGACACTATCGTCCCTCATTTTGTCCACATTGTCACATTATGTAAGATACCACAGAAATGTTGCTCCGGTTCCCTCGCAGTGGGCACAAATACTCCTCTGCTAATTGCCTCTAATTGTCCTTTCAGTCTGATCGAATGCTCCTGTTCAGCCCAAGTGCTCACCAAGTGGGACCTTTGTGCCAAAAGCAGAGCAACACTTATCGTGGGCGCCACTGTGGGTGTCATTAAAATTGTGTTAGCTGTATTCAATTGTAATCTTGGATTAAGAAAACACAAAAAGTGCTTTTCTGAATGCTCTGATTTTGTATTTTATTGAGTTGCTGGGGGTGCATAGTTTACCCAACCTGTGTTGACTGATTGATTGTACAGTTCATTTGTTTCTGTTGGTTCAAAGCAGTTTTTTGACACAGTCGCTACAAGCTATTATTGTTTAATGTTTTACAGGTGCAGTACCATTATGATCCACGGCCAGGAGCAGGCGCTTGATGAAAACTGGAGAGATGCTTTCCAGAATGCCTACATGGAGCTGGGAGGACTCGGAGAGAGGGTGCTCGGTAGGTTTGGCGGCGCCGGCTATTGTAAGCTCGTTTGGGAATAAGAAGTGGAGAAAAGCAGTTGACCACAGCACTCACCTTTTAATCTTCTTTAATAAACAGTTTAGCCACACATCCCCACAAAAGCGTAGAATGCTTTTAGTGCAATAGTGAATAAAAGAGGAGGGCTTTCGGCACTGCGGTCTCAAACAGAACAGCGATAGACACACATGGAATAAAGCTGAAATGACCTTTATTACACAAAATGTTAGGGATATGGGGTTTTCTATGGAGTGAATGTAATATTGTATGGATTATGAGTTGGTAATGGACTGGTAATTACATTCAGATAAAACTGCACTAAACTCTAATATAATTTATAAATAAAATCACATTTTCCTTTTGTAAAACGCCATAGACACACTCTGGAAAAAAAAGACCTTAAATTCAACTTTCAAGTGTTCAGCATCCAGACTCCGCTAATGTCATCACTTGGACAACCTGGGAAAAAAGTTACCTGGCATCTTTTAGTGCCAAATTTGTAATAATTATGTGCTATCATCATTTTGTTAGAGGGGGTATCACTTTGCAGGGCGGTGTGGAATAGTGCCACTTTTGGAGTGAAGCTCCTGAAAATCATGTAAATTATTAAAGCTCGGTTATGCCTTGGGTGATGATGATGATGATGATGGGTGTTTCATGACAAGGAAAGGTTTCTCCGCTTTTAGACTGAACCTGTTTTATTTTTTTCATCAGAAGCATTTTATTTTGTTTTGCTCTATAGGGATTCAAGAAATGCATATTTCAAGGGCTGTGGATCATGAATTAATAAAAGTGGCTGATTCAATCTGTATTTCACACCATGCAACCCCCCCCCCCCCATTCAACATCTAAAATTAAAAATGATTTGTATGCACAATGTAAGTTAAACGATTATTATGGCCAGAGGACAGTGTATTTTCTGAAGGTGTCTTTGAGGGCACTTCAGACCTCTTTCATATTTACATTTCCTTGTGGTGTTTTACTGTCAATAGCTACAGAAAAATGTCAAAAAATACACCAGAGTATCTTTATTCTTTATTGGGTGTTTGGGACTAAAAACATCCTTTGAGCCACAGAAAATTGGCCCAAACTTTAAAGTGCCACTTGATGTCAAAGCAACAAAACAACAAGGTCCCCCCCCCCTTCCAGTACCTGCAGTATACTTTGAAGTGTCATTTCACTCAGTTATGAACGATCACCTGACTGATCCCTCTTCTCTTGCAGGCTTCTGCCACTTGAATCTGTCTTCATCCCAATTCCCTCGAGGCTTCACCTTCGACTGCGAAGACACGAACTTCCCCACCGAGCAGCTCTGCTTCCTGGGTCTCATCTCCATGATTGATCCGCCGCGTGCCGCTGTGCCTGACGCAGTGGGTAAATGCCGCTCCGCCGGTATCAAGGTAATTGGTTCCACGGATTCAACCTTCATTGTAGTTCCTGAAAAGCCCTTTCCTGGAGCTTCATTTATCGGGCTTTTTAGAGAGGGGATTTGCATGTCAGACGCCTTTTCACATCATAAAATGGAGTGTAAATGACAAACTGATCACTCCGAGGGGTCCTGATGGATGACAATCGATGGATAAATTAACTTCTGCTGCTTAGAGGAGGCTGATGATAACATATTCAGTGTAAAGTAAAAGAAGCTGTTTTTTTTGGAGGGATACTGTATACTCATCTCTCCCAGGTTTCTAGACATTAAACGGGAATAGCAGTTTTGATATGGAAGCAAAAAAAAAAAAGGTGATAAAAAGAATAAGTCACTGTGTTCTCATATCAATTTTAGAAAATATTCCTTTTAGTAAAAATCCACATTTAGTATTTTTTATTACAATTTTTCATTATATGTTAATGAACTGCAAACACACACAGAGCAGGTGTTTTGTCAGAAAAGTAATAAGCCGGGCGACAGGAAGGTTAAACAACTTCCAGCGAGATAAAATGCATAATGGGTAGAGTGAGCCGTTCCAATTTTAGGAGAAGTATTACGAATATGGAAAAGAGATTTGCACATTTAGGTACTAAAGTTATCACGCTTCCGTCGATGATGAACTTTTGAAAGACACACTGTAATTGGCTTAAAGAACAATCCAGAGGAACGAGTGAGTGAAGATGTTATTATAATGAGGAAAATACAGCAGTCTGATAAAATCACAAAGTTTCCTGAGGGAGTTTTAGTTTCAATAGATCTTTATTTTGATGAAGGTGCTATGGTATTTATTTTAAATCATGCCATGTCTTTCTTCACCTCACAAAGATCTGAGTGCGATTAAAACATAGTTTACTTAAATAAATTTGTCAGTAATGAGGACAGGTGTTGCTTTCTTCATCAGTAGCTCTAAACTTAAATGTGATGTTTGGATAATTACATTCCTCTTGGAAGTCTGAGTCATCACAGTATAGATGTATTTATTGATTAAAATAAATGGCTACAGAAAACAAACCAAAATACACAAGCAAGATTTCATTAAGACAATTTTTTAAAGAGCTTTTGAATGCATAAACATGATATACAGTAGACCCATATCAAGAGGCCAATGGGAAACACTCATATGTTTTTTTTCTGTCATACTTTATAGAAATGATTTAAACACCTAAAGTCAAAACTAAACTTTAAAATTTAAAGTGCTTGACATGATTGGTAAAATGTATTCTATGCAGATGATATAATTTTACTAGCTGAAACTGGATGTGTCAAAATGCTTCATATAACCCCATATAACATAAAGTCTTGTAGTTGTATACACATCTGTACAAATCTGGTGGTTTTCTCTGTATCTGAGCCCATGAGGAAACTAGAGCACATGGCTCAGTAGCTTTAATTACTTTTTAACGGATGTAGTCCTCGTTTCGGTGCAATGTGCATCCCCAGTCCACAGCAACAGTCCAAAGGCTTTAGTGCAATATACGGTGCTCTGCTTTTATTGCACCTTCATTCGGCCTGTTTATGTTCCTGCTGTAGGCTATGATGCTGTCGGGGATTTCAAGAATGCACTCCACCCAAGGTTCGGAAGTGATATACCAGATATCACTTCCGAATTATTATATTTTTATGGTGAAAAAAAAATGTATAAGTATGGTGTCCTCGTATGACTGTCTGTATATCAGAGTCACGCACATGTTTCACAAGTCCAACACAAGAACAAAAGATCTTATTTTCATCTTCGTCATCTTTCATCTTCTTTTTTCATAGTTTAAGTTTATTACTTTGCCTTTGGCCACAGGAATGGAAGAAGTCATATTCATATTAAGTAACCCAGACATGGAGAGATTTTGTCTGATGTGAGATTTTGGAGAAACTGAGAATAAAAGCCATTATACGGGATGTTCTATTAACACTTATGTGACAGTGAAAACGAGCATAACTGCAAGGAAAATGAAATGTTGTATGTTAGCATTTTGAGAAGTTCTACCACAGAAATATTCTGCTCTGGCTTTGTTTTCTATTCCTGCTTTCTCCATTTGTTCCAATGCCACTATTTTACCTGTGAGAACACACCAAACATGATTTTTGTTGCTGTATACTGTCAGGTTGGAGCCCATAACCCCTACCGGCGCTTTTCTTTTCCTACTGTAACTACACAACACATTTAGATGACTTATAGGCCCTAAAGAGCCGTGCTGCACTGTAGCTCAAGCATGCTGTGACACATGACATGCAGAGGAGATACAGTGGAGAAGGATGTGATAACGCGCTGTGATTTACGGGACCTTGTGTCTGCGGTCAGGTGATCATGGTAACAGGGGACCACCCAATCACAGCCAAGGCCATCGCGAAAGGTGTGGGCATCATCTCTGAGGGCAACGAGACGGTTGAGGACATCGCCGAGAGACTGAACATCCCCCTGAGCCAAGTTAATCCCAGGTGTGTGTGTGTGTGTGCGCAGAGGAGTGTTTTGGCAGTGATGTGAATAGATGCATGGTTGTATCTTAACATTTTGAGAAATATGTATGTTGGAGAGCAAGATGAGAAAATCAACTCCATTCTCATATTTGCATGTTTAATATGACGCTTGAGACGCCAACAGCTGGTTATCTTAGCTTAGCATAAAGACTGGAAAGAGCAGTTAGTGACTAGTAATTTAAATTAGTGATAAAAATCTGCATGCAAGCAGCTCTAAACCTCACAAATAAACATGTTATATCTTATTTGTTGAAGGGAAAATTCCTTTAACATGGAAAAAAAATGAAACAAATGAGGGATATCTTTTCTGGGCAAGAGAGACTAGACAGACCACTAAATAGAAATAACAATAATGAAGGTACAATATGGAAAATTATAATGACAATATTAAGCAGATAGGTCATGACGAGAATCCAGGATTGAGCTCTGCCAAGAAATAGTCTGCGCACGACACCCCCGTAAAAAAACACACTGCTCTTTGTTTTTTATTACATTAATCATGAAAACAACACATTAATCAGTGAGCTTTAGAGGCTCCAGTAGACGGATTTTGTTGCCTTCAAACAGATCCAGGCTCACTCGTCTCCACGTTTCTAATCTTTATGTTAAGCCGAGATAACTGGCTGCTGGCTCTTGTTTCGTTTTGAATGGACAGGATGAGAGCGGTATCGATCTTCTCATCCAAAAAAGAAACAAAAAAAGCGTATTTCTCATAAATTCACACAGTTCCTTTTAAACAGAGAGCATAAAAACGTGCATGTTTCCTGGCAGTGGAGTGCATGTGTGTTTGTGTGTGTACTTGTGTTTTGTGTGTGAGACCACAAACAGAAAAAGAAAACTTGAGGAGAAAGCAAGAAAATGTCAGTGCCCCCCTTTGCATAATTGCCCCCGGTATCCGACTCCTCGCTGTGTTCGTGCGTGCGTATGCGTTTTGTGTTTACACGTGTGTGTTTTTCCCAGGGATGCCAAGGCGTGCGTGGTGCACGGCTCGGACCTAAAGGACATGAGCTCCGAGTACCTGGACGACCTGCTGAGGAACCACACTGAGATAGTGTTCGCTCGCACCTCTCCTCAGCAGAAGCTCATCATAGTGGAGGGCTGCCAGAGACAGGTCAATGGACAGGAGTCTGTGTGTGTGTGTGTGAGAGAGTGCTTGAATGTGTGTGTGTGTGTTTGTTTGCAAGCTTTTTGAGAGAGTGCAGCTGAATAGCGATGTGTGCGCTTATATGCCTGAATGTAAGCACGCGTGTGTTTGTGATAAAGTGTGAATGAATGCTTGAATGTGTCTGTTTATGTTTAAGTGTGAAGGTATGGTTGAATACAGGTGTGTGAGTGTGTGTGTGTGTGTGTGTGTGTGTGTGTGTGTGTGTGTGTCCCTGCCATTTAAGGCTGAATGTGTCTAACTGTTTGTGTGAGTGCAGGTGGTTGAACAGATGAATACATGGTTTTGTGCATGTGTGGGTGCGTTGGTGTGTGCATGTGTGTGCGTGTCATGGGAGGTCCATTTGTGAGTGTACGGTTAAATACAAGTGTCTATCTGTAAAGTATATGATTGACTGCATATATAGCTCATATATTAAACCTTATATACGCTGTAATGTATGTGCTCAGCGTCTATGTGTGAAATAAAGAAAATAGATGCTTGTATTCACTTGCACACATCCCCATATATTGAGGTCATGCTACAATTCACCCTGACTCACTCCCTCTCACTCCGTGTGACTTAGTGATTGCAACTCAATTCCATTTTTCATTTAATCTCCCCAGAGCTGCTTTGAAAAGACATTATTAAGACAGAAAGGGATGGGGGGGGGAGTAAAGAGAGGAAAGCAGAGCGAGGAAAAAAGCTTAAATCACGGTACTTATCTTTCTCTTCTTGACACTTTTTGTTCTCTGGTCCTTGCGGCTGCAGGGGGCGATCGTGGCTGTGACGGGCGACGGCGTGAACGACTCTCCGGCCCTGAAGAAAGCCGACATCGGCGTTGCCATGGGGATCGCCGGCTCTGATGTGTCCAAGCAGGCGGCTGACATGATCCTGCTGGACGACAACTTCGCCTCCATCGTCACCGGAGTAGAGGAGGGTGAGTGTGAGGGAAGGACGGAGAGAGATACAGAGAGAGAGAGATACAGGGTGACAGAATAAAGAAAGAATAAAAGAAGGAGATTAGGAAAAAAAAGGAAATCAGAGAAACTTCTACCATCAAGCTCCTCTGACATGTAGAAATAGAGACTGGCGATTAATAAATACCTGAAAATTCAAAGATGATATTATATGAGTGTTATTGTGGTTGATGTTTAACAGAGCTGTAGAATAACTTGGACTAAAGTCAGACTTCAAGTTTGCGTAAGATAGGATTTTACTTCCTAAAAACTAAAAACATTCAACTAAAGTGGTGAAATCAAGAAAAGTAAAACAGCACATATATTTTATTTTTTCAACAGCCAGAATCTCGACCTGCCGTGCGCTTATTAAGACTTGTGAGTTGACATGGCTTCGCCCTCAAGGACTTAACTTGAGAGGTTAAGGCTTGCCACAAGAGACTGGCGTTTAATCTAAATTAGGGGTTGCTAATAAGGTCTGAGAATTAAAAAAAAAGAGTAGATACGCTGACGCAGCAGTCAGAGTCAATCATTTGGCTCACATATTCTGCTATTAAGAACACATTTATGCGCATGAATCACCGCTTCAAAGAACCATGTTTCTTCACCGCAGGTCGCCTCATCTTTGACAACCTGAAGAAGTCCATTGCGTACACGCTGACCAGCAACATCCCCGAGATCTCGCCCTTCCTCCTCTTCATCATTGCCAGCGTTCCTCTTCCGCTGGGAACCGTCACCATCCTCTGCATCGACCTGGGCACTGACATGGTGAGAAGTGCGGGAAAATGAACTTGCTTTGTTTAAGTCCCTCAATCCCTTTGTAGATACGCTGACAAATAGTTTTCCTTCATTATCACACTCAATACTTTTGACTACGTCTCTGAAAAATGACCGTTTAATAGATATAGGTATAGACAGCTGCCAAGCCTCTCTGATTGTGTGTGTGTGTGTGTGTGTGTGAGAGTTGTCTTTTGGATGCAGGTTTCCAGTATATTTGAAGGAAAAAATCTTGCTTTTTAGGCAACTTTCACAGTCACTTTACAAATTCACTTTGCAGGAGTTTCACAGGAACTCATAACAACGGAACACAAGATTTTAGATTTAACTTTATTTATTAGGTTATATTCCACTCTCAATGCTCAAAGCTAATTTTTCAGTGATTTTTCACAATGAAGGGAATTGTTAGCATGTTGCATCGCTACAGGCAAGATAAAGCTGATATTAAGGAAGCAAGTGTTAATACCGATGTCAAATATGAGTGCCTGAAGCTAAAAAGAACAAAACGTTTGGTTTAATTTGTTCTTCCTGTCGGTGGGAGAAATTCACTTTTGGCTCGCTGCCGACGTCCATTTGTTCAAGCAGAACAAAGACCGGGTGACGCTCACATACAGATTTACATTTCACAGCTCTGCCATTTCCAGATGCCAGTCTCTCCATTGTATTTCCAGCAGCAACAAAAAAGAGTTGCTGGCACGCTGCTCGCCTGAGGGGCGTAATCCATCATTGCAAAAGAAAGGAAGCGCAGGATGAATATATTCAAAAGGACTTGTTCACTTGTGTTCATTTCTTTAACTTTAATTTTTCCTGCTCTCAGCCATTAGCATGCGGATGAAACTGGCTCTTGCATGTCCCAATTAGCCGAAAGCCAAAAATATACAGGTAATGAGGTGCATGCATTATAGCCACCTCACATTTGACTGTCAAGATGCATTTTAAATCACCACGAGTTCAAGATAAAGAGGAGCAGCTTGCCAACACTGGTAATAAAGCAGCTCCACTTATTTCACTCAGGTGACATCAAAGATGAACTTCTTCGGTTTTCCAGCAGCAGGACAGATTTGTTCAGGTTGACAAATATTTACTCAGCTGTCTGTGATCACAGATGTAGTGCATTCTTAGCTGGCTGGATTTTTTTAAAGACGTGATGATTGAAGTTTAAAAGCACCTAATTTGTGCAACCTGTTTTGCATATAAAAACCCTTCCCTTCAAAGTAACATGTCTGCATGTACTTAACAACTGCCGGTGGAGTGAGCAGCTGGATGTCGGCTTTGAAGAGGACCACCCTAAAATGAAAATATTTAAATATTCAATAAAGTAACCTGCAAAGTGTTTATAGTACAATTGCGCGAGTAAAACTACAAAATTTTCCGTGTCTGCTGGTGAGGTTGTTAACAGCTTGTTAACAGCTTAGTTCAACTCCAGGCAACAGGCTTGAGGGCTCTGTTGAGATTTAGCAGTGACAAGCGGCAATCGGAGTCTGCTATGATTATTTTTAGCAAGCACCGCCATGTGGAAAAAGATGGCTGAAAAAGATGTTTATCAAAAAAAGATGTGGCACACTTAAGAAGGCTTTGAGACTTGAAATTTGGATGGTGCACAGAATTGCACACACACACACACACACACACACAAAAACGAACGCCAGGCGCTGTCACATCCTCTCACCTCTCCTTGTTTTTCCCAAATGCTGTGGGTCAGGGGAGGCTAACACCAAAACAAACTGGATTTGTAGACCGCAGAGATCGAGTGCGGTTTCACACAGTTCCCCAAGTCCCCACCTCAAATCCCGCCTAAGTCGCAGAGATATCCTGCCCTAAGTCACACATATTGTTCTGTTGCTTACCTGGTAAACCCAGCCAATATAAGATCTTTATTACAGGGACCTTTCTACCCTCCTATTTTATGAGTGTCTTGAAATTCGCTATCAATCCGCCCCCCCAGTCACTCTCAGTCACTGTCTTTTTTCCCACCATTTTTGCCCTTTTACTGGCTTTTCTCCTTCCGCTCGGCGATTGAATGCTGAATTATGTTAATAGCGAAATGTCTGGGGTACCCGCACATCTGGCACCATCATCGTGCCTTTGTACCGTTGCCACAAAGACAAATTCCTGCACATTTATTGTACAAGGTGCACAAAGAGGGCTGACTCTGTGCTGTCCTTCCTCTGTTTCTTCCAGGTCCCGGCTATCTCGCTGGCTTACGAGACAGCTGAGAGCGACATCATGAAACGCCAGCCGAGGAACCCCAAATTGGACAAGCTGGTCAACGAACGCCTCATCAGCATGGCCTACGGACAGATAGGTTTGTCCACTTGTGGCTCATAACCTCTTTGCTCCACATCCTTTAAACCTGAATCACTGCGACAGGCATCTTGTAGGGACGTAATGGCTATAATAAACATCAACAGCATAAAAACATTAAATATTGACATTTATCAAAAATTCTGGCATTTTTACCACCTTCGTAAATGTTTAGGTACATGCAGTCAAGGAAAATAGAGCCAGGGGTGAGCAGACAGTCTGAAGAGAGACCCACAATTTTCTTCTAATTGTCGTGACATTTACAGTAAATTGAGAGTGGAGAGTGCAACTATTTTCTACTTAATCTTGGTCATGTTTCACTAGTTGGAGCCTCACTTGAATGCATGCTTTTTTATCTCTGGTTTTATATGGTTTGGGAATAGCGAAAATCAAAGGCTGGCCCAATTTCATAGGCTGTTAAATGGGTCAAAATATGACAGGGCTCCACTGGATGACATACAATTTAAAACTGAGCGTGCCCGCAGCAGCCGGCGAACTCGCGTCCGCTCCCAGAATTCTTCTAAGATGTGCGCCACTGGGGGCAGAGCTTTTGCAGGTCACATCAAATCACATTTACGTTACAGCTCGAGGTCCTGAAGCATCCGCAATAAACATTCAAGTGATGATTTGATCGCGAGTGACACACGGTGACCGCGACATCACAGGCGAGCACCGGTGAGGAGAAGTAAAAAAAAAAAAATAAAATAGCATCATTTGGATTTTCTTATCAGAGAGAGAAAAAAAGACGTGAACATCCGTCAACACAAACACTGACCTGGCGGAGGGTTGCTGTTTATCAGCATAATGAGTGAGGTGATTAATAAGCATGGGCTCACTTCTTGATCAGTGCTCGTGGAGGATCGGTGTATGCGGAAAAACTTAAGCTTTAAAGTGAGACTTCCGTCATGTTGAAAAATGTTACGCCCACTCTGACAAAACAAATTCTCCAACATGAAATTAAAACTCGCTGTCGGCTATTATTGCAGTCCTCAGCTGTCTGGAGCCATTTACTTACAAAATAGCAACGCTGAAGGGGGCAGGGAGGGAGAAAGATACAATCGGCCGTGCTGTTGTTGAAATACCAAAGAGAAAAACACCAGGTGGACTGAGGCTGAACACGAGTCCATTTATTTGTCATATTTTGGTATAAATCCTGTAAATAGGTGATGCAAGACTGTTGGACCATTTGTATTATTCGAGCTGCTGCTTGTCAAAACAGCTTTTGTCTAATAACACCCATTATCTATAAATCCTATTGCTGCCCTGTTCTTTCTATCGAGATGATCCCTCTGCACATATGCAATCCAGCAGAGCACATTTTACACAATGCATCCATTTTCTAGCTATACCGGCTATATGTTAATGCATTTATATCAAGATACAAAAAATAATTTGATGATGAGCTGAGATTGGCAAGCAAATACGATGAACGACATTTTAATATTTTATTCTGCAGGTCTGAAGTTTCTCACTAAATTCTAAATAATTGCTGAGTTCCCCGCAAACCACAGTGTAGTTTAATACTCATTATAAAGAAAATAGAGACTGCAACCAGAGGGTCTTTTAGTGTGTACACGGGGGGGTCAGACGAACATGAAATTATAGTTTTTTTTTTCTTCAGATAAACAAAGAATTCAATGCTATTATTTAATGTACAATTGGGTTTACCTGGTACAGTTCTTTCAAGGAAATCCCTCTAGAAATAAGACTACTCATAAACTCAATTAAATTCTAACTATAACAACTGATATGACTGAAGTTGGTGTCCATTTTCTCTATTTAGCTCCAATATTTAGCAGATCTGTAAAAGAAAGTTTTGCCATAAAGTGTAATATATTCTAAGAATATTGAGAATAAGTGATGTTTTTTCATTGATCCCTCCTGTGTTTTTGTTTGCAGGGATGATCCAGGCACTTGGTGGTTTTTTCACCTATTTTGTGATTTTGGCGGAGAATGGCTTCCTCCCCGGGACTCTGGTGGGCATCCGAATTAACTGGGATGACCGCAATTTAAACGACCTGGAGGACACCTACGGGCAGCAGTGGGTAAGGAGCGGGGGGTCGGGGCATGGGGGAGCGGCGAAGACAAACGTGATCCTTTTGAATGTCTCGGGTTGTAAATACAATGTGTGTTTCTACCTGGCAGACCTACGAGCAGAGGAAGCTCATCGAGTTCACCTGCCACACCAGCTTCTTCGTCAGCATCGTGGTCGTCCAGTGGGCCGATCTCATCATCTGCAAGACCAGGAGGAACTCCCTCTTTCAGCAGGGCATGAAGTAAGTGAAAAAATGTACAGAAGGGTATAAAATCAAGGCAGGAATGAGAGTGGATTCGTTTTAAAATCAATTTGTGGCTGTAGCAATTTTACAGATTTGTTATCTTTGCTGTTTTTTTGGTTAGTTTAAATGTTACTTGTCTAAACCCTTTCCTCTCTCTGATTCAACAGGAACAGGATCCTGATCTTCGGCCTGTTTGCTGAGACCGCCCTGGCTGCCTTCCTCTCCTACTGCCCTGGAATGGACGTTGCTTTGCGCATGTACCCCCTGAAGTACGCTCTGCATATGCATATCTCCACCGAACCGAAAAATAACCTCTTAAATACCTAATAGGCTGCCATTACCCTGTCACTCTCGCCTCTAAATGAAGTCTGTGATCTTCTTAAACACCACGTTGTTATCCTTAATATTCAAAAATGGCTGCAATGAATTTAACAATTTGCACTTTGCCTGTGACTCACTGTGACTCGATCCATCCCCGCCCCTCTTATACTCTCCTTCACTTCCTCTCAGGCTCCTGTGGTGGTTCTGCGCCTTCCCATACAGTCTTCTCATCTTCGTTTATGATGAAGTCCGTAAATTCATTCTGAGGAGATGCCCTGGAGGTAAGCAGTTATTAAGAGAAACCGAGATTAAAAGGTTTCAACCTCCTTTGTCTTGTTAATAAGCTGAAAGAAAAAAAAATGCAGAGTGATGGTATTGTAGTTGACACCCCTATCTCAGGAACCACATGTGCCATTTTCCATCAAGACCTTTTCTCTCCCCATCCTCTGTACCTCTCTCAGCCTTCCTACTGTCCCCTGTAAAAAAAAAAAAAAAAATGTAAACTCAAACACACTCATAAAAGAGTAGACTGTCCGCTCCTTTAAGGACGCGCTGATTGACAAAGTCGGCGCGGCTCCGCTCTGCTGATCTGACCTGAAGGGGCCCAGCAAGCGTTTTGACAGACGGTGACATGCCGGAGGAGATAAAGTTCAATGTCAGTCCAAGCGAGCACAAACAAATTACATAAAAACAACTCTGAACTGTTTTGAAGAGGGATAAAAAAAAAAGAAGGAAAGTACAGGGAACAATTTTACAAAACAGTGTCGGTAGCAATTATGTGTGATTATTAATGACAAAGGATGTAAGCTTTAGTTTTGTGAAACTTTAAAAACCTGGGCTGTCAACACGGGCGTCAGCTGTCACACTGAAAGCTACATCATGCAAATTTTACAATTTTCACATTCAACCAGACTCGAATGTGGCTGTTTGCATTTTTACATGTATTATGAAGCAGAAACGGTAATAATTTTCATTTGAGTTATCATCAAGTCTCGCCTTAACCACAAAAGAGACTTGAGGCCGAACCCGTGACAACGCAGCTGAAGCTTATCAGGCACCCAGCGAGCCGCTCAATCCTGAACAATCCTCCGGCTTTCAAAGCTGCAGCCTCTTCAACACTTGACTGATTACTGTTTGTCTCCCAGGTTTGATTTCCGACAAAATAGCATGTAAATGCTCCGCTGTCTGGTACTTTGCTTTGGAATTCCATTTGATAAATGGAGCATAAAATGGCAAAAATCACACATCAACATCACAACTGAAATCTAATCTGACTGGAATCTTGAGCCACAGGCTGCGTCAGCGTTAGTTTTCGACCACAAGTCTTTTGCAACTCTTTAACTCGAGCTGCTAATAAACAGTCAGGGTTGGACATATAAACCATTTCTCATTTTGTTTATGGAAGCAGTGAAGAAATATGATTCTGGATTATTACAAAGACATTTAGTGATTCTTCTTTTGGCCTGAAGCTAAAAATCTTAGCCCTGAAATGAAGGCGGTAATCTTTATGGACTCAACAAATGTAAAACTTGCACCAGGAAAGAGATTACACCTGTCCAACATCAGCGGAAGAGTATAGCGAATGATGAGAAAGGAAATTAAAGGAGGCTGATGAAGACTCTTGAGATATGCCCCAAAGATCATACGCATGATATGGGCGCAGTACAATAGCTCAAAATCTGTTCACTGCCAAGGCCTTTCAGCTGATGAGGGGCAAGACATGGGGAGACAAATACAATTTATCATGACAGTTAATCATTTCTGTTAATCTGTGTGTCATGGGCTGCTGATCAAGAGTCTTAGAGTTATAAGGGGATTCATTTGGAAATGTACAGAGACAAAGGCGACGAGATGAATACAAATAGAGTCGTTCAAAAGGATATTATGAAAAGTGCTCGCCTGTCATTTTGCTCTCTGACACTCTCCCTCTTTCTCTTTCTCTCTCTCTAACTCTCTTCCAGGTTGGGTGGAGCAGGAGACATATTATTAACATTCAGAAAATGTCAGTTTGAACTGTGCGAGTGAGTGTGTGTGTGTGTGTGTGAGGGCAGGTGTATGTGTTTGTGTGTGCTTGTGACACAACTGTGTGTGTGTGTGTGTCGGTTGTAATATTGCATGGATCAGTTCACAAATCTGATTATCATAGAAATACTGCTGAAAATAGACTTCTGATTGTGCTTTGAGTTTCTCCTTTTCGTTTTCTCTGAAAACACTTCCAGCAGAACAATGGTAATGTACATCTGTGTGCCTTACATAAGCTGCTACCACAGTGATGTATCATGGCCTGTTTGGCTACGGAGGAATACCAAATGTGAAATGTACCAAATAAAATGTATTCTGAAATATTCCTGGCCTTTGTTTTGATTGTTAGTCATTGATTTTATGGTCTCTCCTTACTGTGATTATGGCACAATAACCCTCAAGTTAAAGACCAGTGTGTAGGATTTATGGGGATCTACTCGCAGCAATTTAATGTGATATTCATAATTATGTTTTTATTAGTGTTTAACCACCTGAAACTAATCTTAAAACTTGTTAGCTTACAATGAGCCCGTCATATCTAAATAGGGAGCAGGTCCTCTTGCACAGAGTCTGCCACGTTGCCTCGCCATTTTTCTACAGTAGCTCAGAATGGACAAACCAAAAACATCTCCAGGTGATGAGGTGTTTTATTTAAGCGTGTGAAGTGTTTTATTTAAATATTTAATCATTAAAAAAATCTATTGATTAGCAATGTCTCCTCTCTTAAATTAAAACAAGGGCTGCTTTTTAAAAGTCTGTGCGTCTGTACCTTTGACATTATTCTGCATTCTTCCTAATCTGCAGAATATCAATAAAAAGAGTAGTAAAATCTGAAAAAAAACAAAAAAAAAAAATATAAATATATATATATATATATATATATATATATAAATAAAGTATAAGATACAAAAAATAAAGAGCACAATTGCAGACCTACACAACAAATAGAAAATGAACTGAATAAGAAATGGCAGAGAATAATTATATACATTATATGTATGTTATAAACGGTATTTAAAAGTGATTCTCATCTGTCACACAGGAGTGAACTGTTATAAAGTGAAAGTCTTAGCTTTAATATCACAATCCAAGTCATGTACTACTCTTACTTACTTACTCTACTCTTATGGAGTGAAGAGCAAAGTTTTGGCACGTGGAGATATGAAATGTGGGGTGTCAGATCCATGGAAAAGAGATGGCAAACTGGTTAGTAATTCATTTAAAACTTACTTGTCAATCGTGCTGGTTAACAGGGCTCAGCCGGTGGACATGCTGTTCCACCAGAAACATCTATAAATGCAGAGTAGGGCGCAGATCTGAGAAAATAATTTTTAAAACATCTTAGTAAAGTAAACAACATGATAGTAAATTAGTTAAATCATCTTAATATTGGCTAAGAAAAAACTAATCGGCACAGCCTGGTGCGAATTAATCCAAAGGCCACCGTAGATTCTCCCACACGTTTGGAAAGAGAGAGGTCGAGGGTACTGAGTTAGTTGCGATCTGCAACCTCACTGCTAGATCCCACTGAATCTTACCTCCTCCTCCTTTAATTAATGGTGCAGTGCCTTAAACTTGCAGAAGATATTGAACAACTTGTCTCTTTTAATATTCTGGGCACCACAGGTACCAGTAATTGTAATGATTTTCCAGCCAACATATTATTTACCACTAATTAGCCTTACTAAATTTAATATTACATGCATTTTCAATCACATCACAACAACCTTAGTGACTCAGATCCGGCTTTGTATGTAAGTGTATCAGTTGGTACAAAGGCCAAACGTAAAAAAGAACAGATTAATGAGCATGTATCTCAGCCAATTTCATCTTATAACATATATATAATAATATGTGTAAAAAAGTTTGGAAGCAAGATCAAATTTGTACAAAAAACATGATTATTATATAAAGAGTAACTTATCAGAAGACATTTTTACTATAATTATCAGGTATTTGAAGTTTTTCTTGCTTAGACTTTGCTTTCTTCAAAGTAACCTCCTCTGGCTTTAACAACAGCATGGCATATACGAGGCATTCGTTCCACAAGTTTTTTAAGGTATGTGCCAGGAATTACATCCCAAGCTTTCTTAAGTTCATCAATAAGAGACTGCTGATTTGTGGGACGCGACTTTTCTGACTGATCGATCCAATTCATCCCACACAAGCTGAATTGGAGAGAGGTCTGGAGACTGAGGGGGCCAAACCATCTTTTGAAGAACACCTTCCTCTTCTTTTTTGTCTAGGTAACATCAATGTATACCTTAAAGGTAAATTGAGGAAAATGGTGCATATCAATGAAAGCAAAGTCTGATCATGCAGTAAATACATCCCAAAATACATATAACTCATGCTGGTTTTTAAGAAAGGCATTGTGAACAGAAACTTGAAGTTGCTTCCAAATGTTTGGCCTGTATTGGCCTTTGCTTCCAAACTTTTGGCCTGTAGTGTGCATGCCAGCAAGTAAGTACAGTTACAAGATCCACCCATCAATAATCTATACCACTTATCCTCACATAGGTCAGCTGATATTAGGCGAGAGGCCGGGTGCACTCTGGACTGATTGCCAGTCAATCACAGGGCCGATATATAGAGACGGACAACCACTCACACTCACATTCACACCTACGGGCAATTTAGAGTCACCAATTAACCTGCATGTCTTTGGATTGTGGAGAAGAAAGCCAAATTACCAGGAGAAAACCCACGCAGGCACAGGGAGTGCAACGTGCAAACTCCACTTACAAGATGTTGTACAAAATTGGCCAAGACGTGACTGAGGTTATTTAGAAACTGTGGTGCCATTATATAAGTTTGTTCAGCGGCGTGCACTGCCATGTTTATTTTTCAGATATAAAATGTCCAACTCAGTACATATGTTGGTCACAATGTCCTCATCAAAGATTTGCTTTTAGGTTAAAAAATAACCAAATATGCATTACTTTGAGGTTTTTAAACTCCAAAATATCAATATTGGTATCGACCTTAAAAAAAATCCAGTGTCAGTCAAGCTGTGCCTGCGCTCATATTTTCCTGATCCTGTCATCCATTATGTATGTCCGCACGTCTTCTATTAACTGGACACCCATTACCTCACTGTCAAAATAGTCAAGGAGAAACTGACAGGCAGCCACGCTTTTCCCACACGTTGCTCATCTCTGGAACCAGCTCCTTATGGAAACAATTTATTCAATTATGTTTAAGTATAAAGTCAACGGAAGTGTGAAAAATGTTTAAAAATGAGTAAGAATGCTCATAATACTCTTAACTGTCATAAAACCAAGCTCAACTTTAACTACACTGAGTGCTACACGGACTCCTCTTACATTTTATGCAACATTAATATAAGGACAGACCACTGGGAGCCGTCTCAGGCTGCTTCTGGGCATCATTAACCTTACTATCTGTTTGCTGTTTGTATCAGTGTGTATGTAGATGTCTGATTGTGTGATTGTGTGTGTCTCTTTTCAATACCTGTTGTATGTATTTCTCTTTCCTGACAGAGTATATGGGAGCTGCTGCTGTTTTTCTATGTTTTCCCATTTCAATGTCACATTGACCATTTTACTGTTGCGTGGGTAGTGCTGAATATAAAAACTGGAGCTCCCTCTTTGAATTGGGTTACTTTTATTTGTCATATGGAGGTTTTTTTTTTTCTCTTGACTTCTCTTGGGGAATTTAATTCTGGTGGTGCCGTTACAATAGTTTGCAGTTTTCACATATTCTTGTAGTAGTGAAGGCTTATAGTAGTGGTAGTTTTATATTTTACTTAAAGATATAATCTCAGTTCATTTTAATAGTTCTCATTTAAATAAATGTTGGTTAAGTCACTATGTATTGCTGAATGATGCAACACAATGGTGATCAGGTCTGTGTGGCGATGTGCCAGGAAAAATCACAAGTGGTACTGAGTTAAGCTTTTTTTTTTTAAGCTTTTTAAAGCTGAATTAAGCTCGACTCACCTGTGTGTGTGGAGGTGTGTTTTTCCCGTTCTCTGCCAGGGTTGCAAGTAAACTATTACTATGACTAGAAAATCGCTGACTGCAGATAATGAAAATTTTGCAATTACAAATTATCAATACATAACAAAAACAAAAATACACACATGCTTATATTGTTAATTATATTGTTCTTACAGCTTCTTGTTTATCAGAAAGTTGAACTGAAATGATGTATTGCTTAAACTCTTTGTTAAAACCAATAAAAACAAGTTTTTTTACTGGTAAAATTTACATCTATCTATCTATCTATATATAATAGATTTATAATTTATAATTTCAGAAAACATGCACAGAAATTCCTCACAACTGGGCAAAATAAATGCACAACAGAAACACAACTACAATTCACATTAATGTCTCTCTTAAGAGTTTTTTATATATATAGTTCTTAGCTGGATAGAATTTATTAATTTAAAAGGAATATCCTTAACTTCACTGGTGATTAAGTATGTATTTTGTAGTATTTGTTGGGGATAATACAGTGGTAAAGTGGTTGAAAATACACCCTCACCCTCCCTCTGATCAGGTTTGACCTTCTCATTATGTCTCTTAACACCTCAAGGTCTCATAACAACATCCGCTTACGTCACATCCGCTCACTGCCCGTCAAACATGGCGCTGCTTCTAAGGTCAGTCTATCCGCTTTGCTGTTTCTGTTCGTGAAAAGCTTTTTGTGTGGCTTTTTTTCGCGGGTATCAGCTCAGACGGACGCGGTGGTATCTAAACGATGCAGCTGAGGGCAACAAAAAGAGTGAAACGCCGAGTCCTGTTTTATTCGCCTTCGTTAACGTAAACATGGTGCGACACCGTGTTAGCTCGGTGGCTAAAGCTAGCTGTGGTTCAGGGAGTGGACTTTGGCTCTGAGTTTGATTAATGACACACTCTCAAGGTTTGATTAGTCTGCTTTTAGTGCTCATAATGTGTGAGTGCAAACGCAGTTCGCCCTTGACAAGGGTACTGTTCGGTTTGCTTTAGCTTGAAGCTAACTGAGTGTACATGATGCTCTTTACCAAGTTTATTAAACAGTTAGCAAGTCAGGTGTGTTCATCTGTAATCTTCTCCATCAGCTTAAAAGGAGTTTTGTTACTAATTAACTCAAAACTGTCCCCTAATATTGATTATACAGAAGTACAGTAAGTGGATTAGCTGTTGAAATCCTGCTGTCATAAATATGAATCAGAAATGACTTTGTAGTTCCAGTGTAAACAGGATAATTTAAACAATTATAAACAGTATAAGTAAGATTTAATAGATTTTGTTTATATCAGTAGTCACAGTATAAATTTCAATGATTTATTACATGCTGTCCTTTATTAATAGTGTATCAAGTAGGTAGAAAATCAGCAATGTTTATCAATTACAGGATAAATTAGTTTATTTATTAGTATTTCCTCTTTTTACTTTAGATTTAGTCAAACAGGCACCGACCTGACCAAATTTTCCCCATTACATTGATCAGGTTTAAACTAAAAACTGAAGTAAGAAATGAGTTTTGCAACTAATTATCTGAGCATTGTCCTCTGATATTAATTTCCATTGAACTAATTAATGTTAATATTAATTACATAGATCTGTTTGCGCCAGTACTGTACAGCAAGTTGAAGAGGTGTTTCAGAAATCATACTGTCATAATTATGAATCAGAAATTGCTTTGTGGTGTCATTAAGGACTGGAAAAATCTACATAGATGTTCACAGTGTAAGAATGAATTAATTAACAGATGTTATTTATATATGTTATATATATATAATTTACGTGCTGCTCTTTATTAACTTGGTAGAAATTCAGGTGTGTTTATCTCTAATCTTCTCCAGTAGATTGATCTGGTTTCGACTGTAAAACAGGTGAAAACTGGAGTTAGAAGTTTTGTAAATATTTATAAGAATTGATTCATAAATATGTTATTTCTATCAATATTCAGAGTATAATAGTTAAGTCATTAATAGATGTCAGTAATCACTGTAATGTTTTGGAACAGTCCGATCATTAAAGATTCTCCATAAGTGACCTTGATGTGTACTACATACCGTATGTTTTTTTCTTCATCTCCTTTATTTACACAAAACTCCAGATTTCAAGTCAGGCTTTAACTCTAACACTTGTTTCATTCTTGTCTTTAGGACGTTGGCTCGGCAGGGTGTCTGCATCACCAGACCACACTACAGTGTGCTCTGCAGACAGTGAGTCGAGTGTGTGTTTGTGTGTGTTGTGTGTACTATAACTCATTCTATTGTAGATAGAAGCTGAAACCTCACATTCTATAAGTACTTCTGCTGTAAACTTCTGCTCTTTAAATGATTTTCTCTCTCCACTAAAGTGCTGCTCCAATGGGAACCACAGCTAAGGAGGAGATGGACAAGTTTTGGTCCAAAAATGCCAGACTCAACAGACCCATGTCTCCTCATCTCACCATTTACAAGTATGTGCTGTGCGTCACATGCAGAACAGCGTGCAGCTTGTGTCTTTCTCAGAAAGTGGTCTCAAGTAATTGGTAGAGATGACTCAGGTCTTCAAGTGAAGTCGTGCGCTCCATTTATGTTTTATCATTTCAGCACTAAAAATCCTCACTGTCTTAAGTTGAAAATAATAGCTCTGCTAAAGTCAATTTTCAGATCATGCAGTGTTTTCATTTTTTCTATGCTTAGAAAACAGCAGGACAAGCGGCCATTGCCAAAGATTTTCATGCCTTTGGATAATTTTGGTGTAATGAGCACCTCAATGTACTCTTAGGCAGTTAATAGAATCCTAAAAGCAGCAGTAAAGAAAACCTTTTTATTCAGTTCATGCTGTGTAATTTCACACTCGCTTTCCTCAAATTTTGGCCCAGTTTTCTTCACTTAGCATTCCTCTTTGACTAGGGATCATTCCTATGACTCTGGTTGATGATTGATGATTTTGGTGGGTTAGTGCTTTAAATCATACTCTTTCGTCTGATGAAAGTTACTCCATAGAAGAAGATTAGCTTACTTTATAACTGTACATCAGACAATGGAATCTGTAAGTGAAGGTGTCACCTGTCATCTACTTTCATTTGAAATTTTCAAAATACCTCCCATTGGCTTGCAGCTTTTCCTTTTGAGTCTCACCCACTTTGAGTTAGCATTGCTGCCTGCAGCTGGAAAATAGAACAGAGTCCTTTTTTTGTTTCTGCACTATCTCTTAGTGATGACACTTTCGAATGACAGCCTAACCTAAAATAAAACATTTTTTAAAAAATTCGAGTCAAAGTCAGTGAAGGCTTAGCGCGCTAACCCATGCTTTTGTGTTTCAGATGGTCTGTTCCCATGGCGATGTCCATCACATTCAGAGGAACTGGAGTGGGGCTCAGTGGAGGTACACATCTGCTTTTTCTTTGTCATTCATGGCTTCAGTTAGAGATATCTTGTAAAGATCCTTCTTTCTTTAGTGAGCTTCATCATTAAAACACCCACATAGAGGAAAAAAAGCTCTATGATACATGTGTGAGTGTTTTCTGTTATCTGACATCGAAGTGAAGCTATTCTACTGCCCATGCCAGATTTTGATTGACCCAGAAAATCTCTTCAGGGCATTTTAGTCCATTGTTATTGATTTCTGCTAAGAGCATTTACTGGCATTACAAAACAGAAGTTGTTCAATACAATTCAACCCTTTGCATGGGAAAATCAAGTCTACCACTGCACTGCTAAGAGCTTTTAGTCATTTGTCCGTTGTCAAGGCTGATACGGTGTTTTTCTGATGTCGTACATCAGTACTGTTGACCTTGATGTGCCGTGTTGTAATAAGCTGGGTCCAGTTTTGTTTCTGTGTTAATGGGTTCATAAAGGTCAGGACCCTTGACTGCCAGTTTGGAAACAGTTGCTTATCTTTCCACCAAAACATCATGTGCTCAATCACAATGTCTGAAATCAACTTTCTCTCTCCCTTGTACAGGGAAACTAAAAATATCACCCGCTGAGGATAATTGTTACAAGCCGCATTGATTTCTATGAAATTTTCCCTGTCATTTTTAGATATCCTGTCGCTCCTTTTCAATGCTATTTTGCATATTGAATTAAAACTCATGAATGTTTGATTGTTAAAGGTTGTCTACTCAAGAATTCAATGGATGTTTCTCTATGTTTGCTTTTGTGCAACCCTGTCCTTTTGTGTTGACATCGACCCACATCTGCTGTATGTTTTCATGGGGAAAGTTTCCTCTAACATTAAGTCTTTTAATCATCCAGACAGCACAGAGAGAAGCTTTAGAAAGAACCATCAAGTGCGGTTCATTGTAACGGGCAGCCAATGAGGAGCCTGTTTGGTACTGTTTGGCTATCATTTAATTTAGTCAGCAGGGAAAAAAGCCTTTGCATAACAGAGACATTTAAAGTCCGGTGGTACGGTGACTCATGGAAACTAATCCAGCGACGACGAACTGTATTAACATGTTGATCCATGACACGTGTTCATCTCTCACTCATTGCTTTTTCTTTAACAGACATAACTTTGCATCCATAACATTTTTTCTCCATCATCCATCCACACACACTGAGTTTCCAAACTCTGGTCTCATTAATTCTGTCTGTGTTTAGCTATCTCAGCCTTTGCGGTGGCAGCGCTGGTATTACCGGGAAATTACCCCTACTACCTGGACTTGATTCACTCACTGTCCATTGGCCCCTATCTCATCGGGTTGGCCAAGTTCGGCATCGCCTTCCCTGTATCTTACCACACCTATAACGGCATCCGCCACTTGGTAAGACTTCATTATCTGATTTTAAACACCTGTCAAATGTCTCTTTTCCCATAATGGAGTAGATTTGGCATTCTTTGTAGTGTGTTGCCATTACAGTGTTTGCTGTAGTGTCTGGGCTTCTCGATTTCAGCCTTTTGAAAGAGAAAGATCTGTGCACTCAATTGTGTTTTTCATTTTTGTCATGTTTGGTCATTTTGCTTATTTCGGTGAATATATTACTGTACAAGCTGATGGTGTTTCCTGTGCTAAATTTTCTCCTCTCTCTTTTCTCTCGTGTTTTTATTATTATTTAAATCAGTGGTGGGATATTGGCAAAGGCTTCCGAATCCCAGAGGTCTACCGCACCGGCTACACAGTTATTGGCCTGTCCATCATCACCTCCGTCGCCTTGGCTTTCCTCTGAGCACAGGGGAAGAAGAGATGAGCAGAAAAGGAAGGGGAGGGGGGATGTGGACTGGATTCACTGTGGGAGTTTTGTGTATATGTTCTGTTGTGGCCTGCTGCAGGCCCTGTTTCATCAAAGTATTAAATAAAAAATTATATCATGCTCTACGCTTAAAAAAAGGTGTTGTGATGTTTTGTCCCTTGGAATTAATTATACTCTGGAAAGCTTTGGGGTCATCAAATGCAGCAAGAGTGCAAAGTGCATGCAAATGTGACCCAGTTTATTTCACACTTATTCCCGGCTCGAACAACAAAAGCCGGCCAAAATTAGACATGTCCTACATGTTATATCCTTATGTAATTTGTCTAATAGAGCTGTGACGTCAAATTCATTAATCACTTTTCTCTGTCCCGAGAGCTCAGTCACTGCCAGCCCAGACCGGCGCCCCTGTCGGCCGACTCGGCGCTAAGTACGTTTGTTTGTGTGTGCAGAGCGGCTGTTTACTGTAGGCTGTCATTCATATTTTACCTTCTCCAGGCCGCAGCTGCTCAGATGCATTTTTAACATAGGGAAAGAGAGGGACTGAAATGTGGAGAGGCAGCCCAGTGGTGGAAGCTGTGTATGTGCACAGGCTCCTCACCGGCAGCCTGCCTCAGGCCTTACCTCCCACTGCGTCACACAGGAGCTACAAGCTGCACCTGAACAGCTTTTGTCCTGCAGTGTGCATAAAAGCAAGCTGTGATGTAATGTCAGATCCAACCCCGCTTATGTAGGGTACAGTAACAAGCACGTGTGTGGGAAAGAAACCACAGTAAACGTTCAGGGGAATAGATGACACCCATACTGTTTTGAACCAGCTGGTTTGAAAAATGTGTCTGTGTAGATCAACTGAACTTGCACTGAGGGAAACAATGTGATTACTTAGTCTAGTTACCTCAAATAAAATTGGTTTATCAATTTGTTAGCGGCGGCTCGGAGGGAAAAATGCTTGTCAACTCGCATTTCTTTTCATTTTTGCCGTTAACATTTATTTTGTGAGCCACGCGTGTGACCGCACATATTGCTTATAAAGGACACGGCAAACTGTCTCCACAATGACTGTCAGTGTTTATAAAACTCAGGAGCTGATTTAATGCTTTGATGGTGTTGTATTTTCCTCCCAGCCATATCGTCTTCTTTGCAGGGCAAGAGTCTCTATGTTTACCACTTGCCAGCTCGAAATAATTGTCACTGCAAAAAAAAACCAAAAAAAAACAACACTTGCAAAATAGCTTTCTCTGCATGACTTTTTGGCTGGTTGCGGTGAATTTGGCATCTATAATTGCCTACATTGAGTCTAATCCATTTTACAGGCACATTTCCATCTGAGGCAGAGGCCCATCGGATTGGAATTTTCAATTGTGATTGACAGGGAAATTGCTCGAACTCCACAGGGTTTAAGACGGGCTTTTCTTACAGTCTGTTCACACCAAACCCTGCATAAATAATTCCCCCCCTTTTTTTTTTTTTTTTTAGAGTAAAACAAACTGAGGTAATAAAAACATGGGCTGTTCACTCCAGCTATCCCCTGCAAGCAGTGCTGCACTTTGCCTCGTAGCTGTGGGCGCATTTACAATGTGAGATGTTCCATCTTCTGGTTTTGCTCTGATAATATCACCATTATGATGTTTTGACGAGATACGCGGTGTGAAAGCGGTGGGGGATGGAGAGAAGAGAGGGAGTGAGGCTCTCAACGCCCAATGAGGCACATAGAGTGTAATGACAGCGCGGCGGCAGCACCCCCTACCGGGCGGCGGGATATCGCTCCACAGGGCTGCGGTCCTGATGCTGAGGGATGGAGAGGATGCTGCGCAGGGCTGGGAGGGGGGAGTATAAACCCGCTTTTGATCGAAAAAAATGTGTCACAGTCTCTGTGGCGCAATGGAATAGCGCGCTGGACTTCTAATCCAGAGGCTCCGGGTTCGAGTCCCGGCAGAGATGTTGATCCATGGGTTGTGGCTTTTTGGATGATGGAGAAGGGTGGGGGGATGCAGAAACAGACATCACTCTGTTTGCTTTTTGCAGTCAGGATGCTCCGTCCGCAGCTATGACGGATGGACGGACGGGTGGATGATTGATAGACTCCCGCAGATGAGTTTATCTCTCTGAGGCCCGGTGCACAGCTCATCTGGACGCAGCTGCTGAGAGATTTTTTTTCACGTGGAGCCTTTTCAGCGCGCAAAGGTCAGCGCTTTAATATGCAGATTTCGGGGGAGCGGCGCCGTGCAGGGCTGCGGGCTCGTCCGCGCCCATCACGCACAGGCGCCGCAGGACAGACACACAGACAGGTGGAAGTCAGCGGGCTTGTGACGCTGCACGCACGCACGCACAGGCACGCACGGTCTCAGCACCTGGGGCTGTCCACTCATTTGAGCCGGAGCAAAAGCTTTTTTTTTCTAATGTAGCGCCAACAACAAAACATTTTTAAAGCCTTTCCGTCCCCATAACAAGTGTTTAATGATGCCAGATGCTGCATTTTCTGCTCTCCCATTTGGATTTTTTTAGAGACAGAGGGGGAGATAAAGACTCCGGCTCACTTTGAACACAAATGACTCACAGTGCCACAAAACGAGATGATATTTTTACGCGCAGACTTTGTGTTGGATTATAGACTCTAAGTGGGGAATAAGGGTGGCCACGCTGGTTATGTATTTTTAATTTGGTGAGATCAGAGTTAGGGGCCTTCGCTGGGATCCTCTCAAGGGCCCCTGAAGGTGGACATTATATATATATGTAAAAAAAAAATCTCCATTAGTCCAGTCATGTGCGCCCAGAGCAGCGCTGTTTGTGTTTACAGTGTGGAGAGCAACTGCTCGCTTGAAGATCTCCCAAACACCCAGACTCTCTCTCTCTCTTTATTTCTACAACCCCTCCCGGCTCCCCGCGGCTTTTATTATTTCTGTATTTTCCTCCAAACCCACCTCCCTCCCTCGGTGTCAGCCCGTCGCCGCCGCCCCCTGATTGGGCTGTTGTCGTGCGGCGGCCGCCATCCATGTTTAACCCCATCGTGCCACCCCACACACAGGCCTAATCCGCCAGTAAAACTAATCCTTAATCCTCTCTGGCAAGTTCAACCCCCCCCCCTTCCTCTCATACATCCCTCCCTCCCTCCTCCATTGGATCCTGACTCCCAAACAGCCCTGAAGCATGAGTCAGAACATCATAAAGTGTATGCAAAAAACTGTCCCATCCCACAGGGTTAAACATGATGTAGGGGAGCTATCATGGCAGCATTATACAAATTCAGAGCTGATAAGAGATTAAAAAAAAGTCACAATAAAGTCACTGTTAAAGGCAGAGAAATAGAAAAAAAGTCTCCCAAACTCCACCACCAGGCCGGGGACCCAGCAGTGCCATTCCCACACTGTGATAGGGGGGCTGTATCTGCCAGATAGGGGTAATAAGCTCCATAATATCAACGATAAGAAGACATCACAGGCTGCTGATGAGAGAGCTGTGACAATCAACTCCAGATGACCCGCGCTGCTGCTTCATCATCTCTGGAGATGTAGGCCAAAAAAAAAAAAAAAAGATAAAGAAGAACTTTAAAAAAAGAAAAGAAAAGAAAAAGATGGGATATACCAGACCTACTCAGTATCAAACCTGGAGATAAAGTCAGCTGTGAAGTAACAGTAACACCACAGGAGATAATAAAATACCATAAAGCCAGATAAGGTCAGTGGAGGCTTATTATGGTGATTTTTTAATGTTTTTATTTTATTTTATTTTTACATTTTATTTTGGAGAGATCTCACACTCCTCTATCATCTCCATCTCCTTCATGTTGCTCTCAGCTGGTACAGGCCCCTGCTCCGGCCCTGTTATCCCGATGGTACGGGCCAAATCGTATTAAAATCCCCTCCCTCCTCCTCTCTCTCTCTCTCTCCTCCCTCCCTCCCTTGTCCCCTCCCCTCCCTCTCGTCTTTCAGACAGACTGTTTTTTGCTGCAGTGAACGGCAGCCGCGGATAGAGAGAGCGAGTGAGGAGATAGAGATACAAACACACAGAGAGAAAAGAGAGAGGAAAGAGAAGAAGAAGAACAGGGGGGAATAATCAAGAAAAAACAAAGAGCCGAGGAAGAAGGAGATTAAACAGGGAGGACAAAAAAGTCGATAAAAGCAGATCGAGAGGAGGCTCCGCTGCGCATCAAAGGAGGGACCGAACCGGGGACCTTACTGGAGACCAAACCGGACTCCGGAGGCGGAATACAACAGGTGTGTGTGTGTGTGTGTGTGTGTGTGTGTGTGTGTGTGTGTACCTCTCTCTCTCTCTCTCTCTCTCTCTCTCTGTGTGTGTGTGTGTGTGTGGTCATTTGCCGTGCATCGCTTCGCAGTTTGCATGAGTGTCCCGGGTTTGGGGCGGACAGGAGACACCTGTCAGTGCTGACGCTTTTCCGTCTCCAGGAATGTGTGAGTGTGTGTGTGTGTATGTGTGTGCACTCCAGGTAGGTGGCTGAGTGTGAGTGTGTGTGTGTGTGTGTGTAATCCTCTCATGCCTGCTCAGAGAAACAAACAAGAGAGAGAGAGCGGTGTAATCCCTGCGTTTTATAATTTACTCTGAATATGCGTTGTGTTGCCTGCGCTGTCACCCCTCTCCTCTCTCTCTCCTCTCCTCTCCTCTCCTCTCCTCTCCTCTCCTCTCCTCTCCTCTCCTCTCCTCTCCTCTCCTCTCTCTCTCTCCTCTCCTCTCCTCTCCTCTCACCTCCTCTCTCCTCTTCGTCGCGCTGCAAAAAAACACCACTCTCCAAATCTCATCCCACCACCTCTAGATATTTCCTCTTGCAAGTGCGGGAGTGTGAAGGTGTCTGATAACAGGCTCCGACCCGCGTCCGGCTCTCTCTCTCTCTCTCTCTCTCTCTCTCTCTCTCTCTCTCTCTCCTCCCTCCGGTCCGTCGCAGCGGACCAGGAGGCCACCACGGGCATCTTATTATCGTTATTATGATCGTCGGTACTATCTGCGCTCTCCCCGCGTAAAGAGGAGAGAGATGGAGAGGGGGGAGAGGGAGGTTGGGGGGTAAGTTGCGCTCCATCACGCCCCGAGTGTCCGCAGCTCTCTCCCGCCGCGGACGCACTTGTTCTCCTTGTTTTTGTTTTCATCTCTCGCCACCATCACTCAGCGAGGAAGGAGCTGGAGCGACAATAAACACAGCCACCCCCCCCTCAGACCCCCGCCCATCCCAATCTCCACATCCCATCCCATCCCATCCCAAGCCGCCACCCACCACCTCCTCCTCCCCTCCTCCTCCTCTCCATCCTCTCCATCCCCGCCCCTATAACCGCCTGCCCGTCCTGCAAGCGACACCCCCCCTCTTCCTCCTCTTCTTCCTCTTCTCTCCAGCCTCTCAGCGTTCATACCGGGGGAGCGTTTCTCTGATGGACCGAGGGCTCAACTCGCTCCTATTTTAAGGAATACGCGTGAGAGAGTGTGTGTGTGTGTGTGTGTGTGTGACAAGTGTGTGTGTGTGTGTGTGACAAAGAGGCTAAGCGTCTCCTCTGTACGTCGGTCCGTCTCCAGCCTTGTGCAAAAACGCACCGAGTATTCTCAGCTGGCGACAGGTGCATCTCTCCACTGCTGTTTTTTTTACCTTCTTCCTCTCTGTTTTCTCGTGACTTACTGTGTGTGTGTGTGTGTTTGTGTGTGTGGGTGGTGGAGGATGAAATGTAGAGGAGGAGGTGGGGGGGTGGGTGGGTGTTGCGTTATTTCTAATTAGCGCGAGTTTGGTAGGAGCTGTCCAAAAACAGTCTCCTCTTCACTCCACATGCGCGCAGCTTGTTAAAGTGCATGAATAAATTCACAGCAATATGAACAAGCCCCCCGCCCCCAACACCATCACCCTCTATTCTGCTGTTTGCCTCCATCACTACCCCCCTCTCCTCCTCCTCCACCATCCTCCTCCCCTTTTCCCAGCCTGTCTCAATCACCACTCCGTATGGCATGACACAAGCAGATCGATGAGTACCCATGGAGCAAGGCGTGAGTACCGGGTGGACCAAGGGTTTATTCAGCAGCAGCCAACCAATGGCAAGGGACGCAATTAGTGGCCAGCCGGCCTGCCCTGCTTGTTTTCTTCATCTTTCCGCTGCTCTCCCCGCAGGTGACTCTCCAGAGCTCCTCTGCCCTCCTGAGGATTCAGCGAGACAGGCGGATCTGCGCGCCCGACCATGGCCTTCCCATCAGCCCCCTCTGCATTATGGAGTGTCAGCTTATTGACAGTACTGTTCGCAGCTGCGGTTCACAGCAACATTGTCTATGGTAAGCACATCTCCCCCCTATTTATCTGTCTGCTCTATTCTCTCTATCTTGCCGTCTCTCCCCGGGCCCCTGACCTGCCCGACCCGCTCTTTCTGTCTCTGCCGGTGCCCCTTATCTGTTGACTTGAGGCTTTTTTGTTGTTTCCTGTATTATGACAAGGGAATCAGAGAGCCGTTAATAAGCACATGGGACACTCCCACCTCCCCGAACCCCCTGTGGAATTTCTGCCGTTGTTTTTAAGAAATGTGTGTGACTTGCACGTGGCCACAGTAGTCCACACACACACACACACACACACACACACACACACACACACATTACTACAGGTCCTTGCTGGAGTGGCTCACTTGCCCCCCTGGCCTCCTCTTCTTTCTCCCTTCCTCTCCACAGCATTGTCAGTCACTTCCATACACTCATACAAAGCGCTCGCAGGCTCGAGCCTTCTTTCTTTCGTGTTCTGCCGCTCGGCGTTGTGTCTCCCTCACGTGCGCCGCATATGTGTGTCAAAGATTCACGCAACAGACACATGACACTCTGCTGAAGCTCAACCCATGATGAGCTGGGCGCGGCTGAAAGCGGATGGTAAGAGAGGATTTGATGAGAGAAGCACTTTGTAATGATATCATCCCTGCTGTGAGCACTGAGTGAGCAGGAATACACTGTCCAATGTGCTTTTCCAATTACATAACACTCAAGTGACTGCTGCTGGTAATACAACCTTTAGAGGGCAAACCGTGCCGATGGCGAAATGGCGCATCATGACTGTCCCTCAATCCATAGAAAATTGATTGACACAGGTAGAATCCTGTTGGCATTTTCTCATTACAGTAAGGATTTAATTGCATTGAGTGTTTGGCAAAGAATCGTAAGACGATATAGCAGGCAAGAAGGCTCCTAATAGATGTTCCCTGATTTGCATTAGCAATATATTTTCTCAGAGGCCCCTTGTGCTCGCTTGTGCGCACCCACACAAATTCACATCTGAATATATTTGTGAGTGCGGGGCGCATGAACATGCATGGACACAAGCACAGCGGACAGGTGTATGTGCAGAATATGCAAGCCATGCACCGCATTTACTATGCGTCCACTTCATTTATCCAAATCAGCTGTTTTCACTTTCTGTTGAATTATGCATACTTGTGTTTCTGCATGTTTGTGTATGAAATGTGGGGAAAGGGAGTATTGTCAGTGTGAGCTCAGAGAGGTCAGTGTGGTAAAAAGTGAGAAACAATCCGGCTGTGCCAAGAAACTGGGATGAGGTCACTGTTAAACAAATGCAAATGTGGGCCTGTCAAGGCCCTGAAAGCTGTTGAAGATGAGAAATGCACAATCTCCAGATTGAGGCACTGATGATGAAATATCAATCTCTCGTCAGAGTGCTGACCCCGACCGTGTAGCTCGTCATTGAAACCCAGGCAGTGGTTTGTTATTTGGGTCCGAAAACGATTTTGGCTGGCATTCAGACGCATGTCACATTTGATTAAGGTGTGCCTAGCAGGAGGCCTGACCATGCATGACCAATTCCTGCTTTGGTTTCACCTAAGCGCTGTTTTACATTATCATGTCAGTCAAGGAGAGTAATTAAGCCTGGGACGTCTGACAGTGTTCAGGAGATGAGAAAACACGTCAAAGAGTTCAATTGAGAGGAGAAGGGAAGCAGGGGAGGGGTGCTGGCTTAACAGTATCAGTTTCGTGTTGTAAAGCATTAAGTTACACTAAAATAAAACTAATGACATCTCTGCTGTGAAATCAATTAAAATCATTTAGTCAAAAACGTTTGGCATTATAATTCATGTGCTACTCAGGGAGGCATTAATCAGAATAAGAACACATTTTTCCTCATTGTAGTACAGGAGTTTGTCTCTGTGGCGTTGGTGCAAGAAATACTGGCAATGTTTTGGCTTTCTTACTGGTAAACAAAGAACTCAGCTCTTGTGGGACCTCACATGCAACATTCAGCAGAGTGGTACACACACACGCACACACACACACACACACACACACATATATACGGCAATGTGGCAAGCAGCGGTATATCAGCCTCAGCAGTAGATGTGTGTAAGCCGCAGCGCACTGGTCCATCGCTCACATCTGCGCCGATCTGTCTGATTGGTGTTGTTGTGACACAGCAGCAGAACTGTTAAGTAGAAGATGGAGTAGGGCAGGGTGGGCAGTCAGATAATGCCGTCATAATGGAGATCTCCGTGCTAAAAGGCCCTGGAACAGCAGGGTCTACTTAGCATAAATAATTCAATGTTATGTATCAGAGAGGAAAAAACGATTAGCTCAGCAAATCAATGCAGGAGCAGATTAGCCATCAGAGAGCAGCGCTGCCCATCACGGCTATACTAAGGAGTCGGCGGTGAATTAAAAACATGCAGGCTGTGTGTCCCTTTTCATCATTCAGATGCGGAAAGAGAGAAAAAGAGGCTTCCCCTTGAGTTATGGGGCTGATTATCATTCAGCAACCAACAGGCTGCGTGTCATGACCGTTTAAATTCCTGACCAAACCCCAGACTCCCAACTCTCCCACATGCGCTGCCCCATCTTCGTTTGATGAATGTCAAAGTCAGGGAGAGGACGGCGCAAACTCTGTTTTTCTCTGGATTTATCTGTGACCGGGCTTCCTTAGAGCGAGAGAACGAATCGGGGAGACACTAATTGCGCGCCATTTGACATATCCATTTCCACAGCTGGATGTGCAGCCATGCGCTACAGATGGAAAGTGCCTCTCAGAAGGGCACAGATTAGGCATGCAATTGGCCGGCGGTGCCCTGGTTCTGTGCTGCTGACCCAGTTACCTCGGGCTGCCATGGAGGGTCCGTCCGCCCGAGCACTCAGCAGACAGCAGCCCCCCAACAGCCACCTGGCCCTCAACGCCACGGCGGCCTGATCCCGGGCCCCAGGAGACTGTTTGCATTCGTGACAAGAAACGTGCTTAATAGTTTATTTACCTCGACGAGTTCCGCTGCTCAGAACAAGTGAATGAAGCCCCCAACGCTTCCAGCTGAGGCCAATAATGAACAAGGATTAAAGGAAGGGAGCAATGAGGACCAATCGTTAATGTGGCGAGATTTACAGGCAGGCGGGCTCCGCATGTGTGTGCCTCTGCCAGCAGTTCACTTTATCCTGTCACAAAATGGGCTCCTTCCCCCCCTGGACCAGCTCTTTCTCACTGGCTCGACGCCCACTTCCTGTGTGTGCTGCTGTTGTTTACTGTTGACTTCCTGTGTGCCAAGATGGGGGAACATTTGGCTAATACGCAGCACGGCTAGCACACAATAGCAGTAGGCGGTTTGGATGGGAGGCCTCTGCCTGTTAACAAGGCTGACTGATAAGCAGTGACTCATTAACAAGCCGAGGTACACAGAGCCTGGGGGAATTACCGCCTAGCCACTGTGACATTAATAAGAGGCCTAAGCTATTTTTCCATTTGGCTCTGCTGGCACTGGACTAAACCAGTGGTTTCCAATCTCGACCCTGGCTATTTACTGGCTCCAGTGCTTTTCCATTTGTTTCAGCCAATGGTTACCTGGTCTGATTGGAGTTAGGCAGCCCGGTATTGTCAGTATGGGCTGCAGTTAATGACATCTGCTACTTCAATGGAAAACCAGACACCCCTCATTAGTTTTCTGCAGATTCATTCAGAAACATCTGGGGAGGAGCCCAATTAATTCCTCTCGTGCTGATCATGCCAATTAATTAACAATATGTTTTTCTTTAAAAAAAAAGAAAAAGACAATGACATTCCAGAGCATATCCTAGATTTTAATCAATGAGACTGGTGATGGTTCTGACACTATATAGATCCAATTAAGTGTCTAAAATGCACTCCAATATGCACAAGAGCTCCAAGCAACTGTCTCCTATCAAAATTTTAAATCCAAAGCCATATTACTCCCATTGTCTCGTGTGTTTATTTTTCTCTGATCCTTTAAGTGTTTTGTCGTCCAGATCAGTTTTGTGATTATAAATTGGATCCTGATTGGCTGGTATTAGTTTTCTACAGATTCACATCTGGCAGAAAACCAATTATTTCTCCTGTTCATCATGCCGATTAATTAAGACGCTGTGGCTGATTGATTAAACTCCCAACAAAGCGCAAAACCATGAGCACTAGAGCCCTGCGGAGGATTTGCATCACACATTACGCGCGGCGCTGTGTCTTCATGTTATCTTCATATAGCTCCTCAGATATGCCGAAACATTACAAATGCAACACGGAGAGAAACTCACAGCTCAACAAGGCACAAGTGTTGATAAGTCATTTCTGGCTAAATTAAGCAGAATTAAGATGCAGAGGCGCGCCAGTATCATCGGATCTTAGAGGTATCAGGAGCACCCAAACAAGACTCCATTAGACCTCATCAATCTGAGGCAGATCTCATCCACCCAGGCCCACTCAGTCAGTGTGAGATTACATCAGAAGAGATCAATCTCGCCTGCTAGCATCATAATAACAACAAATGCCATTTAGAAATTGAAAGAGAGAAGTGCTCTTGAGATTTGCAAAGCCGTAACATGCTCAGCTTCCTCTCAGGTGCTCTTAAAAGACACATCATTCTGCGGCAGCTCTGGGTCGAGGAAATTGGGGGTCCGGCATTTGCAGAGCTGTCAGCTTTAAACCATCACTTTACAAAGACACACGTTTAAACAAACCTAACAACAATAACAAAAACCAGCCGTGGAATAAATTAATTCTCCTTGTTTCGAGCAAGAAGTGTCCTTATTAATGTTGCGCTCCACTCTGAACAGGCTTTTTCTTTGATCATTTCCTTCGCTCTCATCACCCTCAACCCTACCCCCCGTTTTCTCCCCGGAGTTTTCTGATGGGTGTTTTAATTGATTGCTGCGGGGGTGGAAATCACCCATCCTGTCACTGCCGCATGGTTGGTCAGACTGAGGGCTTCCTGGAAAGGTGCGTCTGTTTGCTGATGCCCTTCACTGCGCCGTGTGAAAGTCCAACTATGACGGGGTGCCGGAAGACACGAGTGCGCGGCTGTAAAGCGCAGCACTCGTATTGATTGAGTCTCAGTGCTGAGGGTTCCCCCCTGAGCGCCGGAGCTCCTCCAATGAAAGAGCAGAGGTTGATCTTGTTTATTGCCTCTTTTTGATGATGCCATCACTTCAGCTAGTGGTAGGGAGTGTATCAGTGGGGGGCGGGGGTTGTATCGCTGTTACCACAACCACAAAGCCATTTTAATTCACCTGTGTGCCGTCTTGGGAATTCTCTCTAGTCTGGTTTCTGCTGAGGATATCACCGTCCATTCACTGGATGGTGAGTCTTATCTAGCCTCTAACATAGCACTGTCACATATTGAACCGGTGTTGGGAAACTGTTGGGAAGCAGTTCTCCAGATCTGTAAACTCTCATGCACGCAATTCCCACAAGTCTTAATCTCACTAAATGTGTGTATTTACATATTATTACTTACTTGATATACTTAGGAACATGGTGTTTTGCGCAAAAGCTTGTTCCTGTGTCAGCAAACCTGACACACTCGGTCATTTTACTTTCCACCCTCTAAAGCTACAAATTGCCGTTTGGTGGAAACAATCTGTAATAAACTTCCCAGTTTAGCACTGAGTTGACTACAGTTTGAGGTAGAGTCTGGCACTTCTGCTGTACCAGCCGATCCAATGTCAAAGTGAATCAGCAGCCAGACTGACAGAGTCCTCGAGGCTGTGGCCTATCTTGGCACATGCAGTGAAATTTTGATAGATTTAGCGTTGACTGACTGAGCATTTAAACTGAGTGCTATCTGCAGCTTAAAATCTGAAACGAAGTTAAAGTATATTGTTGTGCTGAACCAGTTTTGAAAATAGTTTCCTATGCAGAGCTTATTTTTTTTTATTGTCTCAGTTGCATGATCATTGCGTGTTGAGATATGGTTTTGGCATCGAAACTGCTGGATGGTATCATTATGAAAGTTTCTGTATTGTAACGCAGCTACTGCTTAATGGAGTTCATTTACGTTCCCGCCGCACTCCTCACGCCTCACGCCTCACAATGACACCGTACCACGCTGCTTGAATGCTCATAGCTCCCATATAGATCCGCTATTAAAACGCACTCCATTTTATTTAAATGTCCTTTGCATTAATACAGTACCTGGCATTTAGTGTGTGCGTTTTCATCATCATTTATGGCTGCATTGTAATTGCATCAAATCTTTCAGTTGCCCTATGCGAAGCGGTGGCGAGGTCTGGGAGGTTGCACTGTCAACAAGAACAAGCATGACGGGTGCAGGATCATTAGACTTGATACTACAGAGGCCGGATTTACTTTTCATTGAAGTGGAAAAGGTCGTCTTTTATGAGTCTTTCCTGGAAGGCAACGAAAAAATGATGACGGGTGTTTTTTTTGCAGCAGCTTGCAACTACTGTAAATGCTATGGAAGTGGGTGAAGTAGTGAGAAGTGGTGGGATTCTTTGGAGAAGCTGAGCGGATGGCAAAACTTTGGAGTGACTTCAAACTTCTCTGCACCGTTTGCAGGATGTGAATGCACACTGTGCGGATGGTATTTACCCCTGACTGAGGTTTGATCACATCTGTAGGTGGTCTAAAGCACCCAATAACCTTCAGATCGTAACGTGCATTTGCTCTCTGTATTAGCATGTTTTTTTTACCTCATCCAAGATATCCACACAGTCGTTGCAATTTAAAACAAGGTGTAAATGAGGTCAGGACTGTTAAATGTTTAAACAGAGAGTGGAGTGAGTAGTCTGTTATCTTTCTTGCACTCTATCCCTGCAAGTTTTTTTCCCAGTGCTTTTGTGTGTTAGGTTGCTTTGCCATTAAAGCCACAGATTAGATAGGTCCTCCCTTAACACAATGAATATCTTCATTGTTTGAATACTTTCATTGTACTTGGTGAATACAGTGATTGTGAGTGATAGTAAGTAACATTTCCCTTTCACGACATCATATATCCTCCCACCTCTTCTTTTCTGAATCAAAGTCATCAGCTTTTAATAACTGCGGTCTATTGATGAAAGCAAAAATTCACTTGCTGGTTGGATTCTTTTATCCTTGAGTTTTTGAAGAGTGATGAACCATGGTTTCCAGTGACAACTGGTGCGGGGAATTCATCGCTTTTCTTTAAACATTAAATAAGGTCAGCCGATCAATCAAACAGTCAATCACTGTGACGCAGGTGGAGGATTCGAACACAAACACTGCCCAGGGACAGGTGCAGCCTTGGCTTTTATTCTGCATCTGGCCCTTAACACTGATCAGGGTATGATGAACACATGATGAGTGGATGCGGCTTGTGACGACGAGGCCATTACCACGCGGTGTAACACGGCGCTACCGCGCTGGTTGAAGACAAAGGCACCAAATAGGCATCTCTAATCTCCCTGCTGAATGAATCCGAAACAAAGAGAGGAGGAACGCAGACATAGAGGCTTGGACACACATAGGATAAGCTGATTACCCAGGAAAAGAGGGAGGGCGAGGGAGACAGAGGGAGAAAGACAGAGGCATGCACGTGAACAAGAGAAATCCATACAGTAAGGGAGCATGGGGGCAGGGAAATGGAGGAGGAGGGGTTGTGAGAAAAAAAGCGAGCGCACTCTAATGATGGGGTGCACAGACCGGAGAGAAAATGAAAAGAAACGGCATAGTGAGTGAGAGAGGGAGAAAAAAAAGGTGAACGTTTAAAAGGACGAGCCGTGGCGCGCTACATAGAGCATGCAATAGGAAAATGAAGGGAATGCATATTTGCCTTTGATATCCTCCTTAGGCACGCGACACAATCAAAAACAGGACATTATCCAAATGTGAGGCGGCTACGGCAATATAATCGCTACCTGAGTCATTTCACCTGCACTGCTCACTAGACACTATATATACAAACAGAATTACACCCAATCCAGGTGTATGGGCTAAATATACAGCTAATTAAAATTAATGAGATTTACTTAGAAAAGAATATGCTCCTTCCCTAAGCTGCTTATCCCCACATGAGAATCTACTACACACATTGACACATGCACACCTTTGCTCAGAACTACACACACACACACACGCACCTTGTTTTGATTCACTCTCCTTCATTTCGCTTTCTCACACCCTGCTAGGCAGACTATTTAGAATCCCTGGTACAGCTTGCACACACACACACACACACACACACACAAACTCTCGGTCTATCTTTCAGCCGGCTTTCCTCTCGCACAGACTTAAACATGCTCCTTGCTCAGTGAGCACGCAAGCCCTTGACTGTATGTTGGTACACACACACACACACACACGAATACCTATAGACACACACTCAGAGATTCTCAGAGATGCACACACTCCAATGTGTTAACAGCTCTGTAACACACTCACAGAAACAATTTAAAAACACTTACATGCCTATTTATGTATGAAAGCACACACACACACACGCACACAATCACGTGCATGTATTCAAATGTGGCTTTGAAGGCCTTCTAGTGTTTACTTAAACAAAAATACCCCTTTGAGCGGAGCTGCTGACTGTCAGGCGAAAAATTGTGTGTACGCCTGTCTGGCTATCTGTGTGTATGCATAAGTGTGTGTGTTTAGTAGACCAACCAGTGCATGCATATACAGTATATTCCCGACACAGTGTACCACTTCTCTATGTACACAGTCTGCGCATTTGATATGTCACATTTCCCAGAATGCTTACAGAGATGTTTTTTTTTCTCCATAAGGTGGTGTCCAACCAGGGATGCTCCAATTCCTAGCGAGCATAGCTCTGAGTAATTAAACGGCTCTTCAAACCCTCTCTGTTGAAGGAGTAGGGGGAGTGGTAGAGTGGGGGGGGCTGGGAAAATGACACAGCACGAATTAATCAGACACTTTATTAACAGACTTAGGATTCGGTGGAACGCTGCTGTCTCCACCGCAGCTAGCTGCACTACTTGGCACCCAACCAACTCATGTCTCACCCGACCTCGCGCACATTCGTACAGGCGCGTACAGTAGCTTCCCCGTGTGCTCACACACTCACCGAGTCCTGTGCGAACACATGCACACGTGCGCACTCGCCTCTTCTCTCTGTCTCTATTCCTCTCCTTCTGTCGCCGTTTCATTTCTCAGCTTGGTGAGTACTTGAATGTCATTATGACTTTTGCTATCAAAAGCAAACAGCGGGGCTGGATTGAGGAGTGCATGCCAGACCTCCCGTTTTCCACGCTGAGAGTGCCGCAGCATGTCGAGTGCTATTTTGATTGTTCTGTCTTTTTTTTTTTTTTTCAGCTTCTTTTCAATAATGGACTTGTGCTTTTAAAGGACAGATTTATTGACAAAGCTTTCGTTGTGACGCTCAGCTGGCCCACGTGTTCTATTTTCTGAATGGAGAGCCCCATCTCTGTGTATTTACAGTACAATCTCTCTCCCCTGGCCTGTGTCAATGAAGATGACTTTATATCTGCTGGCAAATTCGATCCCATTTGCGTAATGCATCGGCAGACGGCACAAGTGAACGATATAATTGAGCTAATGAGCTACACGCCCTTATCTGCTGTTCATTCATACGGGCAGCCCGAGGCGTGACGACTATCAGCCTCTTACACAGGCTACTGTATGTTTGATGAGTCCCTTGAAGGGAGAATTTGATAATGTAGTCGAACTTCCTCAAGGCAAACTGTTTTGATTTGTGAAATAAAGAAGAAGGAGTTTATCCTCTGCGCTTTTGTTTTTTTTTTTGTTCTTTTATTCTACAATGAATATTTAAATATTATTGTGATTTATTTATTGCGGCTCAGTGTTCAGCTTCACTGAGCTATTTTCAGGTTGATATCTTCACAGGCAGGAGGGAGGGGAGGCATATAGGCTTGTACATGGGAGGTGTCGCGCTTGACTTTGTGACAACGCTTGACGGCACGCCTGGGAGAGCATCTTTTTTGTTGTTGTTTGAAGCGTTCTGTGACATTTTCTAGTTCCTCTCCTTGGGGGCTGAAAGAGCCAGCGCTGGTCTGGTTTCATCAGCCCCCCTTAGCAATTTACCGAGGTTCAATTTTGAAAGGACGAAGAGAAAAGGAAGGGTCATTTACGTCATAGGGTCAGTGGCTGGTGGCAAGATGGCTACATGCTGACATTTCCTCATACAGTTGTGTGTTACACCTTGATGGACCAAACATGAAAGCCACGGCAACCTGGGGTGACCTACCATCCCTTTCTGCACGTTGCTATAGGGGATCCTTTTCTAAGAATTCAATACAAAAGTCGAATACATTAACACATAGCCATTACAGAATCTAAGCCAGCACTTGACGCTTATCAACACTGAGAATCTCACAGTACTCGAGCTGTTAAAAGGTATGATTTGGTACCAGAATTGCTTAGTATCCTTTAAAATTTTCTCTTAACAATAAATAATGGATTTGACTTGTTCACTTAATATGAAATGTATACAATTTTTATTTTGTTATACAGTGAACTTTGAAATCAAGGACGTGCTGAACATGCAAAGAATTTGATATCGGTAGCAGACAGGTCAAGTATTGAGCTTAAAGGTAGGTGGACTAAAGTTTAAAGTCAAGTTTTAGAAACAAAGTCGGTGCAAGTCTGAAATGAATTGAAATGTCGCACATTTGAGACCCACCAAAGCTGAACGTGCTGTAAATACGACTCCCCCGGTATCTGCTCAGTCACTGTGCTTGGCTCCGTCTTAGCGCGCCGGATAAATGGCCGATGCGGCAAGACGTGCAGTAATTCCATCTTCAAAAATCCAATCATTTTTACTGGCATTTTCCGATTAGCTCCAGCCGGCATGTCTTACATTGACTGGCACATATTCCCAAAACAGTAGACGTCCTGTCACGTCTTATGTCGACACAACTACCGGTGGTTACAGGGGACGTGCCGCCATCGTGAAGGAGTGACAAAATGGAGGAAGAGGAGGTGATGTTGGTCTCTGGCTTTAATTGTCACTCCTCCAATTTGGTTCATTCTCAGCAAACAACTACTATCAAATTTCCTGTCACAGTTGAATCAATTAACTCCCTCCGCTCAACTGATATCGGGGTGTTTGAAATGAAAACTGAAAGCTTCACCCAAATCGAGCCTGACATCTTCAATTTCAATCAAGAACATTAATCAGTGAGACGCTATCAAACATTTATATGAGCAATGTTTTGGCTCTAGTGTCATTTAGGGGTACTCTCACGCACAGAGACATGCCAATAAATCAAATATCCCATTAACGATTCATAAATACCCCACTTAATATTCTCATTATTCTGTGCATACATAGAAGCACAATCTGAGACATGCAAACGCACACAAATATCTGATCAACAGAGCTACAGCGGCTCATGTACTGTGTTTCAAAACCACCTCGCAGTAGGAAGGTTTTTAAAAAAACATTCATTTATTTGACAAACATCATCACGCATACTATTTTATCCTATTTTTGTGTGAAAACACATGAAAATAGGACCTTTAAAGCTTCACTTGGATACTACCAGGATAAATATTAATAATTCAGAGCGCCAGACGTGATAGACAGAATGATAAAATAACTATTTATACAGCCGTTTCAAAGTAAACTCACAAACATCTCTGCGCTTCAGAAAAGTAAATCCATTAAAAACAAGGAATAGAACGGTGATGCAACACCTGCCATTTGTCGGATGATTTCTCCCAAAACACCGCCACGACTGCGTACATTTTTGAACACCGGGGGATCCGAGGGGGAATCCCCTACCACGACAGTGTTAGTACAGGAGGTCTATCCACAGAGAGATGCAGCAGATTTTATGCAAGATTTGAGTTGTAAAGGCCAGTAGATGGGATGTCAGTCTTCAGGGAAACAGTCTTCTTTGCTTACTGAAATGGGAGTAATCCCTCTGTGAAAGTAATATTCAAGGTAACTGGACTTTGAGGTGTTTCTGAAGAGCCTTCACCTCTTTCAAACGGTTTCAATTATCTTCATGGCCAAACAGAAAGTTAAGTTTCCTTTCATTTATGGCACCCTCATGCGGATGATTTAAAGTATGTGAAGGTAACTGGACTTACTATTGAGTTTTTTTTAATGTTTCTCCTGTCATGTATAAAAGCTTTTGGTTTGGAGTTTGCCTAGTCTAGTCCCCTTTCATTTGCAGTAACAACATTAATTAGATTTGCCATATTTGGTATCTGTATTGAGGTGTTATTGCTCAAGCTTTTGTATGAGTTGTATGAGTTTCTACGGCCACAATACAATGCTATTAGGCTGATGTTTAGCAGGTAAAGTGTTCACCATGTTCACCATCTGACATGAGCGTGTTAGCATGCCAACATTAACTAAATAACTCAAACTATAGCTGAAGATGATGGAAACGTCATTTTTTTGTAGGTTCATTAGCCAAAATATTGCACAAATTAATGATCTGACATGATGACAGTACAAGATAAAAAGTTATTACTACAATTCATCATTTGGGGAAAGTGACATTGCTACCAAATCTCATGATGATTTCTTCAGTAATTGTTGTGGCATTTGACTTAAAACCACAGATATGAACCTCATGATGGTGCAAGAGGAGAATACAAGAGATCACCACAGTCAAACCCCCCAAAAAAAAAGTCACAGTAATCCATCCAATGTTTGTTGAGGACATTTCAGTCTGTACCAAAGTGGTGGAACAACGTTGCCACCGAAGAGCCGTGCCACGACCATGGCTAAAAACACATAGGTAAAGAAAACCTTAATCTATAAATGACAGTGAATATGAAGGACCAGAAATCACCAAAATAAAACAAGTATTTGGCGAAAAGTGAAATCCCCACAGCAACATGATATCAGCATCTCCTCCTTTACCCACTTCTTCCCTCAGCTGTGTTGTAGTCGGGAGTGTCAATCACAGGAGCCCCTGCACCCGAGCCCAATAGACAGTCGACAAATTACCATTTGGAGCGGAACCCGGCTTTAAATGCGATTGGGTTGGATTTGAGTCTGCTCTCCCGGCTTTGGATTTGAATAGAATAGAGTCTGTCCTCTTCTTTTTTTTTCTTTTTTTTTTCTTTTTGCCTCCGTAGCTACAGAAAGCAAGATTAGATAGAGGTAGGGAGGGAAAGAGACACATAAAGAGAGGGAGAGAAGAGTCAGAGGAAACAGAGGGAAAATAAGAAATACGGAGCAAGAGAGGGAGCATCCACGGGTCTTTAAAATTGCAAAAGCCTTAAAATAAAAATAAATTTAAGGCCTTGAAAAGTGTGAAAATGCATGAAATGTCTGAATTAGAGGTCTTATTTTTCCACCACTCTATGATAAGTTTCTTTGTCCTGCATGTCTCCCCTTAGATTATTTCAGAGCAGGCCAGGGTTAGCAGTACAATAGGCTGTGCAATGTTTTATTCATCATTTCTGCTTTAGTAAACAAAATTGGACTTCATGTTTCTTAACAAATAATTCCATGTTGTCCGTTTTATTACACTGCCCATTCATAATTTTTGAGTTTTTATTAGCTGAGCTGAATCGCAAATAAGTTGCTTTTGGCAGTTTTATAGCTTTCTATTTGTAGCATCGCAAGATCTGTAAAGCCTCGCCACATTTTGACAATAAAGTAATTACCATAAACAAATGACACTATTACCAAGAAGATTGTCAGCCTCTGAGGGCCTCTGTGCTGCATTTTACGGTGTCCTATCAAGTCAGATTTTACAAGTAATCTGCAAGGTTGCTAACAACGCTCAGAGTTTGGATTTGGGTATAAAAACAGCTGCCAGGTTTCTTTACCAGCAGTACACATATTTGTGATCCTGATTTATTAGAGGCTACCTGTATCCAATACTGGCATCATTAGACTTCCTTAACTGATTAAAGATGCAAGTATTGACTCTTTTACCCATATAACTTTTTCCCCCTGAGCTTTTGGACCATATTTCTTTCCACAAAACTACCATACATTTGACAATTTTGTGCCTTGTCTATTTCACACTGTCATATCGCTGACATGCTGTTTAATTGGCCATAACATCCAGCATATGTGATGCATCACAATACTGTCTCATTTATCTAGATAACCTCAGGGAATAGAATCCAGTTAGTGGTGCAGTGTAGTTCACACCATGCAGCTTCATGCCCTACTCTAACTTACTGTATTTTTATTTCTTATTTAGTGCTCTCAATGTCTGACCCATATAACACAGATATATTGTTTTTCTTCTTCTTTTTAAAAATATCATTGCCTGTCTCTCTTGTTGCTGCCTTCATCTTTGAGCTCTGTTTTTAGTCTCCACCAGCTCCTGAGGGAACTATCTTGCTCTTTAGCCACTAAGCGCTCCTCTAGTTTCATCAGCTAGTCGCTACCTGTGTCTGTCTGCTGTTTGGTGCCGAGCAGGTAGCGTACACTGGGTTTTGTACCTTGTAAAGCAGAGTAGTAGAGTAGAGCTGCAGATTTCTTTTTAGATAATTCCCTGAAGCTTCAGCATTAAGAGCAACCAATTTCACATCATCGCATGGTTTTCACATTGTTATATGAGGCATTGTTATTGTAAAAATATTACTCATACCAGCTTTCTTTTTTTTTCTACGACCATTTTCATTATCAATTAATGTCTTTTGCAGTTTAGTCAAGGCCCCAGCTGCTAACGTGTAAAGATTTACTGGCTTGTCAGAGCTTTGTCGCTGTACATTTACATTTACATTTACATCTGCATTCATTCGTTTGACGCTCATTTCCATGATCTGGCTGACACATGCGCCACAAGGTTACAGGGGCACAAAGTGAGACATCAGCGCATACGAGAATGTTTTCTTGAGAGAGAAAAATATATAGTGATGGGAAGAGAAAGAGAATATGTGACGACTTTGCGTTTTTTTCTTTTTTTTTCCAGACTGAGAAAGCAGTTTCAGGGCCACGTTGTGTTGTGTTTATGGGCGTTTGTCTTCACTTTATTTCCTACTTAGACCGATCGACTGATCGCGGAATAATTGATGGATCAGTAATAAAGAAAACAAAGGTTCGTCGCGGCCCTACACGTGTCGCATTTAGAGTGCACAAGGCAACATTTCATTTCGGCAACCCCCGAGTGGCAGCGGGAGATTCATTAGCTCATTAGCGAGAAACTCATTAACCAGAAGTCATGTGACGTGGTAATCTTTGGTAGTGTAAGTACTCTGATGTCAGTAATCTTTGCACTCCTACGACCCTGCGTTTCAGCCAAACAAGGGCTTGGTGGTCTGGCAGGTGGCGGTCTCTCGGACAAGGACGCTCGGCCGCATCTTGCTGGTGTTTGCTTCTTGCATTTGAGGTCTGATTAATGTGCAGTTTGCCAAGAGCATATCCTGCCGCTGACATGGCGTCGGTTAATTAGGACAAATGGAGAAGGGTTTTAATAGTGGGATGCTCTTCTCTGCTGAATCCCGTGACAAATGTGTGATTTTACCTCTGATAAGACATGTGCTTTTCCAGTAAAACATCGCCTATAACTTCAAAAAAAAAAAAAAAAAAATCTTAAGTTATTCCTTCTGAAACCTGCAGAGAGCCTGTGGAAAGAGCGACAGAGAGAGAGAGCTGCTGCGACAGAGGTCTGGGTTATTTCAGGATGGTTGTCTTGCAGTCTAATGTGGTTTGGCACTTGTGTGTCTAGTCAGGAGGAGATATATGGCTGAATTTGCCTTGAGTGGCTGGCTGGCTCGTGAATGGATGCGCTCTGGTTTCTCTGGTTGCTGATTACTATGGTCAAGACTTTTCTCTCCCGTTTTTCTTCCTCATTTTCTTCTCTGCGTGTCCCTGTTGTCTGATCTCTCGTCCATCTGCTTCTGGCTGTGTCCTCCTTTCCCCCTCTTAATTTTCCTCTATTTCTGCTACTGTTTGTCTTTTTTTTCTTTTTGTCTTCCTCTCCCATTTTCATTTAGCTCTGACCTTTCTGTTTCCTATTTTTTTTTAAACAATTTCTTTGTCTTTTTGAAGCTCTCCACCCTCCTTTCCTTTCCAGCTTTTTTTTCCTGTTTTCCCTCCTCTATCTTCTGTTTCCTCTTTGTTTCCTCTTTTCTTCCTCATCCTGTTCGTGTTATCTTTCTGCCTCGCTTTCTTCCCCTCCTCCTGTTCTCATTCTCCCCTCATTTTCTCCTTTCAACTCTTCCTCTCTCATTTTGCACAGTCACCTGATTTTTGGCCCTCCTCTCTTTTTATATATCTCTCTTCCCTCTATTTTCTATATTTATATCTTCTCCCTTTCTCATCACTTTTAAGTCCCTTTCTCTGTTTCCCTCCCTTCCTCTTTTCTCCTCTTACAGTCTAACCATGCTTTCCTGTCCTCCCCTTTTTAACTTTGTCTTCGTCTTTTTTTGCCTTTATCCACATCTCTCTCCCTTCCTGCCTCCTTCTCTGCTCTCCCTCTGTTTTCGTGCTTGCTGTTTTAGCATACTCTGCAGGGAGCACTCCTGCGATGCCAATTATATTGACTGAAGAAAAGGAGAAGGAGAAAGAGAAAGGGAAGGAGGAGGAGGAGGGAGCGAGGGGTTGGAAGACCTGTGCGAGCGCGCACAAAGACGCACAAACGCACACACATTGATGCTGATGGAGGGAGTGAATAAGAGGGGGGAGAGAGAGTGCAGGAGGAGTGGATGGGGAGGAGAAGGAGAGGAAGAGGGGGATGATGAAAGAGGGTGAGAGCTTGGAGGAAGAGGACAGAGAGAAATTGGAGGAGAGCGAATCCGTCTGTGAGTGTAATAGTCTTCCGCTGTCGAACCCGGGGGAATTCACTGACTGCAGAGGGGAGAGAGAGAGAGAGGGAGAGGAGAGGGAGGAGGGGGATGGGGATGGGAAAGGGGTGCGATCATCACAGCAGAGGAGGAGATAGAGAGATACAGAGAGAGCAGAAACAGAGGGAGACAGCGGGAAAAGAAAGATGACTTCAGTCCTTTTTTTCCTCTCTGGGAGCCGAGCTCATAGGGCTCCACTTCAGGCAAATGTGGCTGGTGACATTAAATAAGATTCAGCGTCATGACTGAGTGTATGAATGGAGAGCATAAGTATATCATAGTAATGTGCTGCTGTACGGGAGCTCAGCCTCTCAGATCTGAGCTTAGTGTGTCTGTGCAAGCCTGTGCAAGCCTGTGCATGGGATGTTTTACACCCTTTACCCTCATGTAGGCTGTCGCAAGTGTGTGCAAAGTGTCTGCTCACCCCAGATTACCACAGTATCTGATTGACCGCTCTGGCATTCATGCAGATATTTTTTCGGGTTTTTGGAATATCAGTCACTTGACTTAAGTACAGATGAGGTGAATTGAATTTCATTTTCCAATAAAAGACTATATTTAAAAAGATATCCAGGATTGTGTCTTTCTAAAATAATGTCCCAGTGACAGTTTTAAGAGGAACTATTTTAGCTCAGCATTTATCATTGATTTTTTTTTAGCACCACACCACGAACAAACCTCCATTCACTTCTACTGAACTGGACTGACAGCAGAAATCTTAAAGACGGATATCTAAAAAATGTTCAGATCTTTGATTAGACGCCACTGGAGGTAAATGAGAAAATGTGTCTTTTCTAATTTGTCTGAATTGACTCTTTCTCTCACATTTATATTACTGCTGAAGGATTTTATGCTCCTTTTGAAACTTTAACAAAATGAAAAGTAATCCTCGCAGACCAGTTTGGGAGCCGTGCAGGAGAACAAACAAAGAGTGAAAATATTAGGAATGTGCTCCTGCACACAGTCAACTCTTATAGTGTATTCGTTGGATAACTACATTTGAGAGCGTCCTCCCAAGAAAAATGATAGTTTTTCAGCAAAAGCCCCAAAACCACATATATACGTTCAGCCGACAAAGCCCTCAGCGAGCTTTGTAATTACGATGGGAGCAAAGGAGGAAGTCAGGTGATGTTGTTACAGGGCCACAAAGTCTGCAGAGGGAAGATGGGTCAACAAAATGTCCTACTTTAAGACTGCAGTTTGTTCCTTGTTTTCTACTGACGATGCTGGGGCCTTTCAACTATGACCACAATCATCCCTGTCCTTCAAAACGTGCTTATTATTGTAACCATGACAGTAAAGGTTCCCCAACCTTACTGAAGTAGCAATCTTAACCCAAACCACGATGTTTCCCTAACCTTATCTAAGAGCTTACTCTGTTCTTTCTCATCAAGTTGTTCTTCTTCCTTTAATCCAGCCAAACCTTAACCATAAAATGAATTTATCTTCCAACAGTGTTTTGTACCGCTTTGAAAAACACAAACAAATGATGCCATCCTGATGATGGGGCGGACAATTCTTCCATGTTTCGTTCAAAGAGACAGATACAAACTAATTATTTTGTCTTGTAATTTGAAGAACTTGTATTCATATAACAATACGTTTAATATGTGGATACCTTTTACTAATTTCAGAATGGAAGAAAAACCCAGATAAATACTAGTATGAAAATGATGTGAATTGTATACTATGGCTGAGTCATCAGATCTCAACCACATTTACTACCGACACTCTCAACACCATCGTCAAAACGCCAGATGGGGGAATACCTTTTAGAAGAATAGCGTCCATCCTTCCAGTTCAGAGACTTGGAGAATTTGAGCTCTGTTTAATTCATTCATGGTCTAAAGTGCATGCCGCAAATGCATTTAGGGCGTGTCCCGTTCCACTGCTTCTGGTTAAACGGTGCATAATCTGGGTGCAAAGTAAGGCTTAATGCACAATGGGGTTGCATTTAGTCTCTTAATTAATCATAGGTGTGTTTTGGACGTAACTTGAATTAAATCAGTGTATCATTTCCCATTTCCTTTAAAAGCCAGCTGCGCCTGCACCTGGCACATTGCTATTTAAATGGGAGATTGTGCAATTTGGAGAAGTGAATGTTTTTTTCTGGAAAGGGATCCGGCCGTGTGTGTGAGTGTACGCGCGTTGCGAACCCTTCAATGTGGGCGCATCACTATCTAAATAAGGCGGCCTTTAAATAGCAGGAAAATACTGTAGCATCGACTGTTTGACCAGGTTTTTGTTGACCAATGGTGCAATCACTATTTGCTGCTTGAAGATGGTCCAACCCCTCGTTCTACTACCAACACCGTCATGAGCGTGCAGATTGACATAAGTACATCTGCTACTTACACAATGTGGGCGCGGGGCGTGAAAATCACAACTATGAATGACAGTTGTGGTGTGCCACTTTGTGCCATGTTTAAGAAAGGACCCTCCACGTAAAAGAGCGCTGAAGCCGTTCTGAAGGTTCTCGGCGGAACAAAACCTTTAAAGGGCTCTTTATGTTGCTTTCTCCCGCAACAGATACTACAGATACAGTACAGACACTTTGAAAAGAATAACAAACAATTCAGTGTTAAAAAGGAGAACGTAGAAAAGAGATAGCTTGGAGGAGGCAGCGAAGGAAAGAAGTAAAACTTTTACAAAACTCATCAGATAAACAGTACTTGAAACTCCTCTCTGATAAATCTAAAAAGAAATGAGCAGTTTTTCACAGTTCCTGACACTTTTAGATCAGGTGACATGAGTTTTTCAGATGACATTGATGGTAGAGTGCACACACATCTGCGCAGTCTACTGTACATCCATCATGCACCTGTGCTCGCCTGCACCGAGATATAGAGGAGGGTGTTTGGTGTTTGCCCGGCTTTTTAGCTTGACATATACCTTTTATGATAGAAATTTATAGTGCACATTAGGGACCGGATGATATATCTGGCTGCTATTTACCTTTTTATACCGGATATCAGATTTTTATGCTGCTGCCTAACTGATGCTTGCTCCCTGTCCGCTGCTGCAGAAAAACAGTGTGGAACACCTGCAGCGTTGTTTTATTCTTGGTTATTGATTCTTTTAATTATTCTGTTTGGTGTTTTCAGATTTATTTTTCTTTTCAAGAGACTAATATATCCAAGACTCTGGCCTACCTTTGAGTTAGAGCAATGTGTCAACTGATCTTAGGGATCTGCTAAGAGTTTTATAGTTAGCAAACAACTTTTAGTGTATTGTAATATTCTTAAGAGTTTCAGAGGCTTTAGAAGAATATAATACATAGATATACCTTGCAGCGGTGTATTAAGTTTGTATACACAGTTTGAATAAAGCACAGTATCAAATGGATGCCAGTCATGTTAAGTCTTTTAAGGAATAAAACAGGGCTTTTTTCTCAAAACACAATGAATAAATAATAGTTTACATAAGTGTTGCCTTATGATTGACACTGACCTGAGTTCACTCCTTTCCCACCCATGCACTATATTTGCTGTAACATCACTACCGTGCATTATCCTTGGCTTGATAAATATTTATAGTCTGCGTAGGCGTATGTATGAGAGCGCTCTACGCCACCGTGCTCCCATTTTTAAAATCATTAGAGTCCAGGGGTGGTTTATGGAGCTTCCAGAAGATAAATGCTGTCACTTCAATGTATTTCAGTAGGAATTAATAATTAAGACTGAATAAGACTGGTTACTCTAATCATCATTTGTGTTTTTGTGTTAAAAAAAGAAAATCTGCTGCTAGAACCTGCACATTTTTCAGCCACGTGTACATCTGCACCCAACTGCCTTCCATCATGTGCGGCCATGCCCTGGCCTTACATTTAATGTCTCATGTCAAGTTGGTCACCAGATGGTCGCAGGGCCGCGCCAATTCTCCAATGTTGGCGGCCATGACAGTTAAGACCACTTGGTGTGACCCTAATTAGTCAATTAGCCCACGAGGGGTACCCTAACGATGTTCTGGAGCCGCCACGCCACTCAGCGTGCACGCACGTAAAAAAAAACAACAAAAAAAAAATGCCTCCATTGTTTCTCTATCTGTGCTGCCATTGTTGGAAGCAGCAAGCCTCCTCTCCCTCCTCCTCTTCCTCGTCGTCTTCATCTTCCCTCCGCTCGCCTCGCTCATCCATCGATCTCCATTGTCTTGATTGGGTGTGACAAACTGTGGGGGCCATCTGAAAAGGTTGCATGTTTGTTAGCATGGGCGCTCGCATTACGTTACGAGACATACACACATTCCTTCAGATGTGATGGGGGTGGGGAGGGTTAGGGGAAGTGCTTGCACATGGCACACACAACACACACACAGACACACACACTTTGTACACTGGAGGACACACACATATATTCTCAAAGTGGTCTCTGGAGACATGAGACACGCCTGGATGGAAGGAAGAGAGCATTGCCAAACACACACTCCAAGTAAAAGGTGGTATACAAACACACACACACATACACACACACACATATCAGATACACACTGTACTCCAAACTTTGGTCCACATTAACATTTCTGCTTCTCTCAACCCTGCTTTGTCTTTGTGTGCTATTTCCAGGGAGACATATGCTGACTTTCATACACACTCCCTGCCATCTCTCTGTCTCTCTTTCTCACACACACACACACACACACTTCCGAAAACACTCGTCCTTTCATGTCATGTTGCTGAGCAGTCAGAGGCACAGAGATGAGAAGAAAGGAAGGAGGTCTGCCTGAAACGAAACAGAAAAAAAAAAAAAACATCCAGCAGAACATCCAGTCTCATGTAACTCAGCAACAATTACACAACGAGAAGAGAGAATGCGTTTATTTGTGATTTCAAGTGGAGGCAGCCAGGCAGGAGAGTTGACATGATACCAAAGGAACTGACTTCAGTAGCACCAGCAAGTATCGCAGTTTGTAGTACGACTATCAGGACAGGTTTCTAATAATTTTCCTATTATGCAGGGTGAAAAAACACAAAGCTGCATGCTAGACTGATTTCTAAATTAATTCAAATGGATTTCTGATCAAATCTGCGCTGACAGCAGTCTTGAAGAGGGGTGACTGCAACTATAAAAGCTGTTTTTGTAAACAGAGCTTATTCAAAGGCTTTCAGTTAAAACAAACTTGTTTGTACAACGTGTTGTCCGACCACATCTGAAGGTAGAAGTGTTCGTTTTTTCCGAATGGACACGCTCAAAGGTGGGGCAGAAAGCCTGTAATCATAGCCTCCTCCTGGCTGATCTTTCTCAAAGCGCTCCGTGTCTGTGTGCATGTCTTTTGAAGTCTTGAGGTGATGAATCTTACAAATGGGGATAACGGCGCACACTTTTGTACACTCCGTCTTCAAAGGCGTTTGCGGCGTTGCACGCGGAAAGTGACGTAGGTCGAGATAGATAGATAGTGAAGGAGGCGGCTTCAGAGGAGCGTTCAGATCCCGCGTACTGTCTCACGTCGGCACAACGGGGCCAATCTCTGCGCGAAGGAGTTCTGGAAAGTTCCTGAAGTTTTTGGATGCGGCCCCCTCCAGCTGTATGCGATAGAGGTGGAAATCACAAGTCAGTTTGCTCCTTCAAACCTTTTAATTTAGTTCACTTCAAAGACACATACTTTTTTTTTTCCTAAGACAAGTTGTCACACAAATTTGCTGCAGTACGTGTTTATATGTGTAAATGAACGCATCATCTGTCTGACTGTGTTCAGCTCAAAATTAAGGGTTAAAAGCTCAGCAGCCTTATTATTTGACCAGATTATGATTGTTTCTGTGGCTTTTGCAGTCAGAGATATGTTTAAAGTAACGCAGACGAGATCACATAGTTCAGCGTGTTCCATTCATTTCATGGTCACAGTTTGACGATCAGATATCAAAATGTGTCTTTATCATCGGATTCGGATGTGGGTGTCTAACATAATGCACAGGACACGTTGAAGTGGTGCTGCCATAAAGGACAGGGAGTCAGTATTAACACCATACAGCTTTGGTGAAGAGCTGGAACAAAATGACAGAGAATATGCAGTTTATAACACCATCGGACCCGGAGGAATCGAAAGATTTCAACAAACTTTAAAACACTTTAGGGGAAAGAAAGGCCTGAAAACTGTATGTCAAGGGGTTAGAAAAACTCGATAAAATATTGTTAAAGACTTTTTCAGCTCCAGCATCAGTAAGTTTCTATATGTCTATCTCTCTTTAGTCTGCCTCTATTCTATATATATAACTCTTTTATTCGAGACAGTGACGTGATATTTCGATATAAATGCCTTCTTGTGTAAAACTCTCTAATAGTCCCTTAAATGAGGTCTGCGCATCCTCTCCTTGCTAAAGGAGAATGTGGGATCCATCCATCATTTCAAAACAGTGTTTGTGTACTGACAGTGCTGCCAAAACCCTCTGAAAAATACAGCTCTATTTATTTATTTATTCTACAAGCCACTCATCTTGGACGTACGACGGTTTATGTGTTGCGCTTCGGCAGCTGTTGATTTTGGCTATCGTCACACATTGGTCGCCTAACCTCGTACCCTCTCAATTAAAAAAAAAAAAGCCCTCTTGATTGAAAGCTCTGTTTTATTTATTTATTTTTTTACTTTTTTTGTTTGTGCCATGGGATGACATTTCAGTTGTGTTCTGCATTTTCCAGAGAAAACCTGCTGTCTGTTTGTGTTTCTCAGGCGGACCTTGAAAGCAGCAGAGAGAGAGAGAGAGAGAGAGAGAGAGAGAGAGAGAGAGAGGTGCAAGTGTGTTATTGTGTGTTTGTGTGTTTGTGTGTTCGTGTGGCGATGATGGACGATCACAAGGGCGACTCCATTTCTTAGGTCAAGCTTTGGGTCACCTCGGTTGCCCTGGTAACCCCCCGTTCTGGCTAGGTTGCTTGGCAACAATCCTCTTTTGTTCCAAATGATTTAATTTGAAGCATATCATCCCTCGTCACCCTTGGCTCACTGGCTCACCCCTCTCTCCCCTCTCTCTCTCTCTCTTTATCCCTCCCTCACTTCCTCTCTTCCTTCATCCTCCTCAGCCTCTCTCTTTCGCTGAAGCTTTAGGACTATTCCCCTTTTTCTAATCTTGGCCCTTCCTCCGGCATCGAGAGCCCTATCCTTCTTTTGCCTGGTGTATAAGTCCCTGCTGTTATCGGAAGGTTTTACGAGCGGATAGGTGTGTGTGAGTGTGTGTGTGTGTTTTTGTGTGTGTGAGTGTGCAGTTTGAAAGTGATGACTTTGACTTTGCTTGCACATGCTTGTGCGTCTATTCATGTACATCGTCGCAGCGTACGTGTCCTTGTTTTGCCTTGTGTGTTTGCCTCACTTACACAGTGAAAAACAATATCTCACTCTCTATTAGCATTCGTACTTTTACTATGAAAATATATGCACACACCTCATTGCCTCAAACGTTAACATGACTCTGTAATTGTTGAACTCGTCTAAAACCATGGGCATTAATCTGCTGCTGTAACATCTTCTGCGAAACAACTCTTCTGGGAAGGCTTTCTTGGAACCTGACTGCAAGGATTTGCTCTCATTCAGCCACAAGAGCATTAGCGAGGTTGAGCACGGATGCTGGGCACAACTTACTTCTTACATTGGGCCCTGTGACACATTTGGAAGCACACCTTTGTCTCTAATTTCATTAGACTCTGCAGCATTAAGATTTTCAATAAATAGAACCAAGAGGCCAAAACCAAACCACAAAAAACACAGATGCAGAGGGCTGTCCGCATACTTTTGTCACATAGTGTGGGCTGCTGTTATTCTTGACACCAGTCATCACTCTTCACACATGTAAATGCAAAAGCTCTGAGTATTAAGTGAGTTAGTTTTTAAGTATCAGTATCTGGCGAAAACACTGACATCATCGTGGTGACGTTGTGATTCCACAGAAAGACAAACGATGGTATCAGGTTATCACACAGAGAGCACATCCGTTTCGTGCTTATTTAAGAGTGTGTGTGTGTGTGTGTGTGAGACTGCAGCACACTTGTCTGTCTCTCTACAGAAACTTTTTCCAGCCTTCTTGCTATTGCTGTTTTGAAAGATGGATGTTGTCTGCAGAGAGAGAGGGAGAGAGAGGAGAGAAAGAAAGTGTAAGTGCCGGTCTGGAGGCTTCCCATAGCAAGTCCAGTGATCTTAGTCAAAAGGGCAGACTTCTGGTAATTGACTACTCATTTCTTTAAGTGGCCTATTGGCAGGGGAAGTCAGTGCATTTGCCAAGGCATTAAAGATTTCACTTCCTTTATCTTCCCCTGCTTGTGTGTGTGTGTGTGTGCAGATGGACAGATTGCACCCCGTTGCCCGTTTTTTCTTAGCAAATCATGATTTCCTGCAAGTGGTCGAGGTTCAGTCCGCGCACAATGGCACAGCGGAGGCCTCCTCTCTTTAAAATCAAAAACATCCCTCCGTCTTCGTCTGTCTGTGTCCAATCGGTTCAATTTTTAAAAGAAGCTTAGCTGGCACAGCTGTCAAATAATGAACAATTACCAAAGAGGTTTACAGTGCATTATAATACAAGGGAGGTATCAAAACACTACAGAGAGATGATTGTGGAGCTAATTATGATGTAACAACATCTGACTAATGGATTTCAGTGCGATTAGCGACCAGATAAAGCATAAATGACATTAAAGTGTGGGCTCAGATGTTGTCAAGTCTCACATTTCACTTGCATGTCAAACATGTTTTTGGCCACTGTGACCGAGAAGCAATATCTTCTAACTTGACTTCGCTGTAAAATACAGAAGACAAAATCTGGTACCGTGCTTTTTAGAGTTAATTTAATACTAATATGAAGATTTAGCAGTCTTGGCTCAGACGCTTGCAGGTATGTTTATTGCTGTTTTTTTTTTTTATCCAGCCACAAACCTCTGTACAAGACAAGGCTGCAAAACTATGCAGTAATGCAGAACAACCTCTATCGCCAGACATGAGCGCTGATGGATGATTCTGCAAAAAAACATTTCTTACTTTCTGCACCATCTGCATTATCTGCATACGGCAACTACAGAATGGTTAAGGTTAGGATGGTGGATATGGTTAACTGTAGTGATGACAAGACAACCCAAACACTCAAGTTAAGATTTGCGAAAGATTGCGGTTTATAAAAAAGTCTATCATGCCTGTGATGGGAAATGAACACTGCGCTACACACCCATACAAAAAAAAGAGGACAGTATTTCTTGCATTGGCATTGAACTCTGGCATCGGACTTCCTCATGTGGTGCAGGATCATCCAATATGAATTCCTAGGACTGTGCAGACCCTGCCTCACTTGATATTGTACCTTTCTGGTGCAAGTTTGTGACACTGGAAACACATTTACAATTCTAAAAATGACATGTAGTGAATCTGAGGTTTTTGGTGGTCTCGGGCCCCGGAGCAGTTGCCTTCCTTACCTGGTGTGTAAACCGGGCTTGGACCTGGACTTATTCACCCACCTTGGGAACACTTTTCGAGGAAACTCAAAGAAGGAGTTTTGTACTTTAGAAGAGACGCACTTGAATTGGCTACCTCAGATTGCTGACATGTTATATTAACCAGCTGAACTTCGGGATGAGTGTGCTGGATTTTGCCCCCCCGCCCATCCCTTACATCACCTTAAAAGAGATCACTCTGGACCTATACGGAGAGGAGGACTGAATGATAACTCTTAGCCTGCTCAATGCATTAAGATGGACTCAAAGTAATCTCAACCTATTCTTTAACTCTCTCTCTCTCCAGCCCACCACTTCCTGTCAACGTCCCTTCACTCTGTTTTTTTTCCTCTCCATCCTTCTGTCTCCTGTTTGACTTTCTGTGTTTCTCTGCTCTACTTCCCTCCATCTCGCTCTCATTGTTTTTTTTTTTTTATGCTCTTTCAGTCTTTTTTGCCCCCTTTCTAAGTCACCCTGTCATCTCCCCTCATTGGTCTCATCTATCTATATATGCTTATTTCTGCCACGTCCTTCGCTCACCTCTCACTCTTTTTCTCTTTCTTTCCTCTCCCGTCTTTCTCTTCCCCTCTGTTTTTCCCCTGTGCTTTTCTCTATTTCTCTCTCTCTCTGTCTTTCTCTTCCTGGCAAATCATTATTCTTTTTCTTTTGTCAGCAGTGATGCTGCTGCCCTTTTCTGCAAGCTGAACCCCTCTCCCTGCTCCAGCCGCCTGCCCCCCGCCACCCTCCCCACCCACCCCTACCCTTCCTCTCCTCTCTCAACTTGCGCTCTATTTTCTCTCTCATGGTGCTGTTCCAGGGGCAGGGTGGGGCGGCCGGCTTGGCGCCTCACTGCTGCTGCAGACACACTGCTGGGCGGTGGTGGAAGTGATGTGTGTGTGTGTGTGTGTGTGTGTTGGTGTGTGTGTGTGTGCATGGGGGGGTCTAGTAGCTGGTGGAGGATGAGGATGAGGACGAGGAGGTTTGGAGAGGAGGAGGATTGTCTGAGCACTGAGCTAACTATGTTTGACAGGCAGCAGAGGAAGGGTGGGGTGGCAAGGTCGCTGCCGCTGGAGGTAGTTTGAGGGGTACTTGATGGGAGACGGGGTGGGGGCTGTTTTGGGCTCCCAGAATCCTCCCCACAAGCTCTCAGCCCCCCAGAAAAAAAAAAAAAGGCGGGCTGGAAGAAAAACTAGGGGCTAAGGCGTTTGTTTGTGCTCAGACTGCAGGTGGAATGGGTGCTTAAATCCCCAACCCAACACACAGCCAAATCCCCCCCCCAAACTTCCCCACCCACCCACACCCCACTCAAAGATTATAAGTAATTTGTTCGGCGCCTCCAGATGACGGCGGTGGGACAACAGAATTGCAACAAGCGTTCCTCTATTAAGGGCTGCGAAAATCAGGCGGAAAACAAAGCCTTTCGCTACACCCGCTCCGCTCCGCACTTCACAGGCCGGAGAAGTGTTTGTCTCACAGCGAAGGGGGGGTTGGAGGGGCGGGGGCTGATACTTGGGGAAAAAAAAAAAAGACTTGTTTCACATTGCAGATGTTTTGCTTTTGTTTTCATTCGCTGGGCAAATTTTCAAATATCTGGTTTGGATTTGCATCTTTTAACTCACAGCAGACATGCAAGGGTGGGAGGGGGTTAACGGATGGAGAGAGAGGGATGAAAAAGGAGGAAGGGAAGGAATGGGGAGCTTGTTGAGGGTTAGAGAGGTAAGGGCAGAAGGGCACACAGACACACACACACACACACACACACACACACACACACACACATATATATATATATATATATATATACTATCACAGATACACACACACACACACACACACACACCCAGGGGATGGGTAGTAGAGACAGGGACAGCTGGGCATAGATGGATGGTGTGGGGGAAGTTGCTGTGTGTGTGTGTTTGTGTGTGTTTGCCTATCTTTCTGAATGTGTCCTCAGTGGGTGCATATGTTTGCTTTACATGTCCAGCTGTATCTAATGTATTTTTAAGCACATTTTTACATAGCTTTTTTATGTTGCTGGTTTGTTGATGAATGTGCACATCTTCCTGTTATGTATGTTTTATAAGAATGTGTTTGTGTGTGTCGGGTGGGGGGGGCGTGTCAGCATACTTGCATTGCGTGCCAGTGGATGCCTCTGTGTGTGTGTAATGGCCTGTATCATACCATGCCATATCAAACCGCACACTGTTGGCTGAATTTCCCATCAACTGCGCGGAGCATCAGCAGCGCCAAGACACATGACTCTGTCGGTCACACACCGCGGCACAGTATGCTCTCTGTGCAGCTGCAATAGAATATGGATACACACACATAACACGCACGCACACACGTTCCCGCCAGCACACGCATGCACACGGCCTCAACCACATGCAGATAAAAAAGCATCTCATAAATCACACAGATACTTCGTCCCACACGCTCGTGCTCAAACAGATAAATTCCTTCCTGCAAAAACAAATACAACTTCACTTGTGTGCAAACACATCCGCACAAACACGGATAATAAGCTTCTTGAGACATACACACACATGCGAAGAAACACAAAGAAACATGCACACACATTCGGATAATTACCTCCCCGCAAAGCATCTGCACCTACACGCTTACATGAAAACGCGCAAATCGCAAATCCACACGTGCACAAACACGCGGATGATAACCTCATCACTCGTGTAACAGTAAATAAAGTTCATTAACCTGCGCTAATTAGCAGCAACACTGTAATGCTTCCCTGGGAGAAAAAAAAAAAAAAAAAGGAGGGAAAGAAGGAATTAAGGATGGCGGGGAGTTAACGAGTTGATCGGGAATGTGGGGGAGGAGGAGGCCCGACAGAAGGGCAAAGAGGTGAGGGAGGATGAGAGGAAACTGAGGGGGAGGACATCGGGGCAGATGGAGAGGAGGAGGGGGGAGAAGATGGAGGGAGACAGATGGATGGAGGAGGAGGAGGAGGAGGGGGCAAACGGGGGCAAACATGGAGATGGCCAAGGTGGTCTGAATTTCTCACTGTCTGTTCGTTTTCGATTTACGGGCAAAATCGATAGGGAGCTGTTTTTTATTAAAGCAATAGTGCGATAGTTTGATACTTGCGCTTATTTGCTTTCTTTCTGAGAGCGAGGTGAGATGATCGATACCAATCTCGTGTCTGTTTGTTTTGTACCCAGCTGGAGTTAGCCTAGCTTAGCTTACAGTTAAAAAGAGAAATATACATCAACACCTAGACATCTGTCTTATGATTTTGAACACACACATGAACGGAATTTTAAAAATGGCGTTATTTGACTCTAGGAGGAGTTTGTTCATCCACGCAGTACTTCTGTGTTGGTTGTGACTGCCAGAAATGGTTAGTGAGCGCCTGATTTTGGTCTCCGTGAAGGCACAATGGCGCCAAACCTGGCAACCTCACTGCAAGACCTGTCCACTGTATTTTTTTTGCCCCGGTGGGAAACCACGGAACTGCAACAAAAACATCCCCCGCGGCCTTAAAAGGACTTTCCCCACAGACCTCCATTATGCAGGAGGTGTTTGCAAAACAGACAGGACACATCATGAAGGTTTCATATTTACAAAACCGTCAGAAAGCTTAGAAGAGAAGCTATTTTTTTCTATGCATGAAGTCATCCCAGTGTAAAAATCTGTGGACTGAGCAGCAGGGAGAAAAAACACACTGATAGAGAAGCAAACCAGCTAGCAGGGCAAAAACTTATCAATGACTCTACTGTTAATTCTCATAGATTAATCAATTAATCATTTGGTCTATTAAACATTGCAGAGAAAGTGAAAAAAATCGATATAATCAAAAGTCCAATAGTTAAAACCAAAAGATGTTCAGTTTGCTATCGTGTTAGACCAAGAGAAGCCACAAATTCTCACATTTGAGAACCTGCAACAATCTCTGGCACTTTTGCTTGAAAAAATCTTTGTTTTGTTTTGTTGTTCTTGTTTTTCTAAAAAAATGAAGATGAATTTTCTTTTCATAAATTAAGAACAGACAGAAGGCTTTAAAGATCCTTAAGAGAGTAATATATAAGGAGACGTGATCCAAAATGCGGGTGACAGACAAACAAACAGACAAAAACAACATCATCAAGCAGCTATGAAACAATGAAATGGCACCTGCTTGACTTTTTTAGCATCATTTGGAGCCTCACATATTAGGAAGTGAGTGAACCAGGGGGGACCTTCAAGCACGTTGTTCCGCCTAAGACCACAAATTAAATTTCTGTTTATTAACAGAATAGACGAACCAGATACAATGCATGTATTACTGCAGAGGGAACTCTTCATATTGAATACTTGGTCTGTGAATTTTTCTTTAGCTGAGACCTGCATTCAGTCTTTATTCTAGGTTAAACATGCCCTGACTGCAGCATAGACATGAGACGGATATCAATCTTCTAATCTGACTCTCAGAAAGAAAGAAAGAACAAAAGAAAAAGCTTAAACTATTCCTTTAAGTTCTCCCACCATCTTTATTTTCTTTTCTTTGTTCGTCATCCTCTACATACCCTTATCTATCCATCTTTTCCTCTCTTCCTCCTTCTCCTCCTCCTCTTCTCTCCCTCCCTCAGCTTCACATCCCAGTCAGCCTTCTACCTCTGCGTTCTCTCACCTTGTTCCTGGCGAAGGAAAGTGTAAATTGTGTTGCTTTAAATACCCGTGTCTTCCTCAGGCTTACAGCTTTTGGGGTGTGTGTGTGCGTAGGGTGAGGGGGGGTGTGTGTAGTGTGGATGTGAGGAGAGAAGAAAGAAGAGCAAGCCAGTGTTTAACTTAACGTCTGCTAAGGATAGATAGGTCTCTCCTTTCATTTTCGCAGCTCGGGTGTTTAGGCTGACTTAACCGTTTAAACTCTGGCTGAACTTAATTTTACCCCCCCTTTAACTTTGCTCTTAAGAAGCTTCAAAGGTAAGAAGAACAGCTGTATCTGTATCTAAAGGCTTACAGAGGAGGGGGGGTCATGTGCTACCAGCGACTGGCGAGCGACTTTGCGGACGGTTGAGGTTGGGTGCGCCATCTGGGTAGTGCCATTTAATTTGCCAACCGTGAAAACTTTTCTCTTTTCTTAAATAGTCTAATCTCTCTGGCGCCCTCCTTGATGCCCGCTGCAGCTAACCGCACCCATCTCACAATATAATGACTGCTTATGTCAATTTGAAATATTGCTAAAAGATTGATACGTTATCCCGATGCAGTGAATTCCACCCACACGGCGCTCCAGCGAAATGAAACCTCATCTGCGATTAATATTTGACCCATGCTCACATACTGTACAACATCAAGTGATTTGTATGCATTAGCGGACCTTTAGATTTAAGATGCAGAGTGCAGTTTAATCATCACTAAAACATTTTCGAACATATGTTCAATAAGAGTGGAATTAACCTTTATTTATTAGCTTGCTTTAATTGATATAGAAACTTTTTGTTACCTGCCACACAGAGCACAGTCTGATCTGTCGGCCAAGAGGCCCCACCGGAGCGACCGGGGATTAAATGCCTTGCTCGAAGGCACTCCAGCAGTGGTAATGAACGAGCTGCGAGTGCTGCTTTTTAATTTAAGATTTGCCCCCGCCAGTCCGCAGATCGAATCTGTAATCTTCAAGGCACCTCGTAACTTATCTAACCTTCAGGCCACCAGTGTCCCAGTTCGGTAATTTGAAAAGAAAATGAAAGATGCTGAAATGGCCTCATAATAAAAAGCAAACAAATGTGTGGAAATTACAGCTAAAGTTATGGAGTTTTTCCTCTCCAGCTCCTCTGGACCTACAAATGGGTCATCGTTTATCATAAAGGCAAGTTTAATTCAAGTCCACAAGATTTCATACAATTTCCAATTTTAGACTACTAAGTTTCCAAGAACTAATACTTCTGAATTTTGAAGAAATGTGTATAATAATACGACTAATTTACAAAGAATATCTCCATTTTTGTTGACGTCATACAAACATTGTGGGTTTAAATATTTTACTACAGTGCGTGTAAACATTATACAAATTTAATGGGACGGGACATGCAGACGGAGAACTATACCATCCTATATGTGATGTTGCTGCACGGTGTGGAAAAATGTTTTGTTAAGGCCTGCTGCAAAAACATTTAAAGGTAAATTTGAGGGAAAAGCGGGTTAAAGGTGTTTCTTTGTGGCATGGGAAAGGCAAGAGGAAAAAAGCACAAAGTCAGCACTGTGGATAAATGTTAGATATCTTGTAAAGAGCTCTGTAAAAGTGTGTCCATTTAATAAGCAGATATATCTCTTCTGTGCTGGAGAGCCACTAATTGAAGACTGGGATTGTTTAACCAGCACAAATGTCACTCTGGGCCTCCAACACAGGTTGTTCTTGGTCAGAAATGCCAGCGCTCTGTGGCGGCCAAAGACAGGACACAAGTTTGGCTAAGTTGTCGGAGCTCATTGTGGTTGGCTTGATGAGTGATGCACTGGGACAGCCAATTTACCCAAAGTGTTCATGCCAAGTAGAGGAGCTCTTGCGATCAGCCGCAAGAATTAGCCCAAGACACTATTAAAGGAGACACTAATCCGTGGTGCACTTGACCACACGTTCAGCCCTCAGCCATCATGGTGCTTAGATAAACTAACCGCAAGGTCAGGGCTGCAGTAAAACACAGCAGAGAGCGAGGGAGCGACTACTCTGACACGAGGGGCTCTGGAAGTTATTTGAGCGCCGCTCCAATCTTACCTGCAAACGCCTGTACCTTTAAGACGTGTTATTTCTCTGAATCCTCTCAGCCTGGAGGCAAACCTAAGGGTTAGTTTTTATTTTCTCATAACTTCTGTTTTCTGAGACACTGAACCAGCCGTCCAGCTTTAAAATTACAACAAAAAAAAAAGAAAAAAGAGACGCCCGTAGTCTCTGCCTCCTCCTCTCCGCTCATGTACAGCAAATGTGTGTTTTTGATGCTACATGCAGCTAGTTTGCTGGCCTCTTCCTCTGCATCCTCTCCTCCCGTGTTCCCCCCCGTCTTTCATGTGTTGATGGGAGTTCCGCCGAAGCGCACTTAAGCAGATGTTCTTTCTGCAGGAAAAAAAAAAAAATCAATTCCACCGCCGGTGCAAGGATGCGATAACGCTCCACGCCGAATATAAACCTGTCTCCCGCTTGACAATTTGGTTCCAATTAAACTATTTATACACGCCATATTTTCAGGGGTGAGGAGACCGCTTTGAGGCATATCTTCTTATGAGATGTTCCCTCTGCTGCCTTGGTCTTGTCGTCAATTACGCCATATTTTTGTTTTCGCTTGAGATTAGGTCGAGCGAGCACTGGCACATTTTGAAGCAGGCGAGCGAAAGAGGGGAGGGGGGCGCTAAGCGTGTCAGCGCGCAACTTTACATGGCAGAAGGCGCTGCAGTGGCCGTGTTTGGCGTTACTCGCCATGACCGTCGGCTGCATATTTCAGTTCACATCCCTCGCTGTCATTCACGAAATCGTCTGACGCCCTCGCAGAATGCAAAGAGCGGAATTAGCCTGCGCCATCACCCTTTATCAAGGGAGTGCCGTTAAGTACCATAATTTGAGGCAATTTGAACACTGTTACACACCCAGGCAGTTCGCCGTTCGTTGGTTTTTGCGATGTTCCAGCTCCAACTTCAGCCTCAAGAATCCGTTCATTATACTGGGTCATTTGTATTCTCTTTCTCTTTCCCTCTGACCTGCACATTTCCATAATGCCTGTCCTGTTTGAGCTTGTTCCGTACCGGCCGATACATATGCATGGCGTCGAAAACTGACACAGATATTGACAAAAGAGGGTTACAAAGCCATTAGAGGTATGAGACAGTCCTCTTGTTGTTGCTTTGACCCGTCGAGAGCCACTGTCTGCTGCGCTCTCTTCATCTCTGCTGGTCCCTCAGGTCTGGCAGTCTCTGGATGCCAGGGTTGCTCCTGACTCATCGCTCTTACATTGGCCTCGCAGACATACATCCAGATAGCCATTTGTCTGCTTTTTTTGTCCCTCTGACAGCATGTCCGTGTGTGTGCGCGCATTGTGTCTTCGCTTTCAGAAAGACAGATAGAGATATATAGATAATCTGACAAGCAGAGAAAGAGATGGGCGGGGGGAGATGGGGAGAAAGAGAGAGATCGGGGCGAGTAATGCATTTTGTGGGTTTATCTGATTTGTGTGTTGGTGTGTGCTACTGTTTTTGCTTGTATTTTCATATGAGCACAGTGTCTCTCTGACTTGTCTCTGTTGCATCGCCATCGCTCCGTCTCATGATTTCTTTTTTTTCCCTTCCTCTCCTCCCGACCTCTCTCCCATACCCAGACGAGGACCCCTTGCAGCCAGTGACCTCAGATGAGACGGTGTCTGTGGGGGGCACGGTGACACTGACCTGCCGGGTGCCGGAGAGCGACAACTCCTCGCTGCAATGGTCCAACACTGCACAGCAGACCCTGTACTTTGGAGAGAAGAGAGGTGAGGGTTTGGAGAGAGACATGGGGAGCGGGGACAAGAGAAATGATTAAAGTGTCAATAAACCAAATCCAGTGACTGCAAAATATGTTAAATTATGACTAATTTGCTGTGGCAGATATTTTCTTTAGGGGGGAACATAAACACTTCCTAAATTATGTTCACTGCCAGCATTTTTTCCAGTCCAGAAAGTGTGACATTTCTATACCAAAGAGATGCTGTAGTGTTGGGTAGCTGTGTGTAAAACACACGTCTTCGACTTCATCTTTTTTATTTCAGGCTTAAATAAAGTTTGTAGTTTTGGTCAAATGTTTAAAAAGTCAGTGAATCCCTTCATGTGCTTCAAGTCAGTGTCGAGTTTTTTTCCTTTTCAATTTCTAGCCGCCGCATTGAGCTGCTTAAACGAAACCACTAAACCTTCAATTTCCAGGAGCAAAAGTTCAGGGAAAATATGTTCAGTGAGACCTTTGCAGATATGTTTAACACGAGCGCTCTGCACTGGCAGTAAACAGTTTGGAAATTCAAAAATATTTTAATTATTGCCCCATATTTCAAGGTTTGCATATCAGTATAAAATCCAGATGCAATTTAATTCGATTTTATTGACACTTGGCCACGTGCATGCACGCCAGTTGGTCAGATCACAAAACTTGCTGCAGTCCATTTTGGTTTTCCTGAGCTACATGTAAATCAGCATGGGCCGTGCTTCAAAACAGAGGCTGTTCGTAACACCAGAAGACTAACTAGGTAACAGCTAGGTAGCTAACAAATATGATTTAACACAAGCATGTGAATGAATTGCATTCAGTTTTATGTTCCTCACAGGCCTTCATTCACATCCCTTCTTCACCCTACAGATCAGTGCTCTTTCACCTACACAAATCATTAAGTGGTTGAACCAATCAGGGGTCAGATAAATCCTACAACAGCCTGTTACTACACCTTTTCAGCATTTGGCTTTACATTTTCTACAATACATTTGTGTTAAATGCATCTGATCTCCACATGGGATCCACATAGTAATCACGTTGCAATAAAGATATTTTCTACTGCATCTTTGTTGAAAAAAACATGAATAATTACTTTGTTCACACTGGGTCAGAAGCGATGTTAAAGAAAAAAAAAACAAAGACATTAAGGAACCGAGATAGCAAACAACATGTTATTGTAATATTGGTGCCAGTAAGTGCAGCAAATGAAAGCAGAGGATGAAAACAAAGCCCAGAATCTGATGGGCTAAAGTGCGTCCGTGTGTTGACATCAAGCGGCTGCTTTTTAAAATAAAAACTGTCTCATTAAGCCATTTTGTGCAACTTGATAGCCCACAAGCTGGCAAGTCAGGTCAACTTTTAATGATATTTTGAAAAGAGAGGCTTCACACTCATGGGCGCAGTGGTCCAAAATTACACATCAGACCCTGTATTTTGAAAAGAAAGAGCGAGAAATAAAGGGATGGTTAGTAGCGGGGGGGAAAAATGACACTGTAAATAAGAAATGACATTATAAATATGGTGCTTTGGTACTAATGATTACCTTTGAGTGTGTTGGCTCAAACTCATGGTTGAAAACTTTGTTGAGAGAGAGAAAAAGAAGCATGCTCAGCAGCCACGTCGATGTTACTAGGTTACAACTGCAATGAAAATACATTTATTTTTATTTGACATGATGAAGAAAAACAGTTAAAGTCAAAAGATTTTAAAGAAAACTTAAAAGTCTGAGAAGCGAAAAACGTTAGTGCCAAGTTTTTGTGGACTCCTCTCGATGCGGTCCAGCATCACACAACAGACTTGGTACTTGGAAGTGAAAAGAATAGAGTCTGGTGCAGATGGAGGGAAGGGAGAGCTGGAGAATTAGAGGCGAGGGCAGCGAGCGAGATAGAAAAGCTCCCTCGTGCACTGACACGACACTTAGCGGCACGAGTGAAGTGATACGGAGATGGACTCGAGAACGACAAGAGCGCGGACGAACGCGGGGCTGAGGAGTTTTCATTGCAGAGGGCCCAACATTTTTGCAACAGACAATTTGGAGGACAGAGAGGCGAGAGGGAGCGTGGAGGGGGGAGGTGGAGAAGGACAAATGGAGGGATGAGCAAGTCTTTACTCCAGATGGAGCTTGAACCACAGCGGAGAGAAGAGAGACAGAAAAGTGAGGCTCTGCTCTGCAATGACAGAACACTTAAAGGCTGACCTCTACTTTGGAGGGAATTGAGAAGAGTATTGGAGGAGGAGGAGGAGGAGATGGTGGTGGTGGGGGAATGGGAGAAAATAGAAGGAGGGAGAAGGAGGGGGAGTGAGATGAAGCAGAAACTCCCTGCTGCAGTGGTCCAACATGCAGAGCAGATGCTGCGCTTTGGAAAACAGAAAAGTTGAGAGGCGGATGCTGGTGGATGATGGGAGCTCAGAATTCAAGACTTCGCTTGTGTCTTCTCTACAAAGAGCAGCAGATGGAGAGCGAAGGATAGGAGGAGGGACGGAGGTATGTAAGGGAGGAGAGATAGGAACTGGTCCCAGGGGATGGAGAGGGAGAGAGGAAGGGAGGAGAGGAAGGAAGAGTTGTCAACAGAAGGCAGCAACTTTGGGATGCAAACATTTGAAGCCTACAGTATCGAGATTAACCTCATAATGATATCCAGTCATCTGTACATGCTGCTTCTACTGCTTTACGAAAAAAATGGTGCCAAAAAGCAAACGAAAAAAGCAAACAAACAAAAAAAAACATTTCTCTTGAGAGAGCAATGAAAAATAAAGAAAAGCGAGGGAGAAAGAAAGAATCAGACCGGGCTTTGGAGGGACTTTGGAGGTTAGCTGGAGCGCAGCAGAGAAAGAGAGGAAAGGACCTGGAAGATGTACTCGTTCAAAATCCAAAAGTCAGTCCTGCAGATTTCAGCTTTAAAAGAAAAAGTACTTGCTTAAACCTGCATTCACAAATCTTTTTGGCCCTTTAGGGGCAGTGCAGCAAGCTGTAAACAAAAAACAGATATTTTATTCCATCATATATTGCTTTGGAGAACATGCTAGCTAACAGTTTCTTATTTACAAAACCAGACACAACAATAGTGTTGATTGGAGTAATGTTTCAGACCAGCTGACAAACTCTGTTATATAATACTAATCATAATATAATAAAAAAACCAACTAAGGGATATATCAAACTCTTCACCTGTTCACCAGGCAGTTGCTAACACTGTCTATCTGCCATTTTTTGTCTAAAAACAACCGACTTGATTTTGCCAGAAATGGTCAAATTGACCATAATAAAAAGAAGAAAAAAAAAAAGTTGTGTAACGATGTGCTGAAAGATGCTCTGTAGAGCTGAGGAAGAAGCGAAAAGTTGGACCATAATGCTTTGCAGTTTCGACTCCTTTCATCTTATTTAAATGTACTTTTGGGAAGCATGCTGCTCCTTGTTGATATGGAACTTTTCCACCTCCCCCCCACACACTCGACCGTCCAAATAAACATCGCTCTGTGGTTTACTGTCGGCCAAGAAAGGAAAGGTGAAGGACGGACAAACCGATTGTGAGAGTAATATAAATGGACAATGGGGTCTTGAGAAAAAGTGAGGCAGGATGGAGGAAGAGGAGCACGTGAACGTTCCTCAGCGCTCCGCTTTGGAAATGATAGATCGAGATGGAGCGGCGAGTCATCTTTGCAGCTGGCCACGAACAGACAGAGCGCAGACAGTGTGCCTCAGAGCCGAGACAGCAAGAGATGGAGGGATGAGGGTGAGGAGGAAAGGAAGTATGTGCCAGAGCAGGGATGGAAAAGGGGAAGGAAATAAGAGAGTTGATTGAAGAGAGGAGATGTGAAAGGAGAGAAATCAGGACTCCTCGCCAGCACGATCCAGCATTTCGCAGCATGCAGCAGGCTTCGGAGAGTTCAGACTTGACGAAAATGGATGGGTGTAGGGTGGGAGGGGGAGCGAGGGATGGACAAACAGCGTGATAAAAGATAGAAGAAGAAGGAGAAAATGATGAGTGACAACTCCTCACCGCGATGGTCGCTGTACTGCAGAATGGAAACTCTAGTGCAGCAAGATCAGAGGAGAGAGAGAGAGAGGAGTAGCCCGAGGCAGAAGGATGGATGCTTCTCCTAACTTATTACTTCAAACTTTATTTAAACAGGTAGCCCTCTCAAAGCACAGAAAGCTTCAAGGAAACACATATAGTATGTGGCCGGAAAGCTAAATCATCATTATATTGAACTTACAATAGAGAAGAAGAAGAAGAAGAAGAAGAAGGAGAAGAAGAAGAGGAGAGGCAGACAAAAGGAGGAATGTGGTGAAGAAAATGTATGAAGGGTGTGAAGACATATTACGTTACAGAGAGAAGAGAAATGAGAATATAGAGAATATGCGGGGGTTGAGAGAGGGGATACAGGGAAAGGGACCTTGAATTTAATTTATATAAAGAAAGAAAAGTTCTTATTCACGGCGAAAACGATGAAAAATCAATAGCCCAAGCTGTGATATATGAAAAGTTGGTTGGCTGGCCTAATCACAGGGTCACATCAATTCGATCCAATTCGCCGTGGTAGATCGAAGGCGCGAGTTGACTTCCGTCATTACTCAGCCGAAGAAAGCCATTGATACCGGTTTAATTTGACCCTGCTTGGCATAGATGAGAGGCGATACAGAGAGACAAAGGCATGGACGAGGGATGCAGAGTGTGGGCACATTTAAGAGAGATTTTTTTTTTAAGGCTACATGCAAGTCAGTATAGAAAGACTAAATAAAAAAAAAGAAAAACAAAGTAGAGGAACAAAACTGAGAAAACGAGCCTGGTTCCAGTGGAGCAGAGCTAATGAGAGTTCTGCAACTATAACTGCCTAGATAAAGCAAAACAGGAAATTAATTGTTAAGGGACACAAAGCCCAGTTGTGTTTATTAAAGCAGATACAATGACAAAAAAAAAAATAAATTGTTCGACCTAATCCTGTCCTGTATTAATCTGAGCGTGAACATTTAGAAGCAAAGAGAACCTGTCATTCCACAGCGAAAACAAATGATCTGATAACTGGAGCCAATATGGGGTATTTTAATACATTTTTTAAGGCAACTAATTCTAGATAATTTATTTTAAGACCCTTTTAAGGACCCACGGATACCCTGGAGGGAACGCGTGGGAGCGAATGGGTGGATGGATGAGGCAAGGAAAAAAAAAAAAGACCCAGTGCTGCTAATAGAAGAGATTAGACAGCTAGCAAACATGAAAACAGATGGGTTCCTGCATTGATCCAAGACTGTCAGGAGACAGCGAGGGAGACAGGGAGAGACAGAGACAAAGATATGAGCAAACAAGGCCATTAGATTTACATTATTCGGCTTTTAGCTGCTGCAAATTCAAGTGGCCTAAAAGTCGGATTAATTCAGTGCATCTATGAAGGCCGTCTGGTGTCTTTTTAGGAGACTCGAAGGCTTCAGACTGAGTCAGTTAGTCTTAAAAATACTTTACTTGAGCGTGCAAATGTCCCTCTTGACATCAGGGTTTGGTCACCTGAACTGCAGGCGGGGTCGGTGTGACGTTTCCAGAACAGCTGGCAAGACCGGCGGAGTAACTGGGAAACCGCAGAGGAAGCTGTGACTTGTGTACACTGTCTGGGGAAAAAGAGATGAAGCCTGTGAGCATCCTGACAGAGGAGTTCTCATGCTGAATCTTCCCTTTTGAGACTCTGCCTTCGGTTACCCTAATTATTTTCTTGATTAGTCATTTTGTCTCGAAGATGTCAGAAAAAAATAGCGAAAAAATGATGTTAGATATTTCCCAGAGCACAACTTGACATCTTTTTATTTCCCGTTTCATTCGGCTAAAAACTTTAAATGCGAAGCTTCTCAGTTTCCTATGGCAACAAGACAGAGAAAAGCAGGAAAATCAGAACATCTGAAGCTAAAAAAAGAAAATATTTCGGTATTTTTGCTTTATTTCAGCTCTATATTGTTTTATGCTTTAAATTCGATTGCATCCACTCACCTTATGTGTTTCATATTTTACATGCTGTTGTGCGGCATTATTGATTTCCTGAATTAAATACACATTTCATCTTTAATAGACCATAAAGTACTGTATTATATTCTATCGAGAATTTTTGCTAAATAATTTATTTAGCCAATTAGCTATTAATTCATAGTCCAGTGATATGAAACCATCTCTCAGAAAGGCTTCAGATCTATTTGTTTCTGATATGTTTTTCTGTTGGCTTCCCGTGTAATGAAAAATGATGTGACATAATTGACATACAGTGCATGTTGACAAATTGCACAACAGCAGCCCAGAGTCGGGCTGCACTTTCCCCATTTCATAAAAAAATCCGAAACGCACATTACATGACGCAGACACAGAAATATAAAAATGACTGTCCTCCAATCGTGAGAGGATAATGAGACGGTAGCGCAAATTGGATGCCGTGTACTCGCTTGTTAGCTAACGATTAACTTTCAGTTGGGTAAACAAGGATGAATGAAGATATTTGTTTTGGTCGGTTGGTCATGATTAAAAAATAAAATCTTTCAGGGAAAACACGGCTCAGAAACTTTTTTTTGTATGATTCATGAACTGAAAGCAAGGTTATCAGGGGCAGAAAGCAAAATGGATCTGCCCGCGTTAACAGCTTCTACGTTCCCCCTCTAGTCCAATGAGAAAGTAAATCACGTTTCCAGCTGTGGCCCTGGCACATAACACTTTCCTTATTTCTCTTCCTTTATGTACAAGCAACACATTATATACATTTTTAGCTCTGTTCATAACATAAAATTTCATGAGACCAGGCTCACTCGGCGTACCTTCGTATGCTCATTTTACACAGCGTGCAGACGTGCAATGCAAATGCACACAATTTGAGGCTTTGCAAACACATTTCCTCACCAATAGATCAGTCCAGCTATAATTTTATTTATTTGTCATGTGCAGTTTCCTTCCTTTCCATAAAAGCATATCACCAGACATCAGACAGGCTATCTGCCTCAGTACAATTTAACAAGGTAATGGCTCTCTGGTGATTTACAAACCATGGTGGATGGGGAAGCTCTCGTCTAGTGGGAGGATATTGAGTGGGCCGACTTTAACTGCGGTGAAAATGACTGTGACTTGTAAATAATTTAATTAAAAACGCACTAAGATGCAGCGTTAAGCAGTCTTAAGTGAAAACGAGCACGAAAAAAATATTGAAATTGATGGTAAGATCCCCGCTCAGCCTTTCAGGGAACGAGACAAACTGACAATGACTGCTCAAAACGCAGCGAGAGACAGTGCTCCGAATGCAGGCCGCGAAACGTTTTTTGACATTTTCTGAAAAACTATTGATCCACATCGCATCAGTCAAAGTTTTCTTTGGTGCCTGGGAAGGCTCTCTGGAGAATGTATTAACAACAACCATCACAGGACTGAAAGACTGCAGGAGAGACTTTTTGAAATCTAGCACTTGAAAGGAGGTTTTTTCTACAGTTTCTCTTTGTGTCGGGCCGAACTTCTCCGCACGTCCTCAAAATAATCACGTGTAAAGATGCAGGGAGAAGAAAGGGACGGGAAAACAAAGATTCAAAGTTAAGAATCCAATTTATTTTTTGAGGTTAATGAAGTAAATATATGAAAAACATCCCTTGTGTGATTTAGAAATTGACCCTTTGCCTCGCTCACAGAAATAAGAATCAATAAACCAGACACAAAACAATACAGACAGGCTTACATTGACGCTATACTTATCTAATAGTTATGGCTCTCCAATATGATTTTTCTTCTTGGAGGAACGGCCAGTGATAACTCTGATGCAGTCTTTTTATTTTTATTATCTTTTTATTTATTTAATGAATCAACATGTTTGTTTTCTATAAGTTGAAAATTGAATAAATAAATTGTCTGCGGCAGAGCTGTGATTGTGTAGGTCTCTTCTCTTCATCTGATGTTTACCTGCTGGCCCGCAATCACACGAATAGATGGGCGTTTTTCTTTTAGTTGCTCTACAGTTATATCCATTATTGTAACTAGCTGAAGTCTTTCACTAATAGGAGTGGTTTGACACTTTGGGAAATACACTTACTGGCTTTCTTGTGGAGAGTTAGATCAGAACAATGAAACGTTGGTGAGCTTAGCATAAAGGCTGGAAAGAGCAACCCATGTTCTGTCCAAATGTAAAAATAAATCTACTTACTAGCCCATCTGAAGGCTGCTAATTGGGATTAAATCAAAATAACCCTTTAAGTCACCTATGGTTACCATGGAGACCAAATAACATCTAAAAATCTAAAATCACAATTGAAATCAGGTCTTGAACATAACCAATCAAGTGACCACAGACCACAAGGTATAATAATAATAATAATAATAATAATAATAATAATAATACATGAAAAGTGCTTTGTGTGATACCATGTTTATTCTTGTGGATTTGCCTGCCCAGCGGCTAATTCAGCATCGATCTACTCATCTAACTCTTGACAACAAAGCAAATAAAGTCACTTCCCAAAATGTCTAACTTTTCCTTTAAACTGGCATCCTGCAGAGTGAGGACAGATCACATGAGGACCTATAAGAATGAAAGAGCTGCACACACACACACACTGGCAAAGAAAGTCAATCAAATCACAGCAGCACGGGACATCAAGAGACACCCGGGAGAGGGGCGACAGTATTTCCACATTGCTTTGCATTAGTCTGATTCTTTGACTTGAAAACGAGCAGCGAAGTTAATGTGATGACAACCCAAACAGCTGAAAGCAGCAGGCTGACAGTGACAGCCATTATGATAATTGCTTCCTTGACTTTTTTTTTTTTACTATAAAGGTGAAGAGGGATGAGAAAATGAGCTATGCTTCAGCATTATGCGTTTGACTTTTTTTTTTTCCCATGCTTTCTTTTTAATCCTTTTGCACCAGTCTGAGCAGCCAGCATGAGCAGTGTCTTCTCTAGGTAATCTAGCTCTTGGGATGTGTCATCGGTCAGTGTTATTTGCCAGAAATCCCCAATGGACATTTTTCGCCGCTGTAAATACTACATGGCAGGATTTCATCGGTGTGTTGCTTGAAGCTGATACACTGTTGGGAGCGTTTCTCTCTCAAGTTTCAACTGGAACTAATGCCTCCTTGCTTCAATTTGCACCACCCTGGGCAAAGTTTGGTTCATCTCGTCGCGTTTGCCTGCCTCCCTTGATTTTGCATACATTTGCGCTGCCGCTACTAAATGATTATTTTTTAATTCTGTCTGAAGGTAGGGCAAGAGAGAGGAGGATTGAGGGAGGAGGAAGAGCGAGGGGAAGGTGGATGAAACAGACAGAGGTGTGTGTTTATCAAGCGCTCCGTAGTCGGCGCACTGATCCGGGATCAATTGACGCTCTCAGATCAGTGGGGACGGTGTGATCAAGGGAAGCCTGCGGTCACTGAACCCAGATCAGCTGTCGGAAAGGACGGATAATTAGGGAGATGGAGAGAATATTCAGAAACAGATGGGAGGATGGAGGCGCCATGTGTGGGAGAGAGAGAGAAGGAAGAAGAGAGGCAGTCTCTTTGGTTGTGAGTGTCAGCTAAATGCCTAAAACACGTAAAACAAAATGAGAAAGAGAGAGAGGGGGGAGGGGGGGGTGGAGTGATGAGAGAAGGAGGGGTGGGATGGAGGAAGAAAAGAGAGAAGAAGAACAAGGCAGGGAAGGAGGATGACAGTCGGATGGGAACAAAAATGGACGGAGGAGAGGGAAGGCGGCCGGGAGAGGTGAGACGCAGATTCAAGTCGAGCCAAAGAGAGAGATGAAGAGATGCAGAAGCTGGGAGGGAGATGGAGACAGAAAATGTGAAATGTGAAAATGACGTGAAAATATTGGCCTGCAACTGATGTACTTTGCCTCTGCAACACAGGTTTCTCCCCCACATATTGTGCCAATAAAGCAAATTTGAATTTGAGAGAGTTTTTTTCGGGCGGAGTGGAAACTTGCTTGGGAAAGGATGAGGAGGCAGGAGGCAGATGAAAAAGGAATATATGTATGCTCACCCAGTATGCGTTGTGAGAGAAATCCCCCCCTTCCTGAATGTTTGAAGTTGAAAAATTGAGGGAGGTGGAGGAGGAGGAGGAGGAGGAGGAAGGCGAGTAGGCGAAAATAGCTGCTGTGACCAGATCAACAGTTGGACCTTTGGGGAGTATCGAGTCTCGAGTTTGAGCTGCAGACAAGAACCACTGTCTGGCCAAACACACACACACACACACAGGTAACAGAGACATGCAGACACACTCTCAGATTCTGACGTACTAAAGAGGGTTTGTACTCTGATATGTAGATCCTGTACTCGCTTTGTAATCAGCCGCACATAAATGCTCCGTCTCCTCAGCCCCGGAGCCCTCCTGACACCACTTAGAGACCCCTCGCGCACCGCAAAAAAAAAAAAAAGTAGAAGACACTGTTTGCAGAAGTGTTTCTCTCTTGCTGTAAATTCTCGTCTTAATTGTGTCCTTTTTATCCTCGATGTTCTCACAACGGCAAAACACAGGGGTCCCCTTGATTGCTTAACAGCGCTGTAGGGAGACGATCCGCCGCCATCCCGGCCAAGTGTGTCTACGAGCGGAGAGCCTCGCTTGTGTAGTTTGCTGGAGCAGCCATGCATCTGCGAAGCATGAAATTTACTTGTATATAATAGCTTATAGTTATTATTATCAGCTGACACAAATTAGTATTTAATGATGCAGTTCATTTCCTACTGAATTTGCCTTTATGTACACAAACTTTTCTCTCTTCATTATGCCGCGTTTCGCCCAAAATTCGTGAAGCATCAAGAAAGAGAATAGAAGCTGCGTGTTTCTTCTGCTACCATTTAAGATAAGCTGGCGAATGAAGTTTAGCTGCAGAGTATCTATCAGTCTGCTTTCAGTGCTTCTGAAGCACAAACATTTCTGCCAAACAGCTCTAAGTGAGTGGAGTTTCACAATAAGAGGCTCTGTTTCCGAGACACTTAAATTGCTCCGGCTTTATTTTCTGAGAATTCATGATTTTTTCGTGTCTGGTTAGCAGATGGCTCCAAAACACCGAGGCGCCCATGAGCCTCAGCTGACGTTGCTATGGAGAAGAACACAGTCGGAGGCACAACGCAGAGCTGTGGCAAATTTAAAATTCCCCGTTGTTACAAGTAGGAACAAAACATCATGCTATAGTTGCAAAACTGTCCCAGAAACCGAACGTGAACAGATTTAAAGGGCTTTATCACTTCTCCGCAGATGCATAATCTGTAACTTTAGCTTGCCCGACACCGACACGCTCGACAGAAATTGCAGCTTCTTACCGAGATGCTCTCACAAAGCATCTCTCCTAAGTTTCGGTCTCTCGGGGTGCTTTCACACCTTGGTTGTTTGGTCCGTTTTAATCGAACCCCCGGAGTGTTTAGTTGGATAGTTCGGCTGGTTTTTTGGGGATGGTGTGAGAGCTCATTCGAACGCTGGTGTGGTCCAAACAACTGAACTCTGGCCCGCCTGAAAACGTGGGTTGCTTCCAGGTGCGCCAGAGTTCACGAATGCAACCCGATCCAAACACAGGAAGTGAGTCAAAAAAACACTATATCGCAGTTCGTTAAGTTCAAAACTTATCGCTCGTCTTCTGTGTAACCAGGACAGCACATAATAATCCCATCCCATCATCTCGTTTGCAGAATGAAACAGCTCGCTCTCCTGTCAGCTGCTCGTACTGTTCGCTTTCTCGTAATGCATTTGATTAATGGAAACGGCAGCCCAAGACCACATAAATCTGGCGTTGCTCCATTCTTACAGTATTTGATGTGCACAGTGCAAGTACAATGTGAACGCTAACCTAGCCAAGTGTAAAATTCAACAGTGCTGAAATTTATATCCTGAAGTGGAATGAGTGTACCAAACTTCAGGTGTGAAAGCACCCTTCAGCCCCATATTTTCTTATGCAGCCCTGCATTATGCATTTGGACCTCCTTTTCTCCCGTTAAAAGAGCCGGTTGGATCTGTGTTTTATGTTTTTTAGACATCAGGAATCAGAAGGGGAGACTAGAACACAAACTTCTGTTGCTTTCAAAAGTTTTAGAAATGTCAGAAGCTGCGAACTCGAAGCTCAGATGTTTCAAGCCTTGGAAGCGCTCCAGATGTCAGTCACTCAACACATCCAGCGAGGAAATAAACAGGACTCGTACTTTGCAACTAAATTCCTCCACCTTCACCATACGCAGCTCATCCATTAATCCAGTTTATCTCGATGCTAAGACATTCATTACGTCCCGTCGCTGGAGAAACAAAAGCCAAACAGCGGAGTGTGACCTATTGGCAGACTATTTATGTTGCCAACATCTCAGACTAAACAGCGCGAGGCACATGTACAATTTTCAGGGGCCTCTCGATCGATACACCTCCATAACTAGATATCATATTGTTTCTGAAAAATCCATCACACCTGTGCTCGCGAGCAATATACATCGCTTATAATGAAAAAAAGAAAGAACAAAAAAAAGAGAGAGAGAAAGAGAGTGAGAGAAAAGCCTGGAGTCAAAAAAGATTAGAAATGGGTGAGATGTAAGAGAGAAAGACGAAGAGGAACAAGAGAGAGGGAAAGAGGGGAGATTGAAGAGAGATGAGGGGAAGAGAATTAAGGAGACTGATAGTTGAGTGCAGGGTCCAGGGGGCATGGATAACTCTGTGTGTGTGTGTGTGTGTGTGTGTGTGTGTGTGTGTGTGTGTGTGTGTATGTGAGTGACCGTGTATGCCTCACACTCACCCACACACACACCCACACCCACACAGAGAGGGTAGCTCATGAAGACAAATGTAGTGACCTTGCTTAGTGATAAGGCATGAAGATAAAGTAGTGTTGGATGAAATAACTGAAAAAAACACCAAGAGAAACAGAGGTGTGTGTGCGCGCGCGTGCGTGCGTTTGTGTGCGTGGGAGTGCGATAGAGATAGACAGGTGAACAGACACATAGGGAGATGGAGAGACGGGGAGATAATAGTGAGACAGCTACGGGAAGAAATGAGGAGGCAAACAGACACAGATGTGGCTCAATACTGAGAAAGGCAAACAAACAATGAGATATGAAAACAGACAGTCGCCATAACACACCATTAAACTACACACACACACACACTGCGACTCGCCCACATGATAATCTTGTATTGAGACTTTCAGAATGATTCTTTTTTAAAATGAACTGACCGGCAGAAAGTTTTTTTTTTACTGACCCTCGCTGGTTGAAGTTCACAGTGTACTCGGGTGTGGTCAGTACACTGTGACATCACTGGTAGGCGTGGTCACAGGTGCAAAAGCTCCATCAACCAGAAGACGTTGGTACTTATGAATGATAAAAAAGCAGACAACACAAAACAACAAGCTTCCTTCTGTTGGCGCAGACATTTATTATTCAATAATTATTAATTATGATAATTATTAATTGTGATTAATTATTCAAAATGACGCTGAGGCACAACATTTCTTACACACAGTGGAGCTTGTTTTAGTAGTTGCATTGGAATAAGATGTTTTTGAGAAGTGGCTTTATAAGGTAAAAACAGTATTATATAGAGATTAGTTATATAGAGGGTTGTATTACTGTTTATACAACAGGAAAGTAATAGCATGTTAGCGGGCTGGCTAACAGCCTCTGTTATTTTAAAGAAAAACCAGCTGTGAAGAAGGGTTGCTTTGCATTTAACAAAACCATCTACACCAGAACTGCAGCTTGAACTTTGTGATTAAACCTATTAAGTGAGAATATGTTCATGGGGCCACACACCAGCTTTAATTCACTGCACATTTGTGTTTTGAGGCCCTCTCTGTGTATTTGTGTAGCTAACTAACAATACCTAAAATATGGCTGTTAGTTTTGCTGATCTCACATTTTAACCCCTTGTGTTTCAGAGTTGCGACCCGAGATGAGAGAAAACTAGTCCCCCTGTAACTTAAAACAACTTTAGAAACTAATCAGACTCTTTACTCTACTTGTCCACGGTGCTCATTTTTTTCCACAGGTATCTGCTTTTTTTTCTTTCTGGTTGTTGCATGTTAAGTCAGTAGCCAACTCTGCGTGACGGCGCGCGAGAAGAAAGCTGAGAAAGCCTTTATTGAGCCGGAGAGATAGACGGATAGACGTCGAGATAGACAGGCAGATAGGAAGGCAGGGAGACAGACAGCAATCACACGGCACAAACACCGTAGAGGTCAATGCTATCACGGAAACGAGCGGTTATTTCGTAGCATTTCATCATCATCATCTATCTTGGTCGCTTGCGCTCTCTCTCCCCCTTTCATGGCTGGATTTCTCATTGATGACAAAGCCATTTATGTCTCTCTTATGTCCCCCCCCACCTCCCTGCTCTTCATCCTCCTCCCCCGCCCATCCCTCACAGCACCTCTTCCTTATTCTCCCTGCTATTTATGCTTCCTCTGTTTTATTTTTCTATTTTTTTTTCTCTCTCCCTCTCTCTCGCACTTTCTTTCTTTCGTCTCTCATTCTCATTTTGTGTCTCCTCTCTTTACTCCCTCTCTTTGTCTTCCTTTGCCTTGTTCGGGCGCCCGCGTCTCGGCTATATTTTTCCCTCCGCTCTCACCTCGTCTTCATCACTCCTCCCTCTCCTCCTCCTCCTCGTCTCTCTCTCTCTCTCTCTCTGCCTCTTACATCATTTTCTCTCTAAACACCTCTCCCCACTCCCCTCCTCCTTCCCATTTTACCTTTCTCTTTCCCATGATTTAAATTCTGCACATCAAGAGGGGGGAAAAAAGGAAAGTATTTGTACTTTCCTTTCTCCCTCCTGCTCTCTCCATCTCCTCCTTTCTTCTTCACTCTTGGTCTACATACTGTACCTCCCATCTTTTCTCCTTTTCCTCCTTTCTCGCAGTACTCCTCTCTAACTTCCCTTTTTCTCCCTCTTTCTGCCTCCTCTTCTCGCTCTCGTTTCCACATCTCTTCTCCTTCACCTGCGCCGCATCTGCTCTTCCCATCCCCTCGTCCTCTCTACCCTCCTACTGTCTCACCTCCTTTCACGCTCCTGTCTCGTCTCTCGCCTCCTTTTTTTCTTCATCCTCACATCCTCTCGTGTTTCCTTCCTCACTTCTTCCTTTCCTCTTGTTGTCTCTTGTCTTATGTTACATTTCTCCTCTGTTCTCTCCCTTCTGTCACCTCTCATCTTTTTCCTCGCTCACACTCTGCTTTCTTTCTTTCTCTTCCTCTTAACTAGAAAAACAAACCAGCAGATGGAAAATATGAGCAAACTATTAGACATCTTTTACAATATTGTAAAAAATAATATAAATATGCATCATATAAACAAAAGATTATTTACTTAATATTAAAGTTAAGATATAAGTTTAAAAGCAAAAAAAAGTACATAAATTCAATGATAAAAAAGTACACCTTATTTGACTTAAATCTCCCTCAGTAATTCATAAAGTGGGTCAATTGTATATGCACATTTCTGTGTATTGATTTCCTGGTCCTCCTCTGTCTTCAGCGCTGAGAGATAACCGCATCCAGCTGCACCGCTCGACACCCACCGAGCTCTCCATCACCATCGCCGACGTGCAGCTGTCCGACGAGGGAGAGTACACCTGCTCCATCTTCACCATGCCGGTCCGCACCGCCCGAGCCACCGTCACCGTGCTAGGTGGGTCACGCAGACACGCCACGTACACAGCATTATGCACACACACTCCATATTCACGCCGTCACGTGGTGTGCATACTTCAGGGGAAAATCTGTTATCTTGATGTTACCAAAAAAAAAAACAGAGGTTGCAACTTTTCCAGACCTTAAAATAAACCCTAAAAAATGGAAGTGCAAGTTAAGTTGGTCTCCAACAGCTGTGTCAAATTGTCAATTTTAGGAAAAAGAGAACTCTTGATAGAAAGACAAAAATCAATTGTTTCATTTTTCATTATAATTTTAACAAAACTCCTTTACTTTATTAATTCTAACCTTCCTATCTCCTGTCTGTCCTTGAAGGAGGATCCCTCTCTCTGAGGCCCGTCCTAAGGTTTCTTCAGATTTTCTCTTTCCTATGTAGTCTTTTCTAAAAAATCTACCTTTGTTCTCACAGATGCCAAATGGTGCAGAATGACATCCTTGCCTTCCATGTCTTCATACTCGGGCATGTCTCCTTTGAGACTGATTGACGGCTGTACAAATCAGCTCGACTGCAGTCTATCTTAATTTCTCTCCCAAACCTGTAGGAATCTGACAAATTTAAATGGATGATTCGCAAGCTCGTGCCACCTCTTCTTATTTTCCCCTCAGCTGTCACGTTGTTTATAACAATCTTGCGGCGGTGTCTCTTTTTCCACCAGTCATTGTCAGGCTGCACAGAGGAAATGTAGAAAGAGTAGCTCAAATTCACCTTGATACGCTGCTGTGGCATTGTGTCAGCCCGACCTACCCCGCAGAGTTTACCCTCTCTCGGAGCAGAATGAGGTTTGACCCTGTGGACGTCCATTGTAGTGCGACATGCTGGAGAGGCTGCCTTTGGGCACGAGACAAAGTATCCGTACTCCAGCAGTTTAGTCTTGCACTCCCATAAAGTTAGAGGACTTCTGAAAGACAGATTAGTCCCCAGTATGGGTAAATCTGGATCCTACGTTACCCATAATACATGAGCTCCTGTACTTTACTCCTCATGATGAATAAGCTGATTTTCATATATTCAGCTGAGAGTTTCCCTCTAAAGTAAAAATGTTATTCTGCCAATCTGTTGTGCTACAGATGAATGAATAATTTCCTTGAAAAAAACAAATATTGCCAAAAAACAGCCTTTCATGGTGTGCAATGCTATGACTTCCTTACTTATGAGCCCTCTTCGTGACACCTTCATCCAGTCTGATCCAGATCCTTGCTTATAACGTTAACCCTTGAGAGAGGTTATGACCTCATATAACTCTTGTGTGGAGATAAACCGACTCCACTCGTCTTTGAGATGGATGTTATTACCTATGTGTGATGCTTCCCTGCAGCCGGCAATAAATTGCGGTCATCTCTGTCAGTGGTGAGTGAGCCTGTTTATTGATTGGATATTGGGCTAATCGGCTTTGGACCCCCACAGACGGTCTTTCGAGTATTGATTTTTATTAGTCCAGTTGTTATTGTTCCTCGGTGTCGGCAAATTCGGGCCAAATTTCACAGTTTCTCTTGAAGACGCCCAAAGCACTGCGCTTGGCAATACTGTAATGTGCCAGCTAATATCCATACTACCACGCTGGAGACTTTGTATACATGAGAGAGACAGCCGGTCTGATATTCCTGGGAGGTTGCGGTGGGCAGATTGAGGGGCAATATTTCAGGGCATCCGATTCCTTCCTCTTTTAAACTGCTAAAATGAGTCATTCTTTGTGCTGATCACGGAAAAAAAAACATTTATTCAACAAATGGGCTTCATTTGGCATAGGTTTTGAGACTGTAAGCTTATTTGTGACATTGAAGTGTTTTTTTTTAACAATTTTTGCCATTCCCTCTCTGCTTCTCTAATTTAATACACCACAATTTGCCAACAAATTGTTGGATGAAAACTGAGCAGCGGAGGGTTTCTGCGTAATTCCCTTGGAAAATGCTCTAAGTGGTAACAAGATACTAAAATTTTTAAATTTAGGGCGGGGCGGGGTGGCTCATATATTTGTGGTTGAATGGCCACGGGGTTGTTTCTCAAATTTGCAGTTTGTCAGTCAACAGCTGTGGAAGCATAATTGAATAAATCATGCTGTTGATATTTATTCAGATGTTTTTGCAGTGCTGTATTGAAACGAATTCAGTATAGTTGCTCTGGACAACAGCATGATGCACAGGGGGGGACGTGTGTGTCAAAGCAAGGGTGAAGGCGGGTCGACTCGAGCTCTTTAAATTCAAATTAACGTGAGAATCACTCCTCCGTATTTTCTACCGAGTATGCAGTAATTGTGATTCAAGCATTTTTCACCCGCTGTAATTGACAGCTGTGACACTGTATTCTGCGTTCAATAAATATTTCATGACCCCTGAGAGGGAGCCAAACCATTAAAAATGTATGGTAAAATGTCTAAAACGCATGGATCCCTATGGGAAAATCAGCCAAAGATATCGAGTTTTGGCACGGCGGCGTTCATGTGTGTGGGTTTCTCATCCTTGTTTTGACACGACGGCATTTTGACAGATACACACACACAAACACATAACCGCTGAGCATGGTCACTTTTAAACACCACGGTGTGACTGTTAGGGTAAAACGTGTGGCGTGCCTCCCTGCTCCCTCCTGAGCTAAGCAGAGAATAATTTATAATGGCTTTATTCTCTTTTATTCTCCTTGTAGAGGGAAGGGTCTCGACAGGGCTTCTCCAACCAATTCTATATGTGCAGTATTATTCCCTTATTAATATTCAATGCTACTTTACTGCCAGAGAGCTTCCGCACACAGTGCACTACATCAAATACTGCTACATTAAAAATTGACAACATTTTTATTTTTTTGATCTATACTTTGGTTAGTTCACCGCACTTTATATTGCTATGTCCATATCTATCTATCTATCTATCCATCCCCTTCACTGTTATTCCTCGTTCCCTTAATACTTGTGGTATTTTGGAAATTTTGAGAATTTTCTGGCCTAAAAAAAAGTCACATTTTAAAAAAATTCAGCAACAAAAAAAATATCTTGTCAATGTTCATGAAAATATATCACTTCCCCTCCTGGCATCCCTTAACAATTCGGTCTTCCCTTCTCCATCTCTACCTTTCCTGCCTGACACACTCTCTCTCTCTCTCTCTCCTCCCCCTTAATGCACATGAAGGGCGGTATGCGGTAGACGGCAAAACCGAAGTGTTCATTATTTTCAAAAGCGGAATGACAGTAATCTCTGCCAGCACTTGCTGGCCACCCACAAGCCCCCCCCCCTCCAGATTGAGCGCAGAAAAGGAGGAAAGTTTAATTTACTCCGCACTCGCCTTTCGACAGAGATGGTGATGACAAAAGTGGATTCTGAGACGTTTGGCAGAGTGGATGGACGTGCATTTCGTCTTGAGCGCCAACATTAAAACAGTAATTAAGCAAAAATGTTAACCGGACTGTGGAATCTGGAAGAACACCTCAGGGGGAGGAAGATGTGAAGATCATGAAATTATGGTTTGGCTGGAGGCGGCCTCCTGCTGGCTCACTTTGCTAAAGTCTGAATCTGACCTTTGGCTGAGTTCATCCATCTGTCCCTTTCGGTTTTTCTTGCAAGCTATCAGACAGTGCCCCCCCCAACCCACCCCAAAAAAAAGGCCATTTAGCCTGACTGAGTCACTCTAAGTCCCATCTCGCCTTTTAACAAATGAATTCTGGAAGTTGTATTTAATCATCTCTGCTAAATTTAATTTACTTGACATTTTGAACTGACCTGAAGTACTGGGAATGAACAGTCACACAACGTTATTTACCAGTCTGACTTGAATGGTAGAAATGCCAAGGCCGTCAGAGTTAATGCAGACCTCACGCTGCTGATTTTGAAGCGATAACGCATTATTATTTTTCCTCATTGAATTAATTGCATTTCCATGTTCATCTCAGCAGGCGGTCGTCCTCCCTTTCGGGGGCTTCAGTGCAAATGTTGGAGGACTTAATATGTGTGCCACAAGTTCTGTCTGAATGTTAAGTTAATGAAGAATTTTATCGTTTTCTTCGGGGAATAGTTTTGTCTCTGTATTCAGCCTCTGTGCTCTTTTGTCATGTTTTCAAGTCTTACTAAAAGCATTCAGTTATTCAAATTCACCCTGAGACTGATATGCACTTAAAATATGAACTTCTCGTTGCGCATTAATGAAGAAAATGTAGACACCTTGAGAGCCTACTATATGTTATGGAGTTTCCCTGTGAAATATGTATTACTAAGAACATTTAGCAATCAATTGAAGCATTTTGCAATGAATCACAATTTCAAAAACGTAGTAGTTTGACAGTATTAAGAGATTTATGAAATATAACCACTCGTTTAACAATGAAAAGGCTTTTTTTTGTCACAATGGATACACAAATCCAATCCACCAGACTCTTTCTGGGCCTGATACTGACCTTATTACAGTAAGAAGATCTGGCAAGAAATAACTGATTAAATAAGATTTCTTTGGCAGCTAATAAAATGTTGTGTTTCTCGCACTAGATCACTTTACCGCCACAGTAATTCCTGGAATCACGCAGCTTCACATAAAAATGATTCAAACTGCAACAGATATTTTTGCTTTGGGGAAAATGTGTTGTCCTGTCCTGTACTAACAAGTCCTCTACACGCAACGTCAACAGCCACAACAGCTGATTTGACGATTTTTTATCCATTTCCCCTATTGTCATGCTGACGTCTTTTTTTTTCCACAGTGCCTCAAAATCCAGATGACCCACCTAACCGGATTCAGATTTGCTGTCACAGTGGTTAGGGTATGATTCAGTCTTGAGTCACAAAATCTACTTTGTTTTTTTCAGTTTGGGGAAAGTAAAAGAAGGGAAGTAAAAGAAACCAACAGCGCTCTGCGGTCTTAAACTCGCAACACGATGTTCTCCTGAAGAGGCTGGCATCGTGACAACGTTGAACCACTTCAGCCTTTGCTCTCTGAGACACAATAGCCATTATTTGCACATCCTAAAGCGGTCGCCTGTCAGCAAAAACACAGACGTATTCGGGCGCACCTACCTTGATGGAAACTGATGGGGGAGACAGTGGGTTTAGTGCTTCGGGAAGGTCAGCGTGGACCGAAGCTTTACAGACATTTGAGCTGCTGTGTAATGACTCTGAACCATTTTTTGGGGGGGGAAATGGTTGCCGGCCTGCATCATTATTTTTCTCCGGGCTGGTTCCCTTCAGAGCTCTCAGAATTGACCAAATAAATTCAAGCTCGTCTGCGATATCGGGGATGCTGTATCAAATGTCCCTCCCACCCCTCTCCCCCCAAATTCGATACGCAGCAACTTTGCAAACAATCTGCAGCGCTTGTTAGAAGCTCAGTCGTCGGCCGCGACCTTTTTTTTCTCAATTTCTGTTGCTACAAGGTGAGGCCTGCAGCATAAAAGTTCTCTCTCTGTCTTGCTAACTCTATAACTCTTCCTCTCTCTCTCTCCCTCTCTTCTTTCTCTAGGCGTGCCCGGCAAACCTCAGATCTCGGGTTTTGAGAATGCGGTGCCGGAGGGGGGCAAAGTCACCCTGACCTGCACCAGCACTGGCAGCAAACCCCCCGCCACGCTGCGCTGGTACCGAGGAGACCAGGAGCTGGAAGGTGAGAGACGCGCGGAGTGTGTGGACGCTCTGTGTGTGTGTTTGTGTGTGTTTATTGTGGGGTCAGAAAGCCGGTCGTGTTGGATGTCTCTGTTGTTGTTGTTGTACTCTGGCTTGTGTTTAATGCTTGAACTGTGTGTGTGTGTGGTATGTTTGTGTGTAGGACAGTGTGTGTGAGTGTGTAGCTGTAAAGATGTGAGCATGGTTTGTGCTGTGTGTGTGTGTGTTATGTGCGTGATCCTGCAGTAATCAGTGCGTTTGGGGATTTGGAGGTGTGTTTTTTCTTTTTTTTTTACCCATGTGTGAATTTGTGTGCATATGCTTTGCGTTGGAGCATTTGCGTGTATTTGCGATTGTGTGTATGAGAACGTAGCTTGTGTGTGTGTGTTATCATGCTGTGCGCTTATTGTGTCCTTGCCACGATGCCTGCTGTCTCTCTCTGTGTCCTAAACCTGTGCCTACATATGCGTGTGCACAAGTGCGAGAGCGTGCTGGCTGTGTGTGTGTGACTGCAGAAACATGCTGTGAGTGTGTGTGTGTGTGTGTGTGTGCCCTTCATTCCCATCATCCCTTCTTGCCCTGATCCTGTAAATGTGTGTGCCGATGCATGGACCCAGGAACTGCCTGTGTGTTTGTTTTTATTTCATTTCGCATGCGTGTATGTTGATGCAGAATTTATTTGTGCAAGCGTGTGTGTGTGTTAGTGTGTGTGTGTGTGTGTGTGAGATCCGTTGAGCTGCAACATATCTGCAACTGGGAATGACACAACAGAGAGCGGGAGATAGCGTGGGTCGGATCTAGCCGGGGATAACGACAGAATCCAGCAATAAAAGGCAGGGCGGAGGAGAGGATGAAGGGATGAGGTCAAACAGAGAAAGGGAGATAGAGAGAGCTTTGCATGAGGTCAGACCGACTGGTCTTTTGTTACAGATAAACAGGAGAAATGAGCAGAGAGAGAGAGAGAGAGCAGCAAAGGATGTCACGAGAGGACAAATTAGCCGGCTTTCTTCTTACTGATAGACCAAAAATCAAGGAGACGATTGGCAGCCTGTGACTCTCGCCGCCGGTATTGGCAGGGGTAGCGTTCCTCCAAATTACGACCACGTCTCCGGTAAACCCTCCTCGCCGCTTCATCAGTCAAAAGGTTTTCTGTTTTGCTTTACAGAGCAGAACAAACGTGTTGGAAGTGTTGTTTCTGTCGCCCTTTTTTGCTCCTTCCACCATCTGCCGCCGCCAGAAACTCTATAAGCGCTAAGCTCTGTTTGCACTGGGAGAACAGCGCCCCCTGTCTGTTTGCACAGCTCTCCATGCAGATGTCCCGCCAAATCCTCTACGTGTAAACTGCTGTGTTTGAGGCGGCTAGATCTTCTTTTGCAATGGCCTTTTCTGCAGTAATTATACCAATATAATACGATGATATAATATGATAATGATTTATTGATGTGGAAATGCTACACTCAGGCTTTTGTAATGCAAAAAATGCCCGTCTAGTGTCCTGATGCCTTGCCAGTGTTAGTGTTTGCTATAATTATGGATTGAAATGAATCGAAAGAATGGACTGAAGCTACAAAGGGAAGGAGAAATGGGAGAGCCGCCTGCCTGAGGACAGATTATCTGCTCTTTTTGTTACAGCTGAGCTAAAAACAGGAGACGGAGGGAAAGAGGAGTCTGGAGATTGCTGCTTTTTAGGGAGATTGGATTTTTGTTTAAAGGGTCAGCTCACCCAATTTACAAAAAAAGATGTGTTTTTCCTCTTACCTGTAATGGTATCTCGCCAATGCGGATACTTTTGTTTGTTTTACTCGTCCAAGTTTTTAGATCTTCCCATCTAGAGGTTTCTGCCATTTCTCTCAGGTATAATGGGGGTGAATGCAATTTTGTTTGCGGCGCCCACAGCACTGAAAAGTTTCATTAGAGAAATTCCACAGCAGCATGTCTTTCCAGAAACAGTGTTTTGATTACTCGGGATAATCCACAGATCTCACACACACACACCCCCGCTGAAGAAATAGTCCCATCGCCAGGAATTATGTTTCTTTCAGACATATCCATACTCCATGATTTACATCCAGTGCCGGTGCCCTTCGGAGAGTAGTGTGCCCTTAATGTGACGAGACGGAAAGTAAGGGTTGTGTGAAGCTGCATGGGCATGTGGCACATCTGACTTTACTTTTACGGGATGCCAGAGTGTTTATCCTGTCACAGACCTCCAATTAACGTTTGAATTTTCTCCCACTGTCAACACAATCTTTCCCCCATCTTATATGTTTTAGTTGCCGTACCTTAACAATGCCTGCATATGATGGGAGACATCATCAGGGTTATTTTTTCACACTTCAGCTTCACAGGCTGATTCACTCCTCACTAGTGAACTAAACAACGTGTGCATTATGTCTTGTAATTTATATACAGTAAACATGATCTTTCCTTTTCCATATAAAGCTATTACATAATTAAGTCATCTTATAAATGTTGTCACTGAACTTAATCCATAGTTTTGCACCAAATCAAGGGTTTTATCTGCCAATCGGGTTTCAAACAGAGCGACAAGGACATTGGCTCTGTTTTGTATTTTGGGTAAAGAGACCCTTTTTAAAAAATAAATAAATAAAAAAGGGAGAAAAAAGAGAGCAGAGAAAAAGAGAGACGGACAGAGAGAGATTTGAAGGAGATCAACTCGATGTGAATGATGGTGTGTTCGAGGCCTCGCCCAGCCGTCCTGACACCACACAACACCAATCAGTCATCGCTGGAACGACACACTCTCTCTCTCTCATACACACACACACAAGCCTCTTCGGTTTAACACACAAACACTGAAAATGGATAGATGATAATCACACACACACAAACACAGCGCTCATCTCCGGCTAGATAGCAGAAGAGCGCCATGGGTCAGTGTGCTATTATTACAGCTTCATTCATTCATGCAGTCTCTGTATACGTACGTGTGTGTGTGTGTGTGTGTGTGTTGAAGAGATGAGCCCTCAGACTGCTGCTCGCTACCGCTGCTCTGACAGCTTCACTGACAGTTAAAGCAGAGAAGGAAAGAGAGAGAGAGATAGAGGAGGGAATAAGGGCGACACAGATGTAGAGAGAGAGAGGTGTGTGTGTGTGTGTGAGACGCCTTTGTATCAAGAAAGTGACAGTCAGGGGCTGCAGAAAAAAACAGAGAACAGAGAAGGGAGTGTGTGTGTGTGTGTGTGTGAAAATAGACAGAGTGACTGTGAGGATACCGAGAGAGTGATGGAAGTTGCAAAGACCCGACAGAAGACGGAGACTGAAGGAGAAAGAGTGAGCAGAGGGGGGAATTAAGAAAACCACAGAAGACGGAGGGAGGAGGTGGTGGTGGTGGTGGGGGTTTGCTGCTGAGTGGGAGCACACACTGTGGGGCAGAGGATGAATCGAGGGTTTTAAAAGAAGAGGGGACCAGAGAGCGCAACAGGAGAGAGGGGAGAAAAGGAGGGAAGGCTGACGAAATGGAGGGAGAAATCCGGAAAGAGGATTTAGATAGAGAAGGAAGGGGGGGAGAGGGTGGCGAGGAGGGAAGACGGCGAGCGAGAGAGTGGCGAGAGGAAGAGGCGAGCGGGAAAGGGAGTGGTAATTGGAGAAGAAGGTGGAAAGGAAGAGCTAGAAATGGCTGAGAAGAATGAAAGGCTAAGAGCTTTGAAGACTGTATTAGTTGTACTGTGTGAAAGGGCTATGGATCATTTAGTGACATCGATGTATTGGATTGGGGATAATGGGGATTTATGGTGGCACTTAAGGCCATACCGGCTGAATACCGGCCCCCAAATTGTCATAATGCAGGACGTGGGGTGGATGGCGAGGGGTTACACGGGCGTGTGTCCATATGGAGCGACATAACGTAAGAGACGAGACACTGCGGGAACAGACGGAGGAAGGTGGAGGAAGCAATCAGGTCCTTAAAGTAGCAGAAACGAAGAAAAATCTCCTTTATAAGTTAAATAGTGACATGAATTCAGATTTGTGCTTTTATTTGGAGCAATTTTTGCTTAAACGGAAGGAAAAAAATTGCACAATGGCTCCCCTGAGATTGCTTTTGTTATCATAAGTAACACCTAGCTTTTGGCAGAGAATGACATGAAGTGGATTTGAGCTGTGAAAGCGATGTCAGAAGGGGGGAGAGAAAGTAAGATAAAGATTTGAAAATTAAATGTTAAGCAAAACGGTTCTCGCGTCGTCTGGGGTTTGTCATTTCACGTCCCCTTCGGAAAGGGATAAACTCAAGTCGCAGCACTTTTGGAAACAAATATAATGCTGCAACTGGTGCAACCCATTTTCATTATGGATTAATGTGTCACTTTTTTTTGTTTTTTTAGTTAATCAGTGATAGTTTATTGCATAAAATGTCAGAAAAGAAAAAAGAAAAAAATTACCATCGCTATTTCCCATAACTCAAAATGATGTCTTGGAATTGGCTGTCTTGTCATCTCAGCCATCCAGAACCCACAAATATTAGATTTTTGCAGTGAAAAGATATATATATATATATATATATATATATATATATATATATATATATTTAAAAAACAAAGCAATACATCACATTTGACTGAACGATTCTGAGTTTTGCTCGATAATTGACTCAGTGACATTGCCAGTTATTTATTTGGGGGTCGATCAGTTGACTAACAGTGATTATTATTACAGATGCGTTAATGCTTGAGCAGAATTTCGTGTTGTAGGAGGTCAAAGTTGAGCCGAGAGCAAATGAACTCGGTCACCTCCTCCGCCTGAAATAGAGTCAAGGCCGAATCCGGTAATCCAGTAACAGGACTAATGAAATCTCTTTCCAAATTAGATGACCTCATGTGAACGCTTTCACCGGCCGTAATCCGATTTGAGCTTAAAAGTGATGACTGTTTTGATTATTTTAACCCCCCCAGCCTTATCCAGGGCCTGTGCTGAGCGTGCACGGGTTTTGTTAAGCCACGTCGAGTTGCCGTCTATTCACGAATGCACGTTTTCACACCTCGGAGACGGCGAGTAAAACCACAGACTTCGCTGGAGTAGCTGCGGGATAAGCGCCTTGTTCAGTTGGCAAAGTCGTCGAATCAAAAGGTTTCATTCGACGTGTCTTCCCACAGTGTCACAGATATTCTTTCTTTCTGTTATTTCTTTATACATATCAGGGCTGCGACTGATGATTTACTTTCATCACTGATAAATTTTACTCCCTGATTGTGTTGTTTTTGGGGGTTTTGACAATGGAAATGTGAAACTAAAGTGCAAAAGTCGACTTTAACTTACTTGTTTAGTCCGAGCAGCGGCCCAGAACACAAAGATATTCAGGACGAGCGGCGAAATGTCACATTTTAAAAGGTCTTCAGTTTGATTTCTCTCCCTTTCAACAATAATATGAAACAGAGAAGAACTGCAAATATTAACTTTCGAGATGCAAAATCCGGCTGAGGCTTTTTACCCAATAAATGTCTCGAAATGTTAAATTGAATAAAGAAATTGAGGATAAAATGTTGTGGAGTTTGCAACAATGACTGCAATAAAAAGGTCTCACTGTAATGGAAATGTTAAGATATTTAGTATATTTCAAAATCGATCATTTGGATTGATAACTTCCTCGGATCGGGTGGCTGTTTTGAATCTAAGCAGTCCGAACCATGTCGTGTCTCACAAGATGTCGCACAGTTAAATCTCCATTAAAAAACACACGAGGCCATCTCCTCCCACCGGTGGGTTCATTTCTTTGATTACAAAAACAACATTTTGCATCTCATTAGACTAAACGATTTTGGTTCCATCCACTAATCAATTAACTGACTTATTGTTTCAGCTCTAATCCGGAAGCTGCGGTCACAACACGAACGCGTCTCCAGCCTCAGAGGCCCAAACACGCTCGACGCAGTAATCGCTGCATCCAGTTGTTTGATTCTCCTAATATGATTAGTTTATGGTGGATTGTACACTCGAGGGTTGAATCGTCAGCGGCACCAGCACGGCTCATCTGCATCGCATCACCACCTTGGGGGAAGTTAGTCTCAATGATGTGCCAGTTGCCCACCTTTTTACTCCAGGAATAGAGGAGTTTTAATAAAAAAATTAAAAAAAAGTACGGGCATCCCATTAAAATTTTAGGAGGTGCCAGAGTACAGTGGAGTTTTAACTATTAAAGAAGAAGAGTGCCGCACACACCTCCACTAATTGAATATTGATATTTATTTTTAATGATTTATCAGTCATTAAAAACATAACTTTAATGATATGGTATGTTTTTATAATGATTTGGTATTTTTGTGAACTGTTTTTAATAGTAATGAGCCATGTGATAAGACAGTGACATCATCAGAAATCACTACCCTAAATTGACCATAAAGTGGTGACTTAAGGAGGTAGAGTGGAAATGAAATGTGTTTAATACGGAGGATTTTGGACAGAAATTTCCATCAAAAATGAAGCTTTCCAAAGCATGTGTCTTTGCTTTTCTGCAAATATTGTTGGGTTCTAATTTGTGCTCAAACACGTGTGAAACACGGTGTTAAAGTATAGTTAACGCCGGTTAAATCATTTTTCACACCTTTATTTTTACGTCCACACCTACAGCTCAACACCATATCCTCTGTTCTATAGTTGACTTTCATATGCAGAGAACCAGCATGTTCACTCGCTTGGCTGAAAAATGTTCATATTTTGGGAGCAGTGGAAACAAGCTTCAACCAACACTGACATTATAAAGTTATGTTGAATGTGCTGTAATATTTCTAGCAGAGTTATTATTTATTTGTCTTCCATTTGAGTTGTATTTGTGTCCAACTGATGAATTTAAGTATTCGCTCACTTTAACTTCTGTTTTGGTCCTCACCAACTAGAGGTAAATATCTTCTTTGGCTCTTCAGCCTCTAAAGGCTTCACTATGTTTTCCAGATAATCACTCGCTGTGTCTGGCTACTGTTTTGTGTTGGACCGGTAGTATACAACAAGTTTGTCAGAGCTGGAAACAGCTGCCAGTCTACAGCTGGAGATATCGTTATGAGAGCAGTGATGGTGAAACAAAACATTATCAAAGAAATGAGATGCTAAAAAGCTGAGAGGAACTGTAGGGTCAGGTGATAACTCCCCATTTCTTCATCACGATGAATGATTCCTTTCATCAAGTCCTTTAAGACATTGTAAAAATGATTATAGCTGCTGTAAATACAGTTCAGTCGACCCAAATGTGGTACATGGCCGTGCACATCGCTTTCATTTTACTTGCCAACGTTTTGAGACACCACCAAGAGTTCTGCCTCTGATAAAATGCAGTTTTTTTTGGCACTCATAGTATTAAAAAAATGACATTTTAAATTATTTAGCAAGAACTTCTGGCTCCAGAAACAACATCCTTGTTGCTGTGGTAACGAAAGACACAGGAAGTATTGGAAGAACTCTCTGACAGAGAATTTTTCTGCCGTATGAAAAACTGTTCGCAGCCTCTTCTGTGAATTATGCAGTGTAATGAGGACCCTGTTTCTGCAGAGAGATGCTACTGTTGATTTTTATTCCAATTAGCTTTTGCAATGCTACGCACATCACAAGGGGAATTTCTGCATTGTGGAGGAATATCAAAGACGGAGTGAACAGAAATTATTTGCATAGCTAACTCATGTTTATTTTTGATAATCTGGCTGAAGTGTCCCTGTTACAGGTACAATCTATCGTTAATCTGGCATGACACAACCTGTTTCTCCTCTCCTGTCCCATTTGCTTGTTTCTCCGCTCGCAGCAGCTGACATGGAAATCAGCCCTGATTATCTAATAATGAACTGAGGAAATGTGAATTATGTGTAAATGTGCATCACCGCTGTCTTGGGAAAATAAACACTTAAACTGACTGCATCTTATTTTTTTTTTTTTTTTGCTTAATGAATGTGTCGAGAGTCAGTTGCGTGACCCCTCGGGCCTGAAAAAAAAAAAAAACTTATTAAAAACTCAATTGTATGATTTTGAAAAATACTGTGCACAGGAGTGGGTGAGTAAACAAACCCGATTTCTTCTTCATTCCCAGGTCTGTTTTTTTGAGATCCATGGTCTTTAATAAAGGCTAGAAAACTGCCTGTATTTGTGTGCGCCTGAGAGAAAAGAGAGAGAGAGAGAGAGAGAGAGAGGGAGACAGACAGTGACGGAAAGACTCCTCTGAGTGGCGTAGGATTATTGAAATGCACCTGGAAAGTAAACTAATTTTCTCTGCGGGTCAGAGGACTGGTTATGGTAATAAAAAGAGAGATGTCATTAGATTCAGTTGGTATTTGAAGAGTTCTCTGGAGGAGGAGGTGGAAGAGGAAGAGGAGGAGGAGGAAGAGGAGGAGGGGAAGTCTATGATATCTGTTTATATGAGAGGAAAGAGGGAGACGGGGAGAAGAAGTGTGTGCACGCAAGTGTGTGTTTTGCAATCTGCTCCCCTGCCACTATCTCTGTCTCCTCTGTGTATATGTTATTCATGAGCTTGACCTACATGTGCCCATGCTTGTGTGTCCGTGTGTGTGTGTGTGTGTCAGTCCATACAGGAGAAAGCGATAAGGTTCCGGTCCACTTTCCAAGATTCACCAACCACTTTCACGCTCTGACCACCCAGTTTGATTTTTTTTTTTTTCTCTTACAATAGAGCACGATCTCCGGATGACAGTCTCCTCTGTGTTTATGCTTTCATACTTTGTCTTACTCTCACACACACACACACACACACACACACACCTGCACCTGCAGTTCCTCCTCCTCTTTTTTTAAAAAAATGTATTTATTTCAGGCAGACTGTTGTGACTGCTTCCAGGAATATAAAACAAAGGAAAGAAAGAGAAATCAACCGCAAATCTGAAAATATGTGCGTAGTATTACTTAAAATGGCTTTAACACTCGAAATAACAAAATATGACAGCGACAGATTGCCGCTAAGATGCAGATTCTCTTTATTGTCCGAAATAAAGCTCTGTTCTCGGGTATAGTCGCCTCTCTGTCCTTAGTGATTCACATCATGTGAAATGTAAGCTGTCTCCTAAGCAACAGCAGGCGAGTGAGTCCAAAGAAAGCCGGACTCTGTAACATCAGATCTTTTAGCCTCTCCCCGTCCCTTTGGTGTCCTTCAGCATGAAACATCACAGGCTGGCTTGGTTAGTTAACATGAGCGCACCGTGTGCAGTTTACTGATGTTCCTTCACGGGGGCACGGGGGAAACTGAGGGGGGAACTGAAAATTTTCACTTAACTTTCTTTGCCATTTGGAGATTTAAATGAACAAGAACAAGGATGTTGTGGCAGGATGTAAGACTGACGCTGTCTGGGCTTGTTATTTATACGAGTCAGGAAATTCAGACGAATTTGACCACAATCGCAGGACTTGGCTGAAGTGGACCGATTTAGGGCTGCAGCTAATTATTCGCCATCACTGATTCATCTGAAGAGAGGCTTTGTGATCAGCAGATTAATAGTTTAGTCCATAAAATATCAGAAAATAGCAGAAAAGGCCCATCATAAATCTTCAGATCCAAAGATGGTGACTCCTTTTTTTTCTGACCCAGAGTTCAAAAACTGAAAGATATGCAATGCACACCAAAATAAACCAGAGAACTGTGTTTAAGAAACTCGGAGCAGCGAATGGTTGGCAGTTTAGCTTGATTAATGACCAGAAGCATTAATCATTTGAAAAATTGTTGTTGATAAATTCTCTCTTGATGCACTAATTGACTAATCGTTTCAGCACTAAAGCAATTCCTGCACTGACTGAGAGAAATACTCACGGCAGACCCATCTTTGTTACGTTACTAGACAAAGATGGACCTGCAGGTTTTATACGATCGAGTGCTTTAGGGTCCGTTTGCGAAATCTGTGATCAAATTTAATCGGATAAAACATCGGCGAATGAGTCAGCAGGAAGAAATGGATCCTTTTCAGGAGAAATAAGGTGTGATATTGCTCTAGAAATGTGTGGAAATGCATTGTTAGACTTACAGTATATGTGGCATATAATGATAGATAGCAGAACAAAACACCCAGGGGCACAAGGTAACTGTGCAGAAAAGGCATTTTTCATTTAATGGGAACAAATCGGGGTCATTGCAGTTCTGTAGAGCTCTGCAACATGAAACCGCCACATCCTAATTACAGCGAAACAACCTTTTTTCAGCGCACACTTTACATGCTGTGTGTGTATTTGTGCATCTGAGTGGTGCCAGTGTGTGATACCGGTCCCTCGGTTAAGACGCCTTCCTCCTGACGCCCCCCCTTTTTCTTTTTTGTCGTCCCTCTTCCCCCTCAGGACGTCCGGCCGTGGTGGAGTCTGTCCCAGAAGATTCCACATACAACGTGAGCAGCGAGCTCGTCCTGGAGGTGAGCCGCAGCGACGACAACGCCCTCATCACCTGCGCCGTCGACCATGCCTCCCTCTCCCCGGGGGACAAGAGGAGCGAGCAGCCTCTGCGGGTGTTGTGTGAGTCAACTGGGACACGGGATGGAGCTGGGGAAGGAGAGGATACTGCAGAGGATGCTGGGAGAGGAGAGGATGGGCAGATTTGAGAGGGAAATGCAAAGTGAAACCTCAAACTTCTTTTTTTTTTATTTTCTTTTTTTTTTAATTTTATTCCTGCTTCCCTTTTATTAGGCAGTACAGGCACATTTCCCCCCGTTGCAGTTTGATCTCTGCTTCAGTAATTTCACATTAGGTACCTGCAATAATGACCACACAGGAATTTAACCTTCCTCTGCTGGTGCACTTGCCCGGAATTGAGTCACCGCGGATAAGAAGAGCAGGTTATCATTTGAAATATATAACTATAAATAGAGCGGCGGCCCAGTCTGTGTCGGTGCTGCCACCCTGTGGGCGAAGTGCCGGCACTGCATCGCCGAGGGAAAGCGACGTCGTTGTGTAAGGGGTTATGTCATTGTGGGAGGCAGAGAGCTGGTGACGCCTACAGGATGCAGATGGGAGTAGATGGAGACGGGGATGAATGAGACTATCGGCGCTGCATGCACGTCTGTACGGTTTTGAGTTCTGTGTTATGTAACGACGCTCTGTCATCTGTGTGTGTCTTTGTGTGTGTGTCTGTGTGTGTTTTTCTTCCACTTACAGATTCCCCAAGCGTGCAGATCCAGCCTGAGAGCGATCTGCCCAGAGAGGGGGAGAAGTTTCATCTACAGTGTTTGGGCAACAGCAACCCCGAGTAAGACACACACACACACTCACACATTGACTGATTTAAACGCAGTCCAGACCACATGCACTGATACACAAACGCACAGTCAGCTATGACTTAATTTTATGCACAAAGACACAATGATTGGTTAGTTTATTGACATCAAAATTACAGTGCACACAGTATAAAACTTTATGTAATTACATAAAAGCAGAACATCTAAACAGTATGCTTTATGTTGTATAATTTGTCAGTACATAAGTAAAATTACTCAACAACGTGGTCGTATTCCAACGTTTCCAGGCACTTTGCAACATCGCTAAAGCTCCCTCGTCTGCGACTTAAGATCATTCGAGTTATGCTCACATTGCGCAGGAGTCTCGTAAGATAAAGGATTTACCGCTACATGTGGTGCTTTCTGTAAGCCAGAGCCACGCCAGCAGCATATCTGTGGCATATCTGTGTAATGAGAAACAGAGCCACGCAAACGTAATCCTCAAATGAGCGTCAGTCAGCGCAGGGTTTGCTGTTTGTTTACTGCAGATGGACCAACAAATCCTCATAGCTTAACTTCAAACAGTGTCTGTCGGTGCCGTAAGAAACTACTCGTATGACTTATCTGGGCTGGTAAAGTTTCAGTAACTAACTGACTAGTGAAATGCTTGGTTAAGGTGATGGAGAGGTGAAGGTCATGGTCAGAAGAAACCAGGATTCACCTTTGTGTTTGGTGTTAAAGATGCTTTTTAAGACACTGTAACGTCACGCTGCTGCATCAACTTTTGCGTACTTGCAGAACCAGACACCGCTGATGATCAAAACATAAATAATTTTTTCATAGTTGAATATATGCTGCCATTTTTCTGTTCTGAAAGGACGCTCAGTTCAGGTTTTTTTTTATTAACCTTTCCCAGCCTGTGCTAATACAATCTCTCACCTCCGTGGCTTCAACCAGTATTATTCTTATGTCTTGTAAATCTCAGCACATAACCCGGGAGATTATAATTCATATCAAGCTGATGCTTCCTCTAACACTGAACCTCTGCCTTTTTTCCTTTCTCAATAAAGCATGTGTTGATGAAAGCCCTGACTAATAAACGGGGATGTCCTTGGTCCAATCAAAGCTTTCACCTTGGTCATACGGAGGATCGCCATAGGTTGTTGAAGCGCTTTAGAGCAGCATATAAAGACGCAGACACGCATGTAAAAACACCCACATTAAGTCACTGAAAAGATGACAAATCACGTGGCAGGTGTATGATTGCGAAACACAAAAGAAAATACAAAACTTGCAGTCCTGACAGCCTACACACACACACACACACACAGGACTTGAAAGCAGTCTCACATTAACACATTCAATGCCTGACACCTTCGCGTTCAAGCAGCCACTCGTTCAAACATGACACCGTACATAAACGCACACACACGGGCGCAGTCAGCGGAAACACCTGCTCCTACAAGCTCCGGCGTGTTCGCGGATACGGTGTGTACACAGCGTCTCTGATACTCGCGCACACAAACACGGCAAAACAAACTGCAGCCCTCGTCTTAAATCCTGCCCGCACAAATACACTCTTTCCCCTGGCCTTTCTGCATTATAGATGAACCTCCAGCCAACCAGCCCGATCGATCCAGTCTTCTCCGCTCCTCCTCCTCCCCCCCTTCCCCCCTTCTCCCTGCCTCCCTCCATCATCGGGTATCTCTCCGCCGCCGTGTCACTCACGGCTCGTTCACTCCTCTCCGTCTTGTCACGATGCCTCCTCGCCCTCCTGCTCCTCCACCTCTACCCGTCCTCTCCCATAACTCTCCTCTATCTCCACTCGCACCTTTTCCCCTCCAAACTCCCCGTCCCTCCTCTTCCTCCCGCTCTGCTGTCCTATCAGCTCCCCCGCCTCCCTCCCTCCATCCCTCCACCCTTCTCCCCTCTATCCCCCTGTCAGCTCATCACAGGAGTGGCTAGGAATAAAGCTAGCCGTTTAATTTGATTGGCAGGTGGAACAGATAGGGGGTGGGGAAGGAGGAGGCGACTGTCATCGCATGTACGTGCTTTTACAGGCAGCGAGGGAGTCGATAAATTACAGACAGGAGAAAAGCAAGGCGTGAACAGCGTGGCCCATCAGGAGTTCAGTTCCCGAGTGGACCACCTGTGCTAGAAATCTATTTATTAGTGATACAATTAGACACAGTGGGTGAAAGCATCCATTAAATGATGCATGTTCTATATAAGAAATAGTCTTGTTCTTTGGTAATAAATGGGTCTGTGTAGTTTGAAATGGCCCCGTGAAGGTTCAGAGTTCGGCTCTCAATGGGATTACCTGCTCTAAAAATGTACTTAACTCATAGTACATGCTGAGGCTTTGGATAAAAGCGTCTGCTGAGTGGCAGAGACTGTATGTAAAAAAAAAAAAAGAGGCTATAGAAGAAGAGAAGGGAGACGGTGTGGGATCGAGGCAAAAAAAAAAAAAAAAAGAAAATGACAAGGGTAGGAGAGGTAGAGAGGGAAGGAAAACAAACCGACAGGAGAGGGAGAGGTAGAGGCAAGCAGAGAAAAGCGTGGGCGGGGAGGAGACAGAAAGATTTGGTGACAAGCAGCGAATGACTAAGACAGAGAGAGGGAGAGCGAGCAAGACAAAGCCTGTGTGTGTGTGTGTGTGTGAGATAGATGGGGGGGGCGGGCGTGCTGCTCAGTTATGTGCACCGCCTCTCGTGGATGAGCTAGTGTCCAATCAAATCAGATACAGGTTTGCCCCCGCAGCTGTCAGTCAAAACCCAATCACCGCACCGCAACGACACCTTTCCTCCGCCGCACCCAACCACTCAGACCCGTCTCCTCCCTACCCCCGCCTCCCAATCACACTCACCGAATGTCACACTCCATTCCACGATACACACTTTTTCCTCTGCGTGGTCACATCCCGTCAGGTTCAAAAGAATAAGTTACCGTATCAAATTCTATACTGCGTTTCCTTGACACCCGGCGGCGAGAGCTTTCTAATAGAACAGAAAGGGATTCGTGCTCTACATTCTATTATATTTCCCATCTATTCGATCAGCAGGGCCCAGGAGTGCTTGCAATTGCATCACACATTTCTGAGCTCGCAGTCATTACGCCAGGTTAAACTCCCAAAAACGATTCGCTCACCGCGCTTATGGCTAAAAAGGCTCGCATATGTTTGACCAAGCTGCTGTACGCGTGCGAGGTCAAGGTCACTGCCACGGTTAGAAAACAGCAGGTGACAGGTGTAACAGGATTACAGTAATCTTTAACCTGCGAAGGAATGAGGACGGCCTCATTCTGCAGTATGTTTCTCTCGTTGTCATCGAATGCCGTGAAGAGACCTCTCGTTGATCTCCCTAACAAATAGTATCTGTGCAGCCGAAGCTTGATATAGTTTATTCTCCTCTGACAGTGTCCAAGCGTGACTAAAAACCCATCAATGATCCGCGTCGTTGCACTCGGTGACCTCTCTACGATCCCCTCTGCTCTATTTTGAGTCACACCCACATACGCCATCCCGCTGCTGTTAATACTCACCAGTGTGTGTCAATCCGCAGCTCAAAATAGTCCCCAACGAACGCACCATTAACTCGTTTGGGGAAATGATTTCTTAATTAAATTATATATTCACGAGCCATCTTTATTTTTTAGGGTGCAGAGCTACGCGTTGTAAACAAAACATTTTATCACCTTGTTAAGTTGTTATGGCGACCGAGTTAGCAAACGGCAGCCTGTTTACACATCAGAGCAACGTTAGCGTTCATTTGGAGTCTATGTAAGCGTGTGAGTCGCTCTCTTTTTAGCTTTGTTTTGGTCTCCTCTAACCCCTGAAGGAAACACATGGAAGTAACTCCAGGTTGATTAGAGTTTTTTTTTACTGAAAACAGCTGCACGATATGTCTTGAAATTATGCTGATGGGAGCTGACTAAATCAAAACAGTTAAGCTGTGGGCTGTAACACCAAAACAAAGAGCTGAGAAAAGCTGGAAAACTCTGGGAACTGCAGAGTCAGGCGATACGTCGCTCCATCCGTCTTTGATATGAAATTAGAGCAGCTTTGATTATGTCCATCTTCTGTAGGAACCAGTGGCCGTGGGACTTGGGGGCATCCCAGACAGGGAAGGAGAAGTCTGCGAGTAATGAGTGTTGGACTAAAGCATTGTTGGTCTTCTCTGGGATTTGCTGAAAATAATATAAAACATGACACCAAACTTATCCTTTAATAATCTCTGTGCTCTCTGATACTTTTTGTAGAAAGAAGTGTTGGATTGCAAAGGTTTTTAGAAATGTACATAACTTAATAAATCTTATATAAATCATTCTGCAAAAACACTTCACTGTCATAATGATTATAGATGCAAGAGGGAGGAATACACGGCGACAAAGTGCCTGTAATTGCGAGAAAAGGCCGTCTTCAAGCGTATCATGACTTTAGTGTGGTGGTGACATACGCATGAATGCTAATTGAAAAGTTTCCACCTAAGCGGAGCTCGCAGCCGAAGATAAAACACACATTTTTAGACACGCATGATGCTAATCATCATCACGGCTCTGACCAGTCGGCTCTCTGCGTTCAAACCACCCGCCGTGTAACAGAGACTGACATTTGGGCATTATGTTTAATAACGCCACACGAGTTACAGCCTGTGAATGTGAAGTTAATTGTTCAGTTAATTGCGTATTATCTTGCATTCGGAGGCGGCATAATGCAACAGCTGATTACATTTTATTGCAGGTAACCAGACAGTGTCGCCAAACATGGTCAGGACATGCTTGTTTTAAATACTTAATGGGTGAATATTTAGTTTTTTATTTGCCTCGGGACAGCTGACTGAGCAGCACTAGAGCTCTTTTTTTTTTTTTATAACATTGTTAGGATTTATATTCCCTAAATGACACATATTTAAAACTTTGAGCTTCCATGGTAATTCCACACTCTCCCAAGTGTTTGCTCAGCAGCAAGTGTCGAGGGAGCAGACGATGTTTCTCGTTAGCTTTCAGTCAGTTTTGCCCAGCAGCAGCAGCAGGCAGACTTGTTGCAGGTTTTTGCCTCTCAGAAACATCCAGCAAGTTTTTAAAACACTGGCCCGAAGGAGACTGGATCAGAGAGATGTGTTGCTCCCACCTTTAAAGGCTACTGTATGACCACAAGCAGCCAACCTTGCACCTTTATGAGTCGCAGAGGGTTCCTATCCACATTTCGAAGAGCGATTAATCAGTCCGGCCCATTCAGGTCTGTCCCTGATTCAGACTCCCCGTCATTGTAATTACTGTACAGCGCTTAAGGACTCGCACATTTACATAATTGATTCTTTTATCAAGGCACGTCTCGCTATCTCTCTCATACACAATCTGTTATGCAGAATGGATTTTTTAACGCAGGCTGATTTGAAATGCTGATCTTTGTTCTGTTGTCTTCCTTTTCCCCCCTCCATCTCTTTTAATCTCTTTCTATCTTTGAGTCGGGTTCTTTCCTCCAAACCCTTCTTCCATCATTTCATCCCTTTTTTCTTTTTTTTCCCCACTTATGCTGTCTGCTGCAACAGCTCTCCCTCTTCCTCTCATTCTTGTTTTCTTGCTGGTGACATCCATCCCTTTTTTCTTTCTTATTTGTTCACCCTCCCCTGCTTTTATCTCTTCTTTTTCTCCACCGTCGTTTCTCCCAGCCTCCCCTCCGACCACTTCTTCTCTTGCTCCCTCTATCTCGACTTCACCCCCTGATCGTTTCATCTTCTCTCTTTCTCCCGCAGTGCTTGTCACGGCTCCCTTCACCTCTCATCACTTCGGTCCTTTTTTACACTTTACGCAACTTTTCATTATCTTTTTTTTTCTTTGCAAAAAAAAAAAAAATGTCCAAATGATGTGCAGTTCAACTCAGGACTCTCGTTCTTTCTGCCCCCCCCCGCTTTGTCTCAGGCCCACCTCCTACATTTGGGAGAAGAAGGATGGAGAGCTCCCCCCGCTGGCCAAAGCCGACGGTGCTTACCTGCGCTTCGAGATGCTCAACAAATCAGATAATGGCGTCTACCTCTGCCAAGCTGAGAACATCATCGGAAACAGCCAGGGGGAGTACACACTCCTGGTGCAAGGTAACGAGAAAAAGTGAAAGGGAAGAGGGAACAAAAAAAAGTCAGAGAGAGGGTGATGAGTGGTGGGGAAGAGAGGGACTGACGTAGAGAAAGAGATGGGATGTCTTCTTCTTTTACGTTTCTTCATCACGTTTTTTTATTTCTGTCGTTTGTTGTGGCTTTTGCTTGTACTTCTTCCATCTTTTTTCTCTTCTGATTTTCTTTCGTTTCTTTCCTCCTGTTTTTGTTTGTTGTTTTGTTTGTTTTTCTTCTTTTTTTTTTCTCATCCAACCGCGCCACCATATCCACCACCGCCACCGCTTTTGCCATCCAACCGCTTTTGCTCGTTTTTGCGCTTCACTCCCTTCACTTTTTTTATGTGCCCTGTTCGCTCGATCCATGGCCATTATTATTGCGCTTTGCTTGCTCATTTTCCACTCCTCCTACGCCTCATCGTCTTCCTCCAACTCCTCCTCCTTCTCCTCCCAAGATCCTATGGACCCAGACTCCCTTGACACCACCTCCCCCTCCTTTGGCTCTTCAACCTCTCCATCTTTCCTTCTCTCCACTTCCTCCTCCTACCCCTCCCCCTCCTCCTCCTCCTCTCCTCCTGACATGTTTTCTGGCTCCGGCTCTGACGCCGGCTACTCCTCCTTCTCTCCCTCCGATCTCGCCTCCGCCTCCACCCCCGACTCCTCGCCTTCTCCCACCCCCTCCGTGGCTGATGCTCCGACCTCCACCACCACCCTCTCCAACGCCCTCCTCTTCCCCGACCTGCCCTTCTCCCCCGACTCCTCTTCCCTGACCCCTCCCCTACCCGACCGACTCCTCCGCGAGCATCGCTCCCTCCCACCCCTCCTCCGCCTCCCCCCTTACTCCCTCAGTTTCCGTCCAGCTGAATGGAGTTTACACTTTCACAGGTAAAACCATCTGAGTTACACACTCGCTTTACACACGCTTGCAAACAAAAGAGATGCGAAGAAAAAGCTTAGTAATGGAGCGGAAAAACAAACACCATTCAAGTTACGGCTTTGCTATTGTCTTTCCTCGATACACAAAGTGTGCTAGCATTGTGGAGCAGTCAAAGACGCTAGTAGTTTGTTTTCGGTGCATTTTTGCCCACACACACACACACACATACACACACACAACGACAAACACATACCAAAAGATGACAGTGAGAGCAGGCTTGATGAAAAACACACAATGATCGTCGTGTGGATCATCCGTGTATCCGTGTGGCCGTATCACAGCTGTTTGATGTAATTTTTTTCTTCTTTCCCCTCTTTCTTCCTGTTAATAAACCCCTAACCCCCCTCCAAACCCCCCCTCGACACACACTCGTCCACTCATCTAACCAACCGTCCCTCCATCCATCCATTCATCCATCCATCCATCTAAACATCCACTTGAGAAGATGCCGCAGTCAACATCGCAGGTATAACTTTTCCACCAGTCACCTGTCGTTCTGACTCTCTGTCGTTCTAACTTTTTTCGTCCACCTTGCTGTCTGTCTGTCTGTCTGTCCACCTGTAGGTCTGACTGTCTGTAGTTCTGCCTGTTCTCATCTGTCTGTCAGTCAGTCACTCCGGAGAGAGAGAGAGAGAGCTAGTCTGGGGGACACTTTGAACTTTGAAAGCGGAGGGGATGAATATTTCATACTCCTGCCCACGTAATGCTTTGTTGTTGCCCATACATGCGCAGACGGGCTCAAAACACAAGTTCACACACACACACACACACACACACACTTCAACCTTCCACGCATGCAATACTCTCACTCACACGCTAAGGCTACACACAGCAGCCACTCACATCTATCTCACAAGACACACACACACACACACACACACACTGCACAGGCATGACCTCTTAAGTGGTACAAGTCATTTACACAATGTTCCACTTCCTCTCTGTGTGTGTTTCTCTACGTGTGTGTGTTTCTCTGTGTGTATGTGAGAGACTGCTCGGAGGGGGTGGGGGTTGGGTTGGGTGGTAAGGGGGGGGTCAGGCTTCGAGGTGTTCTTGGGTCTTGTCTGCTTTCCTTTGATGCTGACAGCAGGATTTATGGGCTCATTCTCAGTCTCGCCTCGTCAGCATGCCCCTCTCACCTCCACGCCGGCCAGCCGGAGTGTGTGTTCGACTCTTCTGTGTGTGTGTCACTCTGACTGGTGCTCAGAGTCTCCCTCTTCCCCTCACCCTCCCTCCCCTCTTTCTTCTCTCTGTTCTGTGTCTGCGGCCGGCCTCTGGGTGGCTGTTGTCATGCCCCTTCACTCTTCTAACTGGCTGAAATGTGACTTTTTTTCCTTCAGATTTGGCCGTTCCAACCATCATTTTGTGCCCCCACTCGGTCGTAATGTGTTCCTTCCTCCCCTCTTCAGTTTCACTTTTGTCTGCACTTCTTGGTTGTCAGTGGCTGTTGCTGTGCCTCCGTCTCGCGTTGCTGTTCTCTGATTGAGTGTCGTTTCCTCCTGGTCGAATCCTTGTTGGTTTGACCCCCCCACCCCTCAAATGTTCACTAAGTCCTCCATTAAATGTTTTCATTTGCACTCTTCAGTGTGAGAAGTTGCTGCTTTGGAGCCGTGCTTATCTGAGTGACTTTCAAATTGACACCCGGCGTTTGACCCGGTCTGAAAAGTCAGGCGAAATAAATGATGTGTCGAATTATTTCTGCGCGGATTGCTTTCTTCTCTGAGGGGCAAGTGGCTAAAGTGGCTGAAGCGAGGCGGGCTGGGAAGATAAAATATCAAATCTCTGCTGTTTGGTGAAAAACTTGCACCTTTAAAAAAAAACACAAACAGTTTTTCCAAGACAAGGAAAGAGGTCGTCTTTTCAACTTGCAAAGTAAGTCTCTGCAAGTACCTCTTCAAAGTAAATAATATATACATCAATTTGCTCTTAATTTGAAGTACACTCTCCCCTTCAATTTGAGCATAATTTAAATGTTTGTAAATGTAAATTAATTTAAAATGCTCTGTTGTCCTGCTGTCTCAATAAAAGTAAATTATATCTTAGTACAGGTGTAAAAAAAACTTAGAAGTATACTTAGCCAATAGTAGCCTAAAATATTTTACAAATATATATTAAATATATTTAGCATTTCTTACATGCAGCTGTTAATTTACATACAAAAGTACCAATTCATTGGCTTTAGTTAAACATAACGAAATTATATTGAATTAAAATCAGTGATAAGTTTATGAAAGTATATGAAATATACATCAGTAAACTTGTGGACTTTATAATTATTAACTCTATAATGGGGATCCACCATTGCTGGATTAAACAAGCAGATTTTTGATTAGATCAAATTATCACGAAAAATTAATCTCGGGGGCGTCTTGGGCCCTTTCGCAGCACCCCACATTCCTCGATTTGGATCCATCCATCTTTGGATTCTCAAGCCATTAAAGGGCATAAAACTGTTCAGTTAACGTGAAAAAGGGGCAAAGATTTTACCTAACATCAACAGTGTGAGCTCCCACGTGGTTCTTACAAGTGACTGGGACGTGGTCGGTAAACTGCACGATCCTGTCACATGTTAGTCACAAACAGTTTTTAATGGAGGTTGACGCGGTGGCCCCGTTTCTTTCGCCTGGCTTTTTTTTTTTTTTCATATCCTTGTCTTTGTCTTCTGAAGGTTCTGCCGCTGTGTCTGGGTATTATATATTGACAAGTGTTCTCCGCTCCCCTGTTCTTTTCTTCTCTCTGTCACTCTCCCCATTATTCTCTCTCTCTTTCACTCTCTCTATTTCTGCCGCCTTTCATCATCCGTCTCCCGTTTCCACCAATATTCATCCACCAACCTCTCCTCCCCCTCTGCTCTCAATCTCTTTCTCCCCTCGTTTCTCACTGCCTCGTTTTATGTTTGTCTTTGTCTCTTTCTTTCTCGTCCATTCTCCCCTTCCCTCTCTCGCGACTCCCATTTTCTTATCTTTACTGCGCAACTTTCTTCTCTCACATCTCTCCTCTCCTCCCCCCCTTCCCACCCTCTTAAGACCCCACAGCCATGTCGAACTCATCGGGGGTGGACCACGCTGTGATCGGAGGGGTGGTGGCCGTCATCGTCTTCATCCTGCTCTGCCTCCTCATCGTCCTCGGCAGATACCTCATCAGACACAAAGGTCAACCGCTCACACCACACACCCGCGCGGGGCCGCACGAACACACACGGAGACACATGAACACAGATACACCGAGATACACTTGCATAAATATGGATACATGCGTACCAGGATCTCACACGTACAAACATGCATATGCATACGAATGCAGGGACACTAAAATGCACTCATACCTTAATATGAATTCTCAGCATAAACCTCACTTATTTTACTCTCAAAGCAGAATAAGAAATTGAATGAATGACAATAAGTGAATGTTTATTCATTGCTTTTTAATGTATTTTGGTTCACACAACTTCCTGTGAGATTAGATTCCCTGACGTCAGCGATGTTTCCGCAGCATATTTTCAATTATGTGGTCAAATATGGGATTTAAAGTGCTGTGGGAGAAACGTAATTGCTTTCTGACCATGATGTTAGTTAGTTGCTGTGTTGCTCGCATGCTCTGTGAGTTTGAGATAGCAAAATAATGTTAGTTTTTCTTTCTTTTCGCCCCATATTTAGGTCTCAAAAACACATTGTAGCCCCACAAAAAAAACAAGAACAAAGTAAATTCAAATGCCTCACCTCCAGCAGACAGACTGGTGAAGTATAAAAAGCACTAAAGACATGTTTCAGCACCCAGGTGGCACAGTTGATAAATGCTTGCCCACCAACCAACTACCAACACCACCACAGTGTGCCAGATTCTGTCCCTGTTGCCTCCAGCTGGTCCAGAATATTAAACACAATCGCCCGGTGGCCGTCGTTCTCAGGTGAGAGAGTCGCTGCTTTAGTGACTCCCTCTGGTCAGTTGAGGCGCCCGTGCAGAGAAGGAGAACAGTGGGATGTGGAGCTGAAAGCTCTGGCGAGTGCATGCAAATGTGGTCATTCCCTGTCATTTCACTGCTATTGAGTGAGAGTAAATGCGGACGGCTCTCAATAATAAAGCACAGAAGCAGGCGATGAAACAACCAACAATACATGCTCTCACCGTGGTCAGAAAGCAGCACTCGCTACGGTTTTACAGGGTCCAAGTTTAAAAGTACATCGACGAAATAATTTCAACTCAAGAGAGCGACATCTCTGTGTAAATGTACAAGTTGAGTTGTGAAGTTGGCAAGAAAATCAACTGCAGAATAAAAGCCTGCTGAAGCACATGACAGGGTTCTGCTTGAATGACAAAAACTTGACGTCCTGTGAGTATTGATTTGGTGATTTGGAGGCGTAAAGATATCTAGACATCTCGGTCAAAACTAAAATTTATTGAAAAAAGAAAAAGCTGTCTCTGTTCCAGAAAAATCTGTTTGAACTGTTTTATTAAATTTTACTATATGTTTCACCGGGAAACAATTAAAACGATGCTTCTACTGTCTGTGGCTTAGGTGCCTAAAAACTTTTCAGCATAATATATCCCAGTTAATGATGCTCACTAGGAAATGTCATGTGAAAAAAATATACATATTTGACTTGAACTCACTTTTTTTTGCCTCAGTTTGACCTTCAGAGAAAAAACCCTGCGTGGTACCCAAACACTTTTTATCAGCTCTTCTTAGGACTCTCAGGCTACACAGAAATTCACCCACATTAAAAGCAGCAAAAGTTGCCAAAAGCACCTGAAGTGATCATTTAGACATTATAGTGGAGCATCTTTCCTCTCTGTTGTTTATAACACTGTCCGTCCTGCTGGCCTTTTATCATTTTAAAGTTCCAGTGTTTGACTTTTACTGCCTCAGCAATCTTATTTCTCCTCCCCTCCTTCTCTCTCCTTCCACAGGAACGTACCTGACCCACGAGGCCAAGGGCTCGGACGACGCCCCCGACGCCGACACGGCCATCATCAACGCGGAGGGCGGCCACTCCGGAGCAGAGGACAAGAAGGAGTACTTCATTTAGACAGAGGACGGAGCGGCGGAGGAGAGGAGCGAGAGGAGGAGGAGGAAAAGATGGTGGACGTTGAGTAGAGGAAAGGAGAGGAGAGGGGAGGGGAGGAGTGAAGAGGGGCAAAAAAAAAACCTCCATTTGTTTTCATGACGCTTCATTTCTTCACTCGGTTGGAGGGATGATGGGAGGGGAGGGGAGGGAAAGAACTGTGGGCAGGATAAAGCGACGAGTTTAGCTTCAACTGGTAACTATCCTCTTTGAATTGATACAGGGAAGTGAGATTTTGCACTGACATATGGACGAACTTACACACACACACACACACATAAATGAGCGAGTACTCTCATCGTGGGGGGGGGACTCTTCTCACACAGACCTGAATGCTTGTAGACGCTCAGATTAACAAACGCGAGCCTCCTACTAACGCATCTGAGTTATTCCTGAATGACACATTAACACATTTTTTTTACACGAGCATCCTATTTCTAACTGTCAGCGCCTCGAAAAAGCAAAATTGTAAACTCACATTCCTGGCATCCCCCCCCGAGCTGACGCCGACCCGCCTTCCCCCGACATCCACGCCAAATCAGCTCCTCATGTCTTTTTTCTGCGTCCGTGTCCTCATTCTCTCCGTCTCTAACAAGGCGGTATCCCTCCGTAAACATCCCAAGTGGCGGAGAAATCCATCCAAAGCGAATCATGACTGACAAACGTAATCTCCCTCTCTCATGGTTTAATCTTTTTTTTTTTTTTTTTTTTTTTTTTACGCCATCTGACCTCTTCCTGCGTCCTCAAAAAAAGAAAAAGAAGAAAAAAGAAAAACAAACCCCACCCGGTACGAAGCTGTTGAATTTTCCGCAACGCAGCACCACATTGCACACAACACGCAACACTCATGCAAAAATAGCATTCCCTTGCTTGCGCTATCAAGCCGAGGGGCTCCAGTATACATATATAAATATATATATATATAGAATTATATAGCATTCTTTTTACTTGACAGAAAATGTTTGGTGTGCTGTAAATACACTCTCTTTCTCTCTCTTCTTCTCTTCTGCTCTTCTCCTCTCTCTCTCTTTCTTTCTTTCTTTCTTTCTTTCTTTCTTTCTTTCTTTCTCTCTACATCTCCCTCTCTCTCTGTATCTCATACAGTCTGTTACTGCATTACAGTAACTTATATACTCAAAATAAAAAAAAGCCTGCCTGTTTTTATTACATGCGTGGAAATGCAGAGTCGAAAACTATCAATATCTGGGAAAAAAGTCAAATAAAAATAACGACAATGACGTTGCGATGAAGACTAACCTTAACTGCAAATATTTGTATGAGGAACGTTTTCCTTCTTTTTTTTTTTTCTTTTATTAATTGTTTTTGTTGTTTTTTTGGGGACTTATGAGAGATTTTCTCTCCTCAGTGTCTCAGTGTGTTACTATCAGTGTTAACAGTTTACAGTGTCTGTCAGTTTGTCAGTCCAGGAGTCCGCACACCTGATTTCCCGGGTTTTGACGCTGTTCGTTTCTTCACTTTTACATTCAGCGCCGTCGTCCTGCTTCGTCGGCCCTCCGCTCCCAAACACTGAACTGTAGCAAAACCTTTGGTCGAACGCAGCTTCGAGAAAGGTGGTCAAAGTGTTTGTCGGAGATTTCACTGCCCGCTCGACTCTGCCATTTCTCTCCCCGCGGCAGACTGCTTGTCTTGGCGAGGCCACCTGCCGCTAAATTCATTGAGTAGTGATATCATGACTTCCTCTAAGAGCTGGCAGGGTCGCCGCTTCGGGGAGGTGAAAATGCTTGCTTGCTTTCCAACACGGGGCCAAACAGGACTGCCAACATGCATTATGACAAACTTCCTGGCAAATAAAACAACCCCTCTCTCTGTTTTTTTTTTGTTTGTTTCTTTCTCTCTCTCCGTGTGTGTGTTATTGTAAGCAGGAATCATTCGCCAGCTTAGCAAAAGGTTCCCATAAATGAACGGTGTTTTATTAAGGTTGGGAGTTCGCCTTGGCACCGGCAAGCTCCACTTGGCCCGGTCGTGGAAATTGATTGCAATCTAACTAAGAGGCTCTCTGGGCTCCAGACTGTACACATGCCAAGGTTTCGGCTTGGTGGGCAGGGTGGTGCCGAGCCGGAGTCTGGGCCTGCACTAACGCTGAAGAAAGTCATTTAGGGAACTTAAATGTCCTCTTCCCTTTTTTTTTTTTTTTCCCTCCCACCGCCCCTCCGTCCGCTCCGCTGGCGTCCATTTCTTTTCATTCTTTAATCAATCATCCCGTCTGCGTCCTGATCCACCTTCACCCGTTCTCCCCTCTCCTCGTCGCTCCTCTCTCCCTCCCTCCCTCCATCCCCCGATCGATGTCCGATCCTCCTCGCCCGGCCTCGCTCCCGTTCAGGAGTCCACGTTAAACGTACAGTAGGAGAAGTAGCGACCTCTGGGTTTGCGGGCGGGCGTGCGCTGATGGCTCTCTGCGGCACTGCACTTTTTTTGGGAGTGTTTCTCGGAGACGAATCCATTTGCTGTAGTCGGTCTACCCGTAGACAGTTATGTCTGTGATAGTTTTTTGTACACCCCCTTTTTTGGGAATGTTCAGGGATTGTGCTTTTCGTACCTTTCCCCAAGCATTGTCGTTAACCTAGCTAGCGGCTTTTGAGAGCGAGTAGCCCAGCTGGTGTGTCTATAAGCTAGCTATACTACAAAGGGTGAGGTGACCTGAAGCAGGGTCAGCTGTTGTATTTCTTTTTTTTTTCCTTTTGTTTTTCTCCTTCTTTGAGCTCTCGGTTGGAATCGGGGCGGCTAAGTTGATGTTGTCGTAAACTCGGCCTAAACAGTGTTCGGGCGGCTTCAGACAAACTGAAGATTTCAAAGGGTTCAGGACGCCGTTTATCTCGTGCTCGCTCTGCAACAATGGCTTTTTGCAGTATTTTCACACGTCTGCAGACCAGAGGACGGGCGCCGTCTCGCGGAGCATCTCGTCAACCTCGGGGAGTGACCTTTGAGTTGTATTTAATCCCCAAAGTCTAATTCTGCTCTGCGAATGGAGAAAGGAACACCTGCCTCATACTCAACAAAGTGTAGTGTCTTTTTTCAACAAAAAAAAAATTAACTAATGGACCTGTATTTGCCTGTAATTTATCGTCCTGTCCTTCGTCTTGGTTAGTGTGCTAGCATGTAGCTTGCATGAGAAACGGTTGGAAGTGTAGATAGCGTCAGAGGCGAGAAGTGCCGACGAGCTCCTCTCCCAAGGCGACGGCGACCCAACCTCGCTGCCGTTCTCTGATCTGCAAACACAGGCCGCGTCCCAGTTAAACCCGACTGTACCACCCCCCTCCACCCCCCACCACCACCACCACCTCAGACAACGCTCACGAAGTAGGACTCGTTCCGTTTCTCCCCGCCACCGTGATACACGAACGCTGCTGCGGGGGGTCGAACTGGGACGTGCCGCCGGTCTTAATTCACGCCATCGCATCAGTGCAGTAATGAGCAGCTGTCACCAGATGCCAGCAAACAGCAGCTTTTCTCCCCCTCTTCAGTCGTCGCACCTTTTGAGCTGTCCTGCCCCGCCACTCGACTCCCACCTTAACTCCTCCTCTTCAGGCAAAGTCGCACACTAGCTGCTGCCGTCATCTCTTTCCTTTTCTTTTTTTTTTTTTTTTTTTGTAGTGGCAAATTGATTTTTAAATTATGTTTTGTAAAAGGTGTGCATAATCTTAAATTTATTACTTTCAGTTCAGTGGATAATCATTTTCTTTTTTTTTCTTCTCTCTTTCTCTTAATTAGATTTTTTCCAAAACTTGAAGCTTAGAAATTTTGTTGTTTTTTTTGCGTACTTTATTGTTTCAACAACCTTTTTTTTTTTTTTTTATGTATAATTTCATGTATATATAGTGCTGCCTTTACTGGATACTCTTACAAGCGCACCCATACACACTTTGCACACACACTTTTGGCTGCATACACATCCACACACATATCTGGATATGCACGGCAGGCATGGCGTCTGTGGCTATGGTGTATTTGTACATATGTGTGTGTATGTGTGTTTGTGTATGAGTGTGAGGTGTGTATTATTTGACCCAAACAGACTCCGGAGACACTCTTACATGTGTTGCATTCACGAGGAAATTATTTTAACGACTAAAACAACGTCTTTGTTGTTAAGAGTTATTATTTTGGATGACAAGTCTTCCTTTTGAATAAATATCCATATCACCTGAGAATAGTGCTGTCATGTATGTTAATTTGTACTATGGCTGATGATGTCATCAAGGCGAGGCCCGACCGCATGCTGTGGTGGGTCGGCGTCTGTTGGCTGTTACGTTCATACAGTATTTGTTTTGTTTGTTTTTTGTTTTTTTTTTGTTAAAATACCAGTTGAGTTGTTGACTTCAATAAACATGCATTTGGGTTAATTTCACCCGTCTTGTCGTTGGTTCTTCCTGTCGGGAAACGAAATCAGATCCTAAATATCAAAATGTTCATCCGGCGGATAATCTGTTTCCTGCCTGTGATGGCCGTTTCCTTGTTGCGGTACCTCACACAGCGCTTTAGGAAAAGGTGACATTTCCTCAAACAATGAGCAGTTCTTTTCCAAAACTTCACATAAAATATGCACAGCAGTGTTTCCCAAATCCAAATGTTCTAATCTTTTAGTATTATGAGTATTATGTGAACAAAGATTTACTTTATAAAGACTTTTTAAATGGATTTTGGCCTTATTCTCTTAGAAAGGCATTACTCTAACAGATCCTGATTTCTTTTTAAACTGTAAATATCTTCCTTTTCATCTGACATTTTTTCTTACTGACTGTGTACAAAAGTTCTGATATTAACTTTTCAGTAAATAATGGATATAATAAAATCAATCATCAACAACCGCTCAATCTAAAAGTCTATCAACAGGTCCTAAACATCATCATCATCATTTTTTTGTGTTATGCAGTTAAAGAAAATGTCCAACAGGGGGCAGCATGATGCCACGATTCAAAGCAAAACCCCTTAAATGAGTTTCCCAGAACTCAAATTACATGTCATATTATCTTCTTTATCTTATTATTTCTAAGATGGATGATTAAATTACGCTTTTTTTTGGGTCTCTCAGACAAAAATATACATCTGCTTTAGAGTTCCCTAATCTTTCTTTCTTCCTTTCTTCCTTTCTTTCTTTTTGTCGTTTCCTTTTACTTCTTATCTTTACTGTGGTTCGGGGGATATTGTTACCCCATGTTGATACTGGTGTGGAGGTTAATAATCAGACCTACGCTGCACACATGCGACCGGTGAATTACACAGTAAGTATTCACAAACCTGCCACAGATGGATGCTCATAACTCTGTGCAGCTGTTCGAGGGTAACAGACTCACTGAACTTATTCTGAAATGCCAAGTGTATTTTCCAAAGTGTATTTTCACCAAACCAGTGTGATGTAGTTAAAGATAAACAGAAGTATGAAGTGGCAAAGCTCATCTGAGTAAAGAGCATGTTATCGATTAAAAACTTCTGAAACACTTTCTTTATACTGTATAATATATTTTTGTATATAAAATAATTAGTAACTGTAAAAATATAAGTGATTGTATAACTTTGGTTCTATAGCATTTTTGGAAAATTGTTTGTCTGACTGCTAAAAAGAAGCCACTTTAAGCAACATTAAATACCGGAGACACACTTTAAGTTCCTGGTGAAAAAGAAGATGGATTATAAAGGTCGTTGTAGGAGGATGTAATAAAAAATCATACACTGCAATAAAAGTGTTGGCGTAAACTTACTTCCTGCAGTATGACACACCTCTTACAGGAACAGACTGTAATATCACAGTGACACCATCAGGTCTGTGTCACAGGAAACACAGGCACAGGTTTTATTTTTAAAAAGTTGCACCAAATGATGCAAACATGCACAAGGAAGGAGCTCTAAAACTTCTAAAACGAGGCCTGATCTTATATTGACTGACTTGTTTTCTTATGAGGAGTAATAACAGACAACAAAATCATGAGTCTATCATGGTTTCTAGTACTTAAAAGCCCAGAAAATATAGTCTCCAAATCTTATCAGAATCAGGTTTATTGCCGAGTAGATTTACACGTACGTAGAATTTTGTCTTGGTGTTTATATGCATAGCAACAAAAATGTAAGTGAATAAAAATAGAAAGTAAGTTTAAAAAAAGAAGTACTGCAACAGCCAAGAAACTTTAATAAAATAGAAAAATCGACAATAAAATAAGAAAAAAAAAACATAAAATATGTACAATATATCTGTTTTAAATGAAAGATCTGGAGCCTGAAGTCTGCAAGTATTTCTCTCTGACAATAAAGATCCATCACTTCATAAAGAACAGTGGAAAAAAAGTAAGTCTGAAAAAGTCAGTTTAACACTTAAAAACTCCTCTTTATGTGCGTCATCAGGACTGTGTAGGTGTATTTCTCAGTCTGACTTACTGAAAGGCCACAACTCTCCGATTCCTGCTAATATATGACATCACCTCTCAACTTAAAACCAGCGAGAAAAGCAGAGACAGACACAGAAATCTGCAAACTGTGTGAGCGAGTCCAACTTTATAACAGGAGGATGTTGAGGTCATCCATCACTCTGCTCGGAAAATAGAGATTTTAGGGCCTTTAAAATATGTGTTTACATCTTTATTGTGTCGCAAAACCTGCTATAATATTTGAGAATAAGCCTTCATTTTCTCTTTTAAATAAGTCATAACATCTGTACTTAGTTATCATTTTGTAGTATATAAAACATTTACTGCCATAACTCACTAAAAAGAGATTCTGTGTTGAAGATTGACTTAGTTGGGAGTTTTAAACACTTGATGGTGGAAGTTTTTTCATGTTCAAAGCGCAGTTCTGGTTGCGGCCGCTGGAGCGTCCTCCTCCTCCTCCTCCTCCTGTGTGGAGTCCAAAACGGAGATTTGGAGCGGAGGAGGAGGAGGAGGGAGGGAAGGAGGAGCGGGGTGTGTGCTACTGATTGTATGAGAGGAGAGGAAGAGGGGGAGGAGGGAGAGAGAGAGAGAGAGAGAGAGAGAGAGAAGGGGAATTCAGTCCTGTTTAAATGGGAATCATCCAGAGCGCAGAGAGGAAAAGAGACGCAGACTGAGAAACCGAGAGAGAGAGAGAGAGAGAAAGTGGAGACAGATTTATTTTACGCACGGGAAAAGAAGGGGGAAACGAGAGGAAAGAGAAGAAGGCGAGTAAAGAGAGAGAGAGAGAGAGGAAAAGAGGCATTGGATATTTTTTCTCTCTAAATTTGGCTTCTTTCACTCTCATGACTCAAAGAGGATTCCGGTTAAATTCACCCGCTCTGGAGGGATTGATGGTGTCTTTTCGGGGAAGCAGAGCCGAGGGGAGGAATCTGAATGCGCTCGGCTGAACCATGCCAGCCCTGTGGATCCTAACTTTGGCGATCACTCTGAACCAAGGTGAGAGATGTTGAAAGTTTCCTCTCCGCGGCTGGTTTCTTGGTTTCTCCGCCTTTTCCTCCTCACCCTGCTGTGTGCGGGCTCCGTGGGGTCTTTTCTGTGCCGGCGGTGCGCGCGTTTGTGCGTAAATGTGTCCGGCGGTGCGTAAATGTGCTATGTTGTGATGGATCCGCGCCTGGACATCATCACCTCTGTAAAAGAGGGAGGAAGGAAAAAAAGGGGGTGTTCAGGGATGTTTGCTCTGCTGGAGGTGTGTGTGTGTGTGTGTGTGTGTGCCAGACGGCGCTGCGCTCTGCGCTTTTTCCTTCTTCTTCTTCTTCTTCTTCTTCAATCCCACGTTTTTTTTTTTTGCGAGAGAGATGTGGAGCATCTGCGCACGGCGTTGTGCTTTGACGTGACCTTTGAAACGCATGAATAGATAGATTTGGTTGACACAAATAAAACGCAGCGAGTCAAGGGAAGATATGAAAAGCGCGCACACACACACACACATTGCGCATAGTCTACCAGCCCTGGGGATGATTGATGAGGCGAGGATCCAATGCACAGTCTGGTCACCGGGCTTTAACATGAGTCACACCGGATCAACTTTTCCAGCACACACACACACACACACACACACACACACATATATGACACACGTGCATTCCGTCAATCTCTGTGTGTGTGTGTGTGTGTGTGTGTGTAATAGTAAAGACCAGCACAAGTGCCCCTCGAGACAGTAACTGTGTGTGTGTGTGTGTGTGTGTGTGTGTGTGAAGGGGGTGAGGGGGGGTGAGATAATAGAGACCAGCTCTTCCTCCTCTTAGCATGCAGGTAGAGTCTCCCCTCCCTCCGCAAACGTGCAGGTGCCAAGAAAAATTCATATTTTACCGTAAAGACGGAGACATATTCACTGGACTGTAGGAGAGCCCCATTACTAATATTAATGTCCCTATTTATCGATCACCTTGATAGATTGCCCTCTCTCTCTCGCTCCCCCCTGCACACACACACACACACACACATGCACTCCCAGCGAGGCAGAGGATGAGTGTGCGTTTGTTTTTTGAGGGCAGCCGCGGCTCCAAAGGCAGAGGTGATTAATTGAGGTGGCCTGTGAACAGTTCACAGTGTGTGTGTGTGTGTGTGTGTGTGCGTGTACCTGTCTCAGCACCTGGGTCCCTCGTGCCGCAGGCCGCCGGTGTGATGAACCACAGACGCTGATGTGCGGAGACAGACAGTCAGAGAGGCTCCCAGGCTGGAGCAGAGCTGACCACCTAGAACAGAGCAAAACAGAGTGTGATGTTCTGTGATATTTATAGAAGAAGGTGGAACAGATTAAGTTTGGACTGAAGAATGGATGTTTGGGCGAGATTATAATTTGATATTATCACGAATGGAGTTAAAGATGCTGAGTGTGTGGCCGGATGAGAGAGCAGAGAGAGTGAAAGTTTAATTATTCTCCTTACTCAAAAGGAAGGAAGAGGAAAGAGCAAGACAGAGAGGAGGCCCGAACAAAAGAGAGCAAAGCAGAGGTGAGGAAAAGAAAGCAGAACAGAGAAAGGATAATAAGAGAATAAGAGGAGAACACGAGGAAGAACACAGGAGAACCAAACAGAAACAGAACCAAAACCTGAATAGATCAGAAACAAGGAGAACCAAACAGAAAGAGAACAGCAGAACCAAGAGAGAGGAAGAGAAAGAAAACATAACAGAACTTAGACAAAATCAGAAAGGGAACACAGTGGAGAACAGATCAGCAGAACCAACAGAGGTCAGGAACAGAACAGAGCGAGGCAAAAGAAGATCGGGCCAGACCGGGAAAACACAAAGAAGAACAGAGGAGAACCGGGAATAAAGAGGATCTGAACCTGAACCAAGAGAACAGAAACAGAACAACAGAACCAAGACAGAAGATCAGAAAGTGAACAACAGAACCACGAGAGAGGATCAGAAACAGAACAATAAAATCGAGAGAGATCAAGAACTGAACAGCAGAACCAAAAGAGAAGATCAGAACGAGAACAGCAGAACCAACAGAGAGGATCAGAAAGAGAGCCCAGTGTTGAACAGAACAGACAGAGAACAAGAGAACCAAGGGGATCAGAACAGAAAGAGAGCAGTAGAACCATGAGAGAAGATCGGAAACAGAACAACAGAATCGAGAGAGATCGAGAACAGAACCAAGAGAGAGGATCAGAAAGAGAGCACGGTGGCGACCAGAATGGAGAGAGAACGGCAGGACCAGGAGAGATCAAGAACAGAAGAACAGAACCCGAGAGAGAGGATCAGAAAGAAAACAGCAGAACCGAGAGAGTAGATTAGGAAGAGAGCAGAGTGGCGACTAAACCAGAGAGAACGGTAGAATCAAGAGAGATAAGAAAGAGAACAGCAGAACCAAGAGAGAGGATCAGAAAGAGAAGAGCAGAACCAAGAGAGAGGGTGAGAACGAGAGCCCAGTGTTGAACAGAGCAGACAGAGGACGGCGGAGAACAGAGCGGAGCAGCAGATCAGGGCCTCCAGCTGAGCCGCTGTAAGCCTGTAAATGTGATCAGAGTGAATCCGTCCCCTACATGCAGCAGCTGCAGCCTAATGTGTGTTCAGCCTGTTTGGAGTCTTTCAGGTGTCTCCTTTCTTCCCGCCTCCCTCCTTCCCTTCCTCCCTCCCTCCCTCCTCTGACGGCTCCGTCCGCCTCCCTCTGAGCGGCCTGATGTGACGCTCGGTCCGGTGGTGTGTCTGCAGGCCGGCTACATCTCCGTGTGGTTGACCGTGCGTCTGTGGGCCTCTGTAATTACTATTCGTGTGTGTGTTTATGCGTGTGTGGGTCCGATGCAGCGTGTTGCCGCTGTGATCCGACGCCTCGCTGCCAGCTCCGGTCTGGCCAAAGGCGAGGAAGCTCTGTTTTCTCGGAGTCGATTCTTGAACAGCACTTTCTTTGCTCGAGCCGAACATTTTTGCAGCCTGATCATGCAAGCAAAGCAATTCTTGCACTGCAAGCACCTGTCCCATCTCTTTCCTCGCTCTCTTTCACACACACACACACACACATACATAGACTTTCTTTTTCTCCCTTTTCTCCCCCCTCCTCTTCCCACTCTTTTCTCCCGTCACAAGAATAGAGCAGAGGCGCAGATGCAAAGAGACAGGCCAAAAGACAGAGAGATGGAGGCAGAGAGAGACGAAGAAAGGAAGAGACAGCGGGGTTCAGTCCTAATCTGTTGACAAGAGGGGATGTTTGAGGATAAACAGAGGCAGAGCTCAGGAAGCGGAGAGCGAGAAAGAGATGGTCCTACTGGCTCGGGCCTCCTCTTCAGCAGCAACCCAGCTGGACCATCAATGTTTGATGGTTTACATCAGCACAGGTTTACACCAAAGTGGGCTCCAGGGGCACCGAGGGAGCCTCAGAACAGCCTCTTAAGATGTATCTTAAAGCCCTGGACTCGCTTTAGATTCCCGAGCAAAACATCTATAAGAACCCTTCAGATCAACCGTGACCCGGATGACTGAGAGTATTCGCCCAGAAATAGTTCCTTCCACTTGCCGTAACTTAGCGCAGAGGACGGAAGGTGCCAGATTATCTTTGATCATTAGTTTCCCGCGATCCACCTTTACGCCCTCAAACGGTTGTGTAATTCCTGTCTGAATCATCTAACAACAAAAATACTCTCAGATGACGGGTTGTGGGTTACAGCAGAACGGCACTGGCATTTAAAGCATGTAAAGATCGGAAAAAATGCACGAAAAACTCACAGGCGTGTTTTCCTTCCAGCATAACGAACTTACATGTCACAGACACGACCTCATGGAGTAACACACATCACCTATCATATCGTACCATATGAGAAGAAAGTAAAAAACTAAATTTCCAGATGATTGTGCTATCTGCATCAGTGATTTTGCAGGAGATACTCACTGTTGCATGGGCAGTGTAACACGGTTGCTAGTCCCCTGGCAAAAATTTGGCCCCTTGTTGGCCCCTATTGACACCTCCTCCCACCACCAACACCACCTCTTGCACTGTGAATGTAGACGTATAAGTAGACAATGTAAAGTGATCTGGGCCATATGAGACTAATGTATATTTTATACATATAAAGTGTTTTAAATAGGGCCCTTCTGCAAGGTCAGACCAGAAGACTGATGCCCCACGCAAGGTCATCTGTAAAAAAGTTGAACCTGGCTCAACGTTTTTTTTTACATGGAAATGCATGATCATCTAGCAAAGCCCTTAGTTTGCCAATTAAATAAGTACAAAGCATTCCAGATAGATTATTTTGTGATGTGAAGGTTGTATTTCTACTGCTCACGTCACAAGCGTGCAGAGCCGTAAAATCATTCTTCATATTATAAATCGCTGTGCTGTGTTTTGGCGTCTGCAAATCCTTCAGAATCATGGATCAGGTTCTGGACTTCCAGAATCATATTTCATTGTCTGGTTGGTATCTTAAATATGTCCCTACCAAAGCAAACCCCCCCTTGTATTTTTTTTTTTTTAAATGCAGAGTTGTTCTCTGTCTGAACGCCCACTAAGGAGCCTAGATAAAGTAGAGACTCAGGACCTGTTCCAATTTAGTTGATATGGGCATTTAGTGGGGGATTTTTCAAAAACAAATTTGCAGTTAATCAAATTACCGCAAAGAAAATTGAACAAAGCGAACCAGGAGCTTCCAGAGCCCCTGGAGGTGCGGGGCCTCAGGGCAGTGGCATGAAATGCATTTTAACCAAAAAAAAACAAGTTTAATCAGTCGACCAGATGTCATAGAATTATCCTTTGGTATTGTGCTCTTAATGCAGAGTTAAGAAATGAAGGAAAAGGGAAGGATAGAAAAACATTGATTTTGTACCATCACTGTTGTCTAATATACAAAACGAACTGATCATGTTCTTCTTCTTCTCGGTGGATTTTGTCATCTGCAGCACCACTGATGAGCATTGCTTGCATGAGCAAACCCTGGACCTCGGCCATTAGTGCCATCCTGTACTGATCGTGCCATAAAAGCAAATATAAAAGGTTGACTGACTCTGTTGCTCTAATTGGGTGGTAAAAAAAATCCACTTCAATAAAAAAAAAAGAAAAGAAACGCTGTACCCTCAAATGAAGATAATTAAAAATGGCATGACGAGCCTTGTTTAAGAGCAGAGCGGAGGCTCAAACAACGCGGCGGTTGGAGGACTTAAGTGTGTGTGGGCCTCGTCCCAAAGCCCTCCAGTACCTGACAGATCTGATGTCCTTATGGCGCAGGAAGTGTAATCCGAGGTGACAAGGAGCAGCAATTAGAACAAATAAATAAAATAAATGCCACAATTAGCCTCCACTTAATTCACCGCGATGCCAGATAATCTAGTGATCTGCTAAAACGACGTTTGCAAATTCCCCCTTACCTCCTCTACACGGGCCGTGTGTGTGTGTGTGTGTGTGTGTGTGTGAGGGGTGAAAGACTGAAGACTACGCAGATCCTAACAGAGAGCGTCGACTGGTATTAGGACTGACACCCGTCACTCCGGCTGATATGTCAGCCTGAATGAGGGAGGAGCAGTGGACTGGGAGGGAAAGGAGGAGGAGGAGGAGAAGACATGCTGGGAACCAGAGTAGAAAGGAAATAAAGGAGGAGATGATGGAAAGAATAGAGGAAGAAGAAGAAGAAGAGAGGATGAAGGCAGGAGAGAGATTCAGATTTGAGGAGGAAGGCAGAGGGAAGCTAACAGGAGCGAGGGAGGAGGAGAGATTTATGCGTAGAGAGGATTCGAGCAGAAAAATAAAGGAGAAGATCAGGGGGGAGAGAACAAGAGAAGAGGATAAAGGGCAGGAGATTAATTTAGGTGAGAGGAGGGAGGCAGAGGAGGAGCAAAGAGAAAGGAAGGAAACATCAGGAGAGGGGTGGAAAAGGGGTGAAGGAGGCAGTGAAAAGGTGGTCAAAGGAGAAAAGGGAGATGGAGGAATATAAAGAGTAGGACTGATGAAGGAGGAGGTAGAGAAGAGAAAAAGGGGAGCAGATGAGGAGAGGGGAGGCATTTGGTAAGGAAAGGGGGTAGAGGGGTAAAGGAGATAAAAGGTAAGAGGAGTGAAGGAGGAGCAGAGATGGAGGGAGCAACCATTGATTGAAGGAGAGCAGAGTAATAAGGAGGAAGGGGTGGATGAAGAAGCGTAGGCCAGAGGAGTGCATGGTGGAAATGAGGAGGAGGAGGAGTAGGAGGAGTGGGTGCTAATGGGAGATAAAGAGGAGGAGAGAGAGGGAGAAGGAAAATAGAGGAGCAGATGAGACGAGAGGAGAAGAATATAGACGATAAGGACGAGAGAGAAATTTGGGGAAGGAGGCGGCAAAGGAGCGAAGGGAGGAAAAAAAGAGGAGAATGTAGGGGGAGGAGAGGAGAGTTGGGGAGCAGAAGAAAGGAAGATGGGGGGATTTGGGTGGGAGAGAGAAGGTGGATGAGTAAAGGAGGGCAGCAAAGAGATGGATGGTCAGAGGAGGTACGAAGATGGATGCAGGAAACGAAGGAGGGAGGGGAGAGGAGATAAGAGGACCACGAGATGAGTGGAGGAGAGGAACCTGGGTAGGAGGACGACAGAGAGGTGAAGGAGGAGGAAGATCAGGGGGGAGAGGAAGAGAGGAGGAGGAAGGGGCACAAATGGAGCGAAGGGCAGGAAAAGAAAGAAAGAAGTCGAGATGCTGTGGCGTGGATGAGGGCAAAACGCAGAGGAGGAGCAGGAGCGAAGGAGGAGGCGAGCAGCGCTGGGGAGCAGAGATTTATGTGTGGAGAGGGTTGCAGCGAGGGAGCAGAGGGAAACAGCCAGGCCTATTATAGATGGGGCTCTCCTGGGAGAGCAGGGCCCGGAGTTTTCCAGGCATTTCCAGCATATTTCACCGCCGCTCCGAGCAGCACGCTGCAATGCACAAAGCTCCGCCCTCGACAGAGTCCTCGGCCCTCCAAGGATAAATAAAGTGGGTCTCCTTCCTCCGCATGACTATTCAATAAAAGTGATAAAAGGCTGGAAGTAACCCTTCTTAGCTTTTTTGGAAGGGAAAGTGAGAAACCAAACTGGCCACCCCTCTCTGAGGAGAAGCTTTCAGAGAAATGCAGACATCAAGCATAAAAGCACCAAAAGCATAAAAGTGCCTCCTTTTTAATACGAGGAAAAATGTCAACAGAAAGGGCTGTGAGATCAAATAAGCCGAGTGTGTGGAGGTAGTTTATGTTTCTACTTCTCTCTCTCTCTCTCTCTCACACACACACACACACACACAATGTTTCTTTGTCTGCCTGGGTTTCTCTCTCTCTCTCTCTCTCGCTCGCTCGCCTGCTGACTGAGTCTTGCGTGTGGAGGTGAGAGAGAACAATTGAATGGGCCTCCCACATAAAATCCATTCAGAGACATCTTGAGGATTAAGAATGAGAAATTGTCCGGCGCAGTGAATTAAATCAATCTGATCCATTACAAGATCGCTATCACAAGGTTTTTTTTTCCCTTTTGTCTTTGCCCTGGCTTATGCATGCTGCAGGATAATTGTCTGTGTGTGTGTGTTTGCACTTATTCCATACATGATGTAACATTGCGATGCACCATCCCATGTGATCAATGAAACAATTAACTGATTACTTGACTTGACTGGAGGTCTAACATGCATGTCACGTGATGGCACCACCATCAGTGCAAATCCGGCCGGTGGACCTTTGTTGATCGTCATCCTTCTTCTGAAAGTAGGCATCAGATGTCTAATTAATCGAATTACATCAAAATTTAGCTAAAATTTTAGATCATTTCATTTATGAAAAGCTCAATGGCTACTTGTGTTTAAACATTTAACATTTTAGAAAGTTCATTTATTTTGTACAATGAAAAAATGAGTTTTAATGAAAGATACATGTGCAATTCTCCAAGTATTGCTAGTAGTGAGAATCACTATAGCACATTGACATAGAGATACTGTATATACATTAGCATATCATTGTCATTCCCTTCATCCTCATCTAACCAGGCAGTTACTAATTCTATTAAGGCAGCATATCTTATTCAAACTAAAGCTTCTGCTAAAGGAAAAGTTTGTAATATTTAATACTTTCTCTTTCATAAATCCAGTGTGACGATCATAATCCTAATTTTATACACCCTACAGACCCAGTATCCACTGGCTCCACTTTCACTTAATTTAACATTTAGCGCCTTCCAATCTTTCCCACAGCGGCTTTGCCAAACTTATTTCCCTTATCAGAAACTCAACTTGTGTAACCAAGTGATTTTATTGCGTGGGCACCACGACCAAGTTTTTTTTTTTTTTGAAGTCTCAATATATCCCTCCATCCCTTTTATTTCTTTCCCTTTGGTGGATTTTAAACGGTGATAAAAGACGCAGCAGTGATTTAAAAGATGGAGATGGACAACATGATTACAGATGATGAAAGCCGGTATCCATCACCACCCACTCTGTTTGTGTTTCCATCCTCCTTCTGTCTGTCTATCTGCCTGTTCCTCCTCTCACCCCTCTTATGTTTTAATGTAAGTCGATAACTATCAGGAACTGATAACACCCCGGGCTGTACGCTCGGCTTGGCAGGGCTCGATGAGGCGAGGAGAGGAGAAGGCGACAGCAGGCCTGGGTTGAGGTGGTGGGGGTGACAGTATCTCCCCTTGGTGAAGCCTGATATGCCCGGGTGCACAGGAGGTAAGCGAGCGGCTCTCAGCGGTGGCGGTGAAGGGTGACGGTGACGTTCACGCCACTGTGGCGGCAAATTAAGTTATGGCGTCACAGGTGAAGGTTATGTCAGAGCGGGATTTGTCATTGTTTTGGAAAGATTAGACTGCGAGCTCGTTCTTCACCGAGAGTGATCCCACGTTTTTTTTAGGAGAGGGGGTTATAGTTGCACCATGAGTGTGTGAGTGTGTGCTCATGGTTGTTCGTGATGTTTTTTTTTTCCACAGGCACAGATGCAAATAATAAAGTTAATGATGGCTCTGTTCCATTCAAGTGTCCCAGTAAACCACGCCAGCGTGACGATGAGCCGGCCGTACCAGGACCTTCAAACTTAGGCAGCTAATTGGAATTCAGCCATCATTAATTTTATTATTTATAGTTGTGCTTTTCCTACTGTGACATGTCAAAATGTCCTCCATGATAAAGGCCTACTGGGATTTATGTTGTGAGGACACATTTATATATATATATATGTATGTGTATATATATATACACATCTAAAAAAAAAAAATATATATATGTGTATATATATATATATATATGTATATGTATCTAACATCTATCTATCTATACACATTCTATCTATCTATCTATCTATACTATCATATCTATCTATCTATCATTATATCTATATCTATCTATCTATATCTATCTATCTATCTATCTATATATATCTATACGCTCACAGTATGGGGACCCAAATCCAGTCATGTGACAGTGTTTAACAAAAGGTGAACAACCGAGTTTAGATTAGAAATCTCCAAGAAATTCATGTAAGTCAATGAAATGTTCCACCAAGTGAAAACGAGTGTGTGTGTGTGTGTGTGTGTGTGTGTGTGTGTGTGTGGGGGGGTATTTATCTATGTGTGGACATAATGCTTAATGCTTTAAGGTTAAGGTACTGTTAGGATAGGTGCAGGGCGGAGGGCGGAGGGCAGTTGGGACCCAGGAATGAAGACGAGGCAGGCAGAGTAGATGTAGTGACTCTTTATTTCAGAAACAGGAACAGAAACAAGGCAGGCAGGAACACAGGACGGGTGGTAACACAAACAACGTGACAAAGAACAAAGGAAACGGACCGGTATATATGCACTGTGAGGGACAAGGAAGTGGAAACAGGTGAGGAGACAAACGAGGAACAGGTGAAACTAATTGGGGCAGGAGCAGGTAATCAAATGGGAGGGAAACACAAAAGGACAGGAAGTAAGGTGCTCAACAAGTGAGGAGAGGCAAGAATACAAAATAAAACAGGAAGTGCAGACAGGCAGACAAAACTGACAAAAACAAGGACAAAGAACAAGAACTAACAAGAGAACACACTGAGGGAGACAAACAAGACAATAAAAATACAAGGACAGGGAAACAAGAAACAACTGACACAGGGAACGAGGGACAGGGAGGACACAAGGCACACCACAATACACTGAACAAACCAAACACAGGACAAACAAGGTAGGAAACACCAAGGAAGACATGAGGCACAAGAAAACACAAGGGGCACAAGGAAAACACAGAAAACAGGGCAAAAGAAAGAAAACTAAACAAGGCAAAACGCAAACCACAACAGGTACAGAGTGAGGTTAGGCAAGTAGCTGTTAGGGTCGGGGTGAAGGGTAAGTCTACATGTTAGTCAGTGAAATGTGCTCAAAAGTCATGAAAACACGAATGTGTGTGTGTGTGTGTGTGTGTGTGTGAAGGAGGGAGAGAGTTGTCATGGGAATGAAGTGGTTGTCTATTTTGTATGTTTCTTAAGAAAGGCACTGGTGTAACTTGTAATGTGTGTGTAACTGTGTGTGTGTGTGTGTGTGTGTGTCTGTGTGTGTGTGCAGCAGTGAGAGAGAGACCTTTGTAAAAAGTGTGTAAAAAGTGTGTGTGTGTGTGTGTGTGCAAATATACATATGGCCAGGGCCAAAGGAAAATAAAAGAGTAGGTCTGCTCGCTTGTGATTGAGGCAAAGCGAGAGAGAGAGAGGAGAGAGAGATGGGGGGAGGGCGAGCAAGATGGGGCAAGTGAAAGAGAGAGGAAGCGAGGGAGAGGAGGAAAAAATAAAAAAGCCAGCGTGTTGGAGAGAGCGAGAGAAAAAGATAATTTCTTAGCTCTTCTTTTAAATAAGTCTGTTTCTATAGCAACCATCCAACCAGCCAGCTGGAGAGAGAGAGAGAGAGAGAGAGAGAGAGAGAGAGAGAGAGAGGGGAAAGTGGGAAAATGCACCACAGAGACAGAGGGAGAGGGAGGGAGGAGAGAGAGAGAGTTACCATAGCAACGGAGGAAGAGGGAGAAAAAGGACTTGAAGAAACTTTAAAAAAAAAAACATATAGGGAGAAAATATAAAAGGCAAGATAAGCAAAAGAGTGAATTTACAGGACTGCAGTGGAGGGTAATTGGGTAGGTTCATTAAAAGATTTAATTAATGACTAATTACTCATTGAAAAAGTGATTACATTACTTTACCAATAGAGTTGAAAAGCAGTAGTTTTGCACTCCCAGGGCTCAGGTTGATAAAGGCCCTGTTTATTTTCTGCATAAACTACGTGAGGTGGCTGTCAGCTAGAGCACTTTCATGACTTGAAAAGGGTGTAAAACTCTGATGTTTCCAAAGGCCCCTAAGAGAAGTTTTTCACAAAGAAATCAAAGAAATTTGCCGATTTAACGACTATTTCTGTAAGGTGACAATCATTTAATGTCAATGTCAAACAAATCGGTTCAGAGGTCTGGAACCGGTAGTATATGGTAGTATTTAAAGCCACAACCCATGCAAAACTGCTGGAAAATATTTCTAAGAAATGATTAAATCCTGTGGCTATAACATGAACCTGTAGTGTAGTGTTGTTAAATAGTTAGGGTGGCCAGATCCCAACAAACTAAATGTGCGTCAAAAAGTATATTTTGGTGGTACAATGTGGAGCAATGCTGAGAGTAGTATATATATATATATATATATATATATATATATATATATATATAGAGAGAGAGAGAGAGAGAGAGAAAGAGAGAGAGAGAGACAATAACATTTCTATTCCTCCCCTTAGCTCATAACATCTGCTGTCTGTGGTTGAGTCAGTGGCACCCAATAGACTATGTAGATTACAGCTAAGGCCTTTGTGAATGACTAAGCTAATATATTTTACTCTTTTTGTGCCACATGAGACTTCACATCATATCTCCTCAATGTGAAATAGAAAAATAACTTGTTTGCAAAAAAACTGAGAATCACCTTCCACCAGCTTCATCTAGTTGAAAGTAGTTTCTCAGTCTTTTTTTTTTCCCGCATCTCCTCTTCTTTGAGGTAGTTTCCATCATATTTGGCCAAAATCTACATAGTTTCAAGCTATGCAGCTGCAGCAGAGGTGGTGACATGTTAACCTGCCCTTGGCGTGTGTGCAGTATCGACTGACTGACACCAAACACAGCCCCGTCATGTCAGCCTTCCTCGCTTTCTTCATAAAAGTCATATTCTAGAAAGATGGATTGACTTTTGACTTTTGAAAACTAGAGCCAATCAAAACGCGGGACCTCGTCTCAACGTGTGGGATGCGGGAAAAGGGATAAAAATGAAGTGCAGTCGAGGTGTGACACCGATAAATAATATGGGAGACTTTTGTGCGTCTCTATTGAAGATATTATTAAAAGAAAACCTTAAAATGAGAATCATTTAGTGGCTCTTTCCACTTTGAAGCTGTAACATCTTCTCTAGCTAGCGTCACTCCGGCGTCTTCAGAAGTCCCGTCAGTACAATCTCCAACGCTGAGCAAAACCAGGTGATTCTTAAATGAGGGTTTACGTTTCGATGATACAGAGACAGACTCCTTTTAAGGCATCAAACAAGATGACCTCACTATAACGCTGAAGTAGTGGTGTGTTAGCGGGATGAGTTACGTAATGTAATTACTAAATTTAAATTGTAATCCCTTATACTTCTTGTTAGTTTAAAAAAGTGATCACATTGCTCAAAAGCTCAGCATTGTAAAGATAGAGTGAGAAGGGTAATATGGCTGCACTGTATAGAGCCAGCAGAGAGACACAGAGACAGAGAGAGAGAGAGAGAGAGAGAGAGACATGAGCTGCAGTGATAATAGTGGGTACGGCTGCTGCCTGATTGTCCACTCTCAGCTCTTGACCACACATGACCTCCATCACTGTGTGAAGAGGGCGAGTGAGCAATGAGAAACACAGAGGGGGAGACGGAGAGGGAGGGAGAGGATTGATTGGGAGTCCCAGAGTTCAGACAGCTCTGAACACAGAGGCCTCGATCTGTTTCCCCCGAAAGCACTGAAGCAAAATAAGAGTACGCGGGTCACAGCCATCCAAAATAAGAGTCGACGCGGGTCACGTGGGGTGAGAGTGCCCTATTTAAGGAAGATTATGAAGTGAATTCTTCATCCTCCACTCTGATAGTGTGTAGCTTTTGCCTGAAACCTGAGTGTGTGCAATGTGGTTATGCCTGTTTGACAAAGAAGAGAGAAGCTGCACTGACATCATCAAATTTTTGTGTGTATTTTGGCTTGTAAAATTCTTTGTAGCACCTTTAGTTTTGAGAAGATTATAGGTGAATTTTAGACATAGAAGTCCACTCATACAGTTCTTAACAAAATTGGACAAAGAAGAGAGAAGCTTATCACAAATTTTTGTGTGTATGACAGTTTTACAATAAAATAATGGACATTCTTTGTCCTTTAAGAAGAGAGAAGCTGCACTGACATCATCAAATTTTTGTGTGTATTTTGACAGTTTTACAATAAAATAATGATTTCAGCAAATTCATTCTTTGTCCTGGTGGTGAGTTTTAGTTTTGAGAAGATTATGAGGTGAATTTTAGACATAGAGTGGGAGTGGAGCACTGAGACCTGTGTGTGTCTGCAAGCCCACTGAAGGAGTCTGTTGAGTCTGAGGCTGGCCTGGCTGGGGCTGAAGGGAAACATAAACACTGGGAGGGGTGAGCAAACCGTCCGCCAGAAGGGGGAAGGCTCTGTAGAGTAGGATAGACATTGTGATCTCCTCAAGGTTGGGACTTGCCTTCCAATCGGAGCCTCCCGGAGGTGTGATGCAGCCTTCAATCAGAGGCAGGAGGGTCTCTGTAGTACCTCAGTCTCGGATGTTGGGGCTGTCTTGGCTGACACGCCTTTTTGCATGGAGTGGACAGGTCCCGGTCGTGGACCTGAGTGTTCAGGGGATCATACCCTCCACAGGGTGCGGGTTGTTCCAACAGGTGAGGGTTTACCTCAGGAGTTTGCCACACAGACATGTGCTTTGTGACCACCAGTGAGGTCGGTCACGTGGTATTCTGTGGGGTCCCAGCATGTTAAGCTAAGGCTGTTCAGTCTCTGGACCTGATGCCGTCCAGGAGCAGGGCTGGGCTTGCCGGCTAAGTCAGACCTGTTCCAGTAAGTCAGACCTGTTGACTGAGGGTTGCCCTTTGTCACCGGTCCTGTTCTTTATAATATATGGACAGGGATTCGGAGGGAGTAGCCAGGGGCCGGAGGGGTCCTTTGGGAACCACAGGATTTCATCTCTGCTTTTGCATGGATGATGTTGTCCTGAGTCCTGATGGCTTCATCAGGCCAGGACCTGTTCAGCATGTACTGCAGCGGTTTGCAGCCGAAAGTGTGAAGCGCTGGGATGAATCAGCACCTCCAAATGAGGAAACCCATGGTTTCGACCGGAAAAGGGTGGCATGCCCTCTCCAGGTGGAGGGTGGAGAGTCCTGCCTCAAGTGGAGGGAGTTCAAGTATCGGGTCTTGTTCACGAGTGTGGGCGTGAGATTGACAGGCGGAGTTGGTTATTGGCGTCCATGTCGGCGTACGATGTGTGGTGAAGAAGGCTAAGTTGACGTCACATTCGGTCAAGGTCCCACCTCACCTACCCTGGTCTATGGTCATGAACTTAATGACCGAAAGGACAAGATCGCGGACCAAGCGGATGAAGAAGAAGAAAGAAAAAGTAGGTGCAGGTGTTGTGGTGTGCGTCAAGCGCTGTCGGTGTGTTTTATTCTATTCACCAGACGGTGATCGAAAGCTCTCAAGCTACCGAGCACTTTGATTCTATGACTTGACTCCGATTCTATGCAGCTTTGCACTCCTGCATTGAGCTGCATGCGTGAATAGTATGCAGCATTCACCACACACTCGTTCGTGTGCTTGAACCTCCTTAACTGGCCTCTGTCAATGCAAAAGCATCTTGATGTGTCTCTGAATGACTTAAATCCTTACTCGCTCCATTGATCAGTAAATTCAGAGCTTTGCTTTGTATCCGTACAAATGGAAAAGATAAAAATGAGCATTTGCAGAAATATATTCAATTGTGCATTACGTTGCAGAACACAGTCATGGGATTTGATGTGCATATTTGGAATTACATTTAAATTTGTTATATTATTTAAATGCAGATATTCAAGTAGCTAATGTTGCTAATGTATTAATCTTATCCATCATTAGTTGGATCAGTGTGTTCCTTGTCATACTTTCTAGAAACTGACACATGCAAAACTAAAAAAAGAAATTCTTATAAGCTCACACTTTTTATACTTTTTATACATACTTTTTTAAAGAGTTCTTGCAAAGCACACCAGCAGCCTAAGAATTATTTAGTTTTGAATTATTAAAAAGGTAGTGTACTTTTATCAAACTTTTTTCCGACATAAAATGCTTCCTCTCTAAAGTTTGAGTGTGGCGCACGACTTCTCAGACTCAATTGAATCTGAGTCTTTCACGCCGAAGCTCTCTGCGCCCCTGCCTTCATGAACCGCTGTTTTCTTAACAGCACAGAAAATATCTTGTAGATTTGTCCTTTGAAACCGCTCACATAAAGTCGACCCGTTATACACCAGACGGAGCGGGGTGAAATTAATGGGGTTTGGAACAAAAGGTTTTGAGAAAGATTTCCCGACTATTCCCCATGCAATTACTTAATCCCTTGTAATTAGTCTCCTTGTTTGAAAGGGAATATACGTTCTCCGTCTCCCTCTCTTTTCCCTGTTGAGCTGGAAGATGAAATTGCTGACAAAAACAGCATGAATATCTTTTGTACTGCCTATAAACATCCACCTGCTCTGGCTTTGAACAGCAGTTATGCTATATACAATCATTAACCATTTACATTTGTTATACTCAGCTTCACAAGGATAATTATTTTTTCAAGAGGAATGGCCGTTATAATTAGACATAAGCATGGTCTGCATTTTCTGCATAAATTAACCTTTTTGAGTTTAGCCTCGATGTACTCAGACATCAGACTGGAGGGGGAAAAAATGTTTATAACTTTCTTCTCTTTTGCTTTTATGGACAATCGCTGTGTGGTGAATTCACCGCAGCAGATAATGAGGAGCACATAGTCATTTCAGTTCTGGCTGAGCCCACACAGGACAGCTGTCTATTTTAAGCTATAGCTGCTGGCCAGCGAACCATTAGCCTGTTTTACACCGATAGCAAATAGCCATTAGGCGTAACTGCAAGCCAGTTAGCCAGCAGCCATCTGCTGCACACTGCAATTATGCTGCCTTAAAGTGCTGTTGGAAATATAGTAATTATGAGTTGAGCATGCATTAATGACCCAACACAATGGTAAATACGTTGGGGAAAATGGGAATTTTCAATGATACCTGCGGTAACAATCTGTATTCTGAAGAGCGTGCAAGCTCTGTGCATACTGAGATGGATTTATCTTGTAAATAAAGCAAAGAGCGAAAGTGCTCGTGCAACAATTAACTTTTAATTGTACAGTCCAAAAGCATTTTAAATTCTCCACAAAGTTATATTTCCACGCGGGCTCAGCTGTGCAGGTCCCGATGAGCTCTGATGGTGGAGGGTGCCAACTGGAGGAGCTGGTTAGCCATTAGCTGCTAACTCTCGGCGGCGTCTCTCATGATACGCTCGGCTCTGTTCAATGACAGCGGGCTCATTGAGACCACGCTGCCACTCGTAGCTCTCAGTGTAAATCCACAGGCTGTGTTTGGTGACTCTTTTCCTGGCAATGACAGTCGCTGTAGTCAGCAGCGCATTCAGGTCAAGCAACTTGACTCATTTCGTCACATTCTGCTACAAGCCTTTTTGCTTTCACAATGCTCTGATTAAGTGGTACAATAGTTGCAAATCTGCTGGCGTGTTTGCTGAAGAGTAATTACTAGCGTCTGATAAGCGTTCTGGGGAAGTTTCCCAGCTACATGATTTCCACCGAGGCTTTATCTCAATTGAATGCGATTGTCTTTGCCGAATTGGCTCAGCCATGATCCTGGAAACTGGCCTCGTCTCACACACATGATAAGACAACAGATTGCCTTGTACGCCATCCAACCAAGAATAATGCTGCAAGCTGTAATAATTTACACCATCCGTCAGGGTTTTTCCACAACTACATGCCTTCTTCATCGCGGAGATAAAACTGCTGCTCGCTGGCGAAGTCTTGAGAATCATAAATGGCATGTTGGAGGCACTAATTGGCCACATAGAAGCGGGCTCAGGCTTCTCGTAAACGCATCACACGACATCAACACGGTGATGCAAATCAGGCCGTCGCACTGCACGGAGATGGCAGATTGAGGGAGGTGGTGTGGGGGGTGGGGGGGAAGAGGTTTTCCCACTTTCTTAATGTACCTTTTGTGTTGTTTTTTTTTGTGTGCGTGCGCACGCCTGTGTCTCGCTTCCTCTCTCAGGATCCCTCCGTTTGCGTTACCATGGGGACGGCATGCTTCCTATATCTCTCCTTTTAACCCCCTCCCATCCCCACCTCCACCACCAACACCTCTCTTTCTCCCTCTCTCCTTTACTCACTGGTTTCAGTGTTACCATGGCGACACATGTCTGTCTCCTCTCCTCTGCCTGCTACCTGTTTCACATGCTGCCCTGTCTCACTGGGTCAATCTCTTCTTCATCTGTCTGTCTGTTTCTCTCTGTGTTTGTCTGTCTGCCGCTGGGTGCTTTGTGTGCCCTTGGCTTGCCTTCCTTTGTTTACTCATTGTTTGTTTGTTTATTTGTTTTGTGTTTTATGTATCTGCACGATTGTCTGTCTGGTTGTTTTGTTTAGTTTTTTTCCTTCCTGCGTCCGTCCCCGTCTGTGTTTGCTTTCTGTCTCACTTTCTCTTTTTTTCTCCTCTTTTTCTCTCCGGCTCACTGGCTGCCTGTCTGTCTGGCCACCAGGCTTTTCCACCTCTAATCCCTCCTCTCCTCTTTCTGCTCTGCTGCTCTGCTCTGTTGTTCCCCCTAACATCCACCCTCATCACCCCTCTTCTTCTTCATTTTTTTACCCCCCTACCCTGACTGGATTGTGTGTTCCCACATCAAAACAGTATCCATTGAATGTCACTGGGAACACACAGTGAAAAAAAAAAAGGGAAAAAAAAAGGGAGGGATTTAGGTAATTTTCGCAGACGGCAGCTGTTGCTATGGCGACACAACTTTTGGATTTGCCGGGGAGAGCGAGGGATGAATAGAGGGATAGAAGGAGGGAGAGAAAATGTGTAAGGATAGAAAAAAAGAGGGGGGTGGGAAGAAAGAAAGCCATGTCTTTTGCTCCGGTGGTACATGCTGGCCCCCGAGTTTCAATCCAAGATACAGACATTTTTTTGGGTAAAAAAAAGGATTACCTGAAGATGCAAAATCCCTTAAGAATAAAAAAAACCTATAACCTATATGATTATTTCTGTTTAGTCAAACAAAACCAGCATCTCCAGCCTCCCTTTGAAATGAACATCATTTGTTTAAATTTTATGCCGTCAGTCACTTTGGACGTGCTAGTTTTTCCAAAATCTCACTTTTGAGATGAAACGCGTCTCTGCTTGCTAATGCATGTAGAAAACCACTTCATTAAGCTCTCAGTGGTACACTCTGGCCTTGCTTTGTTCTGCCTCTCCTGCAGTTTTTAGCCGACAAAAAAAAAAAAAAAAGATCACTGTGTTAAAAAAAAAGCATCTTAAGTCCATCAGTCAGTAAAATAAAGAGAATCCAAACTAACCTATCACCCCCTCTTCTGCTTTGTTTCTGTGAATCTTGTTACATATGTGTTTGCCACTTCTTCTTTCAAAATGGAGAAAATGTCTTTTTGAATTGAACCCCCCCTTCCCCTCCCCTCCACTCTACGTGCTAATGCATTTAGAAAAAAACACTTTATTGTAATACGCATTTGAATATTCATAGTCGGCAGGCAGGGGGTGATGGAGGAGACCGGAGCCTTTGGGTATTGATGTAGAGCTGTGGAATTAGCTGCGAAACTGCTATTGATTCAAGCTATGAGGACTGGGATATGAAACACAAGGAAGGGAGGGAGGAAAAGGGCAAAAGACCTTATCAATGAACTTGGAGAATGAAAGAGAGAGAGTGAACGAGAACAAGGGCGTTCAGTGGAAGAAGAAGAAAAAGAAGAAGAAGAGGGGTAAGAAGAAAAAAAAACAGATTATCAGTCAGCAGAGAATTGAATTAAAGGGAGACAGAAGGAGCGAGTGGTTGAAGGGAGAAAAAGGAGATTATGAAGCGAGACAGAAAAGGGGGAACGAAAGGGACAAAGTACAAACAAAAGAAAAGGAGAGAAAGAGCGAGCACAAAGAAAAAACGCATGAAAGAAAAAAGAAAGAACGGAAACACAGAAGAGTGAAAGAAACATCAAATAAACTAAAGAGTGCGAGAGCGCGGGGCGAAGGGTCAGGGCTCGCCGCGAGTGGCGCTTTAGCCCGGAGACGCTGCAAATTGTTGATGGGAGGACTAAGTTGACAAATGTCAAAGTTTACATTTCATTACAGAAAGTGGGGGTTGGAGAGAGGATGGAGAGAGAGATGAAGAGGAGGAGGAGAAGAAGAACAGGGGGTGAGATGGTGGAGGGGGAGGTGAGGAAGGAAATGCCATGCATTCCATTAAGTGGCCTGAGAAAACCACAGAGAGAGGGGAGGGGAGGGGAGGAATCGACAGAAATGAGAGAGAAATACAGGAAACGGAGGAGGAGAGGTAGAGGAGAAGGAGGGCAAGAGGGGGGGGGGCAGGGATTAGACCACCGTACACAAAGACAGATAGAGACAGAAAGGGGGTTTATAAGCGGAGGAATGAAGCGCTCGATTCATCACCGCCTCAACTGTGGTCCTGACCTTTGAAAATGGAGTTAATGTTAGACAAGGCGGCACTTAACATTCTGACGGCCTCCATGTTTGTTCTTAAGTTGTCAAGGCATCACGCCCGCCCCTTGTTAATGTCGAAATTGCACGGCTTTACGGCTTCTCGTAGCGGACTTTTGCATTCTGATCTGAAAATATAAGTCCAAGGATATTCCCCGTTTGTAATAGTTAAGAAAAACCGACAGCGATCTGACAGCAAAAAAAAAAACGTTTTATATCTCATTCCTGTGTGCCTCCGCTGTCCAAAATCTATTAAAGACACATCCAGTGAGCGTCACCGTTCAACTATGTGACATGTTCCTTAATTACAAAGATCATGGCCACTGTGCTTTATTTTGAATTGATCCCATACACATCAGAAATACTCGCTAGAGCGCCAAATGTGTATTGATGCGCAGCTGAAATTAGTCCCTGACAAATTCACAATTTCCTTTTTTTTTGACTAGAGTTTCTTAAAAATGTCCTTACAGTAGAATGTGTCATAGCTGATATGTCTGTGTGACTGTGGTGCCTCTTTTTAAGATGAGGACGGTGCAGCTTTTCTTTATATAATGCAAAGTCCACTTCTTCACTAGACCTGCTCCATAAGTTGAACTCTTAAACTGAGCCCTTTAAGTATACTTACCCATTGTTTCTTAACCAAGCACTGACCTTTCAAGTCTTAATGTTAAAACAACACAAGTTTTTAAATACATTTTCATACTTTCAGGCAGTAATTTAGGTTTACTTTTTCTACCTATACTGTTTTAAAATCTACCAAAATACTCTACATACTTAGAGCTTTTAATTTGGTGACCATAAATAATAAACGTGGGGGAATCTCTACAGAGGTGGGGGTAAACAAACACTGTAATATCCAGAAATATAGAAAACGTAATGAGGGAAAAGTACTTCAGTGCATGAAACTAGTGACACATCTCTGTCGCGAGCAAAAAATAACCTCAATTCAGAACAACACTGACCAGGCTTACTTAACTTTTCTGTCTCACTCATTTCAATGTGGGAAATAGCCTGAAAAAGGCCAGAGGGACAAAATGACTGTGCATGCCTTTTTTTTTTTCATTTAAAATGAGGGCAAGCCATTCTCTCTGGTCCCTTCCTCCCTTTGAGCTGCATAAGATTTGAGTTTATTAAATCTTTAAAAAAAAAAAGAAGCAAGCACATAACCTCAGAAACGCCTGGTCAGTGAGTTCAGAACAAGGCTGGTTTTATTAGCTTCAGACACCATTCAGGAGATCAAGGCTGCCTTTCACTCGGCCGTAGGAAGTAATGATGCTAGAAAGGAAAATGTCTTGAGGAGTGTACTTTGAATGCACGGTTCAATTTTAAGCATTGTGGTTAACCGACATTAGTCATCCTAATGATGCATGAGGTTTAAAGTAATAATCTACTGTAGCACTGATCCAATGCTCTTTTCCCCAAAATGAGAGCTTGAGAACATTTGATTTATATTGTTTGTATTGTCTGCCCTCCTGTCTTAAACATGTAAAACACACACACGGTTCGTTCTGATGCAGAAATAACAGCAGTAGTTAAGAGCTGATGCTGCGTTCACTGTCCTCCACACATGGAAGAGGATTCCCCTGTTGTAATTACATGCTTCTACATCTCCCCAAACCACGTGGCTCCTCCAAGTTCCTTGTTAATAAGATGTAAAGTCAGGCACCATTTCCCCCTTTTTCTTCCCCCCATTCCTCTTAACAAAGCTTTGCTAAAGATGTAATACAGCAAAATTCACCCGAGTTTCAAAACAACCTTCTGAAAATGTTGAAAAAGTCTACAGGGAGGAACATTAGCTAATCGCGAGTCAATTTGAACTCTTCTGGTTTCGCAGTAAAGGCCTCCCTCCCTCCTTCCCTCCCTCCCTTCACATTAAAATGCATTTATTCTTAAGCACTTGCAGGCAGCAGCAGTGGTCAGAGCTTATCGAAAGCCAAAACTGTATCTGATGCAGATGCACTTAAAAAAAGGTTAGCTCCATCAGTACATCGCTAAAAGCAACCGCACCTTGAGAATAAATGAAGAGTTTGACTGTGAAGGAAATATCAACCGGAAACAAATGAGACTCATATTGACTCTCAGATTGAGGTAACTCCGAGGTTTTATTACGCAATGATCGTGCCGCGGCTGCCTTTCTATTAAGTAAATAACTGTTTTATACATCTTACAGGAGCCCATTTGCTCATTTCCCATTGTGTTCAGCCGGTGTAGTAACCTTGAATCAAAATCCAGCTTCTCGGCAAAGCCATTTCACCGCCTTGTAGCTGCACCGATACTATAACTGTTCCCGATCGGGAGGAAAAAGAGAAAGTGGATGTTTTTTTTTCTCATCACTACAGCCCAGTAACAATTTCCTAGTAGGATCCAGGCCAAGATGAGTCAGAATGAGACTTGGGCAAGCCTTGAACAAATGCCACGGACGTGCAGTGGTCCTGGCTGTAATGGATTCTTTGCATTCAGAGAGACGAGTGCCTTTATTTCACCTGAAGAGGGAAATGGTTTTCAGATTTTTTTCATGTTGCATTAAGTGACTTGACACATAGTTCGCCTTCCTGTATATGATGTAGCTGCACACTTTTGTATATTATCATACACTGTCTAGTTTCAGAACATTCATTTGATCTAAAGGTTTCTTTTGCCAGCCTCTTTTTCAATTTTGGATTCTGACCTCTTAAACTTGTTTACAGACTCATGTAGACCCATAATTATTTCAGATTCTACTGGAGATCCCGACCTTTCCGTGGATACCGAATGTGTCAGCTTAAATTTTGTGGAAATGTGCATAAATGATGCACAAGACGGCGAGTATATTTGCGTGATGTAACAGCGCAGCCGTAAAAATAAACACTACGTCTCGGGGTTTGAATATTTCACTCGGTGTGTGCGAGCTGAGTGGGAAAAAAAAGCAATGTGGAGAAGATTTTATCACAATTTAGATAAAGTCGTGGAACATATCAAGAGTTAAAGAGGATAAATGCTCTTAAATTCCACCTCCAGGCAGAGCTGGAGATGTTTAAAGCAGTGAAATGAAAATCAGAAACCTGCAGATAACCTGGTTCCCGAGCAGCAGGTGGTACACATGAACAATCTGTCAAAATGTATACCGAAAGGCTCTATAACACTGTAAATAATAACCAAGCAGATCTCCCCAGAGGATGCGAACAGTTTATTTTGTGACTGTGTGTTCTGTTGGCGAGAGAAAAGGAACAAAACTTGCCTTTATTCTTATGTTTCTGATTGAAGCTTGACGCTCATTCAGGCCGCGAGAGGAAGTGAGCTATTTGTGATTCATATCTGTTTGAGTGTTTGATATCTCGCCGTGTGTGTGTGTGAGAGTGTGTTTAAGTGTGTGCTGTATGTGAAAGGGTTTGTGGGTAAACATTGGAACAGGTTTGCTGGAGCGTTGGAAGAAAAAGTGTTTTGTGAAATAAGATAAAGAGATAAAGTACATGTGAGCACACTTGCTGTCGGTGTGCCGTGATTAGAGAAGCACCAGACCGGCTTGAACACAGAGACGTCTTCTCTGTTTTGAACAGTATAAGTTGACATTTTACTTTTTCAGGTCGTATAGTCTTATTTTTAGAGCAATATTTTATTTTAGTTGTCTTCAGGTCAGTCTTCCAGAAGTGCAAATAGGTTTTATTAGTGCAAATAAAACAGGAGAAACTTCCTATATGATGTCTAATGCAGAAGACAAGGAATTTACTCAATAAAGTTTCCTTTGTTACATCTCAAAGTGATTTTTTGGGGTTTTTAATTCACTATATTTACCTTTGGTGTAGTTGGTAGATTAGGTAAGGAAGGTTTTCATTCATCATGTACAGAATGGTAAACCTAAAATCTGATGTATTGACATAGCTAGCCACCAAAAACAGCTTTATTTGCTTTTTTTATCATCAAAAGACATTTGTTCTAACACGTAGGTGGAATACATTTCCCAAACAAAAATAATTAAAAGCTTCTTCTTTCTCACATTTAAAGTTCTTTATACAATTTTAGGACTATCAGACTATCCTGGAAAATTCATGACACCATGATCAAGTGTCCTTATGTGACAAGTTAGAAGTGAAATGATGATTATTTTGTGGGGAATAATCATCTGGAGAAATCAGTCTACAAAAAATGCTTAAAAACACTTAACAGGCGTAAATTGTTACAAACAGCCTCTTTAAAATGTGCATTCCTCGTCTGTTGTTATCAACTTTCAGTCCTCTCCTCCTCATTTCTTGTCGTACTGTTACCTCTGAAGGCGTCTTTTAGCCATCAAATATTAAATATGCGTTACTCTACCCTGTGACCTCACCCCCTGTACTCATGGGACGCCTGTTCGCTCTGTTAGAGCACAAGATTCAAACAATATTAAGAATATTAATGCATCAGTAATTAAACTCTGAAATAATTGCCTCACTCTGAGATAAGTACTTTTACTGTTGATACTCAAGTACATATTGCTGCTGTTACTACTTACATACTTTGATGTTATCCCAGTTTTAAAGGGGAACTTTTTACATCGTGTTATTGCTTCTTTTGCTGTAACAGAAAGGGCCGATTGTCTCGTGCTGTTCTCGGACACTAATGATAACTCTGAAGGCAGCACGAGTTATTTTTAGTTCAGATTAACATGTGAACATACAGCAGCTAGTTAAGGTGAATTACACTTTCAAACAAAGGCCTTAGTGTGTAATGTGGAACATTTTACTTGTTTTTCTTTGTGTCATGTGCGCACACACACGCTGCTACAGATCCACCCCCCCCCACCCTCTTCAAAAGCACTTGTGTATTATTGTGTATTATATGTGTGTGTGTGTGTGTGTGTGTGCAGTGTATGTGTCTGTGCTATATGAGGTTGTGTGCATGGTCTGAGGTGCTGTTTCCCTGCTGATAGTCCTGTGACCGGGATCTCCTCCCTCCAGCCTCCTTCGCATCTTCCTCCACCTCCTTCATACTTTGGTTAATGAAAAACCCTCTGCCTGGTCTCTCTAAACACAAACACACACACACATTTGAACACAGCGAATCAGGCACACACACACACACACAAGTAGAGATACATTTACTGATAACTAGACACAGAAAAACACGCATGTATGGGTGCAGATAAAGGAGCACACACACTCAGGATGTTGACAAAAACACATACATGTGTAAAGTGCACATACACACTCAAGTCCCACGGCTCCGCGTCTAGGAGCAAAGAGCTGCCTTTAAAAAGTGAGTCCTCCGGTCCAACTCCACAGAGATCACTTTCATTTCCCTCCTCCCTGCAGCAGTCGGTCACAAAAACAGGATTTTTCTCACTGATGACTTTAGAGTAAAAAAGCCAAATGAAAAATTCATCAAATTGGAAGAGAAGTTTTTTTTTTCATTTGAAGAGGTGGTGGTGGGATTGAGTGTGTGTGTGTGCATATATGTTTGTGCGTGTGTGAGTGTATGTGTGTATTCGCAACAAGAGATGGAACTGATGCATCTTTTCTGTGTCACTGCTAATGTCGCATGTCGCAAGAAACTCCAGGGGGCTGCAGTCTGCACACACACATACACACAGACAGAACTGCATGCACTTACTCGTCATTATACATGAGGTATGCACATGCATGCACTTCACACACACCGACACCACTTATATATGTACACACACACACACACACAAATGTTCCTCCACCTATACATACAAACACACTCACAGATGTTACACACACTCTAATGCTCCAGAATCTTTACGCATACACACACACACCGTGTCATGTTCCTGCTCGGCATCATGGGAGTTCAGACTCTGAACATTAACATTAAAGAAGGGATCAGTACACGTATCTAAATAGAGTGGAGAAAATCAATTCTGCTTGTCATAACAAACGCACACATAAAAAGTGTGTGTGTGTGTCGGTCAGTGAGCGTGTGTGTGCACTAATGCGTAGGAGCAGAGGTTGACCTCAGGCTACCGGCTAATTAAAACTGTTCCAGAGAAATGAGGGAGGGAGGGAGGGAGTGAAAAACATAGAGAAAGAGGAGTAGATAGGAGTGAGACTGAAAAGAGGGAGAGAGGGAGAGGGGGAATGAGAGAAAAAGACTAGAAGGCAAAGAGAGAGAGTTTTCTGAGTTTTTCCTTATTATAATTGAGGACAGAGCCCATTGTATACTCCTCTGTGACAAATTTCCACCCCAACTTCCTGCAAAACCCATGTACAAAAGTACATGTACATTGCATGGCCAAAAGTATGTGGACAGTGAAACATCACACCAACCTGTAACTAATATGGGCATTTAAATGGGATTCTACCCGTGACAACCATTTACTTTCCAGCAGATTCTGGAAACTGGCTGCAGGGATTTGCTCCCACTGAGCCACGAGAGCATTAGAGAGGTCAGGCAGCGATGTTGTTCAGGTTCATCCCTGAAGTGTAAGGATGGGGGTGAGGTCAGGGCCAGTCAGGTTCAAATTGGGAGAGCCATTTCTTTATGGACCTGGATTTGTGCACGGGAGCACTGTGACACCGAAACAAGCCACAAATCTGGAAAAACCATATTATCTAAAATATCATTGCATGTTATCGCTCAACATCTTAACAGATTATCTAACATGACATTATCCGTATCTAACATGAAGATATTAATTTGATATTAATAGAAAACCTCAACACCAAAAACACCAACTTGTGCCCTTTGGTTATTAATTTGAGAACATGCAGCACTGTGATAGATGGAGCAAAACAGCAGTGAAGAGTGTGTGTTGGGAGAAAAAAAAGAAAAAAGAAAGCGAGGGAAAGTGAGGTCAGCAAATGTGTGAAAGTGCGAACAAACGGAGACACATTGACCTGGATGGGTAGAGAGACTATGAAAGAGAGATAGAGAGACAGAGAGAAATAGAGAATAGTTGTTATATTTCATTTAATATAAATCACTCCTTTTTTTCAACGCATCCATGTTTTTTATTATTTACTTCATATGTTTTTTTCATTTTCTTCATAATGCCGGTAAACCTTTATCGAACTGAATCTGATGGAGAGACGGGCGCTGGGGAGCGAGAGTCTGCAAGAGGAAGAAGAAACACAGGATGTTCATGTTTTATTCACACAGCAAATATACAATCGATGTCTCTTTATATAATTCATGGTTCATTTTAAATATTTCACTGTCAACAAGCCAATTAGTAATTTTAGGAGGCAGTGCGTTTTGTCTGTCTGTATGTGTGTTTGCAGTTTTTACAGTGTGTTTCTATTTGCGCACGTGCTTCTTTGTGTGTGTTTTCAAGCCTTTGCATAATCTCAATTTGTGTGTGTGTGTGTGTGTGCATCCATGTGTGTGTGTGTGTGTGTGCATCTGTGTACCAGCAGTTGTGTGTCTGAAACAAGCCGACCCTGCCAAACAAGCTGCTAGGTCTGGGCAAAGGAGAGAGTGTGTGTCGAGGAAGAGGAGGAGGGGAAGAAGGAGCTGAGGAGGAGGAAGACAGTGTGTGCGCATAAGTGTGTGTTCATGTGTGTGCAAAATGCGTGTGTGTGTCAGGGGTTGGGGGGGGGGGGGTTCGTAGAAAGAGGAGGAAAGAGTGAAAAGCCTAGATTGAAGTTTGATCTGTTTGTTCTCTCCCCCTTGTCCCACTTACATGTCCCCGTGGAGCCCAAAGAAGGAAGTCAGGCTGATGTGTGTGTGTGTGTGTGTGTTCTTGTTTGTCTGTGCACGTGAAACACAGCGACTCAACCTGAGAAGAAGAGAGAGAAAAATAAAATGAGCCAAAACAGATCGAAATAAACAGATAAACAGACAGATTGAAATAGACAGACTGACAGCAAGACGGGGAAAGATAAAAGAGAGGAGACATGAGCTGGAGAGGGCACAGAGATGGAGAGATGAAGACAGTGGGAGATGAGTTTTTAAAAAAAGGGGAAAAAAAAATCATACACACATGCACGTGCGCACACATGCGTGCACACGGCAGGAGCTGGGAGTGATTGACAGAGACCGACAGACACGCCTACAGACTGAAAAAAGGATGAGCGAGAGAGAGAGAGAGGGTGATGGGGAAGGGGGGGAAAGACAGAGAGAGGCGCGGTGATCCACAACCCCGTACAAATCGAATCAGACAGCAGAGAGACAAACAAAAAACAGACAGACAGATGGACCGAGTGACAGTCACTTGCTGTATTTGTCTGTTTTTGTCCTCGGTTGCTCCGTTTAACACCTTGTGACCGGCTGGTTTTGGTCGTAAATTTGTCGGTTTTGCCCACAGAAGGCCTCGACAACAGTGATTCATGAGGGGGAAAGAAAAATAAAAGACAGTTCATGAGGGCTGTTGTGTTTGCTGTTCTGAACTCGCTGTTTGCTAATGTCGGTCTTTTGCGGGGAAATCATCTGCGGCACAGGAAATGGCGCGTTTTTTTTCTCTTTGTTTTTCTCAGTCAGGGGATAAATAGAGGAAGAAACTCAAGTAGCAGCCATCTTCGCTTAATGTTGGAAAAAGGCTCTCGAATGAAAAATGCAGAAATGTCCGATTTCTGCCGGATGCTGGCACTGAGGAAACTCACGCTGCGTCCCAGTTTGGGAGTCAGATCCTTCAAAGTCTGCATTTGTAGACTGTTAGCGTCTTGACGTTAATTAGAGCCATCCCACATCCTCCTCTGAAGGATAGATAGGATGTTTTCTGCAACTCATTGTGTCCTTTGCCGTCCTCACAAGTCATCACAGGCCAGTCAGTTGTTTAATGTAGCATTTAGGTGATGCTCATCAACCCATGAAGTCAAATTCACCAGTCTGGCTGTGAGGGCTTTGCGGTCGGTACAACACATGACCATACTCTCTAAAACTTCAGTCTGGGCGAGGAAGCATCCCAAAAAGGAAAACCCTTTTTAACAGGAAGAAAAGGGGAAACCTCAGGAAGGGCAAAATGGGGTGGATCTCTCTTCCAGGACACACAAACATGCTTGAGTAGCAGGATGTAAATGACAGTATTACTCCAAATAAAGTCCATAATGAGTTGTATTAAGTAAAAGTAATCTACATTCCCATCAATAAGAGGCTAAGAAAAAGCCAGGCAAAGATGGAGATGGAGAGTTGGGGGAGGAGGGGGGGACACCCACTCAAAACTTAAATTTCGTCATTTCTATATATAAATAAAACTTCTACAGGAAATCCGTGCAGGAGAAATCTGTCAGAGTTTCTCTGCTTTGAGAGGCTGCAGCTGTGCTTTTCCTCGCTGTTGCTGCTGCTGCTGTGATGGAGAGAGAGAGAGCGCGAGAGAAAGACAGTTACCATTTAGAGCCAACCTATTACCTTAATTCTGCCCTGGCAGCAAATTTCACTAAGTTCACTTTTAAAAATGTATTTTCCCAAAGACAAACTTTATCTAGCCTAATTATCAAAGAGGGCAAAGAGAGTCACGGTTCCCTTGAGACAAATACTTGGAAATCGGGAGTCCCCTGGTAGAGTCGTGATGTCTCGTCACTGTGCCGCAACCCTGTTAGTCTGACAGATGATCTCTGAAATGCAGCACAGTAATGGCACAGTGCTCAGTACCTTAGATGTCACTGCATTAACAGAAAACACACAAATCTGTGAGGTTTTGCCACATAAAAAACAGCCTAATGTTCTCATTTGCCTCTTAATGGCTTTGCTTGACAGACTGATACGAGCCAGCTTGTCATTTGAACTTTCAGCAACATTGAAAATTAGGATGACTGAAAGGTTCAAACTCTCAAATACTGCCTTAACACACTGTTCTTAAATTAAGCATCAGACGAGGAATACAGAGATTCCCTGAACTATAACTCCACATGCCAGATCTAAAACATACAGCGTGTGACAGAGTCTAAATTAGCACATCCAGACCTAAAAGGCCTTTTTTCATATTTTACATTCTTTGCAATAGCGAGATCAGATCTTCAAAGTCTGTAGTAGCTGAAGTATCTTGTGCTTACATCAGAGAAAAAAAATTATGAATGTTGAATGCTGCTGGGCTGTGAAGTTCTGACAAAAAAACAGCCTCCAACGAATGGCTTTGGCAAACTCTCACACCTGCTCAGTGCAGCTCTGTTATATCTATGCATTAAGGAGTGTAGGAACTGCAAGAAAAAAAAAGCACGCCAGGCAGTCGCCATGGGAAGGGGAGGGAATTTTAAGTGAATTTTTGAAATGCAGCGGAAAAAAATAAAATGCAAATTAGGTGTGTTTCCATCACCTGCGTTGGAGAAAATAAATTGAATTTCCACACAATTTCCACATCGCGCTTTCGTGTCAGACTTTCAAGAACTGATTTCTATTTGGCAAGTTGTTACCTTTCTTTTTTTCGCGCTTTCGTGTCGGATAGTGTAAGTGATATTTCATGCTTTCATTTTCAAGATGGAGATCATGGAATGCACTTTGCATACTTTAGAGCCACTGACTACAGAAACAGCGGAGCATTATACTTGGGGGAGACAACGTGTGCGTTTCCTTTTCGCTGGAAGGTCGCGGTTTACTCAGAACGCCTCGCAAAGAATTTTTTCTTAACCTGCAGACCTTTCTTTTTTTACCTTGAGTGAGCATAAAACCTGACATTTACATTCAGCTATATTGCCCATAAAAGACCTTACAAGCTCATGAATATTGACATGAAATAAGAATTTAAATCAAATAACAGTTTAAATCTACATTAGATAGATGTTTGTAGGTTTATGTTGTACTACATGCCTTCACATCTCACACAAACTTTCTTACTTGTCTAAACCTCCCAAAAAACCCTTTTTTCTAGTTCTTGGGCACACACACTCATACACATACACATTCATCCATGGGAAGCCAAGGGTTCGCACTCGCTCTCACATAAACCGCGCACCAAAAAACACAAGCACACACAAACATACCGCGGAAACACACACACACATTCGGATTTTTTTTCCCTTCAACTCCTTTTTCATCATCATTAAGTACACACACACACCTGCTCAGGGCTTTTTTTTAAGTCCTCTTTACACATCACAGGGCTACAGCGAGGTTATTTCTCTCTTCACCGCTCACGCTGCGTTACTCGAGTCAACTCTGTGAAAATTCACTCATTACCACTGTAACTTCTTAACAATTAGATTAACTGTGCTTTGCGCTCTTCTTGGCTCTCTCGACCGCGTGAACATCCAAGTGGCAGCCGCAGCTCGGTATGCTTTTTATTCCAGTGTGTGTAGGTTCTGATATTTGACACCGAAAGATGTTAGCACAACAAAAAGCATTTTTTTCCCTTCAACTCCTAGTTAGTCAGATATGGAGTGAAGACTTGCCGTTTTTCATCTTTTACAGAATAATTGTTTTAATGTGGGTCACCTGCAACAGATTTAGTTTGCAATTGACGGCACCAGCACGCCAGGAGCATCATTAAGATTAAAGTATCCTCGTCCCTGTTTGCAGCAGGGCTTTTTTTTGGTCCTCTTGTTCACAGGGCTACAGCAGAGTTGGACAGGGTATATACACAGCTCAGCGTTTGAGTGTCCGCAGAGGTTATGGCAACCACATTACTTGAGTCAAGGATGAGGGGTTTTCTCAATTACTGTGTTTCTCTCTTCACCGTTTCACTTCACAGCAAAATCTCATCTCCTCTGCCTCAGTAGATGCAAACAGCAGCAGAGACTATAAAATGTTCAGCAGCACAGAGGAGTTCACATCACCAATTCTTATTGAAGGGGAAATCACGCAGCCATTGCCGAGTGAGGTCGTTATTTGGATAATGACTAATCTGCTCCCGACTTAATTCCATTCCTCTGATCCGACGTCCAGGTTGGAGTCAGAGGATGTGGCTAATGATGTGGCTGCATTGTCTGGGAATGCAGAGGATGCACACATGCTCACACACACACACACACACACACATGGTTGTCCTCTGCACTGCCCACAAAATCTGCCAAATACACATGTGGGGAAGAGGGACACAGTGGGGTGTCTAAAAAGACGCAAGCCGCCGGGAAACCAGATACTTGCAAACATTCACTTATAAGTCACTCACTTAGCACAGCAGTTCACTTGTTCATGCACTGTAAGCACTTACACGAGTTCCTTTGCCTTATGAGATTGCAGAAATGACTGCTCTGTTTGAATATAAACCTCATGACCATTCCAATGTCACGCATTGACACACACATTTAGCCTTAACCCCATGTGCTATTTTTTCCTAAAAGTCCCCCTTAATGAAACTTTGTAGAAACTTTTTTTTTCTTTCTCACATTATTCCACTATGTTGCGTAATATCCTGCATCTACTCATTCCAGTGCTTCATTGCTCACTTTTGGTGAAATCTTCATACGACACATTTCCTGCACACATCAAATGGAGAAAATTTACTTTAGATGTGTATCTGATATTCCATGCACATTTTCATGTTTTTAAAGATGGCAGCCGTTTTTTAGCACACACAAAAAGCTTTGATAAACCCAGGGGAGTTATTTAAGAGTGACTATATATAAACCACTGAGAGAAAGAACCCCAAACACGGCTAGCACCCTACAGCTATAAGACAAAGTGAGACTTGTTAAAAACAAACAAGGGGAAGGGAGGCCAGTGAAGGAAGTGGAACATCTAGCTGCGAAATAGTCAGATATCTTTGTCTATCTGTGAAAAACTATCATATCTGCTAGATGTGTGAGTATGCAAATGTTTGCTAAGTCGTTAGTTATAATGGCTTTAAAGATGATAATGAGTCATGGCTCTGTGTTTGCGGGTTCATGTTTTGGCCTCAAGTGGCCAAAAAAATTAAATTCCAGTGAGCAGTCATCAAAAAGTAAATGACAAAGCAAGCAATAAATGGAATATACATATGCTATATTGCCCATAAAAGACCTTACAAGCTCATGAATATTGACATGAAATAAGAATTTAAATCAAATAACAGGTTTAAATCTACATTAGATAGATGTTTGGTAGGTTTATGTTGTACTACATGCCTTCACATCTCACACAAACTTTCTACTACTCTAAGTCTAAACCTCCCAAAAAACCCTTTGTGAGAATTGAAAGAGGGGGCCCAGGGCTGGGAAGACAAACTGTCCAAAGCCGTACCCAGAGAGAGGCCTCACTCACAAACATACAAGACTTACCTCCATCACCTACAAGAGGGCACACACACTCATACACATACACATTCATCCATGCACTTGGTCTAATTTTTATCTAATGCAACATTCACAGCATTGACCTGCTCACTCATACGCACTCGCTCTCACATGCACCAAAAAACACAAGCACACACAAACATACCGCGGAAACACACACACACATGCCACACCACACACCATATCAACCACCTTTCCACGTAGCTGTTGCCTTGTGCCTCCACACACACAGACACACAATTGCCTTTGTGGGGAGTGTGTCCTCTTCTGTAAAGAATGGTAATGTATTTCACATGCTGATGTTTGTATTTTTTTCACTCCTAATTATAGTGGTGCTCATTTGGTGATGTTAATGCTAGCAGACATGTACAGTGTGCATGAGAATTGTGTGTGGGATATATTTCTGACGGTGGAGGAAGACAGGTGTGTGTGCTCCTTACCTGTGTCAGAAACCCCGGGTGTGTGTGTTACTGTAAATTTGCATATGGATATGGAAAGATGTTTTATAAAGAGGTTGAGCGCAGATTGTGAATTGTCTGTGTGCGGTTAAAGAAAAGAAGTGGGTTAATAAATATTCTGCGATGTGCAAATGCCATCCTGTGTGCTCATTTAACCTTTTTACCAGAATAACTGTTTGCACGCAGTGTGCAACACGTACATGTGCGTGTACTTACTGCTCTTAAAAACCAATTAACAGTGCACAGCAGCAGCCGCCCCCCCTCCCCCTCCTCCAAATGAAGAGGTGAATTAAACATCACCAAGACCAGATGGAAAGAAATCAGAGAGAGAAAGAGAGAGGGATGAATAATTGAAGACAGAGGGGATCATAAAAATGGGGGAAATAAAACTGAAATAAGAGATGAAATGAAATGTAAGAAAGCAGAAGTCAATTAGAGAGACGGAAAGAGAGCTGCAGGGAGAGGCAGATAGGAAGAGAGGGGAGGGATTGCTGCAAGTGTGTGCGTGTTATTGTGTGTGTGTGTTGCGAGCATGTGTGCACAGTGTTTGTGTGTGTTTCTGCTGCCTGCTTTCCGGAAAAGAGTCGACTAACACAACCCAGTTGTTTGAAGTCCAACAGCAGCATAATCAGGTTGGTTGCAGCACAGTGATGATTAGACCGAACTTCAACAGCACTGAACGCCGTCATGAGCCAGTGTGTGTTTCTACATGTATATGAGTATAACAGTTAATAACCTATGAGCACATTCCCAAAAAGAAACTCACACACAGATCACAACTTGTTTACTTAAGCCCATTTAACAACTTGGGTCTAATTTTCATAGTGTTGGCCATCATCAACAGTAATGATGACACCGTACACGCTAAGTTAGCAGCTGGGATCCTGGAAAATGGTGAATGCACTGAAAAGACGTCAGCAAGCAACCTGAGCAGTCAGACTATTAGAGAGGTTGCAGACAAACCCTGGTTAGCGACACTAATTTGGAAGAGAAAATAAAGGTGTGAACTCTCTGTTGGTCCAATATGTCCGATCTGTAGTTCTGTCTGTACTTTGAAGTCGACCTTCATCGGCATAAAGTGACCAGTCCACATTAAGTACAGTTTCTACATCAGTGCCTTTATGAAGTTTTGTATTTCCGCTCTCAGTGACATTTGTTCTAACATGATGGCCCACAGATTCAGCTTTTACGCCTTTGCTTCTCGTCACTTTATATAAAAATGAGTCTGCACACAGTGAGGTACACTGTTTGAAATTTTGGTTTGATATCAGAAAAATATCCTGAGTAGAGGTACAAAAACTATTGCAAGCGTAGTTTACAGTGGTAGATCAACTATCGTACTTACTGTAGTTGTTCTTTTTACGTGCAATGACGGATCATTACCAACATTTGTCATTAATCACTTTTTTTAAACCCCAAATTTGTGGGTAAAAACATTGGTTCATTCAATCTGGCTTAATCGTTCTCTTATTTAAAACCTCTCAGATCAATCACAGAGATGTTAATGTTCCCACTTCTAAGCAGATACTTTCATAAAACTGTGGAAATATAACCCCATCTGAACTGCGCTGTGTGTTTTATTCCACTTTTCTCCATCAGATCCATTCTGGCAACACGAATAAACATGAATGAAAATATTTAATTAAGAGAGACAGACAGACAAAGAAGGATCAGACCCTTAAATATTTATGTTCCAGCAATGTCGATCTTTTCATTTCTTTTCATGTAAAGCAAGTGTTTGTGTGTGTGAGCGTGCATTTGTCCTTATGTTTGTGTGTGTGTTTGTGTAGATGAAGGAAAATGTCTGCGTGTTTGTATCCGGCCCTGCTGTCTCACAGTGATTTGGGGAGTGTAACTGAGTATATTTGTGTGTGTGAGTGCATTTAGATTTGAGAGTGTGTTCAACTCTGCAGGCATTTGTGTAATCTGTGCAGTAAGTGTGTATATATGTTTGTGTGTGCACAGTTTGGTAATTGTCCCGGATTTGGTTTGCGTATGTGTGTGTTTGTGTGCCAGTGAGTCATGCATGCAGTTGTCTGTGCAACTTTACGCAGTGTGTATGGGAGTGTGTGTCTCTGCAGCTACACGTTAGTAATTGCCCCTGGATGAGCTTGTAAGTGTGTGTGTGTGTGTGTGCCTGTGTGTGTGTGTGATTTCCAATAACTGCTTGGTTTGCTCAGCATCTCCTCTGCGGTCGGCGTCACGCTGCTCCTCTGTTCTGCTGGAAGTGTTTGTGAGGGGGAAATAAAAGCAGCGTTTGGTGGCGAGGGGGACACTGAGAAATCACTGAGCCACTGTTTACAGCAAACACTGAGCGAGCCGGGGCGCACAGTGGCAAAGTTATGATCTCCGTGTCCGTCCCTCCGTGTCTGTCTCGCTCAGTCCTCGCCCGTCTCTCTGTCTGCTTTTGTGTTCGTCTCTGTCAGTTTCATGCTGAGCGCTTCGGGCGCACAAATGTTACGTGGATGATATTCCCCAAAACATCAAAATAAGCAAGGCAGTAGCAAACATATCATCCCACAGAAATGAGGCAGTCATCCCTCGCAGCTGATCAGAAACAAACAGGTCGCTGTATTCTGACCTTTGTTTGTAAATGACTGGAGGGACACATGGCTTTGTAATGTGACACAGAACTCAGCGTGCTTTTCTGTGGCGACTTAGTGCGTCTGTGTGCGGCCTCCACACACTATATACCCAGCTGCAGACCTCAATAAACCATAACCGTGTTTCTCCGGGGAAGATGAACACAGCAGAAACACCCAAATGGCAAACAGCAATTAATAAACACATCTAATAAGATGCACCGATGCATTAAACATTGTTTGCATGCACATGTGCTGTGTCTGACTCGGAGTCTGTATCTATAATTCATCTATCCCTTTCTTTGCTGTCATATGATGACATTCTTTCATGCAGCGCTTTCCCCAGCTTGGGTTTTTTTTTCTCATCTAAAAAGAGGCTGTGAAGATCGAAAAAAAAAGCCCTGCGTTAAATGTTAGAAAATGAATAAATAAATAAATAAAAGTACAAGGAGCCGCGTTGACAGAGGCATGGTGTCTCAGATCCCCGGGGCACAAAAGCGATTTGCGAGCACAGTTTACATGCAGAGATCCCAAACTGTGGCAGCGTCAAGTTTCACAAATGCCTGGGTCACAGGTGCGGCGTGTGTTTTGATCAGTCAGTTTAGTTTTGGAAGTTTAGAAGAGTAGAAATGACCTGGAGAAGAATAGTTTGATTAATTTATCCAAAAGTTTGAGGGCTTTTCAGACACCTCAAATTTTATCACAGTTTGTCACGGCGGAAATCATTTTGTCTTTCTCGAAGTAAACGGTGGAGACGCAGAGTTCACAGCACAAATTAATCTGTCATGACCCTGAAAATTAAGTGGTTTATTTAATCTGGTTAAACTGTTGGCTTGTTTAAAACCTTTAAGATCATCTGATCACTCACAGAGATGTTAGCATGTCCCCAGTTCTAAGCAGGTCCTACTAAACCTATGTAAATATGACCCCAGCTGGACTGTACTGTCTTTTTTATTCTTTGTATCTATATCCACTGCCATAATAGCTATCCACTAACCTATTATGGCAACACAATGAAATATGAATTAAATAATATAATTAAGAGAGAGATGTCCTTAAATTTGTGTTCCAGCAGTGTCAATCCTCAAAATAATTTACATGAAAGTGTTTGTGTGTGAGCAAACATTGGGAAATGTCTGCATTATAAGTAATAAATTCTTTTTAAGTTTAAAGACTTAACAAACACCACAGTTTGAACACAGTTTATCACAGTGACAGTCATTTTATCTTTCTTGAAGTAAACAGTAGAGGCACAGACTTCACAGTATAAAGTCATCTCTCAGGAAAGTGCACCTTTATGTATTTATTGGCCAATAATTCACCTCGCTGTGTGACATTGTGCTGTGCTGCAGTAAAAGTTAACACAGGTTCTACACTATTTTCTGACAACTTTTTTTTCTTTTGCTGGAGCCCTTTGTGTCGCATCAGAGCGACTGTCACTTTGAAATGACGTTTTTATGAAAATAATTGGCTGAAAACTTCACAGGATGTAAATGTCTGTTCAGAGTTGATCATGCTTTATTTCATGTTTTAATCCAAAGATCAAACCAAAGGAAAGGATTCCTCACTAACATATTTGTTAAGAAACAACAATGAACACTGGAATGTGTTTGAGTCAACGTGATATTTCATGGGAACGGCTGATGTAACGCCATTTAGTTCAGAAAGTTTGGAGCCTATTTACTTTGCAATGAGACAGAACCTGAGCCAGTCATTATTCAGAAAATACTTTATCAACAAAAACATTTTCCACTTTGAGAAGTGTCAAAACTTTTTTTTTCCTTGCAGAGGATTTGCATGAATGAACCTTCCCATTTCCATTCAGCTTTTTGAACATAACGGAGTCAGAAAATGTCATAAAAATGCTTAAAGTGAAACCCAGCTACAGAGGAGCCTTTATTTCTTTCTCCTAGTGCTGTTTTTTCTTCCCTTTCTTTTCTCTCTTCTATTTGTCTGAGGTTCTCTCTTTCTCTCCCTCCCTCCCTCCACACACACACACACACACACACACACGTTCACTCTCTCTCATGCAAACACCTTTTCTTACTCTCCTCTGCACACTTTGCCCTTTGCTGCCTTTTCAGAAATGGCAAATATATGCACACAGCATACACAACACAACAATGACAGATATGTATGCAGGCATGCGTGTAAACACGGACAATACTCACACACACACACACTAATACACGGTGCACTCTCTCCTGCCTGAGAGTGGTGTGCGGTGGTTGAAATGGGAGCGAGCTGTAGCCCGGAGGCAGAGCTGGGACATGAATACACGGAGAGGGTCAGCGTGGCAGTTTTTGGGGGCGGGGGTTAGGAGGATGAAGGCTTCGGGGTGTGGAGGACTGCAGTTTAGGGTTACAGACCTCACAAACTGTCCTTTCATTTCTACACAGGAATGATTTGCTTGCAGGAGATTGTGTTCGGCCTCTTGTGACCACTTACAGCGGCTGCATTCCTCGATGAATAACTTGGCCATGTCTGATACGATGACAAGGCGTCCAACTTTGAAGTCCAGAAGCTAAAATATCTGCTGACTTTTTTTTTTTTTATGTCTTACAAAGACATTTTCTTTCCTTTTCATGTTAACCTGAGTTAACACAGGAGCAATGCATGAGAGGTGTGATTTGCACGAGCAGTATTAATATTGAATACCAGTAAATTCCTTCCCTCTCATCCTTGAGCCAATCAAAAGCTTCTGGATTGCTTGAAAATGTGAAGATGCGTGATAAGATTCGCTTCTGTCAATCACAGCAAAGAGGAGAGCTGAAGAAATGGTGTCAGACACTGAAGGGCAGTAATGTAGAAAGAGGGTAGATAATCAACGTAGAAGGTGCAGGCCTGTGACACCAGAGCTCAGGGTTTCCATCCAGACTCCCATCTGTGGTTAGCTTTAGGCAACAAATGCACTTCGCATTGCATTTTGTGTGCGCCCGTCTGTGCGGTACATGTATGATATGTGCTGTTCTGGTTCATATCATTTTCATAATCAGACGATTGTGTAACTGTACGTCTAATGATCATTCTGAGACTATAGATTTCTATTGTGTTGAATAGGAGGGAAATCATCTGAAGCAATGTTGTTGTCAATAAAAAAAAAGAGCTCTAAACCTTGAAATTAGATATGTTACATATTGAGAATAAACCATCGTCCTAACCAAAACACTAAGAGGTTTTTTTTTTTTTTTTTCTTGAAACCTCACATCTTAAAATGAATGTCAAAGTAGACTGGAGGTCCTGTAAGAGATGTCACGTGATCTCGCCAAACATGACCGACGACATTAAGATCTGATCGAGAAAAAGGAAAGTGACGATTACAAGAATTAAGTCAGACAGCCTTGTGTAGTCAGCGCCGGATAATCCAACCCACACTCAAAGTAAGTCAGACTCAAGATTATCTCGCTTACTTAGAAGTAAAGTTTTTGCAGTGCGTCAGGTCAGAGAAACACTGTGTGCTGCCTAACAGGCGTTTTGAGGGCAGATTCAAACCTGAACATCATTTACTTGGCACAAATTCACATGTCTCAGATTGCATGTTTTTTAAAAAGTCTGATGGAGTCAGACGTGAGACTTTACTGACAATCAGAATCATGTTCGGTGTTGTGCTGGTCACCCAGGATTTAACCAGCTCTTGTTTCTAGTTTCTAGCACAGCTCATCTATTCCAAAAGAGTCAGTGTGTGTTTTTTTTCCCACTGAATCTTAATACTTCAGCTCATGTATAATGGAATATGTAGAAAATTTCATCATACAGTGAGATGTGCATACTTTATACTTAGATGTTAAGTGTATAAATTGATAAAAGGCTGGTTAGATAATACTTGTAAAGATGTTTAATAAAGCTCAGTCTGATGGGAAAAAAGGACAGAGTGAATAAAAGATATTAGAGACATTAAGGATAATATGTTTGGACACCGAGGCTGTTATTGTGAAGCTCTGTCTATTGTACCGCTGGGTCATTATGCAATGAGGAGGGAGAGGGAGGAAGAGAAGATATACCTAACATCATCCCTCAGGGTAATGATGCAGGGCGGTGAGGATGAAGAAAAGGAAAGAAAAGAAGAGGAGGAGGAGGAAGGAGGAGGAGGCTGGGAAGACACAGAGCCGGAGACGACTGCAGAGAGTGGGAAAAGACAGAAGACCGTGTGGGATGGGAAGAAGCATGACTGATAGAAAAGAAACACAAAAGAAGTGTTCGACTTACCGAGAGAGATTAAGATGAAGAGGGAGGGGAGAGAGAGGAATTAGTGAGGTGAGAGGAGGGGGCGGGGGGGAAGGAAGAGAAATAAAGTGATGGTCAAGAGGGATGAAGAGACGAGGATGAAAAGAGTAAGAAAGACAAAAACAGGACAAAGTTTGACAGCATGAGAGAGGAAAAGGAAGCAAAGAAAGAGATAAAATGAAGAAAAAATGAAAATGATGGAGGGGAGGGAGGGAGAAGTAATGACAAAAGGAAGAAGGAGGAGGGGAGAGGAAGAAGAGGTGAGCACATGGGAGAGGAGATAGACAGGGAATTTGAAGGTGGAGGGGGCAGAAGAGATAGGGGAGGAGTGTGTGTGTGTGTGTTGGAGAGGAGGAGGAGGAGGAGGAGAAGGAGGAGGAGGAGGGTGGGTATCCCGTAGGGTTAATTACATCTCTGGAGAGGAGGATTTGGATCAGCGGTAGGGATGGTACATCTCTGTTCTCTGTCAGTGCGGCTCGCTCCTCTGCGATCTGAGTCCCTGCTGCAGGCTGACAGGCCACAGACACACACACACACACTCATAATATGCACACTAATGTATACCCACACACTCATAAGCACAGATTAATACACACACGTCCACAAACACTCAAATATCACAACACACAAACAGAAACGTTCTCTGTCTCGTCCTTTTTGTCTTTCTGTCACTATGTCTCTCTCTCTCTCTCACACACACACACACACACACACACACACACACTCAACAACAACACACACAGTCTGTCCCAGGAGAACAGGCGTTGTTCTGTACAGAGTTAAACACGAAGTAGAAGGCTCTCACTTGTAATAGCTGTTAATTTTGCATAAATCATGCATAACATGACCCACATGTAAATCACTCATGTCAGCAGGATATCACATCCCAGCAGCTCCTTCTTCATCTTCTCTATAGGAAACAACAGCGGCGGCTTGCATTTTCGCTGTTTTTCTGTCGGCGCCTCTGTTTGTCTTTTCGCTCCTGAAGATGAAAGAGAAAAAGATGCGCCCGGTTCCAATCTGGGAAATTCGTGATCTTGTCTCCCATCAGATTTTAGGATACAAAAAATGTATGTTTTGGCATTTTCATCAGGGTTTCCTAACTTATTGTACATTTCTGACATTCCTCACACACACTAAATGAGGAGACTCAATGAATACTGTATGTGATTAGAGGATCTTCTCTTCCTGACCGTCTGTCATTAATAAGCTATTTTATCTCATTTTTGGAGTAGTAAAATATAGAAGTAGTAGCTTTTAATCACTTGATATCTCTTCATCTTCAAACCCCTTCATCTGTCTCTGTATGTTGTTGCTGGATGATCCATTCCTGCAGATGTTTGTCATTCGTATGTTGTTCAAGCTGCCTTTTGATTGACAGCCTGAGATCATGTGTTAATCGTGGGTGATACGCGAATGTGAAGAGTTTTTCACGCAGAGACAAAGTAAGAGTTGTGTCACATTGCATTTTGGTCCATTGAGGCTTTTTCGAGTTGCAAAAAGGGCGTCATTCTGTCTTCTTCAGTAGATTATTTGCCTGTGGGAGAGTGAGTTTATGTGTTGTTTTCAAGTTGAAGGCCGAAAGCAGTCAGTGTTTTAATCAACGTGGCTGACTAAATAAAGGCTTTTAACATAACTTTTCTACTTTCTCTACCTAAAAGTGCTAAAAGAGCATGTTTGTTTTGTGACCAGTAATTCAGTGAAGTGTCAGTGGAGCATTTTTGCCTTTATTCAAAACTATGCAGGAGAGATGGACAGCAGCACAGCTCTCCAGCACATTTAATCTAGTCCCATTTGACTCAGAGCAAAGTGGTTGTGGCTCTAATAAGAAGCCATTCCTCTTTAATTTGCTGAGCTGACACCAAACGCAAGTCAGGGGAACTGAACTTACAAAGCACTGGGTCACATTTACAAATGAAAGAATAGAAACTGAAAACAGAGCAATGCAAAAAAATGTGTAAAACGGAGATTAGCGCGAGTGTTTAAAACTCTGCAAAGGATTCAAAGCAAGCAAGAGCATCAGTAAAATGTCTTAGAAAGAAAATAGGTGGTCAGATCAGATTTAAAACACTCCTGGTTTTACTGATCTTGATCCTCGGGGGATCAGTAAAACTAAGAGTGTCTTAAATCCTAAGAACAGAAAACAGCAAAACCTCGGTAAACACAAAGCTTTATAGATGATGCAAATGTTTAAACCTGCTTATAAAACGATATTATTCATTATATCTGATGTATTATTATTAATTTTAGAAAAAAAAAACCCCAACCAAACAAATTACAACCGAACAACAGTCAAGTGTTAAAAGGCGGATTTTCCCTTTAACTTCAAACAGAGAGCACAGCTATGAGCTCGCAGTCACAGCAGTTGTCTTCTTGATTCGCTATTCAAACGGAAAGTTGATGAAACATCAAAGAGCTTCTTGTGAAGTTTGAAGAGTCTTGCCTTCAATAAAAGAGCCTTCTTCCCAAATAACATGACAGGTCGTGTAATCCTCCTGACAAATCAGTAAATCTCCCTGTTGTTTGCACCTTTGTGGTTGAATCCCACTGAGACGTGTCCCTCAGAGCCACGGCCTGCTTTATTAACCAGTTTTTCCTTAATTAGCTAATAGGATTGTTTTAACCATGATCCAAGAACAGAATAGCCTGCGGGAAGACAAACACCAACTCTGTGATAGTGTGTGTGTGTGTAAACGTGTGTGTGTTTGTGTGCATGCATGTATCCTCAGCTGTGTGACTCACTGTGCAATTGTGTGTGTGAATGCCTCAGTGAGGGTGTGTGTGTGCGTATACGAGTGCACAAATTGAGTGTGATTCAACATCGCATGTGTGCAGGAGCTTCTGTTTCTGTAAAGCTCAGCCTGTGTGTGTGTGTGTCTGTGCTTGTGTGTGTGCATGTGTCATCTAAGGCGCCACAGACTCCCCCTCTGCCTTAATTAACATGCCCTCTTGCAAGACTTTCTCTGGAATATGAAACAATTTTACCTGATGATGCAAACGGCTGAAAACAGCGCTGGGTTAGTGCCTCGCCTCCTCACCTGACACTTTCTCTTTATGTGAGAGCATTAATGTATGCCGGTGCTACACTTGTAGTTTTTATACCCGTGTATTTTAGTGGCACTGCAATAGCCAAAAGGCTTATTTTGCTGGAGGAAATGTGTGTGTGTAAGCAAAATCCTTTGTACTCTGTGATGAAAAAGAGCAGGCTGTATCACAGCTTGGCAATGATGTTCTTGCTACACAAGCGCACTTACACATCCATGCGGGCACACACACACACACACACTCTTTCACCTCACACATACCCACGCAGAAACACACATAAGCCTCAGTAAAGTCCAGGGAAAAACTTGAAAAGGGGGCAAGAAAGAGACGAAACAGAGGCAGAAGGCACAGAGGAATGACAAATATGCAAATCCGAGCAACTGAGCTCTGGGTCCAGTTAAAAAGGAGAAATGATTAGAATAATTCTATAAAGTAAAACCTGTGAGTTCTCCTCTGTCTGTCCGTTCAACCACCGCATATGTGCATAAATGGAGGCAATTCAATTCAAAACCTCACCGTCCCATAAGAGGAATTTCACTCGCAGACAGGGTTTATATTAAAACACACTCACAGTAAAAGCACATAGTAAAAGGGGACAATAAAAACACCATATACACAATAAAGACACATAACAAATCACCCCAACAGCCACCATATGGACAAGCACCAGTCGATAGGACCGGAGAGGGACCGTGTAGCTCGATACAGTGCAATAAAAGTTGGCAGCTCACGGCCAGGTCACGATGAAAGGAACTTAAAAATTGATCCTCCCCCCCACCCCCTCTGTCTCTCTGTTGCAGTGTGGTGCATTCACTTCTCTCAGGAGCCCGCGGACCAGTCGGTGGTGCTGGGAGAACGGGTGGTGTTGTCCTGCGTGGTCTTCAACTACAGCGGCATCGTCCAGTGGACCAAGGACGGCCTGGCCCTCGGCATCGGAGAGGGACTCCGAGGTAAAAAGAGTGGGAGAGAGAGGAGGAAAAATATAGGAAAAAAAAAATAATAAAAAACCTTGCAGCCTCACCAAACTGCGTGGATCAAAGTGAAGTGAAGAAGGGGGGAATTACTCAGCCACGGTCTCGGTTCAGTTTTGACTATAAGAACCCTTACAAAAGCTATTATGCCTGTTTTTTTTTTTTTTTTAACACTAAGGGTATGAACACTGTATAGAGAAGAGAGAGAGTTAAAGAGTCGAGAGGCGTGAGTGACAATCTGGGCAAAAATGAGTCCTGTATATCATGCTGAATTAGAGAAAATCCCTCACACTGCTGACAAAAGCAGACGCACATTCGCATTTACATTTTAAGCCGACACGCACAGAACGACTTACTGCGGGTTGCGACGGTGGAGCATGCTTCGTTTTTTTCAGAGAAGGGGGTGGTGTCACATGCAACCAGGAGAGTCAAAGGGTCAAAGCCACAGAAGAGGCAGAGAGGAAGCTTTCTTCTGCATTCCAGAAATGGTCGGAGGGAGTTCAGAAATGCAAAAATAAGAGGGAGACGATGAAGAAAAGCCAAAAATGTCTAATGTCTGCTGACCTCACCCCCATTTCCCAAAGATATTGAAGCTTTTGGCCGCCGTGGCTTGCTGAATGCTGGTATTAACGACTTACGACTGCAGCCACTGATAGCTCTTACTCTTTTCCCCTGATACATGCTAGCAAAATATTTCAGTAATGAAAATAATCTTTCACACCATTATCTGTGTCTGAAACAGAATTGGGAAACTCCACTGAAAGATGATTACGTAATATATTCAGAATTTAACCCTGTTTCTCTTTAACGGCTCAGAAACACACCAGCATTGTTTTACAGCACCATGTTGATACTCAGCGACCTTTATCGGTTTTGTGAGACTTGTTTATGAACTTTCTAGGAGGAATCAGATCTTTTGCTTAAATTGAAATCACAGTAACACAGTGTGAAATTACTCAAAGCAAGTGAAAGTCATGCGGTCAAGATCTTTCTCAGGTAAAAGTACATACATGTAAAAGTAAAAACATAAAGGTACGAAAGGTAAAAGGGCTTGTTATGTAGGATAATATTATATTATATTCATCAATCTGACTTTATATACTATTTGGTAGCTTAGTATATATAACTTATAATCAGAAATTGAGAATAACCTGTAACTAAAGAGATAAAATAAATGTCGTGGAGTAAAAAGTCCAAGATTTACCTCTGAAATGTAATTGGGTAGATGTAGAAAGGTCCATAAAATGGAATTACTAAAGTAGCTACTGAAGAAAATGTACTTAAGTATAATATTTCAATAATTTCACTTGGTGACTTCTTTGTAATCTGCTAAAATAGGATTGCATTAATCCATCAGTGGCATCTGCAATTACCTGCACCTGTCAATCAAACTGAAAGAAGGACTATGACATCCTGTTTGTTAGATTTTGCAATGGTGAACTTTGAGTTTCTGTCTGAACTCAAACTTAGATTAGCCATGAGAGTAACATAGTTCTTTTTTTGTTAATCCCAAACATCTGACTGTGGTTGTAAATTCTGTTTTTGAAAAGGAAAAATTAGCAGACAAAGCATTTATGAACATGGAGCCCTACGTTAAAACCACTCGTTGATACAGAATATGTCTATATATACATATATATATATATATATATATATATATGCTCGAATGAACAGTCTAACATGAAACAATAAGCACTTTAACATGCTTTTTGCCCTTACAGCTCTGTTTCTCATCGCAATGTAAATTAATCGACAAAGAACTGCACGTACTGTATAGCACACAAACATATCACATACACACCCACACACACCCACCCACACATCCAGTCAGCCCATACACACACAAAACACTAACACATGCACACAGTCACACAAGTGATAATCTGACATGTGATGTGAATCTTGTGTTCAACTCAATTTAATTCACAGGTTCAATAAAGGTCAGCTCTCTCTCCCTCCCTCCTCTCTCTCTCTCCCCTCTCTCGCTCTCCCACCCTTTTTTTATTTCCTGCTCCTCCGTCTTTCAAACTACAGCTCCATCATCACTTTCTTTATTTATTTCCCAGATCGCCTCCACTGCTTTTCATTTCTCTTCTTCTTGTCTTCTCTCATCCTTCTTCCTCCTCCTCCTCCCTCCTCCTCCCTCCTCTCTCTCTCTCTGTCGGTAATGCTCTCTTTGTCCTTGTAGCCTTTTCTGAGCCTGGTTCTGGCGACAAACACACCGGCGTTTGATAAACACGTTGTCCTCTTTGTCTCTTTTTCTCCGCTCTTCCGCCATCTATCATCACCTTCTGTCCATTATTTATCCCTAAGTTGCCTGCGCTGCCATGCCTCCCCTCATCCCTGACACACCGTCTCTCAATCTTCACCTTCTCTTGTTTATACTGTGAACACAAAAAAATGGGGGGGGGGAAGTCTGCAAGTTGTTGCGATTTGCACCAACAAACGACATTCATTTATTCGAATCTAACGAGGTGTTTGTTGGTGCATGAAATATTATGTATGAGAGGTTGTTGTTATGTGCCCTGTATGATTTTATACAGCTGTTGATGACAATGTGGGAGAGCGGATTGTGCAGTAAATTTATACCTGCAGTTTGCACACCCACACATACACACACACACAAGCTTGCGCGAGCAGGAGATCTGCGTTCATTCACCGACGAAAACTGTTTCTCCTGACATCACATAGTCATCTCAAAAACATGAAATATAAAGAAAACCCTGCTAATATGTACATAGACCACGTGTGTGCATCAATGCAAATAACTAAAACACCCATCACTACCAGCAGGCATCAGTGGTGGCAGCTTATTGTTCGTCCTCCTCCTCTTCTTCCTCCTCCTTGTTCTCCTTCTCCCCGGGGTGCTTTCACCTCTGTGGTTGCTATGCTGCGAGGTGCTGGAGTGGATGATGTAATCTCCACTAATACTTTTGTCCCCCACCACCCCACCTACCCTCCCTCTCTCCCTCCTCCTCTCCGCACCCCAACTGCCTGCCTGCCTGCCTTTGCCATCTGAATCCATGATGTCATGTTAGGATTGGGCACGGAGGATCAATGAGTGCCCCCTAGTGGGACGTCACGCTCAATTATGTCTTTGTCTGAGAGGCGAGGGTTCAAACAGAGAGAAAAAAAAAGGTGGTGGTGGTTGTAATTGGAAAGGCTCTGTCTGTAGTTCTATAGTTTGCGTATCATACATACATTGATGTGGCATCACTGCATGTTTGATCGGTGTTTGCTGGAAAAAAAAACAACAACCCTCAGCTGTTTATCTCTGGCTGTGCTGCTGTATTGCCGTGCTGCCTTCATTACCTTCCTCTGTGCTGTTTGTGCAAAGGACGCGCTATCACGATCTCCAGAGGCTCTGGTTAATCCGAGAAGGTCTTCGAAACTTCTGAAATGAATGCTATTAGTGCTAATGCTATGCTATCTGCGTGTTATGATAAAAAGCTTTGACGTTTTCACATAAAATACACGTCCCATTTTCTGCTCTCTCTTTCTCTCTTTCTCTCTCTTTCTCTCTTTCTCCGATTGATGTGATGCAATTGTGATTCAGCTTTTATCCATTTCATAAGAGCTTTTACATTTGCTTTATCTAGTAAACAAGTCAGGTGTCAGCAGAGGACAGAATGAAAAATTATGTGCAAATGTACAACTGTTTTGCAAAGGTTGTCTGTTCCTTTGCCTATATATTTAAAAAAATGGCACAATACGCAATGAGAGCTTACAATTTAAAGAGTTTGTTTCTAAAATGACTTAAAAATACATTTCCTCATTTACCGTTAGTGCTGTTTATCTATCAAGATGGTTTGGTTTTATTTTGGTTTTCACATTTCTGTCTCAGAGATTTGTGCTGTAACCCCAATGCAATGGAGATGACAACTCAGTACTGAAAAATAACTTTTTAAAAAATGTAGAAGGACACCTATCTCCAGAAAAAAGGCCCTTTTACTCCGTGTAGTCAAAAAGTTTTCATAAGAACTACTTTTTATTAAAAAATGTTCATAGTGTGTTTAGTAGATTGTTGATTTAAGTGAACTGCCTCTTTAATTTAACAAAAAATGTTTCAAATGCCACCATTTGCACTTTTCCCATTGAAACTTTGTTGAGAGAGGTTGAAGATTTTGTCAGTAAAACTTTTCAAAGATTTTTTCAAGACATAACAAAAATATCATGATAGGCGAGAGAATGTCAGCTTTAAAATGTGAACCTGCAGCTTTCTTTCCCTCATGAATTTACATTTTTGTCCAGTTTGCTTTTAACTAGAGGGAAATAGAAAGTTTTCTTCCAAACCTAAAATAAAGTTTTCTTTATTTCCACTGTTACTACGTGAAACTGATCGCTCTGTGTTTCTAAAATAAAGGTGGCATTATCCTCAGACACTGATCATTTGCAAAGGCAGCGCTATTATGATGACTCACAGCTGTAATAGCGGCACATAATGTGCCTCTTCCTTGCAATCATTTTAAAACAGGGGGTCATGTTTTCCAGGTGATACAATATTTTTAAATTACATTCCAGAAGTTCATTTTCCAAACTTGTCAGGCTCCTCTGACCTGCAAATAAACATGCGTGAGTCACAGAAGAGCTGCAACAGAAACTCCAACAAGCGCATGAATCACAGCCGCTCCGTCTATTTAACTGTAAACCTGCTGTGTGTGTGTTTCCTGCAGCCTGGCCCAGGTATCGCGTGCTGCGGGCCCTGGACATCGGCCAGTACAACCTGGAGATCTCCAACGCCGAGCTGTCCGATGACTCTCTGTACGAGTGTCAGGCCACCGAGGCCGCCCTGCGCTCCAGGAGGGCCAAACTCAACGTACTCCGTAAGAGAACTTGCTGCTGCTATCTTTGTACTCTGAGCAAAACTCCTTTTCATTCCAAGGATACCAGAGATGATTATCCGATCAAAGCATGCAGAGTTGATGCTCGTGTCCTTGTGAGGAGCAGATTTCCTGAGCTCAGAGAATGAGCTTCAAACTCAGAAGCATCTTGATGGATGGGGAGTGCGGTTAAAAGCAAGCGATCAATCTGGATGCACACTCGCTAATTTTCAGACCTGGCTCTATAGTATTGACCATAATTGATGTGACATTCTTGCAGTAAGTTTTTGGGTTTCCTCTCTGTTTCCATCCAATAATTGTCCCTCTTGGAAAGTTAACATCCAGAATCCATGAGTGGAAAAAGGGATTCTACCAAAGTTACAACAAAAACTGATTACATGGTCAAAAAGAATCCAAACTGAAAAATAAAAGCAGCAGTATGTGCATGCATAAAAAGGTTTTTGTCCAAATGAGGGGAAACACTACAAAGGACCAGTGTTACATGGCTCTTGAGCAAGGCATTCACCGCATCGCCTCTATCCTGTGGAGCTGTTTATCTGTCTAGTTACCACGAGCATCTTAACTTTTGGGCATAAAATTTAGCAGGCTATAACTGTGAAATGCTGATTGATAGGATGAATGAAACATGGAAGAGAAACAAGACATTGGAAAATAATTTAGAAAGGACAATGTGCCAACATCAAAGTGATTAAAGGTCAATTTAACCTCCAGTGGAAGATTGTGATATCACAAGAAGACGGTGTAAATCATCATCATCAAATTTCCTAAAGAGAACAATAGTTTAACAATTACATTGTTATTTTTTGGGTGAAAACGTTGCGCTATATTTCCAAGTTTTCCTAGTTTTAAGTAGAATAGTAATGTTATTTGAGGAAATCCAATGTGTTTTTAATGGGTTTTGTTGGCTTAAGAGGTAGAATAAAACACCTGTGTTGAAGGAATTCTTTCTCCTCTAGTTGAAAGTGAAATTAGACTGTATTTATGTACATATATATATATATATATATATATATATATATATATATATATATATATATATATATATATATATATATATATATATAGGTTTGTCAATCTGGATGCATGAGTGCACACTTGCATACCTTAAAAACATTTGTAAAAAATCCTTTAAAACATGAATTTGGTTGCGTGCCTCCCTCCAGTCCCCCCCGAGGACCCGGTGGTCGATGGGACCCCAGAGCTCCTGCTGATGGCCGGGACTCCATACAACCTGACCTGTGTGACCCGCGGGGCCAAGCCGGCAGCGCACATCCAGTGGACCAAGGACGGAGTGCCTGTGGAGGGGGCCTACCAGTCCACGGTGATTCACACACATCTACGCACGCATGCAGATAATAGCAAACACGCGTACAACTTACAGAACATAAACCCATAAAGAGTTTATTAAACTAAAATGAGTTCTGCATGATCTTACATCCCTACTAGTGCAAATTCCTGTACTTACAAACAACTCCTCAATAACAACCACTTTGTGTTTGTTTGTGTGTTTACATGCTTTTTTGCTGTGGGTGCTGTGAAGGGGAATTACAGTATGTACACCTCAGGCTGCACACCACCCCTGGAGTCCTGCATTAGGCAAACACAGTATGCAGTGCACGCAGTGTGAGAGACAAAATCAGCACAAGGACTGACTTTCTTGGCTCTTGGTTGACAAAATGATAACACCTCAGCAGATGGGGACCGTATTTATTAAGTAACGCCTCTAAATGCTTACAAATGGCTGATTCTGACCTGCTAATCAGCGGGCAGCAGCAATTGAGCCTTCAAACCCCCTAAGAGACTTTTGATCCGGTTAATGCAGTGTTTAGTTTCAAGAGTGGCGATGAAAAAGCACAGACATGACAGAAATATATCATCGATATCTGCTTACCATATAAAACTAAAATCAGTCAGTTTCAGTAGAAACATCCAGACTTCACTCAGAAGAAAGCTTGACTGCTCTGTGTTTTGATGAAAGGCACAAACAAAATGAAATTAAAATGCAAAGTACTGACAGTGACACAGCATGCTTCACATGTTTCATCTGGCAGACATACACACTGTGTCAAATGCAACATGTGGTTAGTGCCAAAATGAGATATTCATTTGAAAAACAACAGCATCACATCGCATTTCATCTACTGTTTGACATTTCAGCTGATTTGTGAATTAAGTTTTTGAGCAAGATGATAATATAGGGGATACAATTCTAACTTTCTCTACATTTAAGAGCTTTTAGAGTTGAATGTAATGCACTAAGGTTTGGAAGGAAAGTTGATAATACCTGTGTGGTTATTTGGACTTTTGTAAGGTTTAATTCTCCCTCGAGCCACACACACTAATTAAATAAATGTACATGTGGTATTTCAGTAAAGTTTGTATTCACAAGAGTATTGCCTACACGCTGACTCTAAAGCACGCATTCATTTAAACAGATCTCAGTTGGATCTCCATCAGATCAATCTTGACCTGACCCAATTGATCCAGTGTTTTTTTTTTTTATCTGTATAATTACACTCCCTCCTCAATAAACTTTGTATTTCCGTCACCCAAACACGAGGAAAGAGAAGTACACGTGGATACAGACCACACACATCCTAGACATCAGTCACTTTCCGCACTTTATGGTCGTGACACAACTCGAAGCATGCATAGATCCAAGACATATTTAATTAACCCACAGCCACAGACTCTCTCTCTCTCTCCCTCACACGTATACACACACACATACACACACACATATAGGCAGTAACTGTAACGAGGTGACACTTACGATCACAGTGATTTATTTTGCACTCTTTTCTCCCACATTCACACCCTTCACGCTCCCATATACTCTCCTACACACATGAAATTATGCCTGCAAGCGCACACACACACGCATAGACATGCACTCTTGCATGCACGCTCATGCTTTCACATGCGCACAGAGGCAGCAGCAAACACTGACTCATACACTCAAACACAGATGTTTTTACATCTCTCGCAGCCAGTTTTATGCCCCCCACATGCTCATGCTCATACATATTACATGCTGCTCTTATGTTACCGTTTTACTGGCCACGCACTTTATAGCGAAGGCCTGTGCACACTTTCTTGACAGATTTTGGAGCCGCATTGTGAAGCACCCCACCTCCATAATCTGACAAGGCTGGATTTTATGTTCTTATTGTGTAGAAAAAGATGCATAGCTTATTTTATGGCTGCAACTGTGGATTACTTTCATTATTTATTAATCTATCACTTATTTCCTCATTAATAAAAAATGCTTTAATCTACGAATTGTCCAAAACTGCGAAAGATGCCATTCACAAATTCCAAGATGATGTCTTATAATTGCTTCTTCTGTCTGATTAATTAAACAAAACCCAAAATATATATTGAATGTACGGTGATATAAAAGGGAGAAAAAGCAGCAAAATAGTTGTTTTAACTGAATAATCAATGAGATGTTTCAACACTAATGAGTTTTTCTTTTTCCGTATTCAGCTCCTATTTTGAATGCAAAGTACAGAGTCATTATAAAACTGAGTTTCTTAATTGACGTTGTTTTCCTGCATTAAACTTCTGAATTATGAAGATAAAGCATGTTATTATAAAATGTCTCCTTTAAACTGTTTAAAATCTTTGCACTTTTTCAGTCTCCAACTTTTCTTTTCCTTTCTGCATCACATTCATTTCTTCCTGCAGATTTTTCTTTCTTTTTCAAGTTTATGCTATTTCTTTATCTCTCGTGGCTCCATTAGTAACCCTCCTATGTCTCTCTCCTTTTCACTCCCTTCTCTATCTCCTGTTTCTCCCATGATATCTCCTGTTCTCCTCTCTTTTTTTGTCCTTTTCGTCCTTCCCCATCCACCGTGCTCCTCCTCCTCCTCCTCCTCTTTGATCTTCCTCTGTCGGCTCCCCTCCTCAAATTCTACCCACGTCCACCCTCTGCCCACCACCCCCCTCTCCTCTCACTCCCTATATCTATTTTTTGGCTGAACAGGAGGTGCTGCCGGACAGGAAGAGGGTGACGACCAGGAGCTACCTGCCTCTCACGCCGGCCGACACCGACAGCGGCCGCAACTTCACCTGTGTGGCGAAAGCAACCCGGCGGTGCCGATGGGCAAACGGGCCACTGTGACCCTCAACGTCCACCGTATGTCACCGTTTTGCTTTGCCAGAGTGTGAAGGTGCAAAGGTGGGGCTCAGGTGACTGGAGCCACAGCAAAAGCATGCTGTAATTTGGATTAACTGTCCCTGCACTCATTATCTAATGATTAGCAAAAAAACAACACATATGCTGTTAATATGAATTTGCAGCCACTAATTTTTCACCATTTCTCCTACTTGGACTGTTTCCAGCTGTTTGCATTTCTTTGGCACTGTCCTCGGGGCCAGTAATTTTCTCCTGAAGCAGTTCAGGAAGCTGATTTTCTTGAACATCTGGAAAACCTGAACTTTTCTGTGTTTAAAAGGATTTCAGTCATGTCCTTGGAGAAATAAGGAATGATTGCTCACAAGGTACCTGTAGTTTCAATTTTCAGTCAAGAAGATTGATGTGTTTTTCCAAACCAGCGTAGTTAGTAATTACTGGGAGAATAACTACAGTAATAGTAGGTGCAGAACGAATAGAAGCATTGTGTAGAAACTTGCATTGTGAAATTTATCTTTTAGGTAACTTGTTTGTATGAGGAAATCAATCCTCATGCTGCTGAAACATGAGTCATTCACACCAAAAGTCCATTTTTCTTTAGATTTACAGTGAATATGTGTCTCTCCCTGTGTAGACCCTCCTATGGTGACCCTGTCCATCGAGCCTCGCTCTGTCCTGGAGGGCGAGAGAGTCACCTTCACTTGCCAGGCCACCGCCAACCCCCCCATCATGGGATACAGGTAAAGAAGAAGTTTAGGACTTTGAATAGATATCAAAAAGTCTTGTACCATTTATCAAACAAACAATATGTTATTCTTCACTTACCGACAGTATTGTTGTAATTTGATGTTCGGTTCAGGATGTGATGGACTCTCTGATGGTAATCGCTGTCTCAGTGTTTCATTTGGTACCTGCAGTCTAACATCAGGAGCCAGATTGCAACTCTGTTTAATGCCGATAGATTTTCTTTCATCTGTTCCAGTGTGCTTGTAACCACCATCTGGAGGTGATCCTGAATTGTAATTTCTGCTTGCAGAACAGAATTGGTGAAAGTATTGAACTTTTGTGCAATTAAACACTGACTTTTATCTTAAGTGACAGCGCCGAAGCACTGAAATTGCTAAACGCTGGACTTTAACACGATGGTTTTAATCTGAGGTTTGAGACTCCACCAGAGGGTCCCGGTGTGGGAGCTCTGCCAGGCACTTAGGCACTAAGCCTATTGAGTGTTATTACAATGTTATCTAATGGCAGATGTACAATATGGTTATATGATTTTGAGCTAGATACCTGGCAAGATACAGCACGGATAACAGAAACGAAGAGACATTTATTTCTTTAACTCGCAATTGCTCCTGAGGCTTTGACATCAAGGCTCTGAAATGTTAGTTTAATAGCTTTAATTGATCATATAAAAAACTCAATGCCTAATAGTGGAAATCAAACATTTGGATCACCACCAAGAAATTAAAAAACCCCATGAACCCCTTGAGATTAGTGAACAAACTGACATTAAAAAAAAGATCTGTAAATAGTTTAAAACTAATTAAATGTGTTTCTCTGTCAGGTGGGCGAAGGGTGGTGTGCTGCTGGAGGGCGCCAGAGAAAGCGTGTTCGTCACCACAGCCGACCACTCCTTCTTCACCGAGCCCGTGTCCTGTCAGGTTTTCAACGCCGTGGGAAGCACCAACGTCAGCATCCTGGTGGACGTGCACTGTGAGTAGAGTGCAAACACTCCCGAGCCGAGTGGGCCTCTGACGATATGTGCGTAGCTATATTTGTCAGTATTTGTTTGAAGAGCTGCGCTACATTTATTTTGTCACCACACAGTACTCATGTATTGTGCAGAATAAATTTACAATAGATGGTTACTGTAAAAGCTGCTCTCTCCGTTAAGTCTGATTCAATTCAACAAAGCCTTTGGTGTCAAATCATATACATGAATAGTAAATAAGAATGAATATGTAAACAAGCAGAGACAGTACGTGGAATAAAGCAACTCTTTACTTAAAATATCTCGATGATTAAATGAATTGAGAAATACAGTATATAGTATTAAAGGCGAAAATGCTAAATGTACCACAATAAAATATACATACTTACTTACTTAATGATAATACGTCTTATATTCTTATGCCAGAAGAGTTTCATCACAGAAATCTTGAATAAGTTTTACCCTGATTTGAATTTAGAGCAAAATTTGGAGCAAAATGTATATTTAATCTTTTTATATGTACACATACATACATGTACACATGTATACAGTGTTTTAGCCATGTATGTATTTCATTAAAATGTGTCTGTGTAGAGAGATTTTAATTCTCTTTCTCCCCTTTAGTTGGCCCAATACTGGTGGTGGAGCCGAGGCCAGTTACGGTGGACGTGGACTCCGACGTCACTCTGAACTGCAAGTGGTCCGGCAACCCGCCCCTCACGCTCACCTGGACTAAGAAGGGCTCCAATATGGTGAGAGCAATCCACCAAAATCCACCTTCACGTGAACTTTGACCTTGAACCATGCCTTTTATATCAAGTCTGATTAAAGTTTTTATTTTGCTAAGATGTCATAACACATTTGGGGTAAATCCTCCAGATAAACCCCGATATCAGTGCATATTAATATCTAAGACCTAGACTTCATAAATGTTTGCTCAGTTGTAAAGCAGTCGATTAGAAGTGAGACTCCATCTTCTTATCTTAAATCTTTAATTCATGCCTAGCAAGTTAAGAAAAGCTGCAGGAAGAAAAAAAAAAACCTAATGGGGTCTGCTGAGTAAATCAACATGTTTTATGAATTAAATATAGATTTCCCTTCCTCCCTCTTTTTAACATCTCTGCCCATCTAAGCTCTCTCCACCTCGCAAATCTAATATCCTGCCCTTTATGCATACTTATACTTGTGTACGTGTGTCCAGGTTCTAAGCAACAACAACCAGCTGTATTTGAAGTCAGTGAGCCAGGCGGACGCGGGCCAGTATGTCTGCAAGGCCATCGTGCCCCGGATCGGAGTGGGAGAGACTGAAGTTACACTCACTGTCAACGGTCAGTCACCATCTAATTACATACAGAGTGCTGATATTAGAAAAAAATATAAAAGTAAAATAGATCTGCAAAGTAAAGCCCTTAAAAAATGGAGGATAAACAAAAAAAATACATGGACCTCAATTATGTTTAATCTAGAATCATTTTGTACATCATGCATGTACCTTTAGCTCCACGATGGCTGAGGACCTGAATGGACGGAGTGGAGTCGGGTATTTTCTGTCCAACCGGTCTGATTCATTCCAGCTGAAGCATGACCCAAACCTAGCAGCTAATCTTTTAGGCGCTAAACAGGTCCAAAGACGGTATTTCAATGTGAAACCCTGTCCCCAGAGGAGACCAGCAATTACTTGGTAAATCAAAACTGATTCGCCGAGAACACAATGACTTAAAGGGAGTTCACGAACGCTCCTTAAATCTTCGTGGCCAGACAGAGTACCCGGTTGAAGTCATATCCACCGCGTACTCCCTGCGAAAACATGGTGGTGCTGAATGCTTGATGAGCCGCCGTCTACTTTCGCGCTCGTTCGCTAACTAGAGGAAACGTTAACTGAGTTGATTCAAGGGAAGGTTTGTGCATGATCCGCTCCTTTCTCACGACTGACTGCAAACCGTGATGCATCGCTTTTATGGAGCCATTCATACTCTGACAGGGCAAAGCTATTATACGGCACAACACAGCGCATATGAACCCTTTTTCTCTTTGGGTTTCTCAGACTGGCTTTTATATCATATATCATATAACAAGAGCCTTCTTTTGTGCTCTGCATTCTTCCGTTCATTGTGCGATATAATAATATTGCAGTGAGCAGGTTTCCAGTGGAGATGTCTTTGTTCATGTGTGTTATAGAAAAGCAGCATAAGGTCCAGCTCTGAAGTAGAAATCGTCTTCAAATTTGACCTCCACTGGAAAGCACTACATCACTGACTTATCAGTTGCCATGAACTCCCATCGCTGTTGTCACTTAATTCTAGATCTGGATCACGAAGATGACTTTCCCATTCTAAAACCCACCAACAGGCCTCTGATTGGCTTGACGTCAATGAGCACAACATCCAACCATTTTAGAGTTAAACGTCTGAAACCAGGTTATCACATTGTCAAATTTGTTGTAAAATGTTCAAGTCTTTTCATGGTCCGTGTTTGTTGGTCTTACAGGGATGGATGCGGTGACGACTTGTTGATTTGATACTAGCTCAACGGTTTCACACTTCTTAAACCTTGATGATTTGTTGTTGTAATCCTCTTATGTCTCCGTGTCTCAGGCCCCCCCATCATCTCCAGCGATCCGGTCCAGTACGCCGTCAGAGGGGAGAGAGGAGAGATCAAGTGTTACATCGCCAGCACCCCCCCACCTGATAAGATAGTGAGTCCATCCCTGGAAGTTGTAATCGGCTGCAGAGGTGCTCAACCTTTTTTTCAGATCGCATCCCGTTCGCTATCCGGCCTGAGAGACGAAATGATCGTCCCTTCCTCTCCTCAGCTTGTGTTACGAGCCAAACGATTGGTACAAGTGGCATTGTTTTCCAACTGTGTCACGAGTATGTGAGAACGATCTGTTCCTCCTCTGTGGTGGAAGGTGTGACTCATCAAAAACAGCTGCTGTAGTGTTTGGTTGAAATGAAAGAGGGGACACGTGGCACTGTGCAGCAGATAACACTGCATCTACTGTTACCACATGGTTATTAAGGTATTTTATAACTATTTGATGTTTGATGGTCCAGGTGAGTATTTTAAATCATTTTTTAATACTGAAATGGAAAATATAATCTGAGAGTGGAAACATTATATTCAGATAATCGGTCCAACAAGTCACGCTGTTTGTCAGTAGACCAACAGAAAGTAATAAGAGCACAACCTTCTAACTCAAAACATTACTGCCCTCTCTTTAGCTTACATCCAGCATCCTTTACAGCTTTATTGACATGTCTTTTATTTTTTCAGCTCCTACAAGCCCATAAGACAGAACTCAAGTCTCGTAAGACAGAACTGGAAACCTTTTTCTGTCCAACATACCTCGATTTTACCGCGAAAATCCCAGCGATTCAGAGAGAAACAGTGATTATCCATTGAACTGTTGATGTTTAGCCTTCGTCACTACTTGAAACTATTCATTTGGACTGTTCTGTGGTACTGAGGTCTTCAACTGAGCTATTCTACAATATTTTCATGTACCCTCTGAAGTGCTGACCTTCAAAGAAAGTCTGGAGCAGTATTTCAAAACCCTTTTGACTTGTCACCCTTGATAGGGTTAGAAAACGAAGAATCTATTTTGTGTAGCAGAATTTTTCTTTTTTTTTCTGTTTCACTATCCTGTATATTATGACCCCTTGGTGAGTCTAGCCCATTGGTTGGAAAACCACTCATCTCAAGGTTAGAGACGACTGTTTGAAATAGATTGTGTAAGAGGGTGAAAGGAAACGTTACAGAATCAAATCTTTCACAATCTGCACTCGAACGAGGCTTTAAATCTTTTCCTCTGAGCAGCGCTGAGGTGTGACGATTGCTTGGAGAACTACTTGAGATTATTTTCCCGAGATTTTCTCATTTTTCTCCAAAAAATGGCCACTAAAAATAAAGTGAAAGATGTTACAATGACATAAAATTCTACTTATGCTGGCCTTAAGCCCACTTAGAATGAAAGTTACTTGGCTATGCTCACCATGAAAGCATCCATACCCTCTTGATTTTAGTATGAATTGGAACCCACCAGCCAAAACCATTTCAATGCAGTGATCCCTTTCAAAGTGGAAACCATCTTTTCTTTATTGGAAAGCGTTTGTGCAGGTTGCCTCACCAGCAAACCGTAGTGGAAGATCCTCCCGAATGTGCCGTAACTGCAGAGCTGCGTGCTGCTTTTTATCTTTTATTCTGCCTTTCCTTGAAGTCGCTGAGTGCAACACTTGATCAAACTACAGTTTAATATAAAGTGTCTCTGCATTATATGAGTTACAAAATGAGTGGTATCATACGTGGTGTAAGCCTTTTAAAAGAAAAGGGCAAACACCAAAATGCTCAGAAATCACAAAGAGGAGCCCAAAAACTGGAAATAAATCCAGTAATGACATTTGAGTTTGAAGGCTGGAATGAGCAAGAGAGAGTGTCGGGGTGAAGCAGATTGAAATGAAAGGGGGAGAGATTGAGGGAGAGTAAAATTCTGTACCTTTCAGCGTCAATTATCCAATTGTGCAGTGCCGACATGACAGAAATCAGAGCTTTTAGGAAGCTTCAGCCCCCTGCTGCACTGGCAGAGAGCTCAGAGCGTATAATGTGATACGACATTATAGTCTCGGCTTAATGCAGAGACACAAGGACTTATAAAATATGGAGTATGATGCTGTGTGTATAGTGTGTGTGTGTGTGTGTGTGTGTAAAGAGCAAATGAGAGATTGTGAAAGGGAGACAGAAATACAGACGGCAATGATGGTGCTGCAACAAAATGATTGTGAGAAAAAGCGATAAAGAAAGAAAGTGAAGGATTTTAAGCAGCAGACTGTGGAGACAGAACAGACGCATTGTCAGAGAAAAAAAACACAGAAGATTTAAGGCTTTTAAAAAAAAAATCTCCCTCATCCACTCTTGATCATATTCTCCTTTTTCATTTGTTCAAGCCAGGTTAAAAGGTACATTAGCCCAACATATGGCTCTATGTATATTTGATATCGCCATGCTCCATATTTAATGCCCTCAAATTTCTACCTCAGCAGATTTTAAGTAAGAAAAAGCTGCTTGAGTTTTTATCGCTCATGTACACTTGCTGCACTCGGTGTGCGTGTCTCTTCTGATTTATTTGTGAGGATTTTCTTTCTTTCCCAGCCTGTAAAGTTGCTACACAAATTTTAATTAGGCATATACTGCAGCAGGAGAAAAAAAAAAAACAGTACCATACTGAGGTGTGAGAATGGTTTGTTTAGCTTAAAATATACTTCCTGCTCAGACTCCTTTAACCTTTCTTAACATATCCATTTGTTTGCTGAATGTTTACTTGTGAGTGTGTCTGTGTCTGTATGTAAGTCTGTTATGTTTAATACTACATAAGATAAGATCAAGTGAAATTTGCATTATTGATCCCTGAGGGGAAATTGGGTTATTGCAGCATTAAAGGAGTAGAATTCAGATAAAAATCAAACAAAGAAAATACATCGGAAACTGCGTCTTCCTCACACTAATACAGAGCTGATATAGCCTTGAAGGGCTTTTCCTGCTGCGTTGATTAGGAGAAGATTTATAGATTTACAAGTGTTTTAGTGTACAGATGTACCAAGCTTTTGATCTTAATCCCAAATTGAGGCACACCTGCTTAACCATTTTAATGCAATCCTCTTTAAGTGGCAGAGAGAGAGAGTGTGAGAGCACGTTTTGCCTACAAAGTGCTTTCTAGTTGCCTATAACTATTGATCATATTATATCTGTTCATAAAACTTTAGATTTTACTTTTTAAAATATATTTAGAGAATGCTTTACAACACAGAGAGACCACAGTGTGATAAAAAAAATACAGCAGCATGTTCAAAAGAAAAATTAAAGCCAAAATAGTAAAAAATTTAAAAAAAGAAGAAGCGCTGATTGAATGTATAGAAAACACAGATGAAATATGAGTAAATAAAAGAAAGGAAAGAAGAATCTGAGAGAAAAGAGGTTTAAAAGATATCTGATATCTGTGTATGGGAAGACTACACTGTGGCTCATAAGGGATTAAAATATCAAAATACAGTAACAGAGCTTAGCAAAAACACAAAAAGTTTCAGTAATCCCTCTAAAAATGTGTGTTTCAGGTTTGGGCGTGGAAGGAGAACGTCTGGGAGAAGGAGAAGGGCACCCTGATGGAGAGATACACCGTGGAGCAGAGTAAACCTCCCTCCCAGGGCGGGGCCGTCCTCTCCACCCTCACCATCAACAACGTCATGGAGTCGGACTTCCACTCCCCCTACAACTGCACCGCCTGGAACTCCTTCGGACCCGGCACCATGATCATCACCCTGGAGGAGACGGGTATGGAAACACAGATTATGTGGCAGTGTAACATCGTCATCATTGCATCATAGTTAGTCACCAGCTGATGAGTGCAATTGATTTTTATAGTGTTTATCACCATGATAGAGCAGAGCAAGATAGATCAAGTAGGAAAAAATCATCTAGCTAAGCTCTTTCTCATCATATCATTAACATGTCATCAGATTTCGCTCCACTTTAAATGACAAATTGGTCGATGACAGCAAAATGCTGACAAATGAAATTAGTCACAAGGACTGTCATACTGTCCCCAAAGGGTTTTATAAATTAAAGGATTTTTTTTTTCTTTTTTACCATTAGTGGCACTGTTGAGCAGTGTTTTGATAAATGGATCCATGTATTGTTTGTGTGCCCTTGTATATTCATGGGCGTATTATAAGAACTGGACACAGGACTCAAGGATGGCTCCCCATTCATTCTGCTAAAAGCTTTTCCTGCTTTGCTTTGCTGTCATGCACACAAAAAAAGGTTTTCAGGGCTCTGGGAGATATTACAGTAATAGATCTATGTGGTTTAATGATATATAATACAGCTGATAATTGCTACCTAATTTGTGCTTTCCGCAGTTATACAGACGTTGCTGTTATAAAAGCAGCCCATTAGGAAAATGTGGGGATACTGCACTGGACTGTGCTGCACTTTTGATCATTGGAACAAATTTGTAGCAAGGCTGACTCTCAGACACATATGCACACTTTGAGCACAGATGATGGGTGGTGATGCATATCAATATTTGGTGGCAGAAAACACTCATAAAAGGCAGCATTGTGTCAGCAAAAGAAGAGCAGGAGAAGACAATGAAAAGAAAGCAAATTTTGTTTTTACAACAGAAAAGAAAAGTCTTCACTAATATTCTGTAATGCAAGAAACATATTCAACCTGTTTGTTTGACCTTGAAGATGCAATACACAGTCTTTTACTGTAATATGTCAGCAAAGATAGGCCAGGGCAAATATATTTATATAGCACAGAAAATGTACACGTGTCACATATAAGCAACAAGGCAACTCAAAGTGCCTCAAAAAAGACGCTAAAAGCATTGAGTGCAAAAGAAACACAACACACACTGTCATTAGAAATAATAGTGAAAACAGGACAAAAAAAAATTCAATAAAGAATAAGAAAATGATCATTTGGTTGAGTAAAAGGCAGCAGCAAACAGGGAAAAGAACAGTTCTGAGTTGCAGTAGACCTGCAGTTTTCTCAGTGTTTAGTTTTGACTCTCGGGACAGAAAGCTGAGCGGTTCATGACGTAGCAGAAGATCAGAAATGTATTTTGGTTCTCAACCTTTCACGGCTTTATATACCTACAGTAGTATTTTGAAATCATTTCTTTGACAAACAGGAAGCTGGTGTAAAGACCTCAGACCTGGAGTGATGTGATTCACTGTCTTCATCTCCAGGAAGACTTGAGCAGCAGCTGATTGATTTTTAGGGAGACTTGTAAGGATCCTGTTACAGTTGCCAGGTCCACTGAAGATAAATGCATGAGTAAATCCTGCTGAAACACGAGTCCTTTAATCCTTGATATGTTCTTAAGGTGATAGTAGGCTAACTTTCTTTCTTCTAGTCTTGACATGGATGTTGAAATTCTTGCCTGATTACAATTGTTGATTTGCTGAGTGCACTTACACACTGCTTGTATTGGACCAAAGTCCCCTGGTATATGGTCATGTAAACTTGTGTATCATCTGCATGTTTATTGTTTTTGTTGTCTGCTTATTTTGTTGTGTGTAGATGTTAAACAGAAGAGTCCCCAGAATGGAGCCTTGGGGAACTCCACATGTCATTTTTGTCCACTCAGAGTCCACACTACTATGTAATTACCTATATAAACAACTCTGTTCTTTAAGTAGCACTACAACCAGTTTAGTGCTGTAAAAAGGGCAGGGAAGAGGGAAACACCAACATGAAGTTAGCACACATGGATGTGAACAATGCAGGTTTCAAAATATTCCTAAAAAATGGCTTTGCAAATGTTGTACAATGAAGGAAATGTATTCATAATGTTTGTAAGGGCTTGCGTTTGTTCACATTGAAAACTCCACACAGGATTTTCAGTGTCCCTGAGAAAGATTCTCTCTTTCTTACAAACTAAAGTGCCCTTGAGCAAGATTATCATGCAGTGGCCTCGGCTAGAGGGAAGACGATACATAGAGTACATCCTGGATGGTTAGGCATTTTTATTTTGAGAGCATGGTATGTCACATTACATTGAGAAAATTATTTCTTCATGCTCTGTCAGTCTTATCTGGCTCTTATTCTTTCAGCTGTCAGATTTCGCAAGCTTCAGAAAATCTACCAAAACATCTTCGAGAGAGAGAGAGAGAGAGAATGAGAGAGAGCTTGGATTTGTCCTCACATGTACACTAAAGGCGTTTTTATCCCCTGTCTGACTTGCATGCCTTATCAACATAACCAGCCTTCAGAGGCCCAATATTAAGCTACTGTAGGACACAACAGGATTTATGCTTAAGCGACACAATATCCATGCAGGTTTCTGTAACAATGAGGCAGCAGCTGTCCCTCAACCCCAACCCTCTGCTTGTGTTTGTTTCAGATATTGTTCCAGTGGGAATTATCGCCGGTGGTACGGTGGGCTCCTCCATCCTGCTGCTAATGTTTCTACTGGCGCTCGCCTTCTTCCTCTACCGCCAACGCAAAGGCAGTGAGTGCAAACAGTGGTTCTCTAATGTGTGTGTGTGTGTGTGTGAATGTGTGTGTATATATGGGCACACACGCACACACACTGCATGTGTCTATTCAGTCTTTTCTTTCATCCACTCTCCCTATCTGTCATTCTGCCTCTCTGCATTTGAAGAAAGGAACGTGTGCCAGCCGTATAGCATTTTATTCAAATGAGATTAATGAATATTCATTTAATATGGCAAACTGCCTTAAACGCCTACCATACGTTCTCCTTTTCAGTCTACTGACATGGCATTGTTTGATTATTTTTTTAAATAAATCGTATTTATATGCCGCGTGTACGCTAGATAAAGTACATAAATAATGGAGCAGAAAACAAGAGCATTTAAAGGTGAATAGTATTTAAATGAAGAATTCCTATATGTTATTTCTACAGCCTATGGCAATCCAATTAGCATTTATGAACACAAACCACACTTCCACAAACCAGAGAGCTGAGAACATGTGGCGTCATTAAGTTGTTTAATTTTGAGCCTCTCCATAGCAAATAAAGAATTGGGAAAGACAATGAAGGTGACTGGCAGAGTCCCCAGAGGGATTTTCTGGGGATAAGAGTATATTTTCTGGTTCAGAGCTGATAACACCACTACAGAAAAGATACCGTTTTGAAATAGAAACTCAAACAAACGTTGCCGCGGCTTCAGATAAGCTGTCTCTCGTTTGTTGTGCGATGCAGCTCAAGACTTCACAGATTTCAATCTTTACTTTTGAGGTTTCTGATTTTTTAAGAGAGTTGTTCATGTTGACTACGGTGTGCGAGGGATATGCCAATTAAAATGAGTAGGTCTATCATTTCAGGCTACACAAGGCAGCGTTTAGCATAGAAATATGCCTGTTGTGTTGGCCCAAAATCCAATTATTTGCTGTGATTTCAAAGGCTGTCCTATCCCGCCCAACTAACTCGTGTTAACAGCACTCAGTTCAGACTGGTGCCACATTGCAAGTGTTGTGACTTTATGTAAAAGGGACTCTGACACTTATTAAAATATGAAACAATCGTATAACTTTTCCAGCACATTTTTGTACAATAACATGATACAGGTCTAAAAGAGGCTTAAAGTGCAGTAGATTCACTTTTTGTTTTTTTTTCTGTTGCATCTAATTTCTTGGGCAGGACTGAGAGAAAAAAAAGTCAGAGAAAACTGGAATATATGTTAGCTGAACCCTTTTATCACCTTCTGCTCCAGCAGAAACTTTTATTTAAGGAGAACTATTTCAATATTAAGGAGCATTATTTCTGATTATTTCTTGTTTTTAGGTTTTTAGGTCAAACTGTGACTCACCAATGTTTAAATTTAGAAAATCTTACACATACTGAAGTGGCTTTAAACTATTTAAAATGAAATGAAAAATACATGCAATTAATATAAGATTTAAGTCCAGGTTATGTGTGTGGATTTACAATGATCAACACTTAAAAGAACTTTTGACAGAAAGATATACCAAAGAATCATTTTCATTTTCAACCTTTGCAGCCTCTACAAAGATATTTATGCCAAAGGAATGTGTAGTTTTGTGACATCTCATTTTCTGAGAATGAATACTGAAGTCCTCAAAATTCATTACTTCTTTCTGCCTTTTCAGACTGTCAGCCAGCCAGATGGCTTAATACACCGTTATCAACAGAGAGAAAATAAAAGAAAGAAGGCAAACAATGTACTAGAGAAGTCAAACGAAGACAGCATTAGCAGGATAAAGTGTTGTTGTTTATTTTGTTGCTTTTTTTGTAACCAGACTGTTAAATAAATCAACGACTCATCTTGACGTTGACCCAGAACATGACCAGGGGTTGTGTTTTTCTTCCAGGTCGCCGAGGTGTCACCCTCGGTAAACCAGACATCAAGGTAGAGACGGTCAACAAAGAGACCCACAGCCTGGAGGAGGAGGCGGCCGACGTCTCCACGGCAACCCGAATGGTCAAGGCCATGTACTCCGTGAGTAGACACCCATCTGAGTCACCGGGGGCTGTGGAGAGGAGGCGTATGGGTCAATGGGCTTAAATGTACAGACACACCGACACAAAGGGCGAAGTGGTATGAGAGGCAGCACACACACATGTTCACATTTGTAAGTACACACACAGTAAAACAGATACAAACATGGTCTGCCAGCAGACACACACACATAAAAAAACACAATAGATGTTAAAAAATAAAGATGCCCAAGAAAGTGCACGCACATACACACACCATAGAGTACAGTGCATACACAAACAACCATGCAAATGCACACAAACACACTCAATGGAAATTAACTTGATCGTCCAATCTCTTGCACACACTCTCTTTAACATCGCGTTCCATCTAGAAAAGCATTCACCCCCGGAGGTCCTGGAGAACCTAATCGACGAGGCTACTCCGGTGCGGTTTTAAAGCTCGACCCCTTTTTTTCCAACAACTAACCGTTTCTCGTCTTCCACTCTCTTGGGATGAAAAACCTGAAACTCTGTTTTCCTCTCCCCTCCCTCTCTTCCTTCTCCTTTCCTTTCTCACCCTCCCTCTTTCCGTGTGTGTGTTTCGTTGTTTGATGGTTTAGTTTCTGCCCTCTGTTTCCCTCTCTCCCTCCACTCAGCCGTTCAAAGACGACATGGACCTGAAGCAGGACATCAGGAGCGAGAGCGACACCAGGGAGGAGTACGAGCTCAAGGTGGGATGGCTGCTTGCTCATGGAGGCGTTTTGAGCATTTTGACGTTGGATTTTTATTGCAGCATCTTGAACACTGTATCCTGCATGGTGCCTATCATATCATGAACTTTGTGGTCATATCCATCATTAAGTGCCAATTACCAGTAAAATTTTCCTCAGGCTCAGCATTTGCACTGGCGCTTTCATAACAATGCTAAGTGTATATTTATAACTCCCACTGAAGTTCTCCAAAAAAGATGATGGTGGATTCATTATGCATCATTTGAAAGATTCTGCAATATCAGAGCATGATCAATCCCTCATTTTGTCTTGTTTTGTTTTGTGTTTTTTTTATCTTTAGTGGAGCTAAAATATCCTGATAAGTTCAAAACCTTGTGTTTTGGGGTTTTAGTTCTAAAAAACTGACCAAACTAATGGATGAAACAGTGCTTCATATCCTAATACAACTTTTATTCCAGAGTTAGCTGTTGCCCAGGTGAGCTTCCAAAACCATGTTTATCCTGGTGAAATGAAGTTGCATCATGATGTCTTGTGTTCATACTGATAATGTGCGCTGCATCACTCACCATAACATTTTTGGACATAGCATGAACAACAGCACGCCACCAACTGCACCAACATCAGCAACCATATCAGCCTGCAATGTGGCTGATGATATACAGTGCATAGAATATTAGAAGTATATAGTAAGAATCACTTTATTGCAGCATGTTAAGTTGGCTGAGTCAGTATCTCTTTCAAGTTTACAACATACTTTCATCAGAGAGCTTATCATGATTTAACTTCAGTTGTAACTTCAGTTTGTAATATTTATCTATATATCATTTATATCTTTTAGGTGTTTTGTTTGTCTTCATTTAGAATTTTAAAATAATCTTTATTTAATTGGACAGTCTCACTGAGATTCAGATTTCTTTTCCAAGAGAGACCTCAGAACAAGTAGAGTTCACAAAACCCAACCAGCAAAACAGAAATAACACAACTGCACAGTAACAAGACATTTAAATTGACAAGAATCACAGAAAACATCAGAAAGCTTAAAAGCTTAACAATCTCCAAGAGAAGTGGAGGAGTAGTTTGCAGGCAGTTTTGCAGTTGGCAACAGCTGTACCAACATTAGAGCATACAGGTACAAGAGGTGTGAGGTAGTTTGGAAGCTTCAACACTACAACTTTTTATAAGAATAACAAGAGATGGTTGTTTTGTCTTGATTGTAAGGAGGTCCATCTGACCATGCAATACAGAGAATAAATAGTGAACGTGACTTTTGAATGACAGCCTGTCGTCAAGCCAAATTCCTGTGATTAAGGAGTGATAATTGGAAAGCATCAAAGGCAAACTGAAGGCGAGTCATTGACCTGAGTGGGGGTGGAGTCTGGGGTATATGAAACAGTATCATCAGCAAATAATTGACACTGACATTTTGATTTGGAAGAATTATGTTGTTTAATTTATAATGTAAACAGCAATGGACCAATGATAGGCCCCTGTGGCACCTCATTTCTGATGGTAAGATCGCTTGACTGAGTACAACCACTAACAGCAGTCTGAAACGTTATTGTTTGATTAGATGTAAAAAAAAAAAGTTCCAGTAGAGCTCCCAGTCTTTATGATTGACACTGTTACAGATGTATAAACGCCTTTCCATGACAACCATACCATATGTCATGTAAAGCTAACCAGCTTTTTCCTCTTATACAGAGCTCAAATATCAGGACTGAAAGACTAATATTCTCTCCTCTGATCACAGGATCCAACCAATGGCTACTACAACGTCCGAGCCACCACCCATGATGAGGCGCGCCCCCAGTCCCGTGCTATCCACTACCAGGGAGAGTTTCGTTCCCCGAACCCGAACAGCGGACCGGCCGGTGCCACTTCCAGCGGACCTTCAGGTGCTGCCAGCGGTGCTGTTCCCCCTAGTGCAGTGCCAGGCTCAAGGGCAGGTTGCTACGACCCCCGTCCACCTTCTAGAATGTCCCATGCCACCTACGCCCAGTTCAACACCTTCACCAGAGCAGCGCAAAGCCAGCAAGCACCTCCCAATCCGGCTCTTCAATCACCTGGAGATTACCCCGGAGACTGTGGCCTGCTGGACAGCACAACCCAGTTGGCCTATGACAACTACGGATACCCCTCCCAGTATCCCAGCTACCGCATGGGCTTTGCTCCACCCATAGAAGAAGGACCAGCCTATGAGATGTACCCAACGGGACAAGGGACCGGACCGGGGCCTGGGCCAGGGCCAGGGCCAGGACCAGGACAACAAAGTCCTGAAACAGGGCTGGGTCAGTATGGAAGCTCCACTCGCTTCTCGTACTCGTCTCCACCCTCTGACTATTCCCAAAGACACACACAGCGGATGCAGACTCATGTTTGAGAAACACACAAACACACCCTTTGACTTGCTTTTTGCAGCAGCAGCAGTACTTGTTACACATAACACAGAAACATACACAAATTTATGAAAAAATACATAAACAAATCTGTTATTTGTTTCCATAGTATTCAGTGCATGGACTTTGGTTCATTTTCTGAACCTCCTTAAAAAAAAACACCCCAGCAACGCACACCAGTTAGCAGCAATACATACAACACATGCAACGTTGACGTTCACACACATTTGCGCAGACCTTCTGTTGCGTGCAGTGTTCATGCTCCAACAAAAGCAACAGCGAGAGCCACAATCAAGAGAAAAAGAGACAAAAAGAGAAGAAGAGCACTTTGAAGACAGGAAGAAGAGCGCTAGGAAAAGCAGAGGAACCTTTTTCTTCCTGCAATCCTCGTCTTGCTCTTGGATCATCTCCCTGCATCACGTTTTCCTCCCATCCCATCTCTGTAAATAAGTGAAAATGGAGATTTGGGTCATTTTAAAGTAATTTCCTTGTACAGACCCATAGAGTGTGATGCAGTACAGTGACCTATGGCAAACATCCCTGTAATCTACACTTTTCAAATCTTTTGACTCTCACATATTGCAAAAAAACACACACAAACACACACAGATGTTTAAAGACTTACTTGTTTCTATGTATCGCAGCAACGGGGCAGCTTGGACTATAAATATATATGGCACTTTTTGATCCCTTTTTCTCACTAAAACCTGCCCAGTGGCCATTGCTTACAAGATCTACCTTGATTTAAGTGGGACAGAGCTTCTTAAAGCGGTACAGTTAGTGACCAGAGTGCCGATGCTTATGTGCCAACACACGCAAACTATTAAGATGTGTCTTCTTTTGTAAAGAGTGGACATTGAGATGCTCTGGACAAAGCAGTTTTGTACGTGCCACATCTGAGAGGAAAGGAAAGGAGTGGTAGCAAGCGTCTCTATATGCCCATTCTCCTCCTCATCTCTCATTTTTTTATCATCGTGATGCATTTCTATACTCAACATTTCACTCGAGGTCAATGCTGTATACAGTATTTGTGAAACGAGGTGTGGTGGGAGCACTTTTTCATTCAATGAATTTCTGCAATTTGTACAAAAAGATACCTCCCCTACCCTCAAGTGTCAAAAAGTATTCGTTTCTCTCACTTGCACAGTAGAGTAGTTTTTTTTTTTCATATTTATACCTGAAACGTATGAAAAAAATGGCATTCAGAAACATTTTATAGTATTTTTATAAGGAGTTGTGGACCAAAGGTTCAGCGTTTTGGGTGAAACTCACTTTTTAATGTGTATGTGGCAACATGGTTGTTAATGGAAACGTTTTGAGTTTCTTTAAAAAGTGATGGATGGTGTTTTTAAAGTGGATGTTGTAGACTTAAATCAGAAAATTTGAAGAGCTTCTTTCCAAAATGATAAATATCCAGCAAGGGGAAACCTGTTTGGTGGATATCTTTGTTTGGTGCGAAACTCTTTCTTTGACTTCCAGTCTTCTAACTGGACTGCCTTTTTCAAACGTTGACGACATTCAAAGTGATGGATGGAGAACAAGCAGCTGCTCACTTTGAGCGGCGCTGTGAACTTTGTAAGCAATGAGAAGGTTCAAGTGTAGACTAACATATCAAAAGGAAGGTACAGATGGCTCAATCTAGCTCATATGGTACTTTGTACATTTATATGTAAGTATGCTGGTTTGTTCACTGCAACAGAAAATTTGGTGGTATTTTGTGTCTGATATTTTTCCATTATATTGTGTCAGCTTTGGAACATGTGTTTGGCCTTTAAAATGTTGCTACTCTACTCCAACCTCTACTGATGCAACTACTATATAAGTTCCATGTTTTAATGAATCCTCACCGCCCCAATACCAGATTCCTTTCCACCAACAGAGAAAATCTAACATGCCTGTGTAGTCTTCACACAAGGTAGGATCTTGCAACATCCTCACCTGTTGCAAATGTACCCAACACCAAATCCACTATGATCAGCTTACAAATGGCTTACAGATTGTATCTGTCTACTGTGTTAGTTGAGTGCAAATGCAAAGTCTGAACCATCAAATTATCCATTCTCTTCTTGGCTGATAAATCTTGATGAGTTATTATAAGAAGTTTTAAAAAGGAAGCCTTATCTTTTACAAATTGCATTTCCAAAGTCACTTTGGAGCTTGCCAGCAACATGGATGGATGCAGCCACTGATGCAGCATCAGTGTAAAGACATTTATTTACCAGTTGTGGGAACTAGAAGCACTAAATGGCCATATTTAACTGCTCAATTTTGTTTGTCCATTACCAAATCACAGAATGTGAAGGAAAACAAACAAACACTGATGATCTGATTCGCTGTTGATCATCAGTGAGCACAAGAAATTGAATGTTGACCAACTTATGGAAGATATTTCTCCAGATAGTCACCTCTACGGGAAATAATTTGACTTGCAACAACTTACTTATAACGTTGCTCACTGACTAGTGTCCAAAGTTGCAACTCGTGCTTAGGTAAGATCAGCGAAAAACAGTTGTCTGACATAAAAATCTCACCAGTTGTAGGATTATGAATTGTCAGTGAGCTTTTTTTAGCATGACTGGATTCGATAAGACTCCTCATTGTTCCAACGCACAACGTTTTACAATCATCACGTGTCGAATAGACGCCACAGCAGTAACATCAATCCTTACTACACACAGAGCTTGAAATAATGAGATTCCATCTCTAATGCGACTTTCTTTGTGTTTAAATTTGTTTTTTTTTTTTACGGGACATTAAATAGCACATTACTTTTTAAAACTTGTTTTGGGCAACCACCAGAAACTGCTCTGATATTTTATCTCTACCTTTTTCTCGAGGCATATATGCTGTTGTATAGTCAAAGTAAAGAGGAGCTTTTTGCAGCAAAGAGCCCCTCACTTCTATCTCCACCATACATTTCTGAGCTGTTAAAAATGATAGCAGACGAGACGGTGCTTTACAAAAGACTGGAGGCTGCAAAGAGAAGCCAGAAATCTCTGCACCTCCAGAGGTAATCATTGAGTCTTTATACTTATCAGCCACCCCATCAACCCCTCACAGATACAGTATATTATGGTAATTCTGTGCAAAGGGGCAGTAAAAATGATATTTATTGCCCCTATTTTGAATAAACACTTTCAGAAAAGAAACCACAGCCACACCATTTCTTATTAGAATATCAGATGGAACCTTGTAGCTCCAAGGTCACTATATAAACCGTTTCAGTAGTTACGGAGAGAAGAACGGCAGATGGAGCACCCTTTTAAATTTATATGGTTATCACAGCCTTGGTACTGCATACTATTACCTCTTTACAACCTTTTTACAGAGTTGTAGCCAGGCAGTATTTTGCATCTGACTTGAAATGCCGGTATGACCTTGCGTAGAATGAGAATGTTTGACACCGAGGAGGTACGGAGGCCAAGAAACACACGGCCAGGCCATCCAGGTACTTAGTCATTACCTCTTAAGTATTTACAGTCTGTTGGCAGCGGGGATGTATAAATATGTAGAAGATGCCATAGATGCCAAAAAAATGTTTAGATTTGGTTTGGGATTGAAAAAAATCTGCAGTTTAAGAAGGAATCTGGAAGTGTTTACTCCACCTGGTTGTAATTTTGCGTCTTTTTTTTCCCCCTTTTTTTCCATTCGTACCTCTCACGGCGGTGCTGATACGGTTTTACTGTCTAATCTCTCCCCTGTGTTGTATTAATAGCCACCGACCAGCTTCCAGATTTAGAGGTTGAACCTCTCATGGAGAAAAAACTCACCCAACATAGCAAACCTTTCTCTCATAGCTTTCATCCAAATGCTCTTCAAGATAACAACATATGGAGTAGGTATAGCAATCTAGCTTGCATTAATGTGTGTATGTTGGGGGGTTGGGAGTCTTTTTTTTATTTTTAGAGAATATATAACTTCATGAGCTCATGACATCATCTTTAATATTCTCATTTCTTTCTATGAAAATCAGTATTTTAGATGTTATTTTCTTGGTATTACTTGGTGGTGCTACATCACCAGTGGATGAAATGACTGTGGTTAAAAGTGTGTGTTTAAGCTTTTATATACAGTATTTTTATTTTATATGCATCAGATAGGGTGAAAGGGGGTGGGTGGTTCTGATCAATCAACCCAGCGAGAAAAAAAAAAAAGAGAGAGAGAGAGAGAGAGAGAGAGGGTTGTGTGTCTGGGGCCAAAAATGACTGCTCAGCCAGGCCACAAATAGCCAAAACCCCGTCTCAACTAGGCCAACCCAGGCTAGAACCAGGCCAGACCCGCAGCTAGCTCTGTTCCATGCTGCGCTGCGCCGTGCCAAGACTGACTCAAGTGGCTCGGTGTCCATTTTTACCTTTTGGAGTCTTGGAGGGAGTGCCAAAAGACTGTGCAAAAAAAAAAAAAAAAAAAAAGATGAACTGAGCAGACAAACAAATGCAGCAACCATTTGTGTTTATTGTAATGTGTGTGTGTGTGTGTGTGTAAGCTACCCGTTTGTGTCTCCATACATGCACATGTGCTGTTAGTCCATCTGTGAACATGTATATGTGTGTGTACGTACGAGTCTTGGCAGCCTGAAACCACCAGTGTGTTTTCATACCATTAGAAATGTGTTGGGACCACTGGGCTGTAGAAATCAGGGTTTGACTGATTAAACATTTAGCAAAAATGCAACCTCCAGAGACCAGGAAGGAACGGCGACTAAAATCTGAAGGGTCGCGACATTAAACTGCCTCGAAGAGCTGCAAATGGAAATTCATCTACTTTTAAAGGCATTTCCACCCCATCAAGAAGATTCAGTTGGCAACACTGTATTTGCTTTTGGAATAAAATACTGGCAGCAAAAAGAAAAAATATATCAGTCAACCCTTAGTGTAAAGCTGGACAGCTGGTAAGACAGGCTGAAGGAGACATTGCGTGGCCTTAGGACTCGAGGAAAGGAGCCGAGCCAGTCCGCCTGTCCCTCATCCAGCTGCCGTCTGCTCCCTGAAACAGCTGCACGAGTGAGCGGGATTAATTGGTGCTCGGCTTGGTGAATCATCTGAAGACAAAGATCGGCACCGCGAGACAGATTCCATATTGCACTTGAGGATGTTTGAAGTGGAGGTGTGCATGCGGGTGAGAGAGCTGCAAGCGTGGTTGTTCAAATAAGCATATATCCTCCATACTCCAATTCTTTATTTTTACCCCTATATATTGTTCACGCGTGTATTATGTTCATGTTGGGTTTGAGTACTTGTTTTTCCCTTTTATTCGAGAAAAAAAACCTGTACAAAACATACAAGATATTATTAAGATGTTCTTTTATTTTCATGTTTCTCTGTTTGATTTTTTTGTTTTCAAATTGTATGTAATTATTTTTCCACAGTATACAGCCAATAAAAGAAGACACGGCTTTCATAAGAACGTCAGCAAAGCCTCCTTCATTTCCCGCTCATTTATTATGCCGAAACCCAGTTTGCAGTTTCGTCGATGAAATCATATTTGGTATTTTTATAAGTGAGGGTGCAGGATGGCTTTAAAAAAAACTGGTTTCAGCTCTTAACTTTGAAAGAAGTCTGTGCATCACACAGGCACTGCTGTTTATTTAGGTCAAAGCTATGAATGACTGCGCCCCAAACAGTTGTTGTGACAGTTTCGAGAAGTTGGGAGTAAAGTGTGCGTCTATGTATAGCACTCAGACGCGAGGGCATATGGAGGGTTTACCTCAACGCGAACGTGGAGACAAACATTTGCAGAGTCTCTCCTCTCATTTGGTCTGTCCTCCTCTTTGCCTCCTCTACTCTTCTTCGCATCTCCTCTTCCTCTCCTCCTTCTGCCATTGCTCGTAATATCTTTACCGTTTCTCTGACACTCTGCTTTGTCTCCTTCTTCTCTTCTCCTTTTCACATCTAATACTCTCTGAATGTCCTCTGAACATCTTTCCTTTCTCCTAGTTTCATTTCTACCTCCTCTCATCTCCTCCAGTTTCTTTTTTTTCTTCAAATTATTAATTAGTCCTTCTCTTAATACTCTAAAATCCTCTCCTCCCTTTTGTTTTCCTTAGTCGCCCCTTTGCCTCTTCTCCTCCCCTTTTCTTCTCCTTTCCTCCTCTCTCTTCTCGTTTCTTTCCTTCAGTCACACATTCACCTTTTCTTCTTCTTCTCCTCTCCTCTGCTTCAGTCGTTCTCCAACCTTCCCCTCTTCTCCTCTCTTTTTTATGCCATCCTTTCACAATTTCTGCTCCCCTTTCCTCCTTTCGCTCTCTTCTTTCATCTCTCTTTGCCTCATCTCGTCAGTCCTCCTCTCCTTTCACTCCCTCCATCTCTTCAGCTCTCCTTTCCCCAACCTGTGTCTATTCTCCTGTCTTCTTCTTTTCCTTCATCTTCTCTTTCCTCTTCATGTGCATCTTTCAAGCCTTCCCCTCCTCCCTTCTCTCGTCTTTTCCTTCCACTTGTCCTCCTCTTCTCCTTCTTCCTCTCTGTTGTCCATGTTATCACCATTTCTTTATAGATCTTTATCTTTCTCTTCACTCATCTCACCTCCTTCTTGTCTCTCCTCTCTCCATCTTGCTTCGTCTCGTCTGTCCTCTTTTCTTCTCTTCAGCCCTCCTTTCATCCCCACTCCTCGGTTCTCTAACTCTTTCACCCTCCTCTTTTTTCTCCCGTCTCCTCCTCTCAGTCCTCCCTTTCACATCATCTCCTATGTCCCTTTCTCACTCACCAAGCCCTTGCTTCTTTTGTCCTCTCCTCTCGTTTCTCCTCCTTTTTACCTCTCCTCTTATCATTCCTCCCTTCTTCCCCTCAGCTCGTGTTGCCAGCCTTTCTCACATCAGCGCAACTTGTTCCTCCTCTCCTGCTTTCATCTTTCCCTTCTCGTCCTCTCCCTTTTTTCTCACCTCTCCTCTTCAAAATTTGCAGTAGCTCTTGCTAGTTCCACTCTTACCTCTCCAACTTACTCTTCCTCTCCCCTTTTCTCTTGTCTTTCCTCCTTTTTCCCTTCTTCTTCTCCTCCTCTGTTCCCCTCATCTCTCTCCTCCCGTCCACATTTTTCAATTCTCCATTTTCTGATACCTTTTTTTTTCTCCCTCATCCATCTCTGTCTCATTACTTCTCGTCACTCCTCCTTTCTCACATTTCCCCTCCTCAGTCCTCCTCTCCCCCTCCTCTGAATGACAGGAGAAGTGAGGCTGCAGAAAGAAAGAAATAACAGATGCGGCAGCAAAGAGAAAGACAAGGACAGAAGACAGACAGAGAGCATTAGAGCCTCCCTTGCTCATCTTTACTTAGTGTGCAATAGTGATTATCGTCTCCTCTCTCTTCCAGCTCTCACTGAGGAATAATGTCTGGAATAACCTTCAGCACCGCACTCCCGACTCCAGTGGACCCCCCCCCACCACCACTTCCATTTTATCCCCTTGTTCACATTTGAAGCGGTCGTTGTATGGATTATGGCCCCTCTCATGCTTGGCACCGCACTCGGCGCCCGAGATATATTATCATATTAGTGGAGAATGATGTAATGCATTTCAAGACATTTGTCCTTCGCACACCCTCTGTCCCTCCGCAGATGATGTCACTGGCTTTGTCTCAGAGGCAGAGAAGTTGTCAAGCGGGCTGTGGGTTGTTTTTTTGTGTTTTTTTTTCTTCTTCTTTTTGCTTGACGCTGTCGCCATCTTGTGATGGGAGTTTGGTATTGAGTGACGAGTGGAGAAGAAAGGAGGGGAGTGAATTAGGATGTAGGCAATTATTTATTACTGAACCAGAGGATAATGTGACTCATAATGGATGTCCTTCGTGTGACTGTACTGACGAGGCGTGTTGGGTCAGGGACGGAAGAAAAGAGACAGACACTTTGGATACGACTTGATTACAAATCAGCTACAAACTGATGTGTATTTCTGGAGCTCGCTGTCAATGAAGGTTGTTGATAGTGAAAATTTCATGTCAATATTCAATTTCTTTAAATGTCACCATTATCACAAATGAAATATATTTGAATCTTTCACATTATACTAAAGCTGAATTTAGAAGCAAGCAATTTATGAGCCAAGCCTGATTGAAAGGAGAAGAAAAGGAATGAAAATGAGAAAAAAAAGACCAGTATGTTACAGATCGCTCATGTAATTGTTTAATTTAATCATGTTTTGAGACAGACATGAGAACGAGAAACATTCATAGTCAGTCAGCTGCATAAAGAGCATACTAGAATAAGGTCAGACACCCACCAATCCAATGACAAAGAGATAAATTGATAGTTAAAAATTACAAGAGTACAAGAGAATATCAGATGGCAAAGCTTTAAGAACTCAAAGGGGAGTGAGGGAATCCAGTTTTAAGGGCAGTCTGCAGTTTACAATAAATATTTGATCACAGGCTGCATCACATCACAAGGGAAGACGTACTGCACCCAAACAAACTGATCTTATCCTAGTATATAATGTATGCATATTGATTGATAAATATCTACGTCATTCAAATGTTTGCAAAAAAAAAAAGAAAATTAAAAAAACTATCAACCATAAATGAAGATTATTAACATGGATCCCTGAGGTACTTAAAAAATGGATAAAGTGATCGACTTTATGAGGATACTGAGAGAAGCCTTTTGCACTGTTTAATCAAAATCCTCAGATAATTGTCAAAAATACAGACATATAAAGTACAAAAGCAAGGGCAGGAAGAAAAAGCTCCTCTATCACTACATTAACCCAAACTCTCTATGGAATGTGTTCAGTTTTTCTAAAGTTAGACGCTCCCTAGTCCAACATTTGCTTTGTGGTGTTCTGGCTAAATGCATTCATTTAGGTATATGCAACATGTAAGCACAAAAGAGAAGTGGTGATGATCTTAAAACTGGATCTAAAGGCTTTATTTTCTGTTGTAGGGCATAAAATCCTTTGAACACTGGGAACACAGACCAGCCTCGCTTCAAGATGAGAGCAGGACCCACATTATGGCCCTTATCATGTCAGCTGACGGTGCATATTCCCAAACAAACTTTCATTCAGATCAACTCAAAATAACTGAAACACGGTACGCCTGGTGCTTTGGGGACAGCTGAACGATTTCCTGCAGTGCTAAATTCATAATTCAAATACCGCAGCACTGTGGATATGTCAAAAGTTTTCTTTCCGTTTACTCGGAAGCATTAAATCGTCCATTTGCTCACCTTAATTATTAACACGAGTGGATGTGAAGATGCAGAAAGAGCGATGGCATGAAGCTTTTCACTCCAATGATCCTGTTAAACTTTTATGCGCATTGTTATACAATCATTTACATAATGTATAGAGGCCCGTCAAAAATATGTTTTTTTGTCTCCGTTGTCTCTGTTTTTAAGAATCAGCACTCGTCACCACATCCCCAACGCTCCTCCCTAACTTAAACAGAAAATGAATGTAAATATGAATGAACCATTGAGTAACCTTGCTGAAAATGACCTCAGTGGGGTGCTGTGGTTAAAGATTAAGCTCAAATTTTGAAATACCTCAACTCTTACGGTCGTCCAATTAACACTGACCTTCCTACATTCATCCAAAAAGCCTCATAAATCACCTTTAATAGATGGTCCAAATTTAAATTTTTGATTTTGAGAGTTATGACATATTTTAGCATGTTCATCATCATCAAAAATGTGTTAAAACATATTCGTTTGAATTGCTGTACTCCTTATTTGAGGAAAAGGAAAAGGAAATCTGCTGTAACATGAATACATTAAAGGGAAAACAATAAGGATTCCGGGCTTATTTCTCTTATGAAAGTCCACATCTTATCAGCAATTTATGATGCAAATGTATTCAGAATATGATCCAAGTTGCATCCTTCCTCTATTTGAAGATGGATTATTTGAGTCATGGTCTAGAAATCCCTGGCTGATCAGTGAAAACTGTTGGCAGATTATTCCTCCTCAGAGTTAATTCTACTAAAACCTCTTCTTTCACAACCCGTTTATAGATGCAGAGATGCATCTAATGAGGCTATAAACAGCCCGGAGAACTGCCCCGGTTTAAGTCCAGGCTTTGGCAGGGCGGTGGGGTGACCTCAAACGCTGATCCTTTAAAATAAGCAGTCAGCGTTTGGTCATTTAAGGCGCTTCCTTAAACTCGGGCAGCGTGTGAATAAGAAGAGACAGCAGATAGATTAACACGAGGGTGGAAGAGCACTGTAAATTGGCACCATGAGTACAAACATTGGAAGACTTCGTGCTGGCATCTCTACCTGGAGCGAAGAGGAGGGAGATTTGTTCCTGGACTCTGTGGGTTTGAGGTCTGTGGATTGAGGATTGGGAGAGATTACGAGCGACTTGCGTGTCATCAAAATGCAGACGACGCATCAAAGCAAAGTCTGTCGTTTGTTTGTTCAGGCGGAAATTGGCTTCCCCCGTCGCTTTTCACTTCTCCTCACTGTAAGTCAGAGTAGAATTATTCATGCTGGGAATCTCAGAAGAAAAAAAAAAACTCTTTGCACTGTAAATACTGGCAGATGTTGTGATGCGCAAAACACAAGAAACCAGGAAACCACATCATTATCAAACCATTACCAGAAATACAACAAAAACTTCCCACTGCGCTTCATGTACAATCCAACAACTGTAAATAAGACCAAGATGTCAGGCATGAATTAAAAAAGGCGAATCTGAAGTGAATTTAACTGATATACTGTGGAGAATTTGGATTTAAAAACTATTTAAAATGCATTCAAACAGGTTTTTCTTGTCTAAATTGTATTTGGTCTACAGTCCTGAGAGCATGGAGAGCACAGAAGAGAGAAATATCACAATAATCACTTCAGAGCACCTACAAACTGCTGGGTTGAATTTTGTTAACCTCTTGTTTATCCATGAACGCTCCTGATGGCCCTGCTTCTCACACTCATAGCTACATGCTGCACATATTGCAGAGTGAAATGACCTGCACAAGAACCAAAGACAGACTAAAAGTGTTAAACAAACCAGAATATGTTTTATATTTTTGATTCAATCAGAGTAGCCACCTTTTCATTTGATAACAGCTTTGCACACTCTTGGCTTTCTCTCATTCAGCTTCATGAGGTGGTCACCTAGAATGGCTTTCAATTAACAGGTGTACCTTGCCAAGGGTTCATTTGTCAAATATAAAATATATTCTGCTGTGTTTAACACTTTTTTGTTTACTACATAATTCCATATGTGTTCTTTCATAGTTTTGATGTCCTCAAAAGACATAAAAAGAAAAAAACATTGAATGAGAAGGTGTGTCCAAACTTTAGAGAGGTGCCCACTTTTATCTTTCTTTTATTTTAGAAACCTGGCAATGAAACAAAGGAAGCATCACATGCAGAGGGACACCGAGATAGGTTCAAATGTAAAAGCAAAAACAAAACCCGATTTAATACATCTGATATGTCATGGCTGTGGCAGGTAGGACACAACTGCAGGATGGGACGGCAGCAGAGCAGATGCAGAAGGTTTTATTTTTATGCTTACAGGTGGTCAAACGGGTCGATAGCAGGCAGGCAGAAGAGCAGGCAGGTACAAGATGAGCAAGCACGGGCAGGAACGGGCAGGAACAAACATAGACAAACATCAGGAAACATACACGGGAACATACGTGATGATCTGACAGGAAACTAAGGGAAGGGACTGATATAGCAGTACAGTGTGTGTGATTGGTTAAGTGGAGACATGAGAGGAGACTAAGAGGGGACACGTGAAAGTAATCAGGGAGGAGCAGCGCAATCAAAGAGAGCAGTAAGTAACTGGACAGACAAAGGGAGAGAGGAAAGAATAAAAATGAGAAGTGTACAGAAACAATGGGAACAGAAAAGACAGGGAACACAAAACAAATAAAAATAATCCTAAAGCTAAATCTGCTACAACATGCAAAACTAGTTCTTCTTAAGTAAATAAAGAAAAACATAAATATTAAATTAGAAATGACATGAGTTGTTGAAAGCAATAATGGGGCTTTTTGTATTTTACTGTTCTGTCTTTATCAAAAGTTTTCAAGCAGTGAAACTGAGCTAAGAGAGGAACTTGGAAAGTTTTACAGACGTAACGACATTCATGCGGTTTCAACAGAAAAAAAACTTACGGCAAGACTTTAACACTGAGGGTCATTTCTTAAAACTGATCACACATATTATTATTATTGAGCAAGTGGCCTTAATGTTATCTAGACTATAATGTTTGTCTTTGTGATAGTGGGGCTGCTGGTCTGCATGGAGGTACCAGGTAGGACAATCAACAGATTATTAACAGCACTGATCTTCTTTACTCTGATTAAATGAACTAAGCTCAATTAAGTTACTTCAGATTTTATCATGTGATGATTTTATCAGAGGTGATGAGAATTATATGAAAATGCTGCAGCAGTTAAGTGTCTGATACTTTATAAGATACAAAAAATAAAAAATACTGACAGACATTTGTCTAAAAAATTAAAGATATGACATATTAACCCTATACTGAAATAAATATTATTATAACATGAAACTTTTGCACTTTGTGTTTGAGTAACATTCAGTATTGAACAAAAAGTTATATTGTGTTTACATTTTATTGTATTATGTGTCGTCTGTTTTTACAGGCTCTGATGCGGTGACTAGTGTGTTTGTGGAGAAGGGAAAGGACGTACGTCTGGATGTCATGAAAGCAGATGTTCTTGAGGGGCTGCATATGGTTTCATGGAGCTTCAATAATACATTTGTTTTGGTGAGATTTTTGCCGGGTAGAAGAAAAACTGAAGAATCTGCAAAAGTCAGATTGGAGTTTATATGGCGTACGTGACGGGCGCTAAAAAAGAACAAACAACCGAATATAATGTCATAGTTCAAGGCGGGTTTGTTCACATTTCAGAAACTCATAGTGATTGTTAGCTGCTATGTTTCTTAAAGATTTCATACAAATCCCCCCCCCTCAGATCCAGTGTCTCCAGTTCAGCTGACGGTGGACTCTAGCAGCTCAGACTCCTGTAATCTCGATGTGACCTGCAACACAACAGACTCTCACATCAGCGGCTCTTTTAGATGTGACACCCAAACCTGCAGTCAGGAGGGAGGAGAGAGATCACACTTCATAACTTCTGGTACTTCTCTTCACATCTACCTGGTCAATGAATCAATCGTCTGTAACTACAGCAACAAAGTCAGCTGGACTATGGACATCATAATGATTGGACTTTTTTACCCCCAAAGTGATGGTAAGACTGAAAGACAAAATGACAAATGCTTATAATCTTTTTGACTTAAGTTTAAACATAGAGCATCGTGTAAGTGTTTTAAAGATAACTTTTATAAATAAAGGCATTGTCTATGGACAAAACCAAACCGTTGTGACAACTCGCTGATGGACAAGTTTCATTTCCAGTTTTTATGCGTGAATCTGCTCTGTGAGATTTGTAATGAAACAACCAGTTTTGTTGTTTTGCAGGTTCAGACTGTCTCTCTGCTGGTTTCTCTGGTGCCTGTCATCCTGATCATCACGGTGTTGTTGATATAAAATTTACCTGACAGCAATATATTAACCTAATTTCATATAATTTGAATCTTATATTAACTTTATGTTACATTAATCTTACTTTAAATAATATTGCAAGTTGAATCATATATAATCATATATAATCACTTAAATGCAAAGTTGGTAATATCTGTGTGCATCATTTCATAGAGTTCATAGTGAGTAATCATGTAACCTTTTCGAGGTGCATGTTCAGTTTCATGATATCCCACCAAGCAACTGTTGGTGGCAGCAGCACACCAAGAAATGGAGCAATACACAAACAAGGTGCAGACGAGAACAGGGAGGACTGTGAGCCATGGATGTAAATAATGCAAGAAAATATATGTAAAAAGTTACGTGAGTGTTTCATGAAGACAGAAATGGATTCAAAAGTTTTTAATGCTCAAAATAAACATGCAATCCATTTTGGTGAGTTATATTTAATGCCAACATAAACATTGTTACTCCACAGGGCACCTATAATGCAAATGTGACAATTATTCTTGATTATACCAAATAAGAAAATTCTTGACAAAAGCAACATAAAGCAACAGCAAAAAAGAAACTTCTGTTTTAACCAGGACCAATAACATACAACATATAACCTTGGTACACCATACTGAGCTAAGAATGAAAGTTTGAATAGAGAGCGACAACACATGGTGACGTGGTTTTGACAGGAAGAAGTCACACTTATGGTAAGGCTATGGGGCATTTCTTAGAATTGGCCACATACACTATTGTTATCAAGCAAGTAAGGCCACTGAACAGAGGCAATAATGTCTGTCTTTGTGATAGTGGGGCTGCTGGTCTGCATGGAGGCACCAGGTAGGACAAGAACCATGTCTAATAAAATGTTATCAACAGATTATTGATAACACTGAGCTTCTTTATTGTGATTAAGGAACTGAGCTCAATTAATTTCCTTCAGATTTTATCGTGTGATGTGCTATCTGGTAGAATGTGCTGTTTTATCAGAGCAGTCGGGATTAATGAGCCTTCCTTCGTGTGTTTGACCATGCAAAAATATGCATGTGAGTCAAAAAGTAAGATCATAAAGGTGGCATCACTGTGGCCTTTTTTTTTTTTTTTTGGTTATGGGAATTACCTGAAAATGCTGCAGCAGTTAAGTGGCTGATACTGTCATGGTTCTGCCTTTGTCATTCCCTGGTGTTTCCCTGTCCTTGTATTTTTGTTGTCTTGTTTGTCTCCCTCAGTGTGTTCTTTGTTAGTTCTTGTTCCTTGTCCTAGTGTTTGTCAGTTTTCTGTCTGGCTGTGTGCACTTCCTGTTTTAGTTTGTATTCTTGCTTCTCCTCAGTTGTTAAGCACTTCTTGCCCTGTTGTGTTTCCCTCACATTTGATTACCTGCTCCTCCCCAATTAGTTTCACCTGTTCCTCGTTTGTCTCCTCACCTGTTTTCACTTCCTCATCACCCTCAGTATATACCAGCCTCCTTCCTTTGTTCAGTGTTGGATTGTTGTGTTTGTTTCCTGCATTTGTTCTCTGTGTTTGTTTCCTGCTTTGAACGTGCTTTGAACCTGCCTTGAACCTGCCCTGTGTTCCTGCCTGCCTGTCTGTTCTTGTTTCCCTGCGTTCCTGTAATAGTCATTCGATCTACTCTGCCTCGTCTGCATCCTGGGTCCAAACTTCACTTTTCTCTGCACCTACCTTGACAGATACTTTAAAATAAAAAAAAAAAAAAAATACTGACAGACATTTGCCTGAAAAATGAAAGGAATGACATATTAACCCTATACTGAAATAAATGTTATTATAAGATGAAACTTTTACACTTTGACTTTGTGTTCAAAAGGAAAATATTTTGAATACTCTGAAAGTTTTTAACATTGAACACAAGGTCAGCAGGAGTCTTGATGAACCATGATAAACTGAGGCTACTTCACATTTTGCACAGTCTCCAATATCAAACTTACATTACAAGATGATCCAGTGTCAGAATGTAAGTAAATAAACAGAGTAACATTCAGTATTGATCAAAAAATTATATTGTGTTTACATTTTATTGTATTATGTGTCGTCTGTTTTTACAGGCTCTGATGCGGTGACTCATGTGTTTGTGCAGAAGGGAAAGGACGTACGTCTGGATGTCATGAAAGCAGATGTTCTTGAGGGGCTGCATATGGTTTCATGGAGCTTCAATAAATACATTTGTTTTGGTGAGATTTTTGCTGGGTAGAAAACCAACAATCTCTTCCGTTTACACTGGAAGGGTGGAGTTTGTTGTGAGAACGTACTCTGTGAAACTGAAGAATCTACAAAAGTCAGACAGTGGAGTTTATACAGCGTACATAACGGGCCCTAAAAAAGAACAAACAACCGAATACAATGTCATAGTTCAAGGTGGGTTTGTTCATATTTCAGAAACTCATAGTGATTGTTAGCTGCTATGTTTCTTAAAGATTTCATACAAATCCCCCCCCCTCAGATCCAGTGTCTCCAGTTCAGCTGACGGTGGACTCTGTGTCCAGCAGCTCAGACTCCTGTAACCTCGATGTGACCTGCAACACAACAGACTCTCACATCAGCGGCTCTTTTAGATGTGACACCCAAACCTGCAGTCAGGAGGGAGGAGAGAGATCACACTTCATAACTTCTGGTACTTCTCTTCACATCTACCTGGTCAACGAATCAATCGTCTGTAACTACAGCAACAAAGTCAGCTGGACTACGGACATCATAATGATTGGACTTTTTTGCCCCCAAAGTGATGGTAAGACTGAAAGACAAAATGACAAATGCTTATAATTTTTTTACTTAAGGTTAAACCTAGTACATGGTATAAGTATTTGTTTTTTAAAAGATAACTTTTAGAAGGTAAAGGCATTTTCTATGAACTCCTCCCTGCATCCACAGACATTGACTCTAGTATTCTTTTGGGTCAGTAAGTTTTGAACCTGTCAAAACAAACTGTTGTGACAACACACTGACTGGCACTGAATGTGCTGTTTGTGTATATCACTGTATTATTCAGTACATAACATGTAGGCCAGCACTTGAACGTGTTTGAATTATACACACCTGCACTCTTTAGTGCATTCATTTTGAAAGGAGGAGTAGCTGAGTTGTTACTTCCGCTCCTTGTTTGCTGCTGTTTCACAGTCTGAATCTGCTCTGTGAGTTTTGTAATGAAACAACCAGTTTTCTTGTTTTGCAGGTTCAGACTGTCTCTCTGCCGGTTTCTATGGATTTCTGGTGAAGACTGTCGGCCTGTTGCATCATGGTGTCTGCTGTCATCAGCGTTCACCTCATGGAGAAGTTCAAGAAGCCAAAATAAACAAATGGTTCTCTACCAACTAGTCTCACATATATCTCACGTTCTTAAAGTTAAAAGTGCCAAGAGAGATTTTTGACCATGTAGTAGCACAGAAGAGTTTATTCACGAGATGTTCTGTTTGTATTGTGCACGTACGACCCTGCATGTTCAGGTTCATGCTGTCCCATCGATCAACTGATGGGGGCAGCAGCACACCAAGAAATGGAGCAATACACCAACAAGGTGTAGTCAAGGACGTAGAGGACAGTAAATGTAAATAATGCAAGAAAATATGAGTAAAAAGTTGCAAGTGTTTCATGAGGAGAGAAATGGATTCAAAAGTTTTTAATGCTCAAAATATACATACAATGCCAGTTACATTTAATGCCAACATAAACACCGTTCCTCCACAGGGCACCTATAATGCAAATGTGACAATTATTCTTGAAAAAAAAAACAGCAAGAAAGAAACTTCTTCAGCAATAATATACAAGAAATAACCTTGATATCTTGTTTTTTTAATATCTTTTTAAACATTTTAGATCTTTTTGAAATCTTTGGGCAAACTAAGAAAAGTCTATATTGCATTCACCTTTATTGGACATTTATTAAATCTATATATATATATATATATATATATATATATATATATATATATATATATATTATTTTTTTATTTTATGAATAAATAGAAGCAGAAAGATGATTTTCACTGACTTTTTCCTCCTTGTTATGCTGCAAAACTGCATTTTGTTGTACCGTATCAGTGCTTGGACATGACAATAAAAAAAATGAAAAACTGAATGTAATCTAAATAATTGAATCTAATACTGTGAATTTTTCACGGAGGAATTGATCGGTGCTATTAACATACAGAAATCATATGTATATTTAATGATCCTTTGCTCAATTAATTCATGAGCTCAGCTTTACTTTACTGAAAACCTATTCAAGTCTATCAGGAGCAAATGTTTTATTCAGAATGAGATTTTCAGTCAGTCAAGTCAAGTCATTTTCACTTATATAGCCCAATATCACTATATCACAGTTTGCCTGGGCTTGAGGTAACACTGAGTATTGAAAATTCAAGTCTTTAGAGGCAAAATAAGTACAGTACTGTATATCCCTTAACAGGAAAAAACAGAAATATAGTTTTGTTCAGTCATACCAATCTTCTTTGCTTGTAGTATTAACTGCAACCCATGCTATATAACATACTCATTAAGTATTTTAAACATTATACAACATATGAAAAAAGGTGAATCCAGTAGCTCATAGTACCATTTCAAATCGATCGTGTTCAAAGTGTTTTAGTTTGTTTTTAACACCATAATGTAAAGTAATGTAAAATAATGCAACATGAGGTGTGTAAAATGAGTAATGGAAATTGCAGAAATGTGATTGACAAACAGTACAATTCCTGATGGGTCATTTCAGGGCCTGGCAGACTTTTTGTACCTGAGCATCTCTCACTGAGTCTGGCCTCTATTCTGTGAGGCCCTGTGAGGCCCTACATGGCTGTAGAGACTGGAGAAAGACCTGAAGCATCATTTTGTTCAACTCTGATCCAGAGGCAGCTGCAAAATAAATCACATACAACATTACATTACAGTTAAAATTACTGAATCTATATTCATCTAAAACTCATGAAAAATCCCAGCTGAGTTCAAACTAATCTTTTGGCAGCGAGAGCACCTCAGACTGCAGTTAAACATAAGCATATAATGGAAGCATCACTTTGACCATATACAGTATGCTTCATTCAGAAAAATAAAAGATTTCTATGTTTTAGTCCTTTTTACTTCACTTTGACTATCACATAGCTTAAGAATTCTTTCTGATGCTGACGCTAAGCGCAAGTGCTAACGGTTAGCTTTGTTTTATCTGAAAGTTGTTGAAAATTTCTTTGTGAAGTTTCCAGACAGTCATATCGGTTTGATGTGTGTCTGTGTTCTCACAGCTAAATATTCTCAGGAGTGGGTCACTGCTTAGTTAATATTATTACAGCAGTTTCTCTTATCAAACATCTAAACTCTGAAATACATGTGTGCTCATTGTTTTACCAGATGGATTTCACTGTAGATTACTTTTACTGGCCAGCAGTGTTCACAGTAATGTGGCAGCTGATTTCACAATGCGAAATATTGAAATAATTCAGTGAAAATCACTGCAGCTTTTTTGGAGCTGCTGCAGTTTCTTCAAATGTCTGTGAGTCAGCTTTTGACAAATGTTAGGTGGATATATCTTTACTTAAATGTATTTATCATTTTAGAGCAGATTGACTGAATTATGTGCTGTTTTTTTGCAGATATCAGGCAGGTTCTTTAGCTTTAACATCAACACATCCCATCCTTTCCAGTGTTGTTGGAGAGTCTGTCAGATTGGTAAGAACATGATTGTGAACTTTTCCAAACAGACTCAGCTGTATTCAGTGTCACTGACTTGTATTGAATTGTGGATGAACGTTTTTCTAACATTACCTTCATATGGTGGGAGGTGTCAGCATGAGTAAGTGATAAAAACACACTCAGTATTTATAGAGCTGAGAATCATTTTTGTGTTTTTGAATCATTATTGGATCTTGAGGTTTAATTTGGATTATCTTAAAACAAATGAGTGTCCCTCCAATATGTCTTCATTCACAAATGAAACTGTTTGATTACATATTCATTTCTTTGTTCTCTCTGCTCAGGTCTGACAGAGGCTTGTTATTGCAAAGTCAAAGTTTATGTTGACCATAAATAATGTGCATTTTTAATCTGTAAAGTGGTATGTTAGCTTTTACACTTATGCAATTAGAAACAAATCACTGTAGAAAACACACTTTATTGGATAATTAATAAAGATATAACATATTTTAATACACATTTTTGAAGCTATATAAAAATCTATGTCCAGTACTGTACAGCACTCAGACTACTTACAGTTGTCTTCAGTAGAGGAGTCCTCTGGTGTCAGCCTTCTTTGCCTAAGGCCCTGGCCTTGTTTTTCCTGGAGCGGCCGTTGAAACAGATATTGACAGAAACACACATTTTTCAAAGTGACAAATGTAAATAAGCTATTGGTTACTGAAATAATGAACTAACAGCTAACAGTGCTAACAATGCTAACTAGCCATGGAAACAAGCTGACTGTGAAGAAACACATCACATTTATCAAAGTTAGACTCTTTATCGGTAAATAAATAAACAGGTAACAAACCAAACATCTAGCTAAAGTATAATTACACTAATGTCAATGTAAAGCGTGTTATATCTCTCTGACAGAGTGTGATTCATGTTTCTTTCCTGTGTATCTTCCCTGTTGTTCACCTGTTCTTGTTCTTGTTCACCTGGTTGGTCTGTTGCTCGAGCTCAATGTCGTTGGACCTCAGAGGGTTGTTTGTCTCGTTGGACCTCAGAGGGTCGTTTGTCTCGTTGGAACTCGGTGGGTCATTTGTCTCGTTGGACCTCAGAGGGTCATTTGTCTCGTTGGAACTCGGTGGGTTGTTTGTCTCATTGGACCTCAGAGGTTCGTTTGTGTCGTTGGACGACCCCTGTATGTCGTTCGCTTGTATGTCGTTGGACGACCCCTGTATGTCGTTCCGCTTGTATGTCGTTGGACGACCCCTGTATGTCGTCTGTATTGTTGCCTGTGGGGGGCAGCAGAGAGGGAGGGAGCAGAGAGGGAGGGAGAGGGGCCTTGAGATCATACTACTTCAAATATTCAGGCAAAGACAAAGAAGAATCTGCTCAAACTTACTGATTGCACCTTTAAGATCATTTGAAAGCTGCAGTGATCTGTGGGAGCTTTGAGTTATAACACTGGCTCTGGTAAATAATGAAGAGTTACAGATTCCCATCCATATCGTGTAATGTACGAAAGGTCTGAGATATTGTTAATTATCTAATTATTTTAATTTAATTGCCTAAAGGGATTAATTGCCAGAAAGGGGATGTATGTACTTTGCTCAAACACTGAATCTCCATGCACAGTAAACATTTAGCTGATTTTACCTTTAAATTCTATGAGAAAATGCATTTTTGGACTTACGTATTCTTCTGCAAAGATAAAGAACTCCTGCTGCCAAACCTCTGAGAATAACAAAGCAAACAACCAAAGGGACAGCGATGTTGTCTTCTTTATTTGCATCTGTAAAGAAAATCAAAAATCAAATATCAATCAATTAGAAAAACATGACTGGTTTACACTACAGTACAACCGACATTAGCTGCAGTAACATCACATCTCACCAGCCTGTGCATTTGACAGACTGCAGTTTTAATTTTACAAATTTCTTTTAATTGTACAAATTTGTTTAAAATGTCACAATTTAACCTGTTATTCTTCCAAAGGTCACTGAATAAGTACATCTAAATACTATCTGTGTCCTAGTTTTATAAGGCCACCCTGAGGTGAACTATGACAGGCTGTTGTGCCTGTCAGAATATCAGAGCTGAACAGAAGATTCCTCCAACAACTTAACAAACAATTTTCTAAATACGAACTAATGCACTGTAGCTGACAGATGAGGCTCATCACTTTTCGTTTTTTATCCTAAAATATAGTGAAATACACTTTTTTTTTAACAAGACACAAAAGTTGAAGTTGAAGAATTGAAAGAAGAAAACAACATTTATTTACTTATTTAATTGGGGCTTTTATTAACAATAGAAAATGTGCATTATTGTCACTTGGTTGCTTTCTATTTCAGTCTTACCAGCATGTTGGGGGCAGAAATGTCGAATGTCCGTCAGGTTTTTGGTCCGGCTGACCTTGTTGCTGTGTTCACAGATGATTGAGTCGTTCTCCAGGTAGAAGTGGAGAAAAGCACCAAAGGTTGTGACCTCTGATCTCTCTCCCCCCTCCTGACTGCAGGTTTGGGCGTCACATCTAAAAGAGCCGCTGATGTGATAATCCGACGTGCTGCAGGTCACAGTGAGGTTACAGGAGTCTGAGCTGTTGGACACAGAGTCCACCGTCAGCTGAACTGGAGACACTGGATCTGAGGGGGAAATGTTTGTGTGAAATCTTTTAGAAACATGGCGGAAAATGTTCTAAATTTTTGTCTGAAATGTGAACAAACCCACCTTGAACTGTGACGCTGTACTCAGTGACTATGTGCTCTTTTTCTGCCCCTGTTACTCGTGCAGTGTAAACTCCACTGTCTGCATCTTGTAGATTCTTCAGTTTTATGGAGTGTTTATTCTCATAAATCTCAATCCTTCCTGTGTAATCAGGAGAGACTACTGCACTATAAGGTAAAAATGTGACTAAAACAACTTTTTTATTGAAATTCCAGATCATAGTGTCGTCTTTAGTAACATCAGCCTCCGTGACGTTCAGAAACACGTCCTTTCCTTTCTCCACAAACACAGGAGCACTGCAGCCTGTAAAAACAGAAGACACACAATACACTAAAACTAACTCACAACATATGGTTATTTGGTCATTATTGAATATCACCTTTCATTTCTGTACTTTCTGACTTATTAGATCATCAGTTCAAAATTATGAAGTACACTGAGCTTATCGAGGGTTTGAAAATGTCTTTTAAAGTTAACATGGTACACAGATGGTACTCAAACTCTTTACTCAAAGTTTTCAGTTATTTTTATATCTAGTATCTTGTACATCCGACTTGCTTCTGCTCTCTCATATGATTTTATTGTCAGAAGGGTTTCAAATGTTTATCGTGACTTTGGATCCACATGTTCATTAAACTACAGATCATATTGAATAATCATGTGAACTGGCTGATGGCAATGATCATGTTTTGGGGAAAAGTATACAGTATACAGAATTACACCTATACAAAAAGAAACACACAGCTCTATTGATTTGTGCCCTTTGGATAAAGACTGGGGTAAATGTAAAGACATAACTCTATATCTAAAACCATCATTACTATTATTATTATAATCATTTCTCAGTATTGTGTAATTCTATATTAAGTTACATTTCCGCCTCAACAAGTTTGATTGATGCTGAAACAGTGTTATGGTACAACAACTAGACCTTTAAACAAACAAAAATGGGAAATATTTGTAGAATAAATATATTTCTTACCTTTAACTTCACATGAATTCAGCAGAGAAAAAGCACAGAGAAAAATCAAGACCACCATTTTGATGGATATGTCATAGGAGGAATGGAGACACCTCTCACGAATGTCTCTCACTTTAGACAGAACACTTTAAACATTTTTCTTTATTTTAACCACTTCCACCAGTGGAAGTAGTAAGAGACACTTCCCCTTTTTTGTATTTTTTTGCTCCTGTTAGCAACGCAGATAAAACCAAGATGCATGAACGCTGTATACCAGCAATGCTTGTGGCTGCTGCTGACAAGTTTTTTTGGTTGTCTGATTTCTGTCTGCATGGTTTAACCTATTTCGGTTTCTGTGATTAAGAAGTAAAGTCAGGCAGGTCTGTGTAGCAACACCTGAAATTTATCCACGTTCTCCTGGATCGATTCTTTATCCATGCTTACAATCTTTATTTTTGTCATCCTGATTTTCCATCCATTTCTTCCAATGTGTGTGTGTGTAAGTTGCAGTGTGTTGGGCTCTCAGTGTGACCGTAAATGTATCTTCTCAGAATTGTCCACAAATCTCTTATTACCAGTCTCGACAAATGGCTGCAGTTCATCAGGCCTGACTCTACTTTACCATCTTGTGCTTTAGGCAGAATACTTATTTTAGCATGTTAGCATAGCAACACCTGTGTCTTTCGGTCAGTCGTTGTTTTGCTGGTAACAGGTGGCCGGGTGACAGGCCGGGGTTTCGTGCGCAATAGTTGTAGATTGGTGAGGAGTTTTCCCTGATAAGCCTCAGCGGCGTTCCCCTTTGGGTTGGTAGTCGTTATCCTGACCCATGGCTCTAGTGCATAAAAACCTGCCACAGGATGCTGCATGAAGACTGGGGGAGAGGTTTAGATAGTGGGACTTGGGGTTTCAGGTAGGGGGGAAACTACAAACCGCATGAAGGTTAATCCCTCCTAAATCTGATGGTATCCCTCATTTCTATGCATGCTCTTGGAAAGTTAATGCAGTGACAGTACAAGAGAGATACAAAATCAAAAGTGGAGACAATGTAGTGGCTCAAACATATTATTTAGTGATTGAAATATTTAAACTGCAATTTTCTTTTCAGACAATGTAAATTTAGCCTTTTAAACACTATTTCACCATGACTGGGGAAAGATTTAAGGTAACAAAAAACATTATTTTCTCGCAAAATGTACTGTAATGGTAATGACATAAAGAATTAATCCTTACGTTTTTTTAATGTAAACAAAAGATAAACAAAATACTACCTTTTAAAAACAAAGCCTTTGAAACACTTAACATTTTTGTCTCTGTATTTTTTGGACCGTTGAGCTTGTCTAGTTGAGGCCATGTTGACCACTTCAAACAGAAATAATGTAAATCACTGTTGGCCAGTGTTGAGTTATGTATCAGTCATGTATCATGTTTATATTGTGTATATATATATGTGTGTGTGTTTGTGTACATTTTGAAATTTTCAACCCAAATATTGTTCTTTCAATTCATTGAATCAGAGCTTGATAATTGCAACTCAGCATATGCACATTTGTTACACTTGTCCTTGCCTCATCTGTCCATCAGAAAAGTGTCATCTTCAGTGACGTACAACATCACTTTCACATCCTGGCATAGTGTGGTGCCATCATATTACGAGCCCTCCTCATGTCCTTGTGGTCTGGACTTGTTCTGGAAGATTCTACTTCACAAATAAAGGAGAACTCATTTTGATGTTTCAGTAAAATTTGCAAACAACACGTTTGTAGAGATCGAAAATTTTCCTGAATTTATATCAGTCAGTCTACTGAATGCCACTGAGAAAGAGGAACTGCAATTTTGCAGCTTTTGGAGAAAGGAAGCATCTGTTTTAAATTCAATGATATTCAATGTGTGGGTGCTTTTAGGACTATTTATATCTTAAAGAAGGTCATTAAAAAAATGACTTTTAGCAATATTTGCTAAAACGGTCACTGTGTCCTGACAGTAGAACATGAGAGATGATCTGAGATAAAAATCTGACTCCACCTGCCACCTCTAAGGCCATTTGACAAGAATCCACCACACCAGAATATCTAACAGAGCTCCACTCCACCACACTTGAGCTAACTTTGAGCGAGTGCAACAGCAGATAAACAACAAGAGTCAACAAGGAAAAAACAGTTCACACCAAAGCTAAGTAAACAGAAAAAGGCCAATGAAGAAAAGCGACTTAAAAAACAGAATTAGACCCAGCCACAGTGAGGACAGGGGCGTTGGAGGCCAGCTGGTTGCATTGTAGTAAGAGGAGCAGGGAGCTGGAACATATACTTGATCCAAATTTCAAAATAAGAGCACTTTCAGTCAGTAAGATTATGAGATTGTCCTAAACTTACAGACTGCAGCTTTAAGGCTCCAAATAATGGCAGCTGACCTTCCTGAGGTGCAAACATATGTTATGTACCTACATAAAGTGCTAATTTTCTATTTTGAAACATCAGTAACAGCCACACAAAACAGAAAATGCCCACACCATCGAGGGAGAGAGAGAAACTTTACTAATCTCCAAGAGAAATTCAAAGATACACTATACAGAGCACCTTGAACACAGTAAATTAAATCAATCAAATGTGTGCTTAACTTAACATATAGCAGTTGATTGTACAGTGCACATAAATGACATGGTGTCTCTGTGTCTTTTACTCCAGGGCCTCTGTCATTTCAAAAGTAAATGTAAAAATCATGTCGTGAGAAGGTTGTGAGTCAGTGAGCACATTCATAGTTTACCACACACCAGAAAGGAAGTCATCATCACTTCACGTGCAGGAAACTATTACAACATAGTATCCAAATACAGCAAGAAGAATAACTCAGTTTTTACTTGGAAGCTTTTTTTGTGCAGTAACGAGTGTTTTGTAATGAAACAACTAGTTTTGTATTGTTCCAGGTTCAGAGGGCGGATATATCAAAATATGAATCGATAACAGTAATGACTGTGCTCCATTTGTAAATAAAATAATTGTACAGAGAATAAAAGTAAAAAAACGTTTGGAAAGATGTTATCTTGTAAAACAAAAATAAGATCTATATTTGTATGATCACAAGAAATGCAATACATATAACACAGAATCTGACTATTTAAGATATCCTAAAAACAAGATTGCATATATGTATGTTTTGTAAATTTATTGTCAATAAAATTTGACCAAAACTGTTATGATGCACTAATTGGCTAGACCCAAGAAACACAAGAAACGGCTAGAGAGTCAGGTACAGGTAGAATCAACCAGGGATTTATTAAATGCTCAGACAGGGGGAAATCCAGGGGGCTATCCAGGAATGGGTTGGCTGTGGAGATGATCGTGATGCTGGCAGTGACCAAGGAGAGAGCTGGCTGAGCTGGCAGTGCACAGGGATGGAGCAGAGGTAAGGAGGAACAAGCAGGAGCGAGTGATCCGGGAGTCTAGGAAGATGAGGAGATCAGGGGTTAGCATAAGCATAAAGTGATCAAGCAAAGCATAAGGAGCCACAATGTTTACCAGCATGTGATAATAGACGATCTGGCGATGAGATTAATGCTTTTCTCAGTGGTAAAATGACCTAGGAACAGGGGGTGACAGTGTCAGAGATTCAGAGGGGGATGTTGCATGAGGAATGGACTGATCTTCGGAGTGCTGCAGTGCAGGTGATCGGTGTCTGTCGGCTGAGCACCTGTTCCTCACAGCGGTGGATTTGGTGGTTTATGGTGGTTTGGGTCTTGTGCCATATGATTTGGAATCGCTGGAGGTGGTGCTGGACAGAGGGTAACACAAGCTCCTCCTCTTAACTGGGAAACAGTGGGGGTTGCTGAACTAACCAGGGAATTGTGTGAAAATTCAATCCATGGCAGATAGGTGCTCCAGGCACTGGGGTTCGAGGCCATCACACACCGCAGCACGGTCTCCAGGTCTTGGTTGGCTCTCAACCAACCAACATTTTTAACGGTTTGAAGGTTGTTTTGCTATTTTTACTATACACTTCATTTTTAATGGTGCTATCAGTCTTAATAACATATGAAGTAATCTCACTACGATTTACAGCAGCTCACATCCTTCAAAAGCAATTCACTTCTGTATCATTGTTTTTCACAACATTACATTTTAGGTGTGTTTGATCAAGGGCAGAGTAAGTTGTTGGACATGGTTTCACTGTGTCTAAAAAAAGCTTGAACTGAATTTAAACAGATCTTTTGGCAGTAAGAGCACAACAAACCTCACATGCCCACATCACATTCATTTAGAAAAAGACGCTGAAAATTACCTGTTCTAAGACTGAAAGCAAAGATTTCTGGTTCTCTTTAAACTGTTCTCATAATTTTACATTCTTCAGCTCACAATATTCTCAATATTTACAGTGTAAGAATGTTTTCTTTTATGCCTCAGCATAAAATCACATGTAGTTTCAGTTACCTAAGATGTGTAAGAAGAGCATCAAGAACAGTGCATCAAAGTGATGAAGAAAATATAATATAACACAAGCAAGCAACACACATGCAGCAATTGCCAGACAAGGCCTTAAAACTGATGCATCGCAGTGCATCTAGAAATTCATCAGAGTCATCAGGTCCAAAGCAAAATATCTGAGCAAAAGCATGAAGGGCAACCAGAGAGAGGTTGGAGCAAGCAGCAATATGACACCTGATGGATGCCGAAGTTAACTGATATGATATGATATACAGTTATATACAGTCAATCAATCACCCTCTCAGGGAAATCTTTACTTATCGCTACACATAAAGATAACCAATACAAAATTCTGCTCCTCAGTTTGTCCACCCATCTTCTAAACCTGCTTATCCTGAGCACACACAGGGTCACAGGGTTGCAGGGGTGCTGGAGCCTGTTCCAGCTATCTTTGGGTGAGAGGCAGGGTACACCCAGGACTGGATGCCAGTCAGTCACAGGGCTAACCCTGAAAGACAGACAAACATTCACATTCACACCTAGGGGCAATTTGGAGTCGCCAATTAACCTGCAGCAGGCCCTCCTCACAGAAGGGCCTGCCTCAACCTGAACCCAGAACCCTCTTGCTGTGAGGAAACAGTGCTAACCACTACACCATTGTGCCACCCCTCCTCAGTTTGTCTGGTAAAAGAAAGTGTTAAAAAAAAAAATTACCCAAGCAACATGATATATTGTATTTTCAGCGGTCACTCTTCTATCTGTAGATCAGTCACAAAAAAAGTTTGACTTTTCTGTTAAGTAACATCACATTTACATTATGCAAGCTGCTGTGACTAAATTATTCCATCTTCACACAGTAGCACATTTTAAAGCCTGCATGTGAAGGACTTTCATATATTTTGTGATGTTGGCGACTCCTAGTGGACTCCTAAATTCCCATGCATACTGTGTACTGTATGAAGGGTCTAAGATATTGTTAATTATATCATTATTGTTATTTCGTTGCCGAAAAAAACACGCAAGATTTATAAACTTTTCTTGAGCACTGAACTTCCATATACAGTAAACATTTTGCTGATTTTACTTTTAGATTTTATGTTAAAATGCATGTTTGGACTTACATTTTCCTTTCCAATGACAAAAAACTGCTGCTGCTAAATTTGAGAATAACAAAGCAAACAACCAAAGAGACAGCAATGTTGTCTTGTTTATTTGGATCTGTAAAAAAAATAGAAAAAAGAAAAACATGCCTGGTTTACAGTACAATATAACTGACAGTACACTGCTGTAACATCACATCTCACCAGCCTGTGCATTTAATTTTACAAATTTCTTTTAATTGTACAAATTTGTCACAATACTGTCACAATATAAAACTACCGACCTTCCAAAGGTCACTGAATAAATACATTTAAATACCACCTGCATCCTAGTTTAATAAGGCCACCCTGAGGTGAACTATGACAGGTTGTTCTGCCTGTCAGAATATCAGAGCTGAACAGAAGATTCCTCCAACAACTTAACAAACAATTTGCTAAATATGAACTAACTAATGTACTGTAGCTGACAGATGAGGCTCATCACTTTTGTATTTCAGTCTTACCAGCATGTTGGGGGCAGAAATGTCAAATATCCATCACTTTTTTAGTCGAGCTGACCTTGTTGCTGTGTTCACAGATGATTGAGTCGTTCTCCAGGTAGAAGTGGAGAAAAGCACCAGATGGTGTGACCTCTGATCTCTCTCCCCCCTCCTGACTGCAGGTTTGGGCGTCACATCTAAAAGAGCCGCTGATGTGATAATCCGACGTGCTGCAGGTCACAGTGAGGTTACAGGAGTCTGAGCTGTTGGACACAGAGTCCACCGTCAGCTGAACTGGAGACACTGGATCTGAGGGGGAAATGTTTGTGTGAAATCTTTTAGAAACATGGCGGAAAATGTTCTCAATTTTTGTCTGAAATGTGAACAAACCCACCTTGAACTGTGACGCTGTACTCAGTGACTATGTGCTCTTTTTCTGCCCCTGTTACTCGTGCAGTGTAAACTCCACTGTCTGCATCTTGTAGATTCTTCAGTTTAATTGAGTGTTTATTCACATAAACCTCAATCCTTCCTGTGTAATCAGGAGAGACTACTGCACTATAAGGTAAAAATGTGACTAAAACAACTGTTTTATTGAACTTCCAGACCACAGTGTCGTCTTTAGTAACATCAACCTCCGTGACGTTCAGAAACACGTCCTTTCCTTTCTCCACAAACACAGGAGCACTGCAGCCTGTAAAAACAGAAGACACACAATACACTAAAACTAACTCACAACATATGGTTATTTGGTCATTATTGAATATCACCTTTCATTTCTGTACTTTGACTTATTAGATCATCAGTTCAAAATTATGAAGTACACTGAGCTTATCGAGGGTTTGAAAATGTCTTTTAAAGTTAACATGTGAAACTGAGCCCAGTGAGAGAGAGATGGTACTCAAAGTCTTTTGTCATCCTGATTGTCCATCCTGTGATTTTACTTTAGCCTCTTCTGTACAAACATACATCTACTGCGTGTCTGTCTCTCCTGGGAAAAGGATCAATCTGTTACAGTTTCAGGCAAGGCTAAGATGCCAAAACACAGACACAAGAACGGACCAGTAAACCAGACAGGATGAAGTTCAAACAAAGAGCCTTTAATATTACTGAGCAGTTTATGGCAGTTGAGACTGCAGGTGAAGGGAGATCTCCAGGGCGAGAGTTGGGCTTCCACCGTGAGGAGGCCGGTGGGCATCGGAGGACAGGCTGAATTTGGCGTGAAGCTGGAAGGATATCGGTGAAGCAGGAAGGCAGGCTGGGATGGACTGGACTCATGCGGGCAGGATCGAAAAGGGGGAGACGAGGCCAGGAAGAAGACGAGGGGAAGCAGGCAGGTAGACACAGCAGGGTAACTGAACAGTCTGTTGAACAATCGTTGAATGAGCCGGTGTTTAATTACTGCAGTGGAGTGGGTGGCTGATTGCAGATGACTCTCAGGTACGGTGATCGGGCCAGGTGTGGTGATGATTGTCCTGAAGTAACCTTCTCGTCTTCCTCGGCAACAGAACAGACAATGACAGACAAAAACAGACAGAGGGAGACAAACACACACACAAGGAGAAATGAGAGAAATGAAGCACAGGGGAAACATGAAGGGAACCCTGACACCCTCCACTGTTGCTCTTCTTGGGGTTTCTTACAATTTGTTCTTTTCTTTTTTTGCAACCCAACACATCCATATTCATTATAGGTGTCCTTGCTTCGTCTTCCATGTCTAACCATCAATCTTATATGTTTCCATCAGAAAAGAGTCATCTTTATTGACTTACAACATCACTTTCACATCCTGGCAGAGTCTGCTGTCATATTACGAGCCCTCCTCGTGTTCTTGTGGTCTGGACTTGTCGATGAAAACACTGACGGCTTCTACTTCACATAGAAAGGAGAACTCATTTTCATGTTTGTAGAAACATTTGCAACCAACATGTTTGCTGAATGCCACTGAGACAGAGGAACTGCAAAAGCATCTGTTTTGAATTCAATGATATTCAATGTGTAGGTGCTTTTAGGACTATTTAAAAACATAGGCAAAGGTTCATCGTGTACTTAAATAAAGTGCTACTTTTCTGTTTCAAAACAGTCACATATGACAGAAAACAGGAAATGCCCACACCATCAAGAGATACATTATAGAGAGCACCTTGAACACAGTAAATTCAATCGAATAGGTTTGTCTACATTCCAGTTGTAGTGCAACATTAGTGTAAAAGTCTCCAAAGTGCTTAACCTCACATATAGCAGTGGATTGTACAGTACACATATCTGACATGGTGTCTCTGTGTCTTTAACTCCAGGGCGTTTTGACAGGAGATGTAAAAACTAAGCTGAAACTCAAAAGTGTCTGTGGGTTTTTCTTGCCCCCCTTTTTTCACACACGTCTATTTTCAATGAGCACATTTACAATTTACCACTCTTACCAGAAAGAAAGTCATCATCACTTCAACTACAGGGAGCAAGTGTTAAAGTGAGGCTAAGCCTGATCTAATACAACAAAAACACAGAACAAACAGCAGTATTTTGTTTTAATGTCATGTACTGACACAGGTGTAGTGTTTTTCTCTCTCCTGTCCTCTTTTTTCTTTCAAACCTTTGTCACAGGGACCAAAGATGAAAATGAGCCTTCAGCTAACGATGGTGCAACAAACAAAACTAGTTTTACTTAAGTGAATAAATAAAACATATAGTGCTAATATTTTTGCACAAAAAAAGAACAGAATTATTTGAAACAAACAATAGTGCTTTTGTTTGTCATCTTTTTATCAGAATTTAAATTTAAAGCTGTTTTCTTGATAAAGGGTTGAATTAAAAAGTTTAAGTCTTTATCAGCAGGTCTCATGGAATAAAACTGAGCTTAGACAGGAACTTTAAATAGAGAAGTTCATGAACATAGAGGTATTCATGTGGTTTTGACAGGAAAAACAAAACTGTGAGACCTTTAAGCTCGAGGTGTGAACAGAACACGTTCCTGTAGTCAGGCAGAGCAACCGGACAGAGACTCTACGATGTTCATCACTGTGATACTGGGACTGCTGGTCTGCACGGAGGCACGAGGTAAGATAAAAACACTGTCTAATAAACATTAAAATCATTATGAACAGATACAGTAATAATGTGTGAGCAGATCTGAGATTAATGCAGAGCACAATAAAGTTATATATCTGATAGGTGTTATTTTATCAGAGCAGTAAGGATCAGTGAGGCTTCCTTTGTGTGTATAATGTGTAATATGTAAGAAGAGGGACTGAATTTGAAGAATTTGAGAGGGAGGAAAGAATAAAGTGGTTTCATTAAAACAAATATGTCCTGTTTCTTAAAAAACATCTCAATTCTGACTGCTGAAAGGAAATCATCTTATCTAAATAAAATCACCTGGTCCTCAGAATAATATACAGCAAAAGTCTTGTTTTCAATACTGAAAGTTAAAAGTTAACACCTCTGCATACAGATTCAAGAAGAAAAGTGCAAGAGGAAAAGAAAAAAAATATTAGCAGACATCTTTATAAAAGAAAAACATAAAAACACCACCTATTACCATGTTGAGTAACATCTCATCTCCACTGGGATTAGTTCACCTCTATCAAGCTGTGTTATGACTGATTATAAATATTAAGAATAGTATTGTAGAAGTAGTGGTAGTAGTAGTAATTAAAACAGTAATGGTAAAGTACTGTGTGCTATTACATGTCTTTTCAATGTAAACAAAGTTTTGAACATATTGATTCATAGCTGAAAACAGTGTCAGTAAATCAAAAGTCTAAAGTCAGGTGTCATTTTCTGTCAGTTTGTACTTTTACACACAAATGGTGAAATAATATATTGATAATATGGAAATATTGATTGTAGCTGCTTTAAACATACAGATGATTTTGATATCTGTTCTTTTTGCAGGAAGCATCACTGAGACTCTGTTTGTGCAGACAGGAAAGGATTTATTACTGGATGTCAAAGAGCCTGTTGTTCTAGAAGAAGGTGATGATTTAACATGGAGGTTCAATGTCAGTACAAATATTGGAAAATTACCTTTTGGTGGTGAAACAGTCATTTTCAAGAGTTATGCAGGAAGAACTGACATTTCTGGACAAACTCACTCTTTACTCTTGAAGAGTGTACAAAAGATTGACAGTGGAGATTACACTGCAGTGGTTTCAGGTGCAAAAGACCAACTTGTAGCTAAATACAAGGTCACAGTTCAAGGTGAGTTTCTTGACATTTCAAATATTGATTCACAGAAGTTCCCTGTTTCAAAAGCCTTCACACCTGTTTCTTTTCCTCCAGATCCAGTGTCTCCAGTTAAACTGAGCTCCTGCAGCTCAGAGTCCTGTAACCTTCACTGTGACCTGCAGCACAGTGGACGCTCACATCAGCAGCACTTTTAGATGTGACAGACAAACCTGCTCTGAGGAGGGAGGAGAGAGATCAGAGGACACAACCCGTCCTTCATCTATCACTGTTTACCTGGAGCAAGGCTTCATCATCTGTAACCATAGCAACCATGTGAGCTGGGAACAGGACAAGAAGGAGATTAAATCTTTCTGTAAACCACCAAATCCAGGTGAGATTAAAACACAAACAAACCATTACTGACATCTCAAATTTACCTAAAACAGTAGAAACACTTTACATATTTCACAAAGATCTTTGGGAGCAGATTGATTCTGTCAAACTACAATGGGAGGAGCCACAAAAAAAGACATAATATTTGAATATCTCAAATTCTTATAACAATTAAATGTAATTTTTCAACATTTTATCCTCTTTTATTAATCTGCAATATCAGACATGCCAATAAGAATAAAAAAACAAAACAAATTGCTGTTAATTTTGTAGTTTGGAGCATTCATTTTTTAAAGAAAACATTTATATGTCTGAATTATAAGCTCTGGACATGATTAAACCCTCTGTCAGGGAGTAAAAATCCTAACTAGAAGAAAAACACATTTCATCTTTAGGCACTAATAATGTCAATAATAGAGAAGAGAGGATGTAATTTGAAATGTAGGAAATAAAATTCATGACTAAATTGCAAAGTACACCACATGCTGTCCAAATACAATAAGAAGAATAACTCAGTTTTTACTGAGAAGTCCTTTTTGTGCAGTAACGAGTGTTTTGTGATGAAACAACCAGTTTTGTTGTGTTCCAGGTTCAGAGGGCGTCTTTGCCGGGCTCTCTGTGTGTCTGCTGAAGACTGTGGTGTTCTCTGTCGGTCTGATCATCATGGTGTCTGTCGTCATCGCTGTTCACCTCATGGTGATGCTCAAGAAGAAGAAATGAACCAATCTCATAGATTTATCAGAATGTGAATCAATAACTGTTTACCCAGTTATGACTGTGCTCCCTTTGTAAATAAAATAATTGTACAGAGAATAATATTAATAAAAAGTGTTTTAGGAGAATGTTATCTTCTAAAACCAACAAAAATAAGATCTATATTTGTATGATTAATGCCCCTTACAGCTTACAAGAAATGCATATGTGTATAATACATGTAACACAGACTCTGACTCTGTTTAAGATATCCTAAAAAAAGATTGCATGTATGTATGTGTTGTAAATTCATTGTTAATTTGATCAATGCACTGATATTTCCCAATATTTTTAAGCATATTTTAATGTTTGGGTGAATTAAACTTCTGGTACATGGATAAAAGATGATGTGTTACTGACTTTTTTCCCCTGTGGTTCCTGTTAAACTGCATTTCACTGTATCAGCACTTTAACTGTGAACAAAGACGAGAACTCAATCTCATATAAATAATTTAATCTCATATTTTGAGATTTTTTAGCAAGGATTACATTTTTGCTGTAGTTATAATAAAACTGTAAATCTGAATATCTTATGACAAAATTATATGCTGAATTAATAACATTCATGACTTCAATATAATAATAATACTTTACTGAAAACCTTTTCAAGTATTTTTTTCACAGATTTTTAGTCAAGTATTGTAAATTCAAGTATATAGAGAAAGAAAATGAATTACTTAATATCTTCTTAACAGGCAATGACTATATGTAATTGATATTTGAACTCAACAGCAGAACAAGTACACTTCTCTCTTCAGTGCTCCTTCAGAAGCTCCCACATCACATCACTCATTTTAAAAGTCACATTTCCATACTGTCAGGTGTTTATGGAACAATAAAGATGCATCATTTTGTCTATACAATACTGAAGTTTTGCAGTTGTTGCATTGCATATATTCCTCTGAAGTTTAAAGATCATGTTGGGAGCTGCATGTCACAGCGGTCGCTGCAGTGGGTGTGTTATCATGATAAAAGGGTCTTCTGCTTTGCATTTTTACTCAAATGTAAAAAGGAAGTTGCCCATCTGCAGTGGTACAAAATCAATATACTAACACAGCTCTTCTTGACATTTGAATTTTATGGACCCATGACCAAACTGAGATGATACAAAGAGCAACTTCTGAATGTGTGATGCTTGATGACTGAAATGTTTGTGGAAGGGAAATACTATACAAGGTGAGGATGGTGGAGATAAACGTGCAGCCTGTGGATTTACCGATGAATTGTTTCAGGACCTGGCACCTGGCAGGCTGGTGTACCTGAGCATACAGGCTATCTGGCAGAGTCTGGCCTCTAGTCTGAGTGGATCCAGTGTGAGACCCTGCTAAGCTGTAGATGGAGGCTGGAGAAAGATCTGAGGTATCATCTGTTGGGTTTGCTGTAGGTCTGGCCTGGAAAATTTACATATTTCAAAGGTTGTTTGCCATTTTTACAATAAATTTTTAATGGTGAAGTCTTATTAACATGTGAAGTAATCTCACTACGATTAACAGCAGCTCACTTCCTTCAAAAATTATTAACATCTATATCATTTCAGTTTGTTTATAATTACATTAAAAATAATTTCATCATAAAAATGGCTTAAAACATCAAGAGCATCAGAGTGTTGTTGGACATCTACTGTGTTTGTTATCATCTCTCTACATGCTTGATATATAGTTTGATAATGTTGCAGTTTTGTCTTTTTAGGCACCTGTATGTACATAAAAATAATCCTTCATCAGGTTTGGTACAAAATCAATATACTAACACAGCTCTTCTTGACATTTGAATTTATATTGGACCCACTGACCAAACTGAGATGATACAAAGAGCAACTTCTGAATGTGTGATGCTTGATGACTGAAATGTTTGTGGAAGGGAAATACTATACAAGGTGAGGATGGTGGAGATTACTACACGTGCAGCCTGTGGATTTACCGATGAATTGTTTCAGGACCTGGCAGGCAGGTGTACCTGAGCATACAGGCTATCTGGCAGAGTCTGGCCTCTAGTCTGAGTGGATCCAGTGTGAGACCCTGCTAAGCTGTAGATGGAGGCTGGAGAAAGATCTGAGGTATCATCTGTTGGGTGTTGGGCTGTAGGTCTGGCCTGGAAAATAAATAACATCCAACATATTTAGCAAAGGTTGTTTGCCATTTTTACAATACACTTAATTTTTAATGGTGCTATCAGTCTTATTAACATGTGAAGTAATCTCACTACGATTAACAGCAGCTCACTTCCTTCAAAAATTATTAACATCTATATCATTGTCAGTTTGTTTATAATTACATTAAAAATAATTTCATCATAAATACATGGCTATAAAACATCAAGAGCATCAGAGTGTTGTTGGACTTATTCTCACTGTGTTTGTTGAGTTTAAACATCTCTCTACATGGCTTGATATATATGATAATGTTGCAGTTTTGTCTTTTTAGGCACCTGTATGTGATTTCAGTGTAAAGTTTTGAGAACACAAAACATTTCGAGACTGGAGGAAGTGTCTGGGGTGAGGGAGGCGGATGAAAATGGATGGATGGATGGATGGATTGTACTTTTGCAAACTGAAACACAATTTTGGTTTTTGTGTCACCTTTTCTCAAAAACCTTTATTGAAAATTGAAATAAAACACAAGCAAGCAAGACACACTGCAATTTGAGAGGACCAATTGCCAGACGAGGCCTTAAAATTGATGCATTGCAGTGCATCTAGAAATTCATCAGATCCAAAGCAAAACATCTGAGCACAAGCATGAAGAGCAAGGGAGAGGTGGGAGCAAGCAGCAAAACAACGCTGATGGATGCAGAAGTTATCACTTCTGATGGATGTGTAGTGATCACTACACATAAATATAGCCAATAGAAGTATGTAATGCTTCTTAAAAAGAAAAGACTTACCCGAGCAACGTCATATATTGTATTTTCAATGGTCACTCTTCTATCTGCAGGTCAGTCACAAAAAAAATGAGAACTTTGACTTTTCTGTTAAGTAACTGCATCACATTTATACTATTTGAACTGCTGTGACTAAATTATTCCATCTTCACACAGTAGCACATTTTAAAGCCTGCATGTGAAGGACTTCTTTATATTTTGTGATGTTGGCGACTCCTAGTGGTTGAATAAGAAAAGGTGCTTTGACAAACAGCAACACATGCTGACATCTCTTTTTTTTCTGACTGAGCAGTATAAAGTATAAAGACAGCACCAATTTTCATTCAGTTTCATTTTTCTACAATGAAAAATCCATTCTGGTAATAGAATAATTTGAAAGACGCATTCATCACATAAAAATCTACATAAAGGGGCTTTGAGTTACACAGATGTTTAGCACAACATTGGTTACTTATGAAGTCCCATCCATACTGTGTATTGTATGAAGTGTCTAAGATATTGTTAATTATGTCATTATTGTAATTTAATTGCAGTATAAAACACAGGGGATTTATGCACGTTGCTCGAGCACTGAATTTCCATGTACAGTAAACGTTTAGCTGATTTTACTTTTAAATTCTATATTAAAATGCAAATTTGGACTTACATTTTCTGCTCCTGAAAAGATAAAGAACAGCTACTGCTGCTAAACTTGTGATGATGAGAACTAAGATGAAAACAGTGACAGCGACAGTAATGTTGTTGTCTTCTTCATGTGGATCTGTAAAAAATATTAGAAAAATATGCCTGGATTAAACCAAACAACATAACTAATAACTACATAACTAACATAACTAATAATACACTACTACAGCATCACACCTTTGATTTTGATAAACTGTAGTTTTAATTATGCAGATTTCTTTAAAACAGATCTGGTCTGCAGTAAGAAATTAGTCAATAATAATTCATTAAAAAAAACACAACCAACCCTCCAAAGGTCAGAAAGTCAGTAAATTGAAATAACATCTGCCTCTTTAATTTTTATTTCTTGAGATTAGTTATGTCACAGTTGCTGATACGTTGGGAGAGCAAGTGCAAACTTTGTAACCTGGTTGAATGTTCATTAGTATTTTTTTAAATTTCAAAGAGCTGTATTTTACCTGTGAACTGTGCTTGATGTGTCATATTGTCAGCTGTCATGTAGCAGAAATCAACTTTGGACTCCAACCCTGTCTGAGCTGTTTGCTTCCATCTCTGCTACAGGAGTGGATGAGATCGTTATCCCATCCATCACTGAGAAACCAATGAAGAGCTTTTGCAAGATCTTTGACTGCAGGCTCAAGGATGCAAAAGCCGTCCAAGCCACCATCAAGGAGCTTGAGTCTTGGCTGAGCACTATAGACAAGTCTGACCTACCAGTCCGATATAAGGCCTGGATATACCAACATGGCATCTTACCCCAAGTCCTGTGGCCTCTGCTAGTTTATGAGGTAGCTTTGTCCACAGTAGAGACCACTGAGAAGAAGGACAACAGCTACCTCTGCAGGTTGCCATGAAGCTCTATAGGAAGAAAAACAAGTTCCTGCTCCCTTTCAGCAGTCTCAAAGAGGAGTTCAAGGTCTCCGATACCAGAAGTGCGGAGTCCTGGCTGAGAGACAGGTCTCTAGTAGGCACAGTAGCTGCTGGCCACGCAGGATTGGGAGCCATCGTACAACCCCTCTTTGATAAGGCCCATGGCAGGGATAGGCACCAGCCAGTAATCAACAAAGCCCAAGCTGGTGTGGAAGTGGGAAGGACCAGCAGGATGGTGGGCATGGAGCAGCAGATGCATGGAGAAGGAAGGGTGAATGGAGAGGAAGATCTCCAAGATCTGGCAGGCAGAGCCACAAGGAATCAAGTCGACAAGTCACTTATTGCAATCTACATTGTGCTTTCTAGTCCATCAAACCTCCACATCTGGGGCAAGAACAATTCCCCAACTTGTCCTTTGTGTCCTGCGAGGGGCTCCCTGCAGCACATCACTACACTACTAGTGAGTACTAGCACGTCACTACCGCGGGTGGTACAACCAGGTGCTGAAGTCCATCACAGAGATCATCACTAAAGCCAACAACAAGTATGTCTGCCACCAGAGGAACATTAGCTTTGTCAAAGTGAGAGAGCAGTCATTTACACAGCCCAAACCTGCAGCAGGGCTCAGCTCAAACTGGAAGTTTTGAGTCAATCTGGGGAGACAGCTCAAATTCCTAGACCACGTCATAACAACTTCATTGAGGCCAGACACGGTATTAACATCTACCGCTTCCAAGCAGGTGCTCCTCATTGAGCTCAAGGTTCCTTGGGAGAACTGCATCAAAGAGACAAATGAACGGGAGCAGGCCAAGTACCAGGAACTGGTGGACCAGTGCAGGAGTGCAGGCTGACTGTGAGCCCATGGAAGTAGGGTGCAGAGGTCTCACTAGCCGGTCACTCTGCCAGGTCTACACGCTGCTTAACATCAACATGCCAAGAGGAAAACTCTCAAGTCCACTATTGAAGTAGCTGAGGTCTAGATGGCTGTGGCTCAAGAGGAATGATCCATGGGTCAGTTCTGTAGGGACACAAGCCAGGGCCTGATCAACCCTGGCTGGGTCAACTGAATGAAGGTGTATGATGTGGACCCGAAACACTCAATGATTTCTCATCTCAGTGTTACGAGTCAACCCTGTTGGAGGTTACAATAGCTTGTCTGCCAGTAAAAATATTAGAGAAAACAGAAACAACCATAAAATTCCACTGACCATTTTCTGATTTGACTTAATGACCTACCAAACACTAACCAAAACATAAGGCTGATCATTTTGTTCTTTACTACTTCTTTACAATTTTAAAGAAAATAAACAATCAGTTTCATCTTATTTCAACTAAATATGATAACCCTCCCCTACAGATACAAGTTGTTGTGTTTCCCATCCAAGAAAACAGAATTCACAGTAGTTTACAATTATCTTGAAATGAGGAGCAACTGAAAATTGTACTTTTAAAATGCCAAATTTGCCTCTAAAACACAGTGAAAATGTGTGCAAACTGTGCATTACTGTCAGTAGGTTGTTTTGTCTTTCAGTCTTACCAGCATGTCGGGGGCAGAAATGTCGAATATCCGTCATGTTTTTGGTCAAGCTGACTTTGTTGCTGTTGTCACAGATGATTGAGTCACTTTTCAGGTAGACGTGGAGAGAAGCACCAAACGCTGTGACCTCTGATCTTTCTCCTCCCTCCTGACTGCAGTTTTGGGCATCACATCTAAAAGTGCTGCTGATGTGATAGTCCAGCGTGCTGCAGGTCACATCAAGGTTACAGGAGTCTGAACTGTTGGACACAGAGTCCACCGTCAGCTGAACTGGAGACACTGGATCTGAGGGCAGAGGGTGAAGTGTTTTACAAAAATGACAGCAGGAAGTCTCTATTAAATTCTGCAGTGTTAACAAACCTACCTTGAACTGTGATTCTGTGTTCAGCTATTCGTTCTTCTGTAACCCCGACCACTCGTGCAGTATAAACTCCACTGTCTGACTCTTGTAGATTCTTCAGTTTCACAGAGTAATTTTTCTGAGAAATCTCAATCCTTTCAGTGTAATTACCAGAAAGTTTTGGTTTTTTATTAGGATATAATCTCACTATAACGTCCTTTTCATTGTGTTTCCACAAAAAAACATCAAAGTCTCTCTGCAGAGCATCAGCTTTTGTGACATTCAGAAGCACATCCTGCCCCTTCAGCACAAATAGAGGAGTCACAGCACTGGAGCCTTTCAAAACAGAAGATACACAATACAACTGAAATATCATACACAATACGTAGTTATTTGATTAATATTGAATTATACTCCATTCCTACAATTTAACACATTAAATCATCTGTTCAAAATCATGACATATCTTCAGCTTATCATGTTTTATCAAAGGTTGGAAAATGTTTTTATAATGCCTTGCACACATCTTGCCTATCTGTCAAAGTGTCCCTGAGCAAACACCCCAAACTCCTGTCAAAAAGCATAACAATTTCAGTTGCTTTAGACCAAAGTGCCTGCTAAATCAATGCAATTTCACAAAAAACCCTGACACAATATATTTATGTCATGATAATGGTAATGTGTAACATCTCCAATTTTTAAAAAGCACAAGAACTTGCTCGACTTGTTTTTACAGCTGCTCTCAGTTCTTCACATTTGTCAACATTTTCTACATTTTCTGATTTTTAATCACAAATCATCCACTAATACATTTTCTATTCCTACTTATCCTGTGCAGAGGGGAATACAAACTCATACAGAAAATCCCTCTGGGTCATCAGTTATGAAGTGTGTGGTTGTGTCCTCTGCCTGGATACAGGCAGTGACCAGGTACCAGACTGTCAACAGGTGGGACCAGCAGAAGTGTTTTGAGCCGGTGAGGAGGTAACTTTGAATGTTAAGATTCAAACAGCATCCAACAAATCCTCATTAGTTAAACCTTTAATGTTTTACCCCCTGCAAAGCATTATAATTATATGTACTTAAGCTCTTGCTGATGATTTATCATACATCTTTAGAGTCTTTCATACTGTCTTTGTGGACTCGTTATTTTGGTGCAGTTTCCAACAATGCTAGCAGGTGGCAGCAACACACCAGGCAGCTGAGCGGGATTTTTTTGTTTTTGTTGGGTCTCTTGTCAGTCTGCTTCAAGGAGTCAGTGCAGCAACCTCCTAACATTGTCCTGTTTGCCCATTTCATCTTTTTGTCGGAAAAACTGTTCTCATGGTTGCATGTCTAGGACCTGCAACATGTGCATAGTATTCACTTGTGTTTTGAGAAAAGCAGTCTATGAAATGATGAGCATTAAGATGCACTGAGCAGACAACGGAAGTGTCTGGTTAAGGTGTTGGCTCTCTGGTGAGGTTTTGTGAGAAACCAAACACATTATAGTCTATGTGTTTCTCTCTAAAATTGCTTTGAAGTCAGGCATTGCATTTTTCCTCATTTATAAAATGTGACTGGCCAAATCCTGTGTTTTGTCACAGGACAAAAATCGATCACAGGACCTGCTTATTACTGAGTTTGATGTTAAAGTGGAAATATGTCATCCAGCTCTGTGAAACATGTGCAGTCAGCAAAGTGCAAACATCTAACCGAGTGCTTGTAATGGCAGATAAACACGGCCCTTCTGAACCAAAGCACCCTTTGCTGAAGCTCAAGTCAGTGTTTGAAATTTCAGAAGTGAAAAATTATTCAAATTATTTAAAATTTGTAATGTGTTTACTGCAAACATCTGGTGGTTCTACAAGCCACCTTGTACTTACATTACACCTTACACCTTACATAACAGCCCGTAACAGCGAAACAGCATCCATTTCGACACATGTCAAAAATGAGGAAGTCTTTGTCTCTCTGTGATGGCTCATGCACAGTCGCAGGAAGTGCTCACGCTGTACAAAGCTCTTATAGCGAGAAAGAGAGTCATGGCATTTGAATTTAGTTGACAGCCAAAAGAGGTATGAAGGGAAAGAGAGGAAAGACATCCAACAAATGTCCCCCTGACTGATAATCAGATCCTGAATGTTGCGGTAAAAAGAGATGACTCAAAAGTGAAAATTGATCCATCACACGGTTTAAGCAGGTTTACGTCCACATACATACACTGAATTTACAACAAAGAAAAACTCATGAACCTCATGACACTAACAGAACTTTATTTATACAATGCAAGCTCACCCATGACATCCATAAATATCAGGCTTTTTTACAATTCTTACCCCATGAAAATAAACGGTTATATACAATTATGCTTAACATTTCCCATGAATTAATGTTTGTGAATGTTTTATCTTATTCACCAGAATAATGCATGAAAAACTGCATGAAAAAAATCAAGCTTGCTTATTTTGCAGAGCCAGAATACAGGGTTAGTATTAAACATATTAAACATGAAACATCAGCTGGGCTCCCGGACAAATGGATATTCTATGAGCATCCTTGCTAGCCTGGTGGAGAGATGTTGGACAATAAACTGGACGGCCTCCGTGCCTGCACAAGTTTCCAACAGGACAGCACAATCTGTAATGTCCTTTGTTTTCATCAAATCCTTGAATACCCGACAGGGCGGCTCACTGGTGTTCATTTTCTCTTTGCTGTGGTCAAGAAGATCCACCAGGTCAGCACTGAGAGGCTCATTAAGATCTTCTACCATCAGGCCACTGGGATCCTGACTGAGGAAACTGCATAAGATTGCACTGAGACTGTTTTTATTTACATTATTAATTAAGGTCCAACTCTGATTAACATTATTGTATATTTCTATTCCTTTTCCTTACTCTATTTTATTTTTGTTGCATGGTTGAAGGAGCTAACAGTAGCATATTTTACTATGATATATCTGTGAGGATTCTCATCATTCAGGTCATGGTCAGTGAGAGTCTGAAGAAAGTCAGCTGGACTTGCTTGATGTTTTACCTTTCGCCCGAGAGGCTTCGTAAGAAGAAATGAAACAAAAGTTGACTTTCTTCAAACTTTTAAGAATTTCACTGTGATTATCCCCGGTATTATTATATGTGACAATCAAATCAGTTGATATTGCATCCAACATGTACATGCTGTGGTTTATCCAGATAGTGAATATACTGTATGAGGTTTTTCCAGCTCTGGGTCTTGGTCAGATGGGGATCTTCTGTTAGTCTGCTCAGCTCTGTTAACCAGAGCATACACGGTTTCTGGCAAAGTGGTGTGTTTGGGCTTATTGGACTGTTCAGGACCAGTGTGAAAGTTCACCATGGCGTAGGTGGAGGTTGGACCTTCTTGAGGATTGTGATTCGGCATTTGAGTTGAGAAGATCTCCTGGAAATAAATACAATGACCTTTTAGGAAAATGAAGTGGTTGACATTATTATTTGGCTTCATATATGAGAACTAGACAAGCGAGTTTATATATATCTGGATCGTAGTGCATCTGGAAATTCATCAGTTAAAGACATTAGAGCACAAGAAAGCAGCACAAAGAGACATCTGCATTTGACAGGTAGGAGATGCAGCAGGTCTGCAGACTGGGTTGGCAGATTTCTGTTCCACTTCAACAAACAATTTTTTTTTTTTACAGCATTTCTTTCTGGTATTCTGTTCCTCAGTTTGACAAGCAAAGTTTTTGGGGGGAAAAAAGCAAAAACTCGCAGCTTACCTCAGGATCTGCATATTCTGTATTTCCATTGTCCATTTTATTTTCTCCTTTTTGTCTTTTTTTATCTGCAGGTTAATCATAAAAACACTGTTTATTATATTGTGAATTATTTAAAATCCAACCTGGAAAACTGCACTCTCTCTTTAAAATGTAAAGTTATTTCCATATGAACTTTACATTTATATTAACATTTCACTTTATCTCAAAGAAATATTTCACAAAAAGTCTCTTTTTGTGAGTCATGTTATAATCTTTTAGGGTGACAGGCCTTTATACATGTTTGACAAATGAGTTGTTAACTGTCAGAGCAAACAAGATGATGTATCTGGCAAACTGCTTTTCTAAGAGATTAGCAGTGATATAGTCAGGGTATTAGAAATACTACTAATTTTATTAATTCATTGAACTGTTTCAATTTTCGGTTCCTTAATGCTTCACACTGCCAGTTTATCATTGTAGGTGCAAAGAAACACTATATCTCTTTACAGTATGTCAGTTTAATTTAATATTTTCTATGTCAAAAGGAATCAAATTCAAACATCTAGTCTAAAAAAATCAAAACCCACCATGTGTAATTTGGGTGAAAATAAGAAAACTATTCCTCAAGTTATTAAAGTTAGAAACAATACATAACGACAATTTTCTCTGATGACTAAATTAATTTGACTGTGTTTGTGAGGCACAGATTTCAGTGATCAACATCAACAACGTAAAATGTTTTGTTGGGTTGAATAAAAATAAATTCTTATTTTATTATATGGTTTCCAAAGTAGTTTTACAAACTGGGGAGCAGAGAGAGATTGTGGGAAGGGGCAACATGGCTGGAAATGTGTAGTGGAACAAAAAGTTGATTATTATCAATAAACAAACAAGAGCGCTCTAAAGCCGACAAGACTATCAGGATTCAGGGTAGTAAGATTTATTCAGACTGTGATATATGTTGGAAGGCTACAGCACCACAAATTTGTTGAAACAAGTCAAAGTTAAGGAAAATGACCATTAACCCTTCATAAGCTTCAGTGCTTTCAGTAATTAATTGCAGCACTTTCCTCAGAGTTCTTTGTAAATCTCAACATACAATTTGTTGAGTTGTGATCCGTGACTAATTGTATTTTCAATAAGTGGTGTGTGGGGGGGGGGGGGTAAAGTGGATCCTAATCTTTATCATGATTGTTCTGTGTGTGTTTTTCAATCAAACAGAGCTCTCTTACAGCTACAAAGTCAAACAATACAAATAAAGGTTTCTGGAAACAAATGAACAACACCCAAATATGCACTGAGAAAGAAAAGGAAGTGAGTTTGATGCAGTTCAGACACCAAAATTCAAGATGGAAAATTTTTGAAAGGAAGAAAATGACAAACCTTTTTTCATTTACACAACTGAAACTAATGATAAACAATGTAAAAATATTTCTAATGAAGGTATTTAATTAATATACAGCTTGGTTCTTTTCTCACTCAATATCAATGAATGAATCAGTAAACACATTGGGGAGAGGAGTTGGCTTTTTTTGACTTACAAAGGGGGACATGACAGAAAACATTTGAGAACTTTTTGATAAATAGATTAGATTAGATTGATTAAATAGAATAGTGAGAATAATTTACAGTAAAAATGTTACTGTACCACAAAGGAGGACTGAAGAAAACTTATTTTACAAAGGAGATCTATGTATGTTGCTTCTCGCGATATGGGACAATGGGGAGAAATAAGTATTGGACACGTCAACTTTTTTCTCATTATATTTATTTCCAAAGATGCCATTCATGACTTCGGAGATGACATTTCTTCCAGAACACTGGTATTTAACTTTTTTCCACACATGAAAAGAAATCACAAGATTCAAGTCCATAAATAATGATTATGTGGAATTAAGTGCAATAACACAGGAAAAAATATTGAACACACTATCTGAGACTCGTTTAATACTTTGTGGAGAAGATTTGTTTGAATGACGACGCTTCTTATGTTGAACTAATCGCCCAACTGCTCAGGTGTATTTTTGCCCATTCCGCACAGATTGTCTTCAAATTATACTCTTTGGTGCCCTCTGGTGAACCCTTATCTTTAGTTCTTTCCACAAATTAATCGGATAGAATAACACAGCCATTCTAAGAATTTTCTTTTTTTTAATTTACTTTGCCGTGTGTTCGGTCGTTGTTCTGTTGAAAGTAAAATCATACTGGTGGATGGCAGCAGGTTACTGTACCACAAAGGAGGACTGAAGAAAACATTCATTCCTTTCCATTTTGAAGTCTGCCAGTACCCCAATTATATGAAGAAGCCAGTGCCTACCCCGAGATGAGAAACAACCCCATTGATGTTTGACCACCAAACTTCACAGTGTTATTTGGGTGAGGAGATCTATGTGTTGCTTCTCGCGATATACAATGGGGGTAACAAGGAAATAAGTATTGGAGCGCTTTCCTGGAGCGCTTTCCGGTGGTCCTTGGCTCTTTGAGAACTCTGAGAACTCTGACTTGCCTCATCTTTCTGACTCCCTGGTCAGAAACCTTGCAAGCTCCTGTGCGCGGCCCGTTGAGAAGTTCCTGTGCGCGGCCTGTTGATGATAAGGTGATGCTTCTTCCACTTGCGGATAATGGCCCCAACGGTGCTTACTGGAATACTCAGATTCTTTGAGATAAGTCTATAACCAGTTCCATTCTGATGCTGAGCAACAATCAGGCTGCGAAGGTCTTGAGAGAGCTCCTTGCTTTTACCCATCATGAGATGTGTCTTGTTTGACTACTTGGTGAAAAAACAACCTGTTTATAGGGCCATCAATTAGCACTAACCCAGCTGATGTTGGTTTGCACTTATAGGAAGTACAAAGACTAATTACTTTCAGGTTTGAGATGGTATGGTGCCTTTCCTTGCCAAACTATACAGCTTTCCCATGGTGTGTTCAATACTTTTTTCCTGTGTTATTGCACTTAATTCCACATAATCATTATTTATGGACTTGAATCTTGTGATTTCTTTTCATGTGTGGATTATTTGAGTTAATACCAGTGTCTGGAAGAAATGTCACATGAATGGCATCTTTGGAAATAAATATAATGAGAAAAAAGTTGACGTGTCCAATACTTATTTCCCCCATTGTATATGTTTATTTCCATTTCAGCTGGACGTGCCTGCTCACACATGGGATATTTGTGGGTATGAATGTAATGCTCTGCTGAAATACTGGATTTCCAATGTTATTAAAATAGTTATGAAGACCTTGATTTCATTGTAATTGTGCTGAGAAGCATGCTGTAACTTACATTTTATGAAAAGGAGAGTACCAATCACACAAAGGCAAAGACCAGTCGCAATAGCTGCAATGGCTCCATTGGGAAGTGGGGTGGGATCTAAGAACAAGACCAGAAATGTTCACACACAGTTCAAGACAGCAGTTATATTTTAGACATGTTTCTAAAATGGCCAAACTGGAAGCAGAAATAATCAATAAATACCTGTCTGAGTTTAATTTTAAAGGGTTTTAGGCCCATCAGCCTTTGAAAAGTCCCTAGATTTACAACTTTAGATCACCTGGTGGATTATTTCTTTAAAAGTGATTATCTGCAAATCTGTTTCTGACCAGAGAGAGGATATTACTGTGCTGACTCCTACGTTATTTATTGACTTATCTATGGGTGCTGACTCGATGCACATAACAATGACAATTACAAAACTTCCCATACACAATGTGAACCCTGCTGTTTACAGTGGGATTGGTTGGATATAGCAAATATATTTATGAGAAAAGCAGCATGTAAAGACTGCTAACCGTTCTTTGAAAAGGCAGTGAGTATACTCCTTTGGAAAAAAGCTGAAAACCCATCATGAGGCTTAATTAGACAAAGGATAACCTGAAAATAATGTACTTAAGACAGACTATATTCCAATCTTTACCAAGCTCTGTAACATACATGTTGAGTGAATAATTGAAATGTGACTTTTCAGATGATTAAAACCAGATAAAATGCTTAAAAGTTAATTTCACCAACATGCCTCTGGAGATTTTTGCCATATGAAATATTTTAATTCTTTTTAGTAACTTTAAGCTGTCAGTAACAGTTTGTTTGTCTTTTAATCTCACCTGAAGTTGGTTTGCAGAAAGATTTAATCTCTTTCTTGTCCTGTTTCCAGCTCACATGGTTGCTATGGTTACAGATGATGAAGCCTTGCTCCAGGTAAACAGTGATAGATGAAGGACGGGTTGTGTCCTCTGATCTCTCTCCTCCCTCCTCAGAGCAGGTTTTGTTGTCACATCTAAAAGTGCTGCTGATGTGAGCGTCCACTGTGCTGCAGGTCACAGTGAGGTTACAGGACTCTGAGCTGCAGGAGCTCACTGTCACTTTAACTGGAGACACTGGATCTGGAGGAAAAGAAACAGGTGTGAAGGCTTTTGAAACAGGGAACTTCTGTGAATCAATATTTGAAATGTCAAGAAACTCACCTTGAACTGTGACCTTGTATTTAGCCACAAGTCTGTTGTTTTCACCTGAAACCACTGCAGTGTAATCTCCACTGTCAATCTTTTGTACATTCTTCAAGAGTAAAGAGTGAGTTTGTACAGAAATTTCAGCTCTTCCTGGATAAGTTGTGTAAAATCTTGTTTTAGTACCATCAGATATTTTTCCAATATTTGTACTGACATTGAAACTCCATATTAAATCAATGCCTTCTCCTAGATCAACACGTTTCTCAACATCCAGTAATAAATCCTTTCCTGTCTGCACAAACAGAGTCTCAGTGATGCTTCCTGCAAAAAGAACAGATATCAAAATCATCTGTATGTTTAAAGCAGCTACAATCAATATTTTTGTATTAACAATGTAAATGAGTACTTGTATGCAGCAGGAGTCACTTGTAGTGTCAAACTGACAGAAAATCATCACCACTTTCTTACCTTAATAATTTTTTTTATTGTTCTCAAGTCAATGATGTTATTGTATGCTAACACAGTTACCCTGACATGATAACCTATTATTTAATCACACACAATTATTATTTCTGGCAAGCCACTTTATAAAGTTTTATAGACACTCCGTGCTCTTCCACACAGTACACTGCATATCATTATTCCTCACACACATTTTATATACAGTACTGAATTTACTGAATTTACAATTTAATGTAACATTTTGTATTTGTCTTTATGAACTGAAAAATCCTTTGGCTTTTTCATCAGAATGACTACATTAAGTTGAGGTGAACTCCTTACTAAAACTACAAATGTATAATTTGGAGAAGATGATATGCTCATCATTGTTGCAGAACTTTAACAGCAGTCAGGATATCCACAGGTGATGTGACAGTTCTTCTGTGGACATTGCAGCAGCTCTTTTCTCACACTAGATGGTGGTGGAGGGTAACTCCTGCGCATGTTGTCTTTTCCTTTGTTTTTTTAGAGTTTGCATGTCTATCCAGTCTTCTCAATATACATGACTAAGTGACATTGAGGATCTTGCTAAACTGCATTAAAGTTGTCGGTCACATCACTGGTATTTCTTCAGGGAATTTGGAGTTTGTAGAAACCTGAACTTGATAAATATTTTGTATTGCCTGGCCAGACCTCTGAATCACTGCACATTTTAGTTAAATGTCATGTTGTATTTTAATTTTTCTCAAACTGAAGTTTAATTTCCTTTTACATTAACCAAAAAGAAACACACCCCTCTATTGTTTTGTGACCTCTGGTTAAAGGGCGGGGTAAAAACTGACATAACTGTATATCTCAATAAAAGTAGTGGTAATAGCTTTAGATTTTATTATTATTGTTATTATTATTATTATTGTTATTATTAATCATCAGTTACTGTTTCCTTTAGACTACCAGCTATTTGCTTTTTTTGTCTATATTTTCTTTACGTAGTGAGTGTTGTGTATTCGGTGGGCTGTTAACAAATAAACGGCAAAATCTCTGCCCATTACACTGGCGTATGTTTCTCCCTTCACCCTAGACCTCATAGGGACGTAACATAGCATGACTATTGAATTAACTAACAATGAGCACATTACTGAGAACAAACAACAAGCACATCAACAACAGGAGATATTTGTAGAAAAATGTTAAGTTCTTACCGTTTGCTTCACGAGAAAGCAGCAGAGAAAAGACAAAGAGGAGTACAACAGGCACCATTTTGTAAAATGTGCTGTATGAGGAAGTGCGAAAACTTTTTGAAAAGTGACCAGCTGGTCAGTCCAGCTGTCTCTCCCGTTTCTGTGGTCAGACAGAAGTAAAAAGCCTCCCTGTATTTCTAGTGAACTCTTACTCTAATATTTATGGTTAAAAACAAAAGACATTAAACTGCTTAACTTTCGATTCCAGTCCCACCAATATGAGACAGATTTTACGGAAATATTTTAACAATAGATCTTTTACTTTGTATTAATCCTGTTTTCCTTGTGACTTATTGTTGTTGGTTCATAGTATTTGTGCATGTACTCTAAGAAGTGCTGAGTCCAGCTGGGGGGTGTTTCCATCAACGTAGCTAAAGAAAGCCAGGCTGACTCGAGAAAGCCTCGCTTGAATCTAACTAACGCCATCTCCCAATTAAGCCTCAAGTCGTTCCACTAACACATTTCAGCCTCATCTAATCTAATCGAGGCTAATTCAAGCCTCGCTTGCATTCCCATTAGCCCGGCTTGCATAGCCCGGCTATGTGTGAATAAGATGCCCGAGGAACGTAAGAAGCCCTGACGAGTAGATGGGAGAAAAGTGGATGGAAATGCGAGAGGAAAGCAGAACGAGAGCTTCTTCTCATCGGCAGAAACACTGCTGCAATTAACAAAGCGAGGGAGATCGCATGAAAAAAAAGAAAAGAAAAAACACAATGGCCGACAGACTAAATGTGCAAGTTGCACAAGTTGTACAAGCCTAATCCTATTGTTTCATGTTACATGTTTATTTCACTTTCATCTTATTTCTCTTTGTTTATTTCACTTTCATCTTATTTCTCTTCTTTGCTCTTTGTTTTATGTAAAGCATGTTGAATTGTCTCTGTGTGAAATGTGCTATGTGCTGCATAATTAAACTGGCCTTGCTTTGTCAATTTATTAATAAATGAGCATTCAAATCACCATACAGTGTGACTATATTATCAGTAGTATTAGGCTAGTATTATTGGATTTATATTTAAAACAATGGTATAGAACAACTTAGGAAAATCAACATAACCACAATGTGTTTAAGCGTTAATCAGCCCAAATGGGTGAGCTGTGTGAACTCAACTGACCTGCTAACTCATGACAAACATATTCACTCTTCACTGTCACATCTCAACAGAAGCAATCTTAACAGAGAGAAAAAACCTGGCAGCAGCTTAAAATTAAATACAAGAATATATGTGAGAGTGGTCAGTAGCCTATAAAGAAATGTGAAATGTGTTTGTCCAAAAAGGAGCTGAGCTGTAAATATGTTGCACTGAAGCCACCAAAAAACAGACGGAGGCCTCTGACACTGGTGGGGAACCTCCACCTGAAAATCTGATGTTGATGAAGGTGAAGGGAACGGGGAGGGCTCCTCAGAATTGATTCCCTAAAATGCTCGAGATCAGTATGTAGGAGGTTTTGTCCTCTACTCCTCAACTGAGTCAGTCTCTCAGCTATAATAACTAATGATGAGCCTGTATCTGTCAGTGATGGGAGACACCACATACTAAGGACATGCCTAAGTAGTAGTATGCCTATGAGTAGTTATTTAATTTTTTGTTTAAATTTAAATAAAATATTGTGCATTTCATGCTATTCTGTGTTCTCCTACTTCAACAACTGCAGCGTTCCTCTGTTTACAGTTAGATGGCCCCAAACATCTTGAGCCTTCGATGAAGAAACTGAGTCTGCAGACACCGAAATACCAGACGTAAGTTCAAATGTAAAATGGTTTGGATGTGTCTGCAGTCTACCTATTTACGTCTACCTACCTAATTATCACCCTACAGTTAACACTCTGCTGCGTATTATACTGCACAGTATTCACATTACTGTCACCACCTACATACTCAGTTACTCACTGACACATTTCCTCTGTCACAGGACGTCCTGTGCTGAACGTAAACTTCATCTACTGAAAGTGAAAAGCTGAATAAGGAGTCAAAAGCTGGAAATTAAATACAAGAAGCTGCAAATAAAAAAGGTGAAGCTGGAGATAATGAAACTGGAGAAGGATGTAAGCAGAAGGTCATGAAGTGTACTTAATGTTCTTTGTTTTCTCTCCACAGCTGGAACTACATGAGTGAATTAATTAATAAAACAAATTCAACACAACTTTGTCATACATGTGTTCATTAAAATTGCACAATACATGCAAAGTTGTTTTTTATGAGCACATTTTTATTAGTTTTCCTTTTTACTTACATTATGGAGGTGACAACATTACAAAAATAGGTCACTTTTTTTCATTCCACTCATTTACTATACTGTTAATTCATATCTTCTACATATCCATATTCACCTGTGCAATAACACCTCACCACTGCACATCTATATGGGTGAGGCTGTGTGTATATAAATACTGTTTCTTTCTTTTTCTGTTATTATTATTATTTACTATTTATTGTACATACTATTGTTTTTTTTGTGTGTGTCTTTGTGTGTTTTTTTGTCTATTATTTAATGTCTCTTTTACTTTGTGTTTGAGCTGCTGTAACAGTGGAATTTCACATTTCACATTTCACATTTATATTCACATAACAGATTGGGATGCTATGCCGTAGGAACGTTTTCAATTCATTATTTATTATAAATTATATATTTTTCTCAGATCTCTGATTTATTTTTTTAAATCAACCACGTTCTTTTTTTTTATTTAATTCAATTTTCAGTACCTATTTGCAATTGATGTGTGAATTATGCCATATAACTGAGGTTTCATTGACTGATTGATTGTGGAAACAGTGAAAGTGAAGGGAGACGTGATTTTTCAGTTTCTTTTTACAGAGACATAAGTGGCGCGAGCGTGGAAATCCACCAGGGCAGAACTTTCTTTCTGGAGTCTGTTTCAGCCCTGTCAGACATTCTTTGACACACAGCTAAAATAAGCTTGACAGCCACGATGATGGAGCGAGACTCTTTCTTTAATGAGCCAGACTTATCGAAATAAGCCAGGCTTTCCCTTAATCCGGCTTTGTGGAACACCCCTCTGCTCTGTAGCCCATCATAACAAACTGGCTCCTTTTGAAACAAAGGAGCAGCGGCTCTATTCAGAGCTGCCGCTTTTTCAGCCATTTGTGTCCACAAATGTTTTTTTTTTTTTTTTTTGCTCAATACCTAAACCTCATGACCACAACTGAAGGTTGAGACACAGATCAGCTGGTTAATTGAAAGCTTTGCCTTCCAACTCAGCTTCCACTTCACGAGGACAGTCCGGTACAACGATTGCATTGGTGTTACTGTTGACGCCACACAAATCCTCCTGTCAGTCTCCATAATGCTCCATAATAACATCAACTGTTGACAAGACCAGAGATGGGTCTACTTAAGCTCCTTCATGTGAGGCGATAACCCAATCCCAATTCAGAATAATAGGTATTTTTGTCTTTTGGTATTAAGTTTGATGTGGAGTAAAACACATTTAAGGTGGAGGCTGGTGGGGCTAGCACAGCAGGGAAGAGGTAAAGGGAGTGAGCGTGGTTGGCAAGACGATGGTGGCTGAGTGGAGTGAAGGCAGGGGATCAGGCTGGTAAACAGCTATCAAAACAAACTAACTTTTAATGTGGACATTTTGTTTAGAACAAACAGGAATGAAACCTAATACTTACCTCTTTCATGTCTTGTGGAGTACTCCAGATAAGGAGCTGGTTTATTTGTGGAGTTACCACTTGAGAGGTTCTTAATCAATGTGACTAAGTTTATGTGTGCAATGCACAAAGTTTGTTAGTTTGTCTTATTCTGGACTTTTGCGATAAAGTGCATAAATACTCTGTCACAAGTTAAAGCCCTGTATTCAAAGATTAACTTTACAGTGGTGTGAAAAAGTGTTTGCCCCCTTCCTGATTTCTTATTTTTTTGCATGTTTGTCACACTTAAATGTTTCAGATCAAACAAATTTAAGACAACATAAGACCTAAAATATAAATTATATAATTAAAATATAAATTTTACAACTAAGTAAATATACAACTAAACAGGGATATACAATAAAAAGTGATGGTGATATGAAAAATTGATATTATTATAAAGTGATGGTGCTGTGAAGAGTTCAAGAGTCTTATGTCCTGCGGGATGAAGCTTCCCTCAGCCTGGTATTGTGGGCTGAAATACTGCGGAACCGTCGGCCAGACGCAATTGAAATTTGCTTTATAGGAAGAAAGCATCTGTTTTAAAGCGTATTTATTTAAAGTGCATTGCTTCAAATTCAATCACAGTGTAAGCATTTTAATAGTACTTAAAAAAACACATCTTCCAATAGTAAAGTTCCAAATATAGACATCTAACCTTCATAAGGTGCAAACGTACATCAGGTACTTACATAAAGTGCTAACTTTCTGTTAGATACAGTATACAGAGCCTCATTAGTGTAAGAATCTCCAAAGTGCTTGACATATATAGCAGTGGATTGTACAGTACACATATCTGACATGGTGTCTTTGGGTCTTTAACTCCAGGGCCTCTGTCATTTCAACAGTAAATGTAAAAATCATGAGTGTCGTGAAAGCATTGGGGATGTAGATGAACTGTCTGAGCATCACGCATCAGTGTTTTACTGCCATAGAAGCAAATTAAACTGAAACTCAAAAGGTTTTTCCTGCCCCCCCTTCTGCCAGCCAAGACGTTGTTGAGGTGAACATTGAGACACTGAGTGTCTCTGGCCCAGCCACAGTCCACTCCTCTCTCCCTGCCTGATTCAAAGAAATTTCTCTGAATCAGACACAGTCCCAGGTCCACTCCTGATATGATATGATATCATATCATATCTGATATCCGTGCTGGGGGATGGATTTTTTGAAGACGACAAAACTTTTTGGCCGACAATGCAGGTCACATGATCTCTGATTTCAAGTCAGACTTCTAAGTATTGAAGAGGAACAGAGAGCAGACAAATGACTCATGTTAACTCCATTCTAAAGAACAGGAAGGAGGCCATAGAAGATGTTTTTTTAAATAAGGTTTTTGAAACAATGTTCTCATGTGAACTGCATTTAGATATGCCTTCATGTTAAATATCACCGGTGCAATGCAAAGTTTTCAAAATGTCAAATAAAACGTATTGGTCTGTATTGGGACTGAATTTTGTTTTACTTTTGGTTGATTTTCTGTTTCTGTTTCATGGTGCAGAATTGTACCATTGAAAGATCCTCTTTCTTTGACACACAACGTCTAATCTGACTGAGCACATTTACAATTTATCACACCTACCAGAAAGGAAGTCATCATCAACGCAAGTGCAAGTGCAGTGAGTGTTCAAGATGAGTACAAGTGTTGCAGTGAAGCTAAACCTGATCTAATACAACAAAAACACAGAACAAACAGCAGTATTTTGTTTTAATGTCATGTACTGACACAAGTGTAGTGTATTTTCTTTCAAACCTTTGTCGGGTTGAAACAAACAAGAGTGCTTTTGTTTGTCATCTTTTATCAGAATTTAAATTCAAAGCTGTTTTCTTGATAAAGGGTTGAATTAAATCGTTTAAGTCTTTATCAGCAGGTCTCATGGAATAAAAATGAGCTTAGAGAGGAGCTTAGAAAGAAGGACTGACAGCTCAAAGTTACCTAAAACAGTTGAAATACTTCACATATTTCACAAAGATCTCTGGAAGCAGATTGATTCTGTCAAACCACAATGGGAGGAGCCACAAAAAGAAAAAATGACATAATTTTTGAATATCTAAATTTCTTATGACGCTTAAATGTAATTTTTCAACATTTTATCCTCTTTTATTAATCTGAAATATCAGACATGACAGTAAGAATGAAAAGACAAAGCAATTTGCTGATAATTTTGCAGTTTGGAGCATTCATTTTTTAAAGAAAACATTTATATGTCTGAATTATAAGCTCTGGACATGATTAAACCCTCTGTCAGGGAGAAAAAATACTAACTAGAAGAAAAACACATTTCATCTTTAGGCACTAATAATGTCAATAATAGAGAATAGAGGGATGTAATTTGAAATGTAGGAAATAAAATTCTTGATTAAATTGCAAAGTACACCACATGCTGTCCAAATACAATAAGAAGAATAACTCAGTTTTTACTGAGAAGTCCTTTTTGTGCAGTAACGAGTGTTTTGTGATGAAACAACCAGTTTTGTTGTGTTCCAGGTTCAGAGGGCGTCTTTGCCGGGCTCTCTGTGTGTCTGCTGAAGACTGTGGTGTTCTCTGTCGGTCTGATCATCATGGTGTCTGTCGTCATCGCTGTTCACCTCATGGTGATGCTCAAGAAGAAGAAATGAACCAATCTTATGGATTTATCAGAATATGAATCAATAACTGTTTACCCAGTTATGACTGTGTTCCCGTTGTAAATAAAATAATTGTACAGAGAATAATATTAATAAAAAGTGTTTTGGGAGGATGTTATCTTCTAAAACCAACAAAAATAAGATCTATATTTGTATGATTAATGCCCCTTACAGCAGAAATGCATATGTGTATAATACATGTAACACAGACTCTTACTCTGTTTAAGATATCCTAAAAAAAGATTGCATGTATGTGTTGTAAATTCATTGTTAATTTTGATCAATGCACTGATATTTCCCAATATTTTTAAGCATATTTTAATGTTTGGGTTGAATTAAGCTTCTGGTACATGGATAAAAGATGATGTGTTACTGACTTTTTTCCCCTGTGGTTCCTGTTAAACTGCATTTCACTGTATCAGCACTTTAACTGTGAACAATGACGAGAACTCAATCTCATATAAATTATTTAATGTCATATTTTGAGATTTTTAGCAAGGATTAACATTTTTGCTGTAGTTATAATAAAACTTGATACACTGAATGCACAACAAAATATGAATATTTGATGACAAAATTATATGCTGAATTAATAACATTCATGACTTCAATATAATAATAATACTTTACTGAAAACCTTTTCAAGTATTTAATTAACAGATTTTTAGTCAAGCATTGTAAATTCAAGTATATAGAGAAGAAAATGAATTCTTAATATCTTTTAACAGGCAATGACTATATGTAATTGATATTTGAACTCAACAGCAGAACAAGTACACTTCTCTCTTCAGTGCTCCTTCAGAAGCTCCCACATCACATCACTCATTTTAAAAGTCACATTTCCATACTGTCAGGTGTTGATGGAAGAATAAAGATGCATCATTTTGTCTATACAATACTGAAGTTTTGCAGTTGTTGCATTGCATATATTCCTCTGAAGTTTAAAGATCATGTTGGGAGCTGCATTTAACAGGTGGTCGCTGCAGTGGGTGTGTTATCATGGTAAAAGGGTCTTCTGCTTTGCGTTTTTACTCAAATGTAAAAATGAAGTTGCCCATCAGTGCATGTTTGGTACAAAATCAATATACTAACACAGCTCTTCTTGACATTTGAATTTATATTGGACCCACTGACCAAACTGAGATGATACAAAGAGCAACTTCTGAATGTGTGATGCATGGTGACTGAAATGTTTGTGGAAGGGAAATACTATACAAGGTGAGGATGGTGGAGATTACTACACGTGCAGCCTGTGGGTTTCCCCATGAATTGTTTCAGGACCTGGCAGGCAGGTGTACCTGAGCATACAGGCTATCTGGCAGAGTCTGGCCTCTAGTCTGAGTGGATCCAGTGTGAGACCCTGCTAAGCTGTAGATGGAGGCTGGAGAAAGATCTGAGGTATCATCTGGTGAACGTTGGGCTGTAGCTCTGGCCTGGAAAATAAATAACATCAAACATATTTAGCAAAGGTTGTTTGCCATTTTTACAATACACTTAATTTTAATGTTAATGTGAAGCAATCTCAATACGATTAACAGCAGTTCAATTCCTTTAAAAGCCATTAACTTCTGCATCATTGTCAGTTTGTTTATCATTACATTGCAATTAATTAAATCTTAAATACAGGAAATGACTATATGAAATCAAGAGAATCAGAGTGTTTTTTGGACTTGGTTTCACTGTGTCTTTTGAGTTTAAACGTCTCTCTACATGGCTTGATATAAATGTTGCAGTTTTGTCTTTTTAGGCACCTGTATGTGATTTCAGCATAAAGTTTTGAGAACACAAAACCTTTTGGAACATGCTTTTGTACTTTTGCAAACTGAAGCACAGTTTTGGTGTTTGTGCCACTTTTCTCAAACACCTTTCTTGAAAATTTGAAATAAAACACAAGCAAGCAACACATACGCAGCATAAAGGAAATACACTGCAGTTTGAGAGGACCAATTGCCAGACGATGCCTTAAAGTTGATGCATCGCAGTGCATCCACAAATTCATCAGGGTCATGAGGTCCAAAGCAGAACATCTGAGCAAAAGCATGCAGAGCAACCAGAGTGAGGTTGGAGCAAGCAGCAAAATGACATCTGATGGATGCAGAAGTTAACAGTGAGGAGTCACAAGTGACTACAATCAATAAATCACCCTCTCAGGGAAATCTATAGTGATCGCTACACATAAAAATAGCAATACAGGTATGTAATGATCCAGATTTTGCTTTTGAAAGTTTTCCCCAGGTCCAATATTAATCATTGAACTGCTCAAAAACACGAAATTCTCCTCCTCAGTTTGTCTGGTAAGTTTAGGAAAGTAAAAGTGTTAAAAAGAAAAAAACGTACCCGAGCAACGTCATATATTGTATTTTAAATGGTCACTCTTCTATCTGCAGATCAGTCACAAAAAAAGTAACTGCATCACATTTACATTATACAAACTGCTGTGACTAAATTATTCCATCTTCACACAGTAGCACATTTTAAAGCCTGCATGTGAAGGACTTTTATATATTTTGTGATGTTGGCGACTCCTAGTGGACTCCTAAATTCCCATGCATACTGTGTACTGTATGAAGGGTCTAAGATATTGTTAATTATACCATTATTGTTATTTCGTTTCCAAAAAAAACACACAAGATTTATATACTTTTCTTGAGCACTGAATTTCCATGTACAGTAAACATTTTGCTGATTTTACTTTTAAATTTTATGTTAAAATGCATGTTTGGACTTACATTTTCCTTTCCATCATCATCACTGAATGAGCCAGTGTTTAATTACTGCAGTGGAGTGGGTGGCTGATTGCAGATGACTCTCAGGTGCGGTGATCAGGCCAGGTGTGGTGATGACTGTCCTGAAGTAACCGTCCTCGTCTTCCTCGGCAACAGAACAGACAATGACAGACAAAAACAGACAGAGGGAGACAAACACACACACAAGGGAGAGCAGGGAAATGAAGCACAGGGGAAACATGAAGGGAACCCTGACACCCTCCTCTGTTGCTCTTCCTGAGGTTTCTTACAATTTGTTCTTTTTTTTTTTTGTCTCAGTCGTCTTCATCACTTCCCCTCCTCATCTGTGCAGCTCGCAGCATATTACAGTATTTTTGCATTGCTGAAACACTAAACCCCATTCTCTTAAGTGGCCTGAACCCATTTATTGAATCGATCACTCTTTTGAACAAAACCTAAAATATATAAATATACTATACTAAATAAACTATTTTCAACGAGTTATATGCAATTTGCAGATCTCATTTACTCTTTTTGCAAAACTCTAAACACATTCTCACTCACTAAAACACATTTTCCACTGTGATGCTCTGGTGATGCATAATGGTAACCACAGGGGGCAGAAGTTTAACACAATTACAGCACAGATGTCATCGCTTACACCCAACGACTCAACATTGTTCACACTCGTTGCTGATGATGTGATGAAACCAATATGAGCCAGTTCAGAGTGCACAGGGTGAGCTGAAGGTGGGTGGTCTTCAGGATGTCTTGATTGGGCGTCACTAGCAGGATCATCACTCAGTACTATATTGCTTGCAGTACTTACAGTATGCAATATCTAATCTGTGTTACTGAGTTGTGATTTTTTTTTTTTTTTTTTTAAACACAAAATGCATTTACTGTATTATAAACAATGAACTTTATTTTCTGGAGCTACATTCTCTGAATACTTATGTTAGCATGTTAGCATGGCAACATTTAGAACAATGTTAAAGCAATGCAAATACATGACAGTGACATTTCGTGACATTTAGTCTCAGTTTGTGCTGAGAGGAAAGGATTTATTACTGGATGTCAAAGGACCTGTTGATCTAGGAGACAGCAAAGATTTAATATGGAAGTTCAATGGCAGTACAAATATCATAAAATTATCTGATGGTACTAAAACAAAATTTTACACAAATTATAAAGGAAGAGCTGAATTTTTTTGTAGAAACTCATTCTTTACTCTTGAAGAGTGTACAAAAGATTGACAGTGGAGATTACACTGCAGTGTTTTCTGGTGAAAATGACCAACCTGTAGCCAAATACAAGGTCACAGTTCAAGTTAGTTTCTTGACATTTCAAGTATTGATTCACAGAAGTTCCCTGTTTCAAAAGCCTTCACACCTGTTTCTTTTCCTCCAGATCCAGTGTCTCCAGTTAAAGTGACAGTGAGCTCCTGCAGCTCAGAGTCCTCTAACCTCACTGTGACCTGCAGTGACCTGGACTAAAGCATCCGCCAACTCCTGGACAGTCTGTGGTGCAACGTGGTGTTGGTGGATGGAGCGAGACATGGTGTCCCAGATGTGCTCAATTGGATTCAGGTCTGGGGAACGGGCGGGCCAGTCCATAGCATCAATGCCTTCGTCTTGCAGGAACGTGCTGACACACTCCAGCCACATGAGGATCTAGCATTGTCTTGCATTAGGAGGAACCCAGGGCCAACCGCACCAGCATATGGTCTCACAAGGGGTCTGAGGATCTCATCTCGGTACCTAATGGCAGTCAGGCTACCTCTGGCGAGCACATGGAGGGCTGTGCGGCCCCACCAAAGAAATGCCACCCCACACCATTACTGACCCCGGTCATCATGCTGGAGGATGTTGCAGGCAGCAGAACGCGTTTTCCACGGCGTCTCCAGACTCTGTCACATGTGCTCAGTGTGAACCTGCTTGCCATCTGTGAAGAGCACAGGGCACCAGTGGCGAATTTATCAATCTTGGTGTTCTCTGGCAACAAATGCCAAACGTCCTGCACGGTGTTGGGCTGTAAGCACAACCCCCACCTGTGGACATCGGGCCCTCATACCACCCTCATGGAGTCTGTTTCTGACCGTTTGAGCAGACACATGCACATTTGTGGCCTGCTGGAGGTCATTTTGCAGGGCTCTGGCAGTGCTCCTCCTCCTCCTTGCACAAAGGCGGCAGGTAGCGGTCCTGCTGCTGGGTTGTTGCCCTCAGTTGTTCTGCCCAGTGTTACGGTACAACAACTAGACCTTTAAACAAACAAAAATAGAATAAATATAAAGTAGAGTAAATGTATTTCTTACCTTTAACCTCACATGAATTCAGCAGAGAAAAAGCACAGAGAAAAATCAAGGCAGCCATCTTGATGGATATGTCATAGGAGGAATGGAGACACCTCTCACAAATGTCTCTCATCTTAGAACACTGCTGCTGACAAGTTTTTGTGGTTGTCTGATTTCTGTTTCGGTCAGTCGTTGTTTTGCTGGTAACAGGTGGCCGGGTGACAGGCGGGGGTTTTGTGCGCAATAGTTGTAGATTGGTGAGGAGTTTTCCCTGATAAGCCTCAGCGGCGTTCCCCTTTGGCTTGGTTTGGCAATCTGGGTAGGGTTGTGGTCTACATGCTTGAAGCTCGGCTTATGAGCACATCAGTGGCTTCGGGTGGATTGCTAGTTTGGTAGTCGTCATCCTGACCCATGGCTCTAGTGCATAAAAACCTGCCACAGGTTGCTGCATGAAGACTGGGGGAGAGGTTTAGATAGTGGGGCTTGGGGTTTCAGGTAGGGGGGAACTACAAACCGCATGAAGGTTAATCCCTCCTAAATCTGATGGTATCCCTCATTTCTATGCATGCTCTTGGAAAGTTAATGCAGTGACAGTACTGGACTCCTTCCCAATCTGCTCAAAGGATACTGGCAGTTTCCTTTAACCCCTAGAGCATCAGACAAATCAGCATCTGAAACACCTGACCACTTTTTACAGTACAGAGTTATGGGGTTTGGTATGAGGAACGCATACCTCCCTAAGTCTCTCCTCTGCAGTGCTCCTGTCCCAGCTGCTCCTATGTTCTCACTTCTTTTCAAGCTTGAAGTTGATGCTAGTGCCTCTGGAACTGGTGCTGTGCTGTTGCAGGACTGTGCAAGCCGACCACAACTTCTTGTTGTTCCTGTACCAGACGTACAAGTGAGATACAAAATCAAAAGTGAAGCAGACATTGACTCTAGTATTCTTTTGGGTCAGTAAGTTTTGAACCTGTCAAAACAAACTGTTGTGACAACACACTGACTGGCACTGAATGTGCTGTTTGTGTATATCACTGTATTATTTAGTACATAACATGTAGGCCAGTGCTTGAACGTGATTGTTTGAATTATACTCACCTGCACTCTTTAGTGCATTCATTTTGAAAAGAGGAGCAGCTGAGTTGTTACTTCCGCTCCTTGTTTGCTGCTGTTTCACAGTCTGAATCTGCTCTGTGAGTTTTGTAATGAAACAAACAGTTTTCTTGTTTTGCAGGTTCAGACTGTCTCTCTGTCGGGTTCTATGGATTTCTGGTGAAGACTGTCGGCCTGTGCATCATGGTGTCTGCTGTCATCAGCGTTCACCTCATGGAGAAGTTCAAGAAGCCAAAATAAACAAATGGTTCTCTACCAACTAGTCTCACATATATCTCACGTTCTTTAAGTTAAAAGTGCCATGAGAGATTTTTGACCATGTAGTAGCACCGAAGAGTTTATTCATGAGGTGTTCTGTTTGTATTGTGCATGTACGACCCTGCATGTTCAGGTTCATGCTGTCCCATCGATCAACTGATGGGGGCAGCAAAACTCCAAGAAATGGAGCAACACACCAACAAGGTGTAGTCAAGGACGCAGAGGACTGTAAATGTAAATAATGCAAGAAAATACGTGTAAAAAGTTGCAAGTGTTTTATGAGGAGAGAAATGGATTCAAAAGTTTTTAATGCTCAAAATATACATACAATGCCAGTTACATTTAATGCCAACATAAACACCGTTCCTCCACAGGGCATCCATAATGCAAATGTGACGATTATTCTTGAAAAAAAACAACAAGAAAGAAACTTCTTAACAAATAATATACAAGAAATAACCTTGATATCTTGCTTTTTTTATCTTGTTTTTTATATCTTTTTAAACATTTTAGATCTTTTTGAAATCTTTGGGCAAACTAAGAAAAGTTGATATTGCATTCACCTTTATTGGACATTTATTAAATCTATATATTCAGTTTATATTTTTTGATTTTATGAATAAATAGAACCAGAAAGATGATTTTCACTGACTTTTTCCTCCTTGTTATGCTGCAAAACTGCATTTTGTTGTACCGTATCAGTGCTTGGGACATGACAATAAAAAAAATGAAAAACTGAATGTAATCTAAATAATTGAATCTAATACTGTGAATTTTTCACGAGGAATTGATCGGTGCTATTAACATACAGAAATCATATGTATATTTAATGATCCTTTGCTCAATTAATTCATGAGCTCAGCTTTACTTTACTGAAAACCTTTTCAAGTCTATCAAGAGCAAATGTTTTATTCAGAATGAGATTTTCAGTCAGTCAAGTCATTTTCACTTATATAGCCCAATATCACTATATCACAGTTTGCCTGGGCTTGAGGTAACACTGAGTATTGTAAATTCAAGTCTTTAGAGGCAAAATAAGTACAGTACTGTATATCCCTTAACAGGAAAAACAGAAATATAGTTTTGTTCAGTCATACCAATCTTCTTTGCTTGCAGTATATTAACTGCAACACACGCTACATAACATACTCATTAAGTATTTTAAACATTATACAACATATGAAAAAAGGTGAATCCTGTAGATCGTAGCTCCAACTCAAATCGATCGTGTTCAAAGTCACATTTCCACGCTGTGTTTTAGTTTGTTTTTAACACCATAATGTAAAGTAATGTAAAATAATGCAACATGAGGTGTGTAAAATGAGTAATGGAAATTGCAGAAATGTGATTGACAAACAGTACAATTCCTGATGGGTCATTTCAGGGCCTGGCAGACTTTTTGTACCTGAGCATCTCTCACTGAGTCTGGCCTCTATTCTGTGAGGCCCTGTGAGGCCCTACATGGCTGTAGAGACTGGAGAAAGACCTGAAGCATCATTTGATTTTTTCAACTCTGATCCAGAGGCAGCTGCAAAATAAATCACATACAACATTACATTACAGTTAAAATTACTGAATCCATATTCATCTAAAACTCATGAAAAGTCCCAGCTGAGTTCAAACTAATCTTTTGGCAGCGAGAGCACCTCAGACTGCAGTTAAACATAAGCATATAATGGAAGAATCACTTTGACAATATACAGTATGCTTCATTCAGAAAAATAAAAGATTTCTATGTTTTAGTTCCTTTTTACTTCACTTTGACTATCACATAGCTTAAAATTTCTTTCTGATGCTGACGCTAAGCGCAAGTGCTAACGGTTAGCTTTGTTTTATCTGAAAGTTGTTGAAAATTTCTTTGTGAAGTTTCCAGACAGTCATATCGGTTTGATGTGTGTCTGTGTTCTCACAGCTAAATATTCTCAGGAGTGGGTCACTGCTTAGTTAATATTATTACAGCAGTTTCTCTTATCAAACATCTAAACTCTGAAATACATGTGTGCTCATTGTTTTACCAGATGGATTTCACTGTAGATTACCTTTACTGGCCAGCAGTGTTCACAGTAATGTGGCAGCTGATTTCACAATGCGAAATATTGAAATAATTCAGTGAAAATCACAGCGGCTTTTTGGAGCTGCTGCAGTTTCTTCAAACGTCTGTGAGTCAGCTTTTGACCAATGTTAGGTGGATATATCTTTACTTAAATTTATTTATCATTTTAGAGCAGATTGACTGAATTATGTGCTGTTTTTTTGCAGATATCAGGCAGGTTCTTTAGCTTTAACATCAACACATCCCATCCTTTCCAGTGTTGTTGGAGAGTCTGTCAGATTGGTAAGAACATGATTGTGAACTTTTCCAAACAGACTCAGCTGTATTCAGTGTCACTGACTTGTATTGAATTGTGGATGAACATTTTTCTAACATTACCTTCATATGGTGGGAGGTGTCAGCATGATAAGTGATAAAAACACACTCAGTATTTTTAGAGCTGAGAATCATTTTTGTGTTTTTGAATCATTATTGGATCTTGAGGTTTAATTTGGATTATCTTAAAACAAATGAGTGTCCCTCCAATATGTCTTAATTCACAAATGAAACTGTCTGATGACATATTTATTTCTTTGTTCTCTCTGCTCAGGTCTGACAGAGGCTTGTTATTGCAGTTTATGTAGACCATAAATAATGTGCACTGTAAAGTGGTAGGTTAGTTATGTTAGTTTTTACACTTATGCAATTAGAAACAAATCACTGTAGAAAACACACTTTATTGGATAATTAATAAAGATATAACATATTTTAATACACCATTTTTGAAGCTATATAAAAATCTATGTCCAGTACTGCACAGCACTCAGACTACTTACAGTTGTCTTCAGTAGAGGAGTCCTCTGGTGTCAGTTTTCTTTGCCTGAGAATAAATAATGTAAATAAATAATGAAGAGTTACAGATTCCCATCCATATCGTGTAATGTACGAAAGGTCTCAGATATTGTTAATTATCTAATTATTTTAATTTAATTGCCTAATAACAGAAGGGGGATGTATATATTTTGCTCAAACACTGAATTTCCATGCACAATAAACATTTAGCTGATTTTACCTGTAAATTCTATGTGAAAATGCATTTTTGGACTTACATTTTCTTCTGCAAAGATAAAGAACTGCTGCTGCCAAACTTATAAAAATAACAAAGCAAACAACCAAAGGGACAGCGATGTTGTTGTCTTCTTTATTTGCATCTGGAAAGAAAATCAAAAATCAAATTAGAAAAACATGACTGGTTTACAATACAACCGACATTACGCTGCAGTAACATCACATCTTGCCAGCCTGTGCATTTGACAGACTGCAGTTTTAATTTTACAACTTTCTTTTAATAGTACAGATTTGTTTAAAATGTCACAATTTAACCTGTTATTCTTCCAAAGGTCACTGAATAAGTACATTTAAATACTATCTGTGTCCTAGTTTAATAAGGCCACCCTGAGGTGAACTATGACAGGTCGATCTGCTTGTTAAAATATCAGAGCTGAACAGAAGATTCCTCCAACAACTTGACAAACAATTTGCTAAATAAGAACTAACTAATGCACGCTAGCTGACAGATGAGGCTCATCACTTTTTACCATAAAATATAGTGAAATACACTTTTTTTAACAAGACACAATAGTTGAAGAAATTGAAAGCAGAAAGCAACATTTATTTAATTATTTAATTGGGGCTTTTATTAACAATAGAAACTGTGCATTATTGTCACTTGGTTGTTTTGTCTTTCAGTCTTACCAGCATGTCGGGGACAGAAATGTCGAATGTCCGTCAGGTTTTTGGTCCGGCTGACCTTGTTGCTGTGTTCACAGATGATTGAGTCGTTCTCCAGGTAGAAGTGGAGAAAAGCACCAAAGGTTGTGACCTCTGATCTCTCTCCCCCCTCCTGACTGCAGGTTTGGGCGTCACATCTAAAAGAGCCGCTGATGTGATAATCCGACGTGCTGCAGGTCACAGTGAGGTTACAGGAGTCTGAGCTGTTGGACACAGAGTCCACCGTCAGCTGAACTGGAGACACTGGATCTGAGGGGGAAATGTTTGTGTGAAATCTTTTAGAAACATGGTGGCAAATGTTTTCAATTTTTGTCTGAAATGTGAACAAACCCACCTTGAACTGTGACGCTGTACTCAGTGACTATGTTGCTCTTTTTCAGCCCCTGTTACTCGTGCAGTGTAAACTCCATTGTCTGCATCTTGTAGATTCTTCAGTTTTATGGAGTGTTTATTCTCATAAATCTCAATCCTTCCTGTGTAATCAGGGGAGACTACTACACTTTTAGGAAAAAACGTGACTAAAACAACTGTTTTATTGAACTTCCAGACCATAGTGTCGTCTTTAGTAACATCAGCCTCCGTGACGTTCAGAAACACGTCCTTTCCTTTCTCCACAAACACAGGAGCACTGCAGCCTGTAAAAACAGAAGACACACAATACACTAAAACTAACTCACAACATATGGTTATTTGGTCATTATTGAATATCACCTTTCATTTCTGCACTTTCTGACTTATTAGATCATCAGTTCAAAATTATGAAGTACACTGAGCTTATCGAGGGTTTGAAAATGTCTTTTAAAGTTAACATGTGAAACTGAGCCCAGTGAGAGAGAGATGGTACTCAAACTCTTTACTCAAAGTTTTCAGTTATTTTTATATCTAGTATCTTGTACATCTGACTTGTTTCTGGTCTCTCAAATGATTTTACTGTGAGAAGGGTTTCAAATGTTTTTTGTGAGTTTGGATCCACATGTTCATCAAACAACAGATCATATTGAATAATCATGTGAACTGGCTGATGGCAATGATCATGTTTTGGGGAAAAGTATACAGTATACAGAATTACACCTATACAAAAAGAAACACAGCTCTATTGATTTGTGCCCTTTGGATAAAGACTGGGGTAAATGTAAAGACATAACTCTATATCTAAAACCATCATTACTATTATTATTATAATCATTTCTCAGTATTGTGTAATTCTATATTAAGTTACATTTCCGCCTCAACAAGTTTGATTGATGCTGAAACAGTGTTATGGTACAACAACTAGACCTTTAAGCAAACAAAAATGGGAAATATTTGTAGAATAAATGTATTTCTTACCTTTAACTTCACATGAATTCAGCAGAGAAAAAGCACAGAGAAAAATCAAGGCCACCATTTTGATGGATATGTCATAGGAGGAATGGAGACACCTCTCACGAATGTCTCTCACCTTAGACAGAACACTTTAAACTTTTTTTTTTATTTTAAACCACTTCCACCAGAGACACTTCCCCTTTTTTGTATTTTTTTGCTCCTTGGGGAACACAGATAAAACCAACATGCGTGTGAACGCTGTATAGCAGCAATGCTTGTGGCTGCTGCTTACAAGTGTTTGTGGTTGTCTGATTTCTGTCTGCATGCTTTGGCCTATTTCAGATTCTATGCTTAGAAGTAAAGTCAGTCAGGTCTGTGTAGCGACACCTGAAATTTATCCACATTCTTCTGGATCGAATCCTTATCCATGCTTACAATCTTTATTTTTGTCATCCTGATTTTCCATCCATTTCTTCCAATGTGTGTGTGTGTAAGTTGCAGTGTGTTGGGCTCTCAGTGTGACCGTAAATGTATCTTCTCAGAATTGTCCACAAATCTCTTATTACCAGTCTCGACAAATGGCTGCAGTTCATCAGGCCTGACTCTACTTTACCATCTTGTGCTTTAGGCAGAATACTTATTTTAGCATGTTAGCATAGCAACAATGTGTCTTTCGGTCAGTCGTTGTTTTGCTGGTTTTGCTGCTCCTTGAGCAACACAGATAAAACCAACATGCGTGTGAACACTGTATAGCAGCAATGCTTGTAGCTGCTGCTGACAAGTTTTTGTGGTTGTCTGATTTCTGTTTCAGTCAGTCATTGTTTTGCTGCTAACAGGTGGCCGGGTGACAGGCGGGGAAACTACAAACCGCAAGAAGGTTAATCCCTCCTAAATCTGATGGTATCCCTTGTTTCTATGCATGCTCTTGGAAAGTTAATGCAGTGACAGTACAAGAGAGATACAAAATCAAAAGTGGAGCAGACAATGTAGTGGCTCAACAATGAAATATTATTTAGTGATCAAAATATTTAAACTGCAATTTTATTTTTAGAGAATGTAAATTTAGCCTTTTAAACACTATTTCACCATGACTGGGGAAAGATTTAAGGTAACAAAAAACATTATTTTCTCGCAAAATGTACTGTAATGGTAATGACAAAATGTTTTGGTAATGACATAAACAATTAATCCTTACGGGTTTTTTTATGTAAACAAAACAAAATACTACCTTTTAAAAACAAAGCCTTTGAAACACTTAACATTTTAACACTTAACTGTATTTTTTGGACCGTTGAGCTTGTCTAGTTGAGGCCATGTTGACCACTTGCAAACAGAAATAATGTAAATCACTGTTGGCCAGTGTTCAGTTATGTATCAGTCATGTATCATGTTTATATTGTGTATATATAAATATATTTATATGTGTGTGTTTGTGTACATTTTGAAATTTTCAACCCAAATATTGTTCTTTCAATTCATTGAATCAGAGTTTGCAACTCAGCATATGCACATTTGTTACACTTGTCCTTGCCTCATCTGTCCATCAGAAAAGTGTCATCTTCAGTGACGTACAACATCACTTTCACATCCTGGCATAGTGTGGTGCCATCATATTACGAGCCCTCCTCATGTCCTTGTGGTCTGGACTTGTTCTGGAAGATTCTACCTCACACATAAAGAAGAACTCATTTTGATGTTTGCAGTAAAATTTGCAAACAACACATTTGTAGAGATCGAAAAATTTCCTGAATTTATATCAGTCAGTCTACTGAATGCCACTGAGACAGAGGAACTGCAATTTTGCAACTTTTGGAGAAAGGAAGCATCTGTTTTAAATTCAATGATATTCAATGTGTGGGTGCTTTCAGGACTATTTATATCTTAAAGAAGGTCATTAAAAAATGACTTTTAGCAATATTTGCTAAAACGGTCACTGTGTCCTGACAGTAGAACATGAGACAGATGATCTGAGATAAAAATCTGACTCCACTGGCTCCACCTGCCACCTCTAAGGCCATTTGACAAGAATCCACCACCACACCAGAATATCTAACAGAGCTCCACTCCACCACACTTGAGCTAACTTTGAGCGAGTGCAACAGCAGATAAACAACAAGAGTCAACAAGGAAAAAACAGTTCACACCAAAGCTAAGTAAACAGAAAAAGGCCAATGAAGAAAAGCGACTTAAAAAAACAGAATTAGACCCATCCACAGTGAGGACAGGGGCGTTGGAGGACAGCTGTTGCATTGTAGTAAGAGGAGCAGGGAAGCTGGAACATATACTTGATCCAAATTTCAAAATAAGAGCACTTTCAGTCAGTAAGATTATGAGATTGTCCTAAACTTACAGACTGCAGCTTTAAGGCTCCAAATAATGGCAGCTGACCTTCCTGAGGTGCAAACATATGTCATGTACCTACTACATAAAGTGCTAATTTTCTATTTTGAAACATCAGTAACAGCCACACAAAACAGAAAATGCCCACACCATCGAGAGAGAGAGAGAAACTTTATTAATCTCCAAGAGAAATTCAAAGATACACTATACAGAGCACCTTGAACACAGTAAATTAAATCAATCAAATGTGTGCTTACACACATAGCAGTGGATTGTACAGTACACATATCTGACATGGTGTCTCTGTGTCTTTAACTCCAGGGCCTCTGTCATTTCAAAAGTAAATGTAAAAATCATGTCGTGAGAACGATGTGAGTCAGTGAGCACATTTACAGTTTACCACACTTACCAGAAAGGAAGTCATCATCACTTCAACTGCACGGAGCAAGCAAGTGTTAAAGTAAAACTAAACCTGATCTAATACAACAAAAACACAGAACAAACAGCAGTATTTTGTTTTTATGTCATATATTGACACAAGTGTAGAGTTTTTTCTTTCAAACCTTTGTCACAGGGACCAAAGATGAAAATGAGCCTTCAGGTAATGATGATGCAACATACAATGAATGAATAAATACAAACACGGTACTAATATTTATTTTTGAAGTTTACAGAATTTACCAAAACTCACAAACCAAACCACCCGTGCACTGTACACCAAATGAACCTCTCAAAGACCACCACCAGGGAAGGGGATGCTGCCTCAGGCCCACAGCACCTGCACACAAAATAAATGTTAGAAATCAAGCCATAAACAGAATCAAGTGCATACCATACAATAAACAATGAAAACAGGACAACCTACTAAATATAAAAAACAAAAACCAAAATACCATTAACAGAAGAAAATAATTATTATACGAAAAACGGAAGAGGCCTGACGAGCTAAAACAGGAGAGCTCCGCAGAGCTAGAACGAGCCCCGTAGAATAGGGCCAAAATGCCTCCAAGGAGAGCATGAATGATCCTGTAAAGCCAGAACCAGAGAGCTCGGTAGAGCCGCACAAGCCCTGCAATGTCCAAGCCGGAAGAGCGGTGACACACACGACACTAATCATGCAAGGCAACCGGATCTGCGATGTTCATTATTGTGATTGTGGGACTGCTGGTCTGCACTGTGACTTCTGTTTGTGCAGACAGGAAAGGATTTGTTACTGGAGATGGGGACGCCGTGCCGGAGTCGAGTGCCGCGCCAGGAGGAGACGTTACCGGCCCGTCCTCCCCTCCATCATCATGGGGAATGTAAGATCTCTCCCCAATAAGATGGACGAGTTAGCGGCGCTGACCCGGCATCAGCGGGAGTATCGGGAGTGCAGCCTCCTGCTGTTCACGGAAATGTGGCTAACTGCACTAACTCCGGACACGGGCTGATGAACTGGACGGCTTCACATTCCTACAGGCGGACAGAAGCAAGGAGAGCGGATAAGAGGAAAGGAGGAGGGCTGGCAGTGTTTGTTAATGATAGATGGTGTAACCCTGGGCACATCACTATCAAGGAGCAGCACTGCTGCAAGGACATTGAACTGTTGGCCGTCAGCATGAGGCCTTACTACCTGCCGAGGGAGTTCACACATGCCCTTGTGGTTGTAGTGTACGTGCACAATAAAACACTGGACCTGTTTTATGCCAACACCAAGGAGGCATACCACTCACTCCCTCTTCCTCCCCTGGGCCGAGCCGACCACAACCTCGTGCACCTCCTGCCTGTGTATAAGACTCTTGTGCACAGGCAGCCTGCTGTCACCTGTACTGTGAAGAAATGGTCTGAAGAAGCCGAGGCCGAGGCGGCCCTGAAAGACTGTTTCAACACAACACTATGGGATGTTTTCAGTGACGCCCATGGGGAGGACATCGACAGTCTCACCCACTGCCTGACGGCTTGTGTGTACCCACCACGACTGATCGCGCTTGGACTACATAAACTTCTTTTGTGTGGAGAACACCGTACCCACCAGGACTGTACGGAGCTTCTCCAACAGCAAAGCCCTTGGATTACCCCGGACATTAAGGCTCTCCTTGAAGGAGAAGAGGAGAGCTTTTGTGTCTGGAAATAAAGAGGAGCTGAAGTCTGTGCAGAGGGAGCTGAGGAGGATGATCAGGAAGGGGAAGAACAGCTACAGGAGGAAGATGGAGCACCAGCTGCAGCAGAACAACATCTGTGGTGTCTGGAAGGGACTTAAGACCATCTCGGGCTTCAAGGAGCCAAAGTCCCAGCCTGTTTGGAGCAGGAGACCAGGGGTGGGCAAATGACCTGAACTTATTCTTCAACAGATTTGATCAGGCATCCGTCACCCCTCCCCCGGCCCAGTCTCCTCTGCAGCAACCCCCATCACGCTCTGTGCCCCCTGTCCACTGCTCCTCCTGTGCCCCCTCACCCCCTCTCACGACCCTCAGTTCACACCTACCCACTCCCCCCCTCTCACAACCCTCAGTTCACACCTACCGGACACTTCCACTTCACACTCTGTCCTGTGCACCTCCCCCCCATCAACACCTCCCTGCTCCAGCCTGCTCCTCACAACACACCAGGTGTGACAGGAATGCCCTGAAGAAGAACAGGGCCAGGAAAGCGGCGGGTCCAGATGGCATCGGCTCCTGAAGTCCTGCGCAGACCAGCTGTGTGGGATTCTTGGGCACATGTTCAACCTGAGCCTGAAGCTGGGGAGAGTGCCACAGCTCTGGAAGATGTCCTGCATCGTCCCAGTGCCAAAGACACCGCACCCCAAGGAGCTCAACAGCTACAGGCCGGTAGCTCTGATGCCCTGACGTCTCATCTGAGGCTTTTGTGTCTCTGTCCGCTCTGGCTGTGCTGAAGACGCTGGAGAGACTGGTCCTCGCCCATCTGCGCCCGCTGGTGAGCTCCTTCATGGACCCGCTGCAGTTCGCCTACCAGCCTGACATCGGGGTGGATGATGCCGTCATCTACCTCCTTCACACCTCCCTCACTCACCTGGAGAAGGCTGGAAGCACTGTGAGGATCATGTTCTTTGATTTCTCCAGTGCATTCAACACCATCCAGCCCAGGCTGCTGGGGGACAAGCTGCAGCTAGCTGGGGTGGACCATCACCTCACTACATGGATTTTGGACTACCTCACACACAGGACCACAGTTTGTGAGGGTGCACCGGTGCACTCCACTGCAGGGAATGGTTCTGGCTCCTGTGAGAAAGGCCAGCTCTGTCCTGGGATGCCCCCTGGACTCAGTAGAGGTGGTGGGAAACGAAACGGGAGGATGATGGCTAAGCTGTCATCCCTGTTAAACAACACGTCCCACCCTCTACAGGACACTCTGACAGCTCTGGGCAGCTCCTTCAGTGAGCGGCTGCTCCATCCACGCTGTGTGAAGGAGAGGTACCGCAGGTCCTTCCTGCCTGCTGCTGTCAGACTGTACAACAAACAAAATGCTCGCTAGTCTACAGTTAATAGACAAACAATAAACTGTGCAACAACAATACACTTCTGTTCATTATTCATCACTATTTCACTGTTTTTTGCACTCCCTGAGATATTATATATTTCTCATATGTATACTCTCAGGCACACTCCCTCTGTACTATGTACAGGTTTACTTACAGTTACAGTTATAATTATTTATCTTGGATTATTTTACCTTTTATTTCATTTTATTTTATTTTATTTTATTTCATGTCTTACATTTCTTACTGACTATTTCCCACTATGTGTCTTCACTGCTGTTACGCTGTAAATTTCTACTACTCATTTTTTTTCCTACTACTAATAAAGGAAATCTGAAATCTGGATGTCAAAGAAGCTGTTGATCTACGAGAGGGTGGTGATTTAACATGGAGGTTCAATGGCGGTAAAAATTTTGTAAGTGTAATTTTCAAGTGTTAAGCAGGAAGAGCTGAAGTTTCTGTACAAAATCACTCTTTAGTCTTGAAGAATGTAAAAAATATTGACAGTGGAGATTACACTTCAGTGAAATGTAGGAATTACAACATAATATCCAAATACAGTAAGAAGAATAACTCAGTTTTTACTTGGAAGCTTTTTTTGTGCAGTATCGAGTGTTTTGTAATGAAACAACCAGTTTTGTTGTGTTCCAGGTTCAGAGGGCGGATATATCAAAATATGAATCGATAACAGTAATGACTGTGCTCCATTTGTAAATAAAATAACTGTACAGAGAATAAAAGTAAAAAGGTTTGGAAAGATGTTATCTTATAGATCTTATTTTTGTTTTTACATTTGTATGATCACAAGAAATGCATATGTATACAATACATATAACACAGAATCTGACTATTTAAGATATCCTAAAAGCAAGATTGCATATATGTATGTTTTGTCAGTGTTTTGTCAATAAAATCTGACCAAAACTGTTATGATGCACTAACTGGCTCGACCCCAAAATGCAGACTCAAGAAACGGCTAGAGAGTCAGGTACAGGTAGAATCAACCAGGGATTTATTAAATGCTCAGACAGGGGGAAATCCAGGGGGCTGTCCAGGAATGGCCAGACCGAGAGAGTCTTGGTTGGCTCTCTCAGTCTGGCCGTTGGTCTTGGGGTGAAAACCAGAAGAGTTATCTTCTACAAGTCCACAGAAGTCAATACAGGGGCAGAGTGATGAGTTTTTCTCCACAAAGAAGAAGCCAGCATCCGACAGAGACGTGAAAGGCCACATAATACCTGCTGACAGGGACTTCTTGAAATATTTTTCCGTGGTCTCATGGTCTGATCGGGACAGATTTTATAGGCGGCTGCTGGGAGCTGGGGGACTGGTGGTAGACTGCAAGGAGAGCAGAGAAGAGAGTTGACTTGACAGCATGGTTATCTGCTGTGTTAGGGACTAGTTGGATTCAAACAAAGCCCTGAATGCTGCTGTTGTTACGACCCAGAAGATCTGAGCAAAAGCATGAAGGGCAACCAGAGAGAGAGGTTGGACCAAGCAGCAATATGACACCTGATGGATGCAGAAGTTAACAGTGAGGAGTCACAAGTGATATACAGTCAATGAAGAACCCTCTCAGGGAAATCTATACTTATCGCTACACATAAAGATAACCAATACAAAATTCTGCTCCTCAGTTTGTCTGGTAAGAGAAAGTGTTACAGTGTTAGTGTTGTAAAATTACCCAAGCAACATCATATATTGTATTTTCAGCGGTCAATCTGCAGATCAGTCACAAAAAGTTTGACTTTTCTGTTAAGTAACTGCATCACATTTACATTATGCAAACTGCTGTGACTAAATTATTCCATCTTCACACAGTAGCACATTTTAAAGCCTGCATGTGAAGGACTTTTATATATTTTGTGATGTTGGCAACTCCTAGTGGACTCCTAAATTTCCCATGCATACTGTGTACTGTATGAAGGGTCTAAGATATTGTTAATTATATCATTATTGTAATTTCATTGCCAAAAAAAACATGCAAGATTTATACACTTTTCTTGAGCACTGAATTTCCATATACAGTAAATATTTTGCTGATTTTACTTTTAAATTTTATGTTAAAATGCATGTTTGGACTTACATTTTCCTTTCCATCATCATCATTGAATGAGCCGGTGTTTAATTACTACAGTGGAGTGGGTGGCTGATTGCAGATGACTCTCAGGTGCGGTGATCAGGCCAGGTGTGGTGATGACTGTCCTGAAGTAACCGTCCTCGTCTTCCTCGGCAACAGAACAGACAATGACAGACAAAAACAGACAGAGGGAGACAAACACACACACAAGGGAGAGCAGGGAAATGAAGCACAGGGGAAACATGAAGGGAACCCTGACACCCTCCTCAGTTGCTCTTCCTGAGGTTTCTTACAATTTGTTCTTTTTCTTTTTTGTCTCAGTCGTCTTCATCACTTCCTCTCCTCATCTGTGCAACTTGCAGCATATTACAGTTTTTCTGCATTGCTGAAACACTAAACCCCATTCTCTTAAGTGGCCTGAACCCACTTATTGAGTCAATCACTCTTTTGAACAAAACCTAAAATATATAAATATACTATACTAAATAAACTATTTTCACCAAATTAGATGCAATTTGAAGATCTCATTTACTCTTTTTGCAAAACTCTAAATACATTCTCAGTCACTAAAACACATTTTCCACTGTGATGCTCTGGTGATGCATAATGGTAACCACAGGGGGCAGAAGTTTAACACAATTACAGCACAGATGTCTTCGCTTACACCCAACGACTCAACATTGTTCACACTCGTTGCTGATGATGTGATGAAACCAATATGAGCCAGTTCAGAGTGCACAGGGTGAGCTGAAGGTGGGTGGTCTTCAGGATGTCTTGATTGGGCGTCACCAGCAGGATCATCATTCAGTACTGTACTGCTTGCAGTACTTACAGTATGCAATATCTAATCTCTGTTACTGAGTTGTGAATGTTTTTTTGGAAAACACAAAATGAATTTACTGTCTTATAAACAATAAACTTTGGACAATGTTAAAGCAATGCAAATACATCACAGTGATATTTGGCTTCAGGTACAGGTGAGAGTGACAAAGTACAACCAGAGCTGATGGAGATTTAGCATGAGAGTGAATGAGAGTTTCTGCTGTTGGGCCTCAATGTTCAGTAGAAGTGCAATTGAAAGACATGAAACAAAATATGATCTTTAATAACTCTTAATCATCTTTATTAAATCACATTTTAGGGCTTTCATGTTTAGTCATACTTTTTCAGACTGCAAAAATAATTACAATGAGAGAATAACAGGATGTAACAACACAGATTCAATATTCAATAATACAGAATCTGTTCCAGCTTTCCCAGGAAAAGTTCCTGTACTTTGCAGGGTCCATCGAGTCCATCAGGCCTATCATCATCATTTTAGAGGATCAGAGCAGCCTGGACAGGTGTCAGTAAGTCCATCCTCCAGGTCAGTTCTCCATATTGAAACACTTTGGTTTGCACTGTTGCATAAAATGATGCTCGGCTGATTGGAAGGCCGCGGCTATAATATTAGATAAATCATTTTTTGTTTCACAATGGCAACTTTTACTCCTAGAAAGTTATGGGGCAATGTTTGATATCTATATTAAGAAGACATGACAAGTTGTTCAGTAATATCCAAACAAACAAAAAGAGGACATTACCTCTTACATAAGTAAGTAATTGCATCAGCGTCCCCTCTACTTCACAACAAGCCGACACAGTTTGGATCCTGTATGATCATTTTTTCTTCAGTGCACAGGTAATGTAGGCCCTGTGTATTATCTTTATTTACAGATCCTTGTATCATACACAGTTTGATGTTTCAGTACTAGTTGTGCGTGACATTTCCCAGCTTGGAAGTTGGTGTCAGAGGTAGCAGAACAATAAACAACCTATACATTGCTGAGATTGTATGAGATTTTAAACTCATGGAATCAGGACTGGAAGTTAATTATGTTAATGCTGCAAATATTTGCAACCCAACACATCCATATTCATTATACGCATCCTTGCTTCATCTTCCATGTCTAACCATCATTCTTACATGTTTCCATCAGAAAAGAGTCATCTTCATTGACTTACAACATCCCTTTCACATCCTGGCAGAGTCTGCTGTCATATTACGAGCCCTCCTCGTGTTCTTGTGGTCTGGACTTGTCGATGAAAACACTGACAGCTTCTACTTCACACAGAAAGGAGAACTCATTTTGATGTTTGCAGAAACATTTGCAACCAACATGTTTGCTGAATGCCACTGAGACAGAGGAACTGCAAAAGCATCTGTTTTGAATTCAATGATATTCAATGTGTAGGTGCTTTTAGGACTATTTAAAAACATATCTTAAAGTAGGTAACCTTCGAAATAAGAGCACTTTCAGTCAGTAAGATTATGAGACTCTCCTGAACTTACCGACTGCAGCTTTAGGGCAAATAGAGGCAGCTGACCTTCCTGAGGTGCAAACATTCATCGTGTACTTAAATAAAGTGCTACTTTTCTGTTTCAAAACAGTCACACATGACGGAAAACAGGAAATGCCCACACCATCAAGAGATACATTATACAGAGCACCTTGAACACAGTAAATTGAATCAGTCAGTGGAATAAGTTTGTCTACATTCCAGTTGTAGTGCAACATTAGTCTACAAATCCAAAGTGTCTAAAGTCCAAAGTGCTTAACCTAACATATAGAAGTGGATTGTACAGTACACATATCTGACATTGTGTCTCTGTGTCTTTAACTCCAGGGCCTCTGTCGTTTCAACAGTAAATGTAAAAATCATGTCGTGAGAGCGTTGAGGGTTTCAGTGAGCACATTTACAGTTTACACACATTTACAGTTTACCACACTTACCAGAAAGGAAGTCATCACCACTTCAACTGCAGGGAGCATTCAAGATGAGAGCAAGTGTTAAAGTGAGGCTAAGCCTGATCTAATACAACAAAAACACAGAAACAAAAACAGAACAAACAGCAGTATTTTGTTTTAATGTCATGTACTGACACAGGTGTAGTGTTTTTTTCTCTCTCCTGTCCTCTTTTTTCTTTCAAACCTTTGTCACAGGGACCAAAGATGAAAATGAGCCTTCAGCTAACGATGGTGCAATTTTTATCAAGAAAACTTGATACACTGAATGCACAACAAAATATGAATATTTGATGACAAAATTATATTCTGAATTAATAACATTCATGAGTTCAACTTGATGAAATACTTTACTGAAAGGGTTAGGGTCACATGATCGATGATTTCAGACTGGATTTATAAGATTAAGTGTTGAAGACGGACAGAGAGCAGATAAGTGACTCGTGTCAACTCCGTTCTGAAAAACAGGAAAGAGGTCATAGAAGATGTTTTTTCAAACTTCTGAAATTAGTTTTTTTTAAGCAAACTATGTTTTCTCCTGAACGGCATTTAGCTGTGTCTTCATCTTAAATATCACAGGTGCAATGCAAAGTGTTTAAAAGGTCAAATAAAACATGTTGGTCTGTACTGACACTAAATTCTGTTTTACTTTTGGTTGATTTTCTGTTTCCTTGTGTATTATTATACTTTTTCAGGTTCCTCTTTCTTTGACACACGACGTCTAGTTTTAGTGAGCACATTTACAGTTTACCACATTTACCAGAAAGGAAGTTGTCATCACTTCAAGTGCAGGGAGCATTCAAGATGAGAGCAAGTGTTAAAGTGAACTAAACCTGATCTAATACAACAAAAGCACAGTACAAACAGCAGTATTTTGTTTTTATGTCATGTACTGACACAGGTGTGGTGTTTTTTCTCTCTCCTGTCTTCTTTTTTCTTTCAAACCTTTGTCACAGGGACCAAAGATGAAAATGATCCTTCAGCTAACGATGGTGCAACAAACAAAACTAGTTTTACTTAAATGAATAAATAAAACATATAGTGCTAATATTTATTCAGATTTTGCAAAACAGAACAAGAACAGAATTATTTGAAAAGAACAAGAGTGCTTTTGTTTGTCATCTTTTATCAGAATTTAAATTCAAAGCTGTTTTCTTGAAAAGGGTTGAATTTAATTATTTAAGTCTTTATCAGCAGGTCTCATGGAATAAAACTGAGCTTAGACAGGAACTTTAAATAGAGAAGTTCATGAACATAGAGGTATTCATGTGGTTTTGACAGGAAGAACAAAACTGTGAGACCTTTAAGCTCGAGGTGTGAACAGAACACGTTCCTGTAGTCAGGCAGAGCAACCGGACAGAGACTCTACGATGTTCATCACTGTGATACTGGGACTGCTGGTCTGCACGGAGGCACGAGGTAAGATAAAAACACTGTCTAATAAACATTAAAATCATTATCATTATGAACTGATACAGTAATAATGTGTGAGCAGATCTGAGATTAATGCAGAGCACAATAAAGTTATATATATTTGATAGGTGGTGTTATTTTATGAGAGCAGTAAGGATCAATGAGGCTTCCTTTGTGTGTATAATGTGTAATATGTAAGAAGAGGGACTGAATTTGAAGAATTTGAGAGGGAGGAAAGAATAAAGTGGTTTCATTAAAACAAATATGTCCTGTTTCTTAAAAAACATCTCAATTCTGACTGCTGAAAGGAAATCATCTTATCTAAAAAAAAAAAATCACCTGGTTCTCAGAAAAATATACAGCAAGAAGTCTTGTTTTCAATGCTGTAGAGTTAAAAGTCAACACCTCTGCATACAGATTCAAGAAGAAAAGTGCAAGAGGAAAAGAAAAAAAATATGTTAACAGACATCTTTATAAAAGAAAAACATAAAAACACCACCTATTACCATGTTGAGTAACATCTCATCTCCACTGGGATTAGTTCACCTCTATCAAGCTGTGTCATGACTGATTATAAATTATTAAGAATAGTATTGTAGAAGTAGTGGTAGTAGTAGTAATTAAAACAGTAATTGGTAAAGTACTGTGTGCTATTACATGTCTTTTCAATGTAAACAAAGTTTTGAACATATTGATTCATAGCTGAAAACAAGTGTCAGTAAATCAAAAGTCTAAAGTCAGGTGTCATTTTCTGTCAGTTTGTACTTTTACACACAAATGGATGAAAGTAATATATTGATAATATGGAAATATTGATTGTAGCTGCTTTAAACATACAGATGATTTTGATATCTGTTCTTTTTGCAGGAAGCATCACTGAGACTCTGTTTGTGCAGACAGGAAAGGATTTATTACTGGATGTCAAAGAGGCCTGTTGTTCTAGAAGAACGGTGGATGATTTAACATGGAGGTTCAATGTCAGTACAAATATTGCAAAATTTACCTTTATCGTGGTGAAAGCATTTCATTTTCAAGAGTTATACAGGAAGAGCTGAAATTTTCTGCACAAACTCAATCTTTACTCTTGAAGAATGTACAAAAGATTGACAGTGGAGATTACACTGCAGTGGTTTCAGGTGCAAAAGACCAACTTGTAGCTAAATACAAGGTCACAGTTCAAGGTGAGTTTCTTGACATTTCAAATATTGATTCACAGAAGTTCCCTGTTTCAAAAGCCTTCACACCTTGTTTCTTTTCCTCCAGATCCAGTGTCTCCAGTTAAAGTGACAGTGAGCTCCTGCAGCTCAGAGTCCTGTAACCTTCACTGTGACCTGCAGCACAGTGGACGCTCACATCAGCAGCACTTTTAGATGTGACAGACAAACCTGCTCTGAGGAGGGAGGAGAGAGATCAGAGGACACAACCCGTCCTTCATCTATCACTGTTTACCTGGAGCAAGTCTTCATCATCTGTAACCATAGCAACCATGTGAGCTGGAAACAGGACAAGAAGGAGATTAAATCTTTCTGCAAACCACCAAATCCAGGTGAGATTAAAAGACAAACAAACCATGTTACTGACAGCTCAAAGTTACCTAAAACAGTAGAAACACTTTACATATTTCACAAAGATCTCTGGGAGCAGATTGATTCTGTCAAACCTACAATGGGAGGAGCCACAAAAAGAAAAAAGGACATAATATTTGAATATCTCAAATTCTTATGACGCTTAATATGTAATTTTTCAACATTTTATCCTCTTTTATTAATCTGCAATATCAGACATGCCAATAAGAAAAAAAACCAAAACAAATTTGCTGATAATTTTGCAGTTTGGAGCATTCATTTTTTAAAGAAAACATTTATATGTCTGAATTTATAAGCTCTGGACATGATTAAACCCTCTGTCAGGGAGAAAAAATCCTAACTAGAAGAAAAACACATTTCATCTTTAGGCACTTATAATGTCAATAATAGAGAATAGAGGGATGTAATTTGAAATGTAGGAAATAAAATTCATGACTAAATTGTAAAGTACACCACATGCTGTCCAAATACAATAAGAAGAATAACTCAGTTTTTACTGAGAAGTCCTTTTTGTGCAGTAACGAGTGTTTTGTGATGAAACAACCAGTTTTGTTGTGTTCCAGGTTCAGAGGGCGTCTTTGCCGGGCTCTCTGTGTGTCTGCTGAAGACTGTGGTGTTCTCTGTCGGTCTGATCATCATGGTGTCTGTCGTCATCGCTGTTCACCTCATGGTGATACTCAAGAAGAAGAAATGAACCAATCTTACAGATTTATCAGAATATGAATTCAATAACTGTTTACCCAGTTATGACTGTGCTCCCTTTGTAATAAAATAATTGTACAGAGAATAATATTAATAAAAAGTTTTTTGGGAGGATGTTATCTTCTAAAACCAACAAAAATAAGATCTATATTTGTATGATTAATGCCCCTTACAGCTTACAAGAAATGCATATGTGTATAATACATGTAACACAGACTCTTACTCTGTTTAAGATATCCTAAAAAAAGATTGCATGTGTGTATGTGTTTGTAAATTCATTGTTAATTTGATCAATGCACTGATATTTCCCAATATTTTTAAGCATATTTTAATGTTTGGGTGAATTAAGATTCTGGTACATGGATAAAAGATGATGTGTTACTGACTTTTTCCCCTGTGGTTCCTGTTAAACTGCATTTCACTGTATCAGCACTTTAACTGTGAACAATGACGAGAACTCAATCTCATATAAATTATTTAATGTCATATTTTGAGATTTTTAGCAAGGATTAAATTTTTGCTGTAGTTATAATAAAACTTGATACACTGAATGCACAACAAAATATGAATATTTGATGACAAAATTATATGCTGAATTAATAACATTCATGACTTCAATATAATAATAATACTTTACTGAAAACCTTTTCAAGTATTTGATTCACAGATTTTTAGTCAAGCATTGTAAATTCAAGTATATAGAGAAGAAAATGAATTCTTAATATCTTTTAACAGGCAATGACTATATGTAATTGATATTTGAACTCAACAGCAGAACAAGTACACTTCTCTCTTCAGTGCTCCTTCAGAAGCTCCCACATCACATCACTCATTTTAAAAGTCACATTTCCATACTGTCAGGTGTTAATGGAAGAATAAAAGATGCATCATTTTGTCTATACAATACTGAATTTTTGCAGTTGTTGGATTACATATATTCCTCTGAAGTTTAAAGATCATGTTGGGAGCTGCATTTAACAGGTGGTCGCTGCAGTGGGTGTGTTATCATGGATAAAAGGGTCTTCTGCTTTGCGTTTTTACTCAAATGTAAAAATGAAGTTGCCCATCAGTGCATGTTTGGTACAAAATCAATATACTAACACAGCTCTTCTTGACATTTGAATTTATATTGGACCCACTGACCAAACTGAGATGATACAAAGAGCAACTTCTGAATGTGTGATGCTTGGTGACTGAAATGTTTGTGGAAGGGAAATACTATACAAGGTGAGGATGGTGGAGATTACTACACGTGCAGCCTGTGGGTTTCCCCATGAATTGTTTCAGGACCTGGCAGGCAGGTACCTGGTACAGGCTATCTGGCAGAGTCTGGCCTCTAGTCTGAGTGGCAGTGTGAGACCCTGCTACTGTAGATGGAGGCTGGAGAAAGATCTGGTATCATCTGGTGAACGTTGGGCTGAGCTCTGGCCTGGAAAATAAATAACATCAAACATATTTCAAAGGTTGGCATTTTTACTCTTAATTTTAATGTTAATTGCAATCTCAATCTAACAGAGTTCAATTCCTTTAAAAGCCATTAACTTCTGATCATTGTCAGTTTGTTTATCATTACATTGCAATTAATTTAATCTTAAATACAGAAAATGACTATATGAAATCAAGAGAATCAGAGTGTTTTTTGGACTTGGTTTCACTGTGTCTTTTGAGTTTAAACATCTCTCTACATGGCTTGATATAAATGTTGCAGTTTTGTCTTTCTATGCACCCGTATGTGATTTCAGCATAAAGTTTTGAGAACACAAAACCTTTTGGGAACATGCTTTTGTACTTTTGCAAACTGGAGCACAATTTTGCTGTTTGTGTCACCTTTTCTCACAAACCTTTGTTGAAAATTTGAAATAAAACATAAGCAAGCAACACAAGACATAAAGGAAATACACTGCAGTTTGAGAGGACCAATTGCCAGACGATGCCTTAAAATTGATGCATCGCAGTGCATCTACAAATTCATCAGGGTCATGAGGTCCAAAGCAGAACATCTGAGCAAAAGCATGCAGAGCAACCGGAGAGAGGTTGGAGCAAGCAGCAAAATGACATATGATGGATGCAGAAGTTAACAGTGAGAAGTCACAAGTGACTACAATCAATAAATCACCCTCTCAGGGAAATCTATAGTGATCGCAATACAAATAAAAATAGCAATACAAGTATGCAATGATCCAGATTTTGCTTTTGAAAGTTTTCCCTCAGGTCCAATATTAATCATTGAACTGCTCAAAAATACAAAATTCTGCTCCTCAGTTTGTCTGGTAAGTTTAGGAAAGTAAAAGTGTTAAAAAGAAAAAAACTTCAAACGTCATATATTGTATTTTAAATGGTCACTCTTCTATCTGCAGATCAGTCACAAATAAAGTAACTGCATCACATTTACATTATGCAAACTGCTACTGACTAAATTATTCCATCTTCACACATTAGCACATTTTAAAGCCTGCATGTGAAGGACTTTCATATATTTTGTGGATGTTGGCGACTCCTAGTGGACTCCTAAATTCCCATGCATACTGTGTACTGTATGAAGGGTCTAAGATATTGTTAATTATATCATTATTGTTATTTCGTTTCCAAAAAAAACACGCAAGATTTATATACTTTTCTTGAGCACTGAATTTCCATGTACAGTAAACATTTTGCTGATTTTACTTTTAAATTTTATGTTAAAATGCATGTTTGGACTTACATTTTCCTTTCCATCATCAGCATTGAATGAGCCTGGTGTTTAATTACTACAGTGGAGTGGCTGGCTGATTGCAGATGACTCTCAGGTACGGTGATCAGGCCAGGTGTGGTGATGACTGTCCTGAAGTAACCTCCTCGTCTTCCTCAGGCAACAGAACAGACAATGACAGACAAAAACAGACAGAGGGAGACAAACACACACACAAGGGAGAGCAGGGAAATGAAGCACAGGGGAAACATGAAGGGAACCCTGACACCCTCCTCAGTTGCTCTTCCTGAGGTTTCTTACAATTTGTTCTTTTTTCTTTTTTGTCTCAGTCGTCTTCATCACTTCCTCTCCTCATCTGTACTACTCGCAGCATATTACAGTTTTTCTGCATTGCTGAAACTCTAAACCCCATTCTCTGAAGTGGCCTGAACCCATTTATTGAATCAATCACTCTTTTGAACAAAAACTAAAATATATAAATATACTATACTAAATAAACTATTTTCAACCAAATTAGATGCAATTTGCAGATCTCATTTACTCTTTTTGCAAAACTCTAAACACATTCTCACTCACTAAAACACATTTTCCACTGTGATGCTCTGGTGATGCATAATGGTAACCACAGGGGCAGAAGTTTAACACAATTACAGCACAGATGTCTTCGCTTACACCCAACGACTCAACATTGTTCACACTTGTTGCTGATGATGTGATGAAACCAATATGAGCCAGTTCAGAGTGCACAGGGTGAGCTGAAGGTGGGTGGTCTTCAGGATGTCTTGATTGGGCATCACTAGCAGGATCATCACTCAGTACTATATTACTTGCAGTACTTACAGTATGCAATATCTAATCTGTGTTACTGAGTTGTGATTTTTTTTTTGAAAACACAAAATGAATTTACTGTATTATAAACAATGAACTTTATTTTCTGGAGCTACATTCTCTGAATACTTATGTTAGCGTGTTAGCATGGCAACATTTAGAACGATGTTAAAGCAATGCAAATACATGACAGTGACATTTAGTGACATTTAGTCTCAGTTTGTGCAGAGAGGAAAGGATTTATTACTGGATGTCAAAGGACCTGTTGATCTAGGAGACAGCAAAGATTTAATATGGAAGTTCAATGGCAGTACAAATATCATAAAATTATCTGATGGTACTAAAACAAAATTTTACACAAATTATAAAGGAAGAGCTGAATTTTTTTGTAGAAACTCATTCTTTACTTGAAGAGTGTACAAAAGATTGCAGTGGAGATTACACTGCAGGTTTCTGGTGAAAATGACCAACCTGTAGCTAAATACAAGGTCACAGTTCAAGGATTAGTTTGTTGACATTTCAAATATTGATTCACAGAAGTTCCCTGTTTCAAAAGCCTTCACACCTGTTTCTTTTCCTCCAGATCCAGTGTCTCCAGTTAAAGTGACAGTGAGCTTCTGCAGCTCAGAGTCCTCTAACCTCACTGTGACCTGCAGCACAGAGGGATCTCCTCCCAGACCTGGACTAAAGCATCCGCCAACTCCTGGACAGTCTGTGGTGCAACGTGGCGTTGGTGGATGGAGCGAGACATGATGTCCCAGATGTGCTCAATTGGATTCAGGTCTGGGGAACGGGCGGGCCAGTCCATAGCATCAATGCCTTCGTCTTGCAGGACACTGCTGACACACTCCAGCCACATGAGGTCTAGCATTGTCTTGCATTAGGAGGAACCCAGGGCCAACCGCACCAGCATATGGTCTCACAAGGGGTCTGAGGATCTCATCTCGGTACCTAATGGCAGTCAGGCTACCTCTGGCGAGCACATGGAGGGCTGTGCGGCCCCCCAAAGAAATGCCACCCCACACCATTACAGACCCACTGCCAAACCGGTCATGCTGGAGGATGTTGCAGGCAGCAGAACGTTCTCCACAGGCGTCTCCAGACTCTCTGTCACGTCTGTCACATGTGCTCAGTGTGAACCTGCTTTGCCATCTGTGAAGAGCACAGGGCGCCAGTGGCGAATTTGCCAATCTTGGTGTTCTCTGGCAAATGCCAAACGTCCTGCACGGTGTTGGGCTGTAAGCACAACCCCCACCTGTGACGTCATGTCGGGCCCTCATACCACCCTCATGGAGTCTGTTTCTGACCGTTTGAGCAGACACATGCACATTTGTGGCCTGCTGGAGGTCATTTTGCAGGGCTCTGGCAGTGCTCCTCCTGTTCCTCCTTGCACAAAGGTGGCAGGTAGCGGTCCTGCTGCTGGGTTGTTGCCCTCAGTTGTTCTGCCCAGTGTTACGGTACAACAACTAGACCTTTAAACAAACAAAAATAGAATAAATATAAAGTAGAGTAAATGTATTTCTTACCTTTAACCTCACATGAATTCAGCAGAGAAAAAGCACAGAAAAATCAAGGCAGCCATCTTGATGGATATGTCATAGGAGGAATGGAGACACCTCTCACAAATGTCTCTCATCTTAGAACACTGCTGCTGACAAGTTTTTGTGGTTGTCTGATTTCCTTTTCGGTCAGTCGTTGTTTTGCTGGTAACAGGTGGCCGGGTGACAGGCGGGGGTTTTGTGCGCAATAGTTGTAGATTGGTGAGGAGTTTTCCCTGATAAGCCTCAGTGGCGTTCCCCTTTGGGTTGGTAGTCGTCATCCTGACCCATGGCTCTAGTGCATAAAAACCTGCCACAGGTTGCTGCATGAAGACTGGGGGAGAGGTTTAGATAGTGGGGCTTGGGGTTTCAGGTAGGGGGGAACTACAAACCGCATGAAGGTTAATCCCTCCTAAATCTGATGGTATCCCTCGTTTCTATGCATGCTCTTGGAAAGTTAATGCAGTAATGACTCCTTCCCAGTCAAAGGACTGGCAGTTTCCTTTACTGCATCAGACTCCTTGAAACCCGACCACTTTTTACATCAGAGTTATGGGGTTTGGTATGAGGAACGCATACCTCCCTAAGTCTCTCCTCTGCAGTGCTCCTGTCCCAGCTCCTATGTTCTCACTTCTTTTACTTGAAGTTGGCAGTGCCTCTGGCTTCCTGCAGGACTTGCAAGCCGACCACAACTTCTTGTTGTTAACCCCTAGAGCATCAGACAAATCATTCTTTTGGGCAGTAAGTTTTGAATCAAAACAAACTGTGACAACAACACCTGATGTGCTGTTTGTGTATATCACTGTATTTTTTACATAACATGTAGGCCAGTGCTTGAACGTGATTGTTTGAATTATACTCACCTGCACTCTTTAGTGCATTCATTTTGAAAGGAGGAGTAGCTGAGTTGTTACTTCCGCTCCTTGTTTGCTGCTGTTTCACAGTCTGAATCTGCTCTGAGTTTTGTAATGAAACAACCAGTTTTCTTGTTTTGCAGGTTCAGACTGTCTCTCTGCCGGGTTTCTATGGATTTCTGGTGAAGACTGTCGGCCTGTTCATCATGGTGTCTGCTGTCATCAGCGTTCACCTCATGGAGTTCAAGAAGCCAAAATAAACAAATGGTCCTCTACCAACTAGTCTCACATATATCTCACGTTCTTTAAAGTTAAAAGTGCCATGAGAGATTTTTGACCATGTAGTAGCACCGAAGAGTTTATTCTCGAGATGTT